>OV884047.1:20019642-20638571 GCA_930367265.1 Catocala fraxini
TATTAGTTCTTATATAATCCATTGTGGCGCTAGTGTCTTGGCCGTACTGTTTTCAGAAGTAGATCTACATTAACGCAACTAAGATGTTAAAAAGCATATATAAAATAAAAAGTTGTGGCGCCTCGTGCACATATATCAGAGGCCATTATCCTCGGCTGAGCTCGCTCATTTCTACGTTACACTCTTACTCCGCTGTTATTAGGAAAATTCTAACTTATTGCTGTACTAGCATTGCTCTCTACTTGTCTCCGTGGTGTGGTGCAAGGTATGAGCGGAGAGATTAGAATTCAATAATATTTTCATAAATATTGTGACATATCTGTATTTTTATTGCTACAAAAGTATTAACGTGAAGACATAATATAGAGAATTTAAAGATTTGGCAATAAATTTAAAACATGGAAACTATATCGACAAGTGCCTAGCACTACAATTTTGGATAGATAGATTACATATCTGATTTTATAATAAGCTGTGAAATTACTATGTGCACCGTTGTTAGATGAATAAACACCCCCATTTTCTTTCACTTTCCATATTAGGAACTCCGAACTCAGAATTGGTGTAAATTAAAAGGAAAAAATTTTTTTAGGACATGATTTTGTCAAAAATAAATGCTTCCCAAAGCAGACTCAACAATGAGAAGAATATGAAAAGTTAATTCACAAAACACTTAAAAATATTACTATTGTATTATATAGTGACAATACTATCCGCTCAGCTGTCATCCCCGCTATCTCTTTAATTTAATCCACACAACTTCCTCGCTAAGCGTAATGCATCGTGAAAGGGTCGCGCGTGCCTGGCCGCAGATCCCGCGCTTGTAAAAATGATCGCGAGTCTACGGAGCCAGGATGTGCATTTGTGACGCTATTCGAGGTGAGTGGCGCGATTCAAATTATTGTTCAGATGGATATATAGATAACTGAAGTTATTTTGAAGATAGTCTTGTGATGAAAGCAGATGGAAAGATCAATAAGGCGAATTAATAATAACTTATATAGTATGTAACACGTACCGTGTTTCAAGCAAATAAATAATTTTAAATATATTTTTGTATGTTTATGTACAGGAACGCAAAGATGACGGCATGTATTGGAAATGTAGAAAGTCTATAGGCCACTACGTACCAGTTAGAGAATATACATATGTATGTATATGGAACGAATGCCAGTTTCTTTGTTTGTCACGCTTTCACACCTTAATTACTTCGATAAACTTGAAATTTCGCATATACGTTGTCAGGGCACAGAAAAGGACATAAGATATCTTTCATCCAGATCAAAAGTACTGCTCTCGAGCGAGCGAAGTCGCAGGCAAAAGCTAGTGATAAGGAGTCATAATTATATCCAACTAGCTTCTGCCACTCGCATGAATCTTTCGAGAACACATACCAGAATAAAAAGTATCCTAAGTAATTCAGAAGATATCTATGTATATACCAAGTTTGATTAAAAATTTAATTTAACGATTTATGCGTGATTTAGTAACAAACATTCACATTAATAATATTAAGAAGGATTTCTTTCATACGCACTTTCAGATTACTCATAATAAGAAGAAAATCTCAGTCCTACTTACTGACTGATTATTACAATATGTCCATTATAGTGCGGTGTCACCGGCGCCCATCACTCATGTTCCCTGATTAATCACTCAGTAATTAATCAAAAGACGACGAGGGTCGTCGGTTCGGTGCGTGTGGCGTACACTTTTCTCTACATGTCGCCCCAAATAGATGACCGGAAAGTTAGATGAATAAATTATATAGGTGTGAAGCCGAAATAGGGCTAGGTCGACTGTTTGTAGTTTTAATTGTTTGTCCGAATGTGTGGCAATTAAATGTTGTATTTTAAAGCATATTAGTGATGGTAAATTGTATTTTAAAATATGTAGCATGAGTAATTTTGATTGTTAAGAGATGCAGTTCTTTACATATTTGATACAGTAAGTAAGACTGGACAGGAGTATTGTATCAATTTTCCTCTTGGATTGACTCATGGGTGAATGTAGCAACAGGTTAAATGTGTATTAACAGATAAGCTTACGGAGACGCTCACGGGGACCGCTGTGCAAATACTAAAACGAATGATTATATATTATTTAGGGACTCGGAAATAACTACACTAAGGTATATTCAGACGAACACCATAGTAGTCTCCCTGTACAATAGCTGCTATAATATAAAGTGGAAAACGAAAGAAAATGTCGGAGAAATTGTAAATATAAATAGTTTTAAAAGTAGTTTTTAGAAGATAGTGATGAATTAGAATACTTTAATTTCACCTGTTAATGTTTAAAAAAATATGCAAAACACTTGTCAATTATTTTGACAGATTTAAAACGAAAAGATTCAGTGTAAGCACCATTTTACATATTATATTTAAAAGAAATCTGTCGCACATAATATAATATTACCGAAATACAATTAAGTCGTATTTTAAGCTCAAGAGTCACACAAAATTTTGTTCCCTGCGAAAATCGAGTACGAAACCCAACAATGCAATGGTAAATTTGCAACTACATTCTCAAGACACGTGAGCTCAAAGTTTAATTTGAGTTATTCATTTTGATTGTATCTGTGTAACATCAATGTGAAGAAAGGAAGCTTCTTAAAAGTCAGTCCTTTACCGTCAAAGCCTTCCCTAACGGTCCGTGTTCTTTACAAAACTCAGTACAGTCAAACGTTTACAAATTTCAATATTAATTTGCGACAATTTAGTATAATAGAGGATACATTATTTCTCAACGTAGCTCGTCCTGAAACAGTGTTAAGACGTCTACAAAACGTTTGTTATAAAATTATAAGCAAATCGAATTGAAGTAGAGCCTCGCTATGGTTTTTGTTTTCATTAACTCTAATAAACCCGGTAGCAGTGTTGTGCCTCGTTTGAATCGGGTTAGTGCAGAGGCGAGTAGTAAGTTGTGTTCAACATGAATAGAGCTTGTTAAGATGCTATCTGGTGTATTGTGCACTGTGATAATTGTTTGAAGAGGTAGATTCTAGACTGTGTCGTAGTTTTCGAATCATAAGATAAGATTTATTGCTTGAATGTCTGTTAAGTTGTAGTATTGCTGTAATAATACAACTTAAACGTTGTTTGGCATAGATTTAAGCTGTGTACGGCTATATTCAATTGCAGCCTTTTTATTATCTTCTTGTACTCTACGGTATGCCGATGCAAGATGACTATCGTAACGGAAAGTGAATTAACACTTTCCATTACGTACAGACTTTATTAAAATGTTCGTACCGTTAATAATAACATGAATCACATCACGATTTGGCAGCCAAAGGTTTTTTTGTGCATGCTGACTGCTCTTTGTTCTAAGTTAAGGAAAACTCAAATTAATATAAGCTACCGGATTACTTCAGTCTTTAAAAATATACCTTCTGTCTTTAAAAATATATATTCAGCCCATAATATTTGCGTACGTTATCGTTAGATTTTTGCAAATTGCTTTGGTTTAGATTTCGGCATAAAATCTCTATAGTGATAATATAATCATACATTTGTACACTAAGCTAAGTTAAATAAGTTTCAAAACCAGAATGACAATAAAAAGCTTTGTTCATTTAATTACACCCAAAATTTAGTTCAAGGTTCATTTTCTCGTAAACTATAAATTCTATTATTTGCTTCATAAATAGATAACAATTACATTGTGAGCCGACAAATTTCCCTGAAACGTTCATCGAAATAATAGTACACTATTCATTCGGAATGGGAAAATAATGGGGAAATTACCCGTCATTATACTATTGTAGTGTGTCGCGACTGTCACGTGAAGCCGCCAGGAAGAGGTCGAGTGAAATAATAAAAAAGTTATCAGATCTAAAAATACATTGTTTGATTAATTTTATGACCAGTTTATAGACATGCTAAATATATATGTATAAACCTGAAAGGAAGGGTAGTAGCGTGTTGCACTTTCGGTTTGTTAGGTTTATTTTAAATCTGAAGTAACAGTAGGTAATTGTTACTAATAAGAATTTCCTAATAACAAATATGCTCCTAGTCGAACGCGTAAACTCATCATCAGCAATAAGTGTAGGTGTAAACATTTGCCACGAGACCAACAAGACACACAAATTTATATAGTTAGGTATAAAAAATCAAAATATGCGTTGTAAAGTATTTTAAATAGTATTATTACGATTATAATAGCGATCTGCGAAGAAACTTCTGAGTAGATCAATATATTGTCAAAGTTTACTAACCATGCTTATAATTTACAGGAAGACACATTTGTACACCTTCAATAGAACGTCGATCTTCTAGTCATACATATATATTAATGTATGGTCTATATGGGAAAAGTCTGTATGCGTTTATTTTGCCTGATATGAAACCTTATCAAATCATGATCAACACTACAATAGCATTCCAAGTGTAAAGGATACTGGAATGTGTAAAGATAGGTAACGATGATAACTTATCTATAGCTTTCAAAATCACGTGCTTCAAATAATTGAATACTGTATTTTTTCGTAAATACAATATTATTGTTTTTGTTGAATGTTATATCAATACATAGTCGATTAAAATTAGATAACTTATATAATTTGTTTTATTTTAAAATAGAAAGTAATCAAGTCGTATCATTACCTTTCAAAGACGTCAGGAAAGTAAAAAGTAAGAGCCTCTGTAAATATATAGTGATATTAAAGACAAATTTACTTTCTAACGAAAATCACAGTACAAATCAACTTAGTATAAAAGCAGTACATACTATCCTCATCACTGTCCCACTAGCCCTAGCCTATTCAAAGGCAGCACGGCGCAGCTAAATAACAAAATTAACGGAACGGGGCTCCTCTTAAGAACGGAGATTTGCGTAATCAAAGAGTCTGTAATAAGATTTGTCGCAGCGAGATCGCCCCTTTTATTTATTAACTAAACTTTGGCCCATTGGTCCCGAGTGTTTATTGGACAGGCTCCATTTATTCAAAGGTCCCACTATGTATATTTGGGTCCAATGTATTAAGTACGATCGTGTTAAGTGTGGGAATACGAACTATCGCGTTTAGTGCCTTTTTAATATTGTATTAAATTGTTTTGTGTAGGTATGTGTGAGTGCGAACATAGATAATATGCATACCTACTAGAAAAACATTAACTTATGGGCTTTAAACATTTAATTTAGTTATTAAAAATATTGAGCAGATATTGCTTATGGGTTTAATACAGGGCAGAAAGTTATATGTTACAGATAGTTGTAAAACGCTGACCTTTCTTTGTTTAATTTCAATGATTTTAATGTATGTAGAGCACTTTACGCCTATATGCACTGCCAAAAGAGATTTTATAATTATACTAGTAGTTTTCCCGCGGTTTCACCCGCGTAAGTCCCGTTCCCGTGTGAATATCGGCTTTCACCCCTTTCACCCCCTTCGGGGTGGAATTTCCAAAAATCCACTCTTAGTGCATATGTATGTATACTCTGCAAGGAATATACATGCCAAATTTCAGTTTCTTGCGTTCAGTAGTTTCGGCTATGCGTTGTCTGTCAGTCACTCAGTAACGGAAGAGTTTTATATACATATATAGATTGTGGACGTGTAAACGCTGTTCACGGTATTATAATAATTATACCTCTTTATGACCTACACATTTCACTCAATAATATAAAAAAGGTCTGCAGGGACTCACAGCATTAGGTAAAGATTAAGCTACGCTAGTGTTTATGGCTTCAGAGACAAGAGCCTCCTCATGCAGTGTTAATAAGTATGTCTGTCTGAATCAAGGACTCAATCCACGTGGCATTTTATAATAGCGCAGATTTACTTTATTGAAACATGTTTAAGCTATCGATAGAATTTTATTGCATAAAAGGCTGTGATACTGAAATGGCTATTAATTTGTGCAGTGTGCAAAACAATCGGCTTTTATAGACAAGAGAGTCTCTTTTTACAATATATTGGATTTAATCAATGGCAAAGTTCCAACAAGAAACTTTTAAAGCTGTTACGTGTTTAAAGCTACGAGTGAAGTCCACTTGTTGGATCGCAGGAACCTGTAGCTTCGTGAAAATGGAAGTTATAAGTCACACAATGTGCCGGGAGATGAAAATGAGCGATATAATATAATATTTGATAATAAGGTTTGTATAGTAATACAATTATTTTATCGAGGTTATTGTAGTCTTAAAGTCCAATAGTATTGAAAGACTTTTATTGTATGGATTATTAATTTAAATTTATATTTCATTTTGACACTTGTAGGTATTTAATTAGTAGAAAATATTTAAGAATTTCGTCGATATCCGAAGACAGCTTCGTGTTCTTATTCGTTATTCATAGGAATGTTTCATTTGGAAATTCTATTTAAACCCAGACAATATATTTTTTACTGTTTTAATACCACATACAGTCATACCACATACCACATACAGTTTTAGTACCATCAGTACAGATAATACTCAACCTAATGCAATGGTTGCAGAATTTACTTAATATGTACAAATTATATTTAATACTTATTATTGTTTTACTGCTTATAAGTATGTAACACAAAGTTAAACGTTTAAAATTTAATACGACGTCGAATATAAAATGTTAACGTGTGACCAATTTTATTACTTACAACTAAAAAAGTAAGTTACTTAATATAATACTATATAATTATTTAAAAGATGATAAATGTATATGTATACAAAACGCGAAAGTCTAAAAAGTAAGTTACTTTATCATGACTAAGTATAATTGTGTCTGGTAAAAAGCATGATACTTAACGGCTCATATCTGACAAAACATTTGCTGCAATACAACAGTCATTTGATATTGTGGAAATATTCTTCTGTCGTTGTTTCTTTTCCGTTCCGTTGTTTTTTAAATCCTATTTATGTCCATGATATGTTAGATTAAGATAGATTGACGACTCGATGGCGTAGTGGTTAGTGTAACCGACTGCCACGCCTAAGGTCGCGGGTTCGATTCCCGCACAAGTGAAACATTTGTGTGCGTGAACATGGATGTGTGTCTTGGTCTGGGTGTTTCTATGTATAATATGTATGTATTTACAAAAAAAAAAGTATATATGTATGTTTATCCATTGTCTAGTACCCATAGTACAAGCTCTGCTTATTTTGGGCTAGATGGTGTTGTGTGTATGTGATAGAATATTATTATATTATTATTATTATTATTATTATGAACTGTACCATTGTTTTGTTGGATGAATAAACATTATTATTATTATTATTATATTATTATTTTCGTTATTCTTATATTTTCCAATTCAAACTATTAAAATAATGTATGCAAATACAATATACTGTGTAGATTCTACACAAAAATAAACAACAATACGAAAATTCTATCACACAGAAATTACTTAACTGCCGTACTCCATTCTATTTTCAAAAGTTCACACTCAAATAACCACAACACGGACCATCAAACACTCGAACCCGAAAAAAAATCACTTAATATCCATAGCAGCGGACCATAGAGGCTGATAATTTGGCGGTATTCCGGTCTACAAGATGGCGTCGCGGGACAATTTCCGTTGGCGCGCACTTTGAGGCGTGCGTTTGACGTGTGAAGTGCCTTTGCAGTGTAATTGGAGCTCTTTCTCCTTGCCATCTCATTTTTCTCGAGGGTCTGTTTAGTTGTGTATTGTTTGTTAATTAATTGTTAAGCCTTTGGGTGCAAGTGGGTCAAAAGGCTCCCCGCCTAACTATTTTGTTTAAATTTAACGGAGCTTTAAATGATAGTGTTGCCATGAAACAGGTTTTAATGTATAATCGTCATCAATCCATTAGGATGAAAATGTATACAAACAAAATTGATGTTCAATTTGTTAAATTTATCACATAATTACTTACTAAATGGAATGAGTAACACATTTATCTACATTTTCAACGTTTTCAGATGATATCTTAGTGTATTTTAAAGCAATTGGCGTTTGATTAATAAATAATTATTTGATTTGAAAAATCTTAGACGTAAAGTGAGGTTATTTATCAGATAAAAAAATATCTATAATTTATGATTGCATAAGGGTGCACGACAAAAAAAATCGATAAGATGTTTAGTAATTGATTAGTTAATCGAAGTTTGTTCAATAAAAAGAAAGTTCGGGCACGCCACGATCGTGGCGGTAAGTCCCGTGTTTGAGGAGTGGCTGGAGAGGCGCCATGGCGCCCTCACCTTCCGGCTGACACAGGTAATGACTGGCCACGGTTGTTTTGGCCAGTTCCTGTGTCGCATACGCCGGCAAGAGACGCCCGGTTGTCACCACTGCGGCGACTGCCGCGACGTTGTTGAGGACACGGCGCTGCACACTTTGGCGGTTTGCCCCGCCTGGGCATCGCAGCGCCGTGAATTGATCGCGGCAGTCGGATTGGTTGCCCTCTCGCTCCCGGCCGTAGTTCAGTCTATGGTCCGGAGTGAGAGGTCGTGGAACGCCGTCGCCTCCTTTTGTGAGGAAGTCATTTCCATCAAGGAGGCGGCGGAGCGGGAGAGGGAGCGTTTGAACCCTCTCCCCAACCGCAGAGCCGGGCGCCGGAGGGCGCGGGACGACCTCCAGCCACCCTGAGGTTTGACCTGGGGGTGGCGGGCTTTGTGGGCCTGCCCGCCATCCGTTCAGCACCAGGTCCGAGAGGCGGCGTGCGTGTTCCCACGCGCGCCTCTGTTGTTTCGAGTCCGTCTCCCCTCTAGGGGGGACAGTAGGGATATTATTGTGAGAAGTGCCTTTGGGTAGGTCTTTTGCGTAGTGGCCTGCCGTTTCATACGGCGAGCCGAAACCTCGGCGGGGTCGCGACCGCATGCGAAAGTGATTCGCGCGGCCCCGTCGATAGTGGTTTTGTCGAGGAACACCGTGGTAGGTTTAGTCGGTATTCCGGGAGGTACATTTTCTTCTTAACATCTTTCTTTTACCCCGGCGAGTCCGACATAACCCCTCCGCCCGCCCCCGCGGAGGGGTATGCATCAAGCATTCCCCCACGTAAAAAAAAAAAAAAAAAAAAAAAAAAATTAAAAAGAAAGTTAAAATTAATTTGCAATAAAATACACGTTATTTAGAGGAATTTAAAATTTATATTAATCTGTCCATTACTGCCATTAAAGACCTACTAACTAATGGTACACAAGATCTAAAGATAGCGCGGGTGTTAAAAAAAAAGAAAAGTATACGACTGGCCACTGCAACTCATAGTGTTAGCCGCAAAAACAATACAAAAATATTTAATATTTTAAACATTCTAAAAATATTATTCTGACCGTCAAGAAAACTGCCATTTTGTTGACTTTTCTTCGCAGATTTTTTTATGTGTTCGGGTGCTCTATTACTTTTGTATATCTACTATATTCTGTTTGGTCAACTGCGTACATTGAATGATGGGCACAATTATAGCGCGGTAAGATATAATTGTACCAGTGTTTATGTCATTTTTGAGTCTTTCGCTGCATCAAATCGAATGATTCGATTAGGTAATTAATTGATTTACAATTGACGCTACAATTAGACACTAAAATGTCTATGGTCATGTCCATGAACCGTCTGTGTACCTTTTGATTTTGTTGTATTGAAAGTAACTATATGTAGATGGTTTTGAAGGTTTTTATGCAAATATAAATTATTATAGTAATGTAAGATGTTTCATGTGCATTCTTGCATTTTTTTAATTGATATATTTTATGACATTCATATTATATCTAACTTAAAGTGATAAAATGTATTTATTGTTTAAAATTTGTGGGCGCTCATTATTTTGTATCTTATCTATTACTATATTTATTTTTACTTTTACGCTGACGCTTCTTCGTAAAACCATCGTGCTTAAAAAGTCTGTCCAAGGCTACAAAATCTTTCTTAATAGCTAACCTCAGTAACAACTGAGGTTAGCTATTAAGAAAGATTTTGTAGCAGTGAGAACGCGACTATTCTCGATAGATGCCTAAAATTGTTGAAGTAGGTACTTATGTATGTATATCTTATTGTATTTTGCTGATATATGTATTTAAACTTTAAACTTTCGCATGGGAATCAAATTATAGAGACAACCTGGTATCTGAATAACTAAACATTTATAAAGTAATGTTAGGCTTACTGTGGAGTGTATAAGGTATTACGCTTGCTCGATTTATTAGTTTGCAATACATATTTTAAAAGGGTTTTAATTCTTTTAAATATTGTTCATATAGCACATTATTAATACTACATAAATACATGGTTGTCAGCGGTAGCACGGCGGGTACGAGGCGGCGACGCGACGAGGCGACACTATCGCTGCGCGACAGCCCTCGCACTTCACTGGGTGACGTAATTGTTCTAGGATTGGCACAAGTGAAAAACGACGAGGAGACATTGAGTTTGAATGTGACGAGAATACCACTGAGGTTCAAGAAGTTGAAGACTTGGAAGAAGGCACTGGTTCTTGTGGTATCAAAGTTGCAACTTGCTTTTGTTATTAAAAAGTTCCATAAGTATATGGTACGCTGTGATCAGTTCAAATGCTATACACAAGAAAAGCATTGGTGTAAAAGTTTTACTTAGGCATACATGGTAATTATCAGTAGAACTGATGCTCGAAGCTGGCAAAATTTATAGTCTCCTATATGAATTCGTACTGATCATCTTTACCATTTAGTTAATAAGTTACTCTTATGATCATGTATTTAGATGGATAATTATTTAATTAAAAATTATGCTTTCTATTAAGTGTATTAGTCGATGTGTTTATTATAATACCTATTCTTTATATTGCGTGTTAAACGCCAGTGTTATATTTAAAAATGCCTATTGTAAGTCGAGCTTAGGAGATAAATACATGCCATCACGAACTTTATGTAGCCGTATTTAAGACCGACAATTCATTAGTTCATTATTTTGATGTATCTCATAAGGTTTACCCAGCAATGTAAGCGCTCGTAAATCGGACATTTTGATGACTTGATTACAAAACAACTTGATTTCTCTACTATTGTAAATCACTTCCAGTAGAAATTATCTAAGTTATAGTGAAAACGACATCAAAATTAAAAGAAATATCAGAAGAAATAAGCGAACATACAGACAGACGCTGATAGCGACTTTATTTTTTACTATTTAGAGATAAATAAAAGTAAAATACGTTTACTTGTTGTAACTTAAAGTAGAATTATATAGTAACTCTGCACCAAGGAAAGCCTTTAGAAATTGTAGTTAGTGTTTGTAGAAAACATTAAATCAACAGAAGCATTTGTGTCTTTGTTTTTGCCGTGACTGGCACCGGCACTACTCAACATCTGATTAAATTCTCCCTGAAAAGCGTCGCGAATTAGAAAGTAAGATTTAGAGTTAAAAAAATCTCTGATACAACAACTTTGTCCGTCCGTCCGTCTGTTATACAACTTTCAACTCAAGAACCGTAAGAGCTAGAGATTCGCGGTTAACGCCATTCGACTCAGCACAGTAAATATACCTCCGAAATGACTATGACCTTCGACCTCTGACCTCAAGGTCACGTGGTATCACATGACCTCTGCATATTAATAGAGCCATTTTTTTCAACTTTTAGATTTACGGCAATTCATTGCCGATTCTCACTTGTTATGTTATTAGATTTAACTGCACGGATGTTGTAGTGGTTTAAGTGGTCGCCTCGCCACTGCCGCTGCTTCGAGTGTTGTGGGTTCGAATACCAAATGGGACAAAAAAATTGTGTTCACCAAAAATTTTTGTTCAGAGTCTGGGTGTTCTTTGTCTCTGGTGTTTGAATGTTTGTAAAGTCCCCCGCAACGCAGGAAATATTCCTTGAGTGGGAGAGTCTTTTAAAAATAAAATTATAGTACTGTGTATATTTTTTTATTTACTTAAACGTTTTCAGCTAAAACGGATAAACCTTATTTTAGTATCGGTGCTGTGTACTTTATTAATTTGCAAGGATGCTAAAATTATAAACAATGTAAGCACTTTAGTTACTATTTAACGTTTTGAGTCGCATCGACACACAGTCGACCAGGAACAATAGATTTTTAATTTTTTGTTGCATTCCAAGCATTGACAGAATAGAATCTGTAGACGATGTTTACTTATATGCATATTCTAACATATTAATTTCATCAGAATTGCCCGCAATTTTCAAACTACGTAATATTTCAGATTCTATACTCATTATTTTCTTACAGAGCTTTCAAACAATAACACTTGTTCACTTAAGTATATTCATTTCAGTAATCTAACCCTATTGCAGAGTACCACAACCATCCGATAGGTGGCAGTCGCAGATAATAACCGAACCTTTCTCTTAAGCCAAGGCAAACTCTTGGTCACTGCACGGATAACATAGTACGCAAGCGCACGCGAGGCAATTATATGTGTATTTTTATATTTATATGTAAATTATTGTTTTGATTGATTGATTGGAGTCTGGCTATGTTTTGTGTCCGATAATTGCAAATTTGTGAGCTCCCCCACGATGCAGAGTGTACAGTGTGAATCAACCTTAGTGTTGGCGATGCATTAAATAATAATAATAATTTATTTCTCAAGAAAATTGCACACTCAAGGATATATAACTTTACAGATTAGGCTACATATGGATCCTTAAAATATATAAAGACATCTGTGTCTGAACTAGATAATGAAATATTTGTATTTCAGACATCAAACAAAAAGAACAATGATAAATAATGTTGAGTAAAGGTAGTGGCCTCTCTATACGTATGTGTGAATGTGTGTGTGTGTGTGTTTGTGTGTGTGTATGTAAAAAAGAGAGGATGAGTGGGTAAATCTATTTTGGTATACTAAGTAAATCTTCTGTTTCATCATATTTTAGCTTACTTAATATTTCTAGCAAACGGTTCATGCAATCTTTTTTGTTTAGGGGATTATATATTGATAATTTTATTAATTTTTTTAAGGGCTAAGATAAC
This sequence comes from Catocala fraxini, assembly GCA_930367265.1. NCBI lineage: Eukaryota > Metazoa > Arthropoda > Insecta > Lepidoptera > Erebidae > Catocala > Catocala fraxini. The sequence continues at coordinate 20,032,505 of OV884047.1, forward strand.
ATAAATCTACGTCGTCCGAAGTCAATTACAACTCCCACCACCTACTTCAGAATCTATGTTATAAGTTACTTCCCATGATTGATACAAATTGTATGTTGGATAAAAGAAAGGGCGGCATGTGCTGACTTTAAGTATCGCTCTATTTCCAATGGTTTTATGGTGATTTTATGAGCTCTCCCCAAACTGTAATACAATATAGTAAAATAGACTGTCCTAGTGCCAAATACATCTCCTTAATAAGTTTCTGGCTTGCAACATGTCTTAAGTTTTTAAAAACAAAGACAAGTTTTCTTAACCTGGCGGTAAGTAATTCTATATGTTGCTTGAATGTCAATCTATCATCTATGATTGCACCCAGATACTTAAGATGAGGGGCTTCTACTAATTTAAGTCTAGCGCAGTGATTTACATTGTTGCAACAAACATGAGCTATTTAAGAGCAAGTAGAGGGAAGTGTATCGCAATTGCTATACACCGCCCTCTACTTGCACTTTCATAGCTCATGCTCTAAGCTAGCTAGCTCTAAGTAAATAATAGCAATATGATCAGTAGATCTCATTGCTGTTATTTTCTTAAGGTATGTATAAAAAATGCCAGCAATTGTGTGTATCGTCGAATAGAAACTAATGCATGTGGTCGTTAAAAATATTAATAAGGCGTTACCATGGTAACGGCAGAACTTATATAGGTACCCTTTTTAATGATGTGGTTGAAGTACGCACTACGTTATAATTTTACTAGTTCTCCCCCGCGGTTTTACCTGCGTTTATGATTACTGTTCCGCTCCCGTGACTCGTAGCGTGATGTTATATAGCCTACAACCCTCTTAAAGAATTGGGCTAACAGATTCACAAAGATTTTTGAAATCCGATTGGTAATTCTAGAGATTAGCGCATTGAAACAACCATACTTATCAGCTTTATTATATGAAGTATAGATCTGGGGGTCTACCGTGAAACGCGTTATACGCAATTGCGTACGTTCGTTCGTGCTTATTCTTACCATGAAACATCATTCGCGCCGACATTCGCCACGAATATCGTCGTATGACATTTGTACGTCCTAAAAAATCCGAAGTGTTTTCATGGTAGGTATATGCTTATTATTTCGTTCGTAATTCGTTTCGGCACGTCATTGCGTAAAAACATTTTCACGGTAGACCCGCTGGTTCTACAAAATATATATGGATAGTATCAAACAAGAATATATGTTTAATGTACGGATGTCGCCGTAGCTTATGTAATGTTATATATTACTTTGGAATCTTAAACTGTTAAAGTCTGTGAAGAGAGATACGAGAAAACGTTTTATAACATATTTTTATACGTTATAAATCTACGTGTAGGAGAAAATACATAAAAGATTACTAGAAAAGCGTCTCCGTATTTTCGTCATAAAATCTCTAAGGAATTTAATTCTTGAGCGTAAGGTATCGAAAAAAGATGAACACCTATTTGAGCGACTACAATTGCCTTACAAATCTCCTCGGCCATGCGTAGATATCCGCGTATCCGAGATATCCGATCGTATCCGCTCAGTATCCGACATTATCCGCTCGCAAACCGTGAGTTATATCCGCTTGTATCCGAATAAGCCCTGTTTATGACCTAAGGATTGTCCACGTATAAATTTTTATATCGGGAAGGATCTAGAAGGTATATATCAATGTAAATGTACGCATGTTTGCTATTTTTATGTATTAAATTTCAATTCGTAGTGTTTAGTTACACGGGCGAGGATATAGATGGTGTTATTTTCAATTGCGAGTGTTTAAACTGTAAATTGTAACTAATGTGGTGTCGAAAAATTTATTGGTTTGTAGCTCACCAACCAATAAATTTAAAAGTACCGATATATTTAGAATTGGAACGATTTCGATCTCGAGGGGTATACTACCTTTCTGCTATAAAATTAATACATTTAAGGCTTGTCCCACCACCTCCTAATAGCATTTATCTATAAGATAAAAGTCTCGCCATCTCTCTTCTTTAACCTAACAAGAGTGTGACAGCATGCAATTTATCTTATGGATAACTTTTACTTGTTAGTTGTGGGACTGGCCATTCGTTTCTTATTATTATTAATCTATTTGGTTGTATTAAAGAGTCTGTAAAAGTGACTGGTAACAGCAATCATAGTACTAGGTGTATTACACCCTCATAATATCGCTACCTGATTTAACTGTGCATGTCCATTTTTTAGCTGTCGGCCTCGATGGTGTAGTGGTTAGTGTAACCAACTGCCACGCCTGAGGTCGCGGGTTCGATTCCCGCACAAGTAAAACATTTGTGTGCATGAATATGGATGTTTGTCTTGGTCTGGGTGTGAAAGTCGCCTGAAGTAAGGCTCAAAGCCTGCATTTCAAGATATCCTAACTAATATTATAAATGCGAAAGTGACTTTGTTTGTTTGTTACGCTTTTACGGCTTCACTACTTGACTAATCATCATGAAATTTCGCATACACGTTGTCAGGGGAACAGAATTAGACATAAGGTACGTTTTATCCAGAAATAAGGATTGTTGCTAACCTAACCTAACCTACAGTTACGTGAGCGAAGCCACGGACAAAATCTAGTTATGTATAAATTTCACATTCATGCTATAAAGTCACGAGGCCATAACGCCGCATTTTCCACAATTTTCCTTACATACTGTGGAAATAAGAAAAATATGAAGTGATAGTTTGGTACATTGTCCGTACCAAGCAAATAAAATAAAGGAGGGAAGTGAACGGATCAAATATGTGCGAATATAATATGTTACGACTTCATTGACGAAGATACGGACGAAGAATTGAGACGGTTCCGCGGCGACTAACATTAAATGTCTAGTCTTAAACCCTTAGCCAAAGTTTATGTCACAGAACCAAAAACACAACCAACGAAAAAATGAAAAATGAAATGAATGAACCAAAACACCAAAAAATATGCACCAATTCGTTTTTGGACTTTCAATTGTTGTTTTTATTCAGCTTAGATGGGAAAGATGTATACTTCGAAAATCCGAGTCATTTTTTAATACGAGTTTCGATACGGAACTAACGCGGCAGAAACGGCTCGCAATATCAACGCTGCGTTTGGAGAGGAGACTGCTAATGAACGCACCGTGCGTTTTTGATTTACACGCTTTCGTAATGAAAACTTCGACTTGAAGAACGAACTGCTTGGAAGACCGCCCACATAGGTGAATAACGCTGAATTGAAAGAGATAGTGGAAACCGATCTGAGTTAAACTACCCCGAAATTAGCGGCATGGTTTAACGTTACCCTACCTACAATATTGACTCATTTGCATCAAATCAATAATATAACAAAATATGAAAAATGAGTGCCTCATGATTTGACTGATCTGCAGAAAGAAATGCGTGTTGAAACTTGTATTGCCTTGTTGAATCGTTACAAAAATGAAGGAATATTGGATCGAATTGTGACATGTGATGAAAAGTGGATTCTTTACGATAACCGTAAGCGAAAAATGCAATGGCTGACCTCAGGTCAAATGCCGCAACAGTGCTCTATAGCAAAGCTTACCAATAAAAAGGTAATGGTAACTGTTTGGTGGTCTCTTCACGAATTTTAATTTTTTAATTGTCGAATCTAGATCCCCGGAGTTCTATCGTAAAAGCATAAAAGAACTTCCGTTTAGATGGAAGCAATGTATAGATAATGTGGGTAAATATTTTGATTAAATAAATATGGTACAACTTAGAAAAAAAAGAGGTTCAATTTTTCAGTACAAATCGGCAATTTCATACTTCAACCCCTAATATAAATACAGAGATGACGTTTTGACAATTATAATTTAATAGTATCTTCATGCAGCATTTAATAAATAATTATAATACATTAAATGCTGCATAAATAAATAAATTATTAATTATAATAAAATCCACTAGTTATTAATATATACTTTTTTTAAGACTATCATTAGAAATTATAATTTGAAAAAACTTGTTTGGCTTTTTACAAACATTAATAATTAATCAGATACTTCAACTATTTAGGTTTAGAATAGCTCTTTGTAGGTTACACAATGTTTTGTCCCTAGTGTCCTAGTGGAGATCGACTTACATCGCTCAGCTTATAAGTAGCGACGAAAATACTACTTGAAGAATAGCGCTGTGTAAAATAAACGAGACACTGCACTATTGAAACTTAGGTACAAAACTAAGTTTCAATATATTAGCTTTGTCGTTATTAAGGCTTTTGTTGAAGTTTAAACTAATAGAAAGAGGTTATTTTCATACGTAGACCAAAGCATCAATTTCCAATGCACGTTAAGTGATGTTTCATACAGTTTCAGTGTACAATGAAAGTTTTCCCACCATTCATATCCATGTCATAGCTTTGCCTGTTAAAAACTGTGTTTATCATTTTTAGACAGCTTAAAATCATCTTTGAAAGTCTTAAAATGTCATCATCATACTGTACACATTTTCAAACCTAGCTATTCTTACGAAACACTCCAAAAATGCACCTACAGCATAATTTCCCTCTACAAAATATTCATGAAACTGCGCGCCCGTCGCGAATTCTTACCCATATGTTTGAGGCACGCGGTCGGAGGCGGTTGTCATGACAACGACACGTCTCGCCCCGCCCCCTCGTTACGTAGGACTAGTGATGCGCTGACGTCGATATAATGTATCGATGGTTTATTGCTTTTATTTTATGTTGAGTGAGCTGTGTCAGTGATATTTGAGAATAGTGATGAGGCGTCTGAAGGGAAATGTTATGTTACTGAATTTAAAATGTGCGTTCTATTTATTTTTTGTAGTGATATTAATAGGAGCTTGGTTTTGTATTTTGAAAAACTGTTAGTTGTTATATTCTATTATTTATTCCTATCTGAACGTAACCAATAACGTGAATATATATACAAACTGATATTTTAAAATTAGAATAATATCTACTAAATCCTTCTTAGATGTATTATTATTTCATTCTATTCATCTTATTTATTACATTGTATTTTTATCGATAGTATCAAAAATATTTTACTTACATTAGACTGATGCTTATTCCCAAAGGGGTAAGTAGAAATAACGAACAAATTTACAAATATATTTTTAATTTTTAGAGTGTGGAGATTGAGGTGTTAGGATACATAGATGATCCATGATTGCGCGGTTGAAATAGCGCACTATTTTATATAATGCCAGAATATAAAAGTTAGTCATTAATCGATACCTCTACATAAATAATTTCTTGTATCTTGGAATCTTTTACGTGTCCGGTGCCTGAGATACAGGGTCTAGCTAGTTCGGGTGCCAGCGGCTTACTATGCATTGTTACACGCACTACCACTATTGTTCACAATATAATGTCTTGTCTCTTGAGAATTGAGGAATAAATTATTGAACTGAGAAATTGAACCATCTAATAGCCCAATAAGAAAATCGTTACACTGCCATACTTCGCATTCTTGAAGTTTTAAAAGATATATTTTGCATGCCTACATATATTATCATCTCAAAGAAAAGTAAATAAACGAATATTATTGCAATGGACATATTTTGAGAAGTTCTGCATGTCTGAGAATGCGTGTGAAATCTTATAAGAAATAACGTATCTTTTGGTTATTTGACCTACTAGAGATAAAAGATTGACAGATCCTACATACTAGTTATGTGAAATAACTATCACTTGTAAACAAAAATATCGATATATGTTATTAGTTAACCTTTAATCTTTAAACTAATTGCTTTTTGATCACTATGTTATATTTTAATATGGAATGACATCATGACAAAATAACATACTCGTTCGTTTTTTTTAAATCTAATCGGTATATCGGTTTATCAGCAATTGACGTGTCCAAGAATAATAATTGTTTACACATTTATATGGAAATAAAGATATTTGATTTTGACTTTGATGTTTCTCAGAACGGCAGTAAGCCTTCAACCACAGCTGAATTTAACCGTCCTCTTGATCTGTCTTAAGTCTTAAAATACCAGACATAATAAAAATCAATTTTATCTGGCCACCGGTGTACCCCTGCGTCTCATTAGGATAATTAATGAACAAATGAACTTCTTTTCACTGCTATTGTTACTATATTACCATTTTCTTATCTAATATTATAAATGCGAATGTGAGTTTGTTTATTTGTTACGCTTTCAAACCTCAACTACTCGACCGATTATCATAAAATTTTGCATACACGTTTCAGGAGAACTTACTGTTACTAACCTAACCGACATTTTCGCCAGCAACACCGCGGGAAAAATATAGTTATATATTAAAGGGTGTTTTCATTCAATTATGTGTTAATATCGCCGCCGCGCCGGTGCGATCTCCGTGTAGGATCGCGGTATGCTACGGCGGAGGTGCGACGCCGGGATCAAATTAAAGGGTGACGCCTGCATTTTATGCTTGCCTGGTACCGGTATTTAGTGATTAAGGGTTAGTGGAATAAAATGTATATTGATCGATTGCAAAAAGAGTTGAAGTTTATTGTCGATTACATACAACTTTTTAAAAACATGCTGGGATCAGTAATTATGTCATTGTCATTACATTAAATAAATTATTTATTTGCTAGAATGCATGGTGCATATTACGGTGTCAAAATCAAATACAATGTTCACAGCATATTCTGTACAATGGGATGTGGAAATGAGAAATGATGTACTACATAATAATACAACATAGATAAGTACACAAAAGATAATTATTAACACGAAAGGCAAGTAAAATTAATTCTGGCTATTCTCAATAAAAGAGGAGGAGGACGGAAGGCCCTGACAATACAGAAATAGTTATAAATAACAATACTCTCAATAACATCACTAAGTGCACGTTTAGATACTATCAACTTTAATTAAACACAATACGTTGTAACAATCACACGTGTTCTAGGGGCTCTGAGCCAATAGCGTAACTAAGTATATTGCACATAATAAGAAAATGTCCTAAATTCTATTTCAAAGGGCCAGATATATTTTTAACACATAATGATAGGGAAATACCCGTAAAAGAAACATAAATATATTTGTAATTACCATTCGTCATTAGTAAAAAAATATTGACCATGTAATTATTATGTATAACCAATGTTATTGTTGATTAGAATGATTGACTAACGACTGTGATTTTAACTTAATTGTTGGCGAAATGGTTTACGTGGTCTTGGCAATACGCTCCGTCGAGGGCTGCGGGTTTGAGTTCCGTACGGGACAAAAAGCGATAAACAAGAATTGCGTTTACGTACCAAATAATAAATACATACATATATTGCCTACTTTGATACCGAGATTAAAGTTGGCTCTTATGCCATAGCCGATTGTGAGAAAGATAATTCTGAAATCGCGTAAAATGTCTTGCAGATACCTTCTTAAAGACTCATCCATATTCCTGAACCTTCCAACTAAGCTTGCCTAATAACTTAACTAACAAATATTACTTTAGTAAATGTACTAACCGCTAAATATTGACGTTCATAAGTATCACTTAGTAACTTAAATGATTTTATGGCCATTTCCACAAGTATCAAATAAACGTTATCCAAAATATATAAATCGCATGCAGTCTTAGTCTCGTAAGTTAAAAAAAAGAGGGACGGCGAGACTTTTATCTTATAGATAAATGCTAATTGGAGTTTGTGGAAGAGGGTCTTAGGCTTATAAATTTTATAGGAAAACACAAAGTATCGTTGTTATTTTGTGTCATGAATCAATGAAGAAGTAACATCACGTTTGCAAGTTTACAAAGGGTAGACAGATCATACACACATCTTCATACGGTCGCCGGTCGCCTCACTAATGCCACAAGTGTTGTGGGTTCGATCCCTACACAGGACAAAAAATTGTGTGATTCATAAATAGTTATTTTAGGTGAGTTTGTGTCCATTGTTTGAATATTTGTGAAGATCCTCGCGACATAGAATTTATTTCTAGTGCGGGAGCTGTCTTATTTCAAAGATAATAAGACTAAATTAATTAAATTATATGTAAAAGCGCTGTAGGACTATATCCATGGAGTAATGCACAAGCTCAGTGTGTTTTATTTTTCATCCTATAACTGAAAGTTATCTCACAGAATGTCCTAGTTACACTTGTATTATAAAATGTATTTGAATTTTTTGCTCTTGAATTTATCATGATAAATTCTGTTATAGCTTATCAAAGCCTTATTTCAATGTATCCACTAAATAAACAGTTTAAATAGCGTTTAACTGGAATTCAACATCTTTATTTCCATAAAATGATTAAATATAATATTTCGTGAAGACGTCAATAATAAAATTATACGTTAATAACTTTTAGAACACGTTTTCTATTCAAGTCTCTCTCGATTTTCATACGAATACCCGCCTCGAGACCCTCATGGGGAGAAAAGCTTGAGATTCCCTTGAATTTATAAAAATAGTATCGAATATAGTTTGACTGAATATTTTACAGGTATGTATAGCTGCACGTTTTTATATGACGAGTATATTTATATTTACGTTTAACTTATTGATGCATGTATTTCATTATTATAATGGATAATTATTACACAAAATGATAATTGAGTTTTGAAAACGCCAGTTCGAGGTGCAGAGTTCTCATAAGAAAAAACAACCTACATGAATAGCAGTCAATCAATAACATGTTTCTCACTAATACTGTTACATTATTAATAATTACCATTCATTAGCTCGAAACAAAGTTAAAATGATATTAATGTTAATCTTGATAATGATAAAATATAAGTGTGACATGCAACATATACTGGCACATTATTTTATTAAATATAAAGACATTATTTAATTTAAGTGTCATATTTAAATAACTAAATATATCTGCCTCGATGGCGCAGCGGTAGTGCTTCGCTTGTGAGGTTTTGGATTCGATTCCCGGGTTGAGCAAATTGTTATGAAGATTTTCTGTCACGAAATTCTTACTGATATTTATTTATTATATTTCTTATGTTATCGTCGATGCAGGTTCTAATCTAAAATCTATCGTGTTGTAGATTGTTTTCCCTTCGGTGTCCATAAAATGACTTATTGATCAAAAAATATAAATAAAGAATTTTTACACAAAACCAAGCCCTCTTTGCTTCTACAAATAAACTTGTTTAAATTTTTATAAAATATTCACTTCACCCCAGTTATTGGTATCGATAAGCCCGTCACGTAATTCCCGTTCCCGTTCCCGCCATTCCCGGCATTCTCGTGTTCCTCGGCGAGATCCTCTGATATTTGTCGACGGTGCGGCATATTAACGCATTCTTTGGCAAGACAATGCTATATGAGATATCGATTTGCACTTTAATGGGACGTAATGGTTGTATAATGGGAGGTATTTCTAGTATTGCGGTGGTCAGTGGATGTGTGAATCTTTTATGAGGGTACTCTATATGTCTGTGTGCTTCGTCAATGTAAAGAAAAGGTTGTCTTTTAGGCTTTAAGGTTTGGTCTGCCGGTCTTATTCATAAAAGTCCTTACTAGCCGGTGAGGATGAATAAGACTGGCGATTTTTATGAATAGTACGTTCAGTTTTTAGAATGATCAGTAAGTCTAATAAACGGTCTGTAAAAGTAATTATTTGTAAACATTATGTAAGCGTTCATTATCCAACATCTTAAGTAAGCTAGCATTTCTATTAACAATATTTTTAGAGGCTTTAAAATAACGTTGCAAGGTTCTTGTAATCTCTATTTTTTAAATTAGATTGTATTTAATTATGTAAATATACATACATACATATATAGGTCTTATTCTGGTGTGAGTCTTTACTTGGTCAGTCTATAAGTACTGCTCATTTCCAGTTAGAAAATGTTAGTACGCAAACTGATAATTTCCTAATATATTTTGCAAGGAATCGAACTCTGCACCTTTTGCTTACATTAAACGCAAAGTTATGCAACGGCCGTCAGACCATATACATCTCATTATAACAAAGTATGTAAATTACATTTGTGTATATGTTTCTACTTAAAGATTAATCTAGAAAACATTTTCACCACTGACCATGCAAAACACAAAAATGTACCAAAGCAAAAGTACTAAAAAGCCCGCTTTCTTTAGCGATAAAGAGTGAACCATAAATTATGGTCATAATAAACCATGTGAAGGCTATACACAACAATGTCGGCAGTCTTTGAACTGACAGAAAAACCGTATCGTTTACAAGTTCCACTAACTTTTACTTCTGAATGCTATCAGTTAACAATAGAAAGGAATATTGTTTAGACAATACTGGTCAGGTTTAAGAGTATTGTTTTAATATGGCTTATGTTTAACTTATCACCAGGTATAGTAAATATAACAGTCAAAAATAGTAAATTATCACCAAAATTAAAACCGTATTTTATTGTAATATATATTTAAAGAGATCAAAATAAGTCGACGGAGGCCCGCTTCGCGGGGCTCCTATTTTTGGGTGGGTTTAAGAAGGAACCTAACATAACCTAACCCTTCCGAGACGGAATGCAGTCATTTGAGGCGTATAGGTGCTCGTTATGATATATTTTAGTAAGCATATTTAAATATAAATAGTTTTAATAATTTAATTAGCTTAAAAATTAGTAAAGTGTAATAGTATCTAGTAGTAGTAATGTAACAGTTTCTAAATTATGTAATAAAGTGCAAAATAAACAACGCGATAAAATCCGTATATAGTAGTTTAATTGCAAAGCATATTTTGCTGCGCAATTAGTCATTTTGGTGGTCATTATATTTAATCCCTTTTAATATTGTGAGAAATTATGTGTTTTTTGGATTAGTTTCTGTTCGACTGCTGGGCACAGATTTTTAATGTTATTGTAAGCCGTTTTTTGTTGGGTCGTTAGACTTTTAAATAATGTTTTCTGACTACGACGGTGGCGTACTGATATTTAATGTAACTGCTGCGCATGAAGTTTCAAGTTCAATTACTAAGTCAGGCAGATAGTTATTGTTTTACTGTTACAAAATTCTAGAAAGCAGCAGCGTGCTTGAATTTGTGGCCAGTAGATGTTGATTGTCTGCCTTCTTATTCTGTGGAATCCAAGATTATGCCTGACGAAATGTGCCTCTTTGTGTATATCGCTGATGCAAGCGTGACACTATGTATATATATTTATAATATAGATATGTATGCTCTCATTATTGTATGTCCTTAACACCTTCACTAAAGATTAAAGCAGCATATGAGAGAGGCATCGCTTCGCTCCTGACTGAATAGTCAGATCTGCGCCTTCGTTTGCACTTTTTAATGTGGTGCTTATATACCTACAAGCTATGGTTTTGTAAGTATAGTAAACAATCAAGTTACCATAAAAAAAATTACGTGCATGACCAGTAGCAGTATGGAGTCAGATAACGTATTCCCGCAAAAATGAACAATGCTTGAGAGCTTGTCATTTTTTAAAACTATATGAGTAAAGCTGTAGGCAAAAGCTAGAAGTAACATTGTAGAAGACTACAAAATATAATTTGGAGGACTTCTCGCATAGTCGTGAATTTATTTATTTTGTATTTATCTTGTTTCTAATTGTTTTTCTTCTTTTCGTGTGGTTAGTGGCCAACCTGTTGTCAAAAGTTGTTCAAGCCGTCCGTAGGCCTCTGACATGGCTTAACTACTACTGTCAATTTGGCAAGAACCGGGACCGACGTTTTACGTGACCTCCGAAGCACGGAGACGCTCAGGTGAAATACCACTAAGCCATAACCATAACCCATCAATAGACTGACCGCACCCAACGTTGCTTAACCTCGCTAATCGTTTACCGATCAGTGAGTGTTCTAATTGTATGTGTGGGTGACAAAATAAATTGTTTGAACCTTGCTTAGGGCCTAAAATGATAGGTGGCAAACTTTTGGTATAATACACAACAATATGCATCTGTCGATCCTTTTTAAATATACAAGTGATATAGAGACTAGAGACTGAGATTACTATAGGTTGATTGGTTTAAGATGTGTTTATTGCATCTAAATCAGTTGACAATTAAAAAATATTTAATACATTTATGATTTTTGTTGTTCTCACATTTACTAAATAATACAGATAAGTAATTCCTAATTAAGAATAACTCGAAAACAGTCTAAGCAGCTCAAATGACCCTCATTATCCTATGGACTTAAGTAATAACACAAAGGTAATAAAATTCGTTGTAATTAGCGCTAACTTTTTCCGAGTATTGTTGTTACGGCGAAGGGAGGCGGAAGCGCCGGAGTGGAGGTGGAAACACAAGAACCTGGTCTCATTACGGGATGCGCAAACGCAGCTATATAAAGTAATGTATATAATAATTTAAGTCTCAGTTACCCGATGACTAAAAACGGGAGCTGAGGGTGCGAAATAATAGAAAATAATATTTTCGTTTACCGAAATATTTTAGCGATTATTTTGTGTATATCGTTTTTAAGTTCAGTATGGATTTCTGAGTGCGAAGAGAACGCAGTGAATAAACTAATATTTAGTGTCTGTGGTACCTTAAAAATGTCGAAATATCAACTTCATGACTTCGAGGATGTCATCTTCAGATTGGTAAGTAATCTATTATCTTATATTTATAACGGTGGTAGTTTATTTCCGTTTATTTACAAATTTAACTTTTTTATTGTATTTATAATATAGAATATTGTCTTCTGTTTACGCGAATATTATTCATTGAAATTAAACTACTATATACGGATTTTATCGCGTTGTTTATTTGACACTTTATTACATAATTTTAAATTCAGTACATAATTTAATTTATTAACGAATAATGCATATTTTCCAATAAATTAAATTATGTACTCAATATATTTTGGATGTCTAAATAAGTATTTAAGACAGCAAGTTATCATTTTGATATAATTCGTTAGTAATAAAATAAATAAAAACTAATGTAGATGTCTACATAAAGAAGTATTTATTAATAAATATATTTTACCTGTCCCTACGAGCTGCGACAACAGTAAATGAAAGTTGAAGAAAGGTTTTGAACATCTTAACAAGTTTAAATCATTATTTAGTGCAATGAGATTGAAATAAATTAACTACTACTAACTTTATTTGCTGCGTCAAGATATTTGAGTATAAAATTGTTTGTAAAATATATGAAGATATTACAGACGTTTTTGAAAACATAGATCTCAAATGCGAGTACTGAAAAAGTTTAATAAGCTTCGACGTCTATTTATATCCAATTCTTAAACTCGTAAAGTATACTTGTGAAAAATTAAAAATAAATATCAGTAGTATAATATACCATATGTAATAAGCTGATCTATTCCTTATTGTTCACAGGAGGTTAACCTCCAAGGCATTAGACGAGATCTTGTTCAACTACTTGAAGGATACGAGTTCAAAGATTGCTTCGTTTGCAACCGAATCAAATGCTGCTGCACCAGCGAATCATCATCCTTCTGCAGCACTACCTTATCCATCACAAGTAGCGACAGCGCTTGTCCACGAGAGCGAGATCATTCCATGGCCGCATACTACAACGTCGCTCCACCTCCCGAAACGTTACCTATACCCAAATGGCCGCAGAACAAAACCACCAATGTACCTTACCAAGAAAAACCAACGCCAATTTCAGTATCCGCCATCAATGCATGGATAAAAGCCTCTATACCTAATGTAATACAATCTAATGCAAGGGTCAACTTCCCTGTTCCAAGAAAAGTGCTGGATGAAGTCAATTATTCATGGCCACCTTTCCCCAAGTCGATATGGAGCGGTGAAACGTTAAAAGAAACGCTTGAGAGAGAAAATAGGCTTAGCAACAGGAGTGAGGATGGCGGCAATAGTTCCGTCGAGGCTTTTTTCAAGCATTTCAGCCGTAATCGGTCAATTCCTAAGACCGCGTTCGCATGTTGATGGGAATTGTTAAAAATGGATTACGGTGTACATTGCGATTTTCCTATATAGTGATTGGTAGAAGCGGCTTTTTGAAAACGCAATATAGACACCGAATGCGATTGGTTCGTGTTCAAAATACATGTTATCTGATTGTTTTAAATCATTTATTAGATCTAAGTGGTTTATTTTAAGAATTTTTTATAATTAATTTTTAATTATTGGCCTTTTGCATTTTTAATTAACTTGTGAGTTTAACAGTTTTGAAAATAAATTTGTGATAATGTTTGTTTGTGATTTATTTATTGTTAAGTATAAATAATTCAATACAGGGTTATAATTATAGACGACACTTAGTTGCAATATATTTATGTATGGCAATTAGTTAATTTAAAGTGCAATTAAGAAACTATATACATTCATTTAATATCAATTATAAAGGATTAAAGACGATTTGTGACATTACATAATAACATACATATGTACAAAAGATTTGCTCGAAACCAAAAAGTCATTATATTTGTAATTATTAATTTCATGAAAATGTATGACATTTACTCACTAGTTATTAAAAATTGTGTGTGTATTTTAAGATTTTGTGAATACATGGTGTGTGGAACAGTGTACCTACTGAAAATCTCGTTATGCAAAAGTTTTACCATAATCTAACTTAAAATAGATAACTACGGTATTAGATATACTGTGTATAGTTCGGTCTATTTATCTCCGAAAGTATGTTTATTATAACACGGCCTTATGAGATGCTTGTCTGTTGAGTTACACTGATAATTACTGCCAATTTTACAGGCAACTAAAATATACTTTGCAATATTTTCTTACTAATACATTAATTTTGGATTTAGTATCGGACAGTATGGTAAATATAAACGCCTAATTTATTTTTAGTTAATTAATATCACGTGTCAAGTAAAATGTTTGTTTTAGTGGCTGTTTGATAAAATTAATCAATACATTGTTTATTTTTCGCATCGCTGCTCCTTTCACCGTGTTTAGTATTATTAATAGCTATATAGGCTGTGACTTGGTGGTGCCTATTTCGCCTATATGTAGATAATGTATTTCTATTATAATATTAAAAAAGAAATGAAAAGAAATAAAAAATCATAAAATGTATAAAACTAAATAAAAATACATAATTATATCAGCAGTTTTAAGCATTTAGGAAAAGGGAAATCCATTCACTGTAAGTAAAAAAATAAATCTTACAAGTTATGTAAGTAAAAACCAAAAAAATTAACACAAAATGTCAATCTTACTTGTGTAAGAAAAATGTTAACAAAAAAAAAAATGTAATTATACTTAAATTGTAAGTAAAATATTTAAATAATTGTAATTTACGCAACAAACTTAATGTTGGCATTTAAATGGATTAGTAGACTGATATGTTAGCCGTCGCGGGGCTAACATGTTGGCCAATGAATGTCTTCCCTTAGTTTTGTTGCATATAGTAACTATACTTTGTCAAATATTCTGTAATTTTTCCTTATATTTTGACTTTTTGTCAGTAAAGATTGACTAGACTTGTCAGTGATCACTGACATGTACTGACAAGTCAAGTCAACATAAGCCAAGAGTCACTTATGTCTTTTATCATGTTTGTATCGTGTAACTATAAACTAGTTGGAGCCAATCATATTTTAATTGTGCAGTTACATGCGTAAATGTAGTACAATTTGATCGGTGCCAACAAATATGACGACCAGTTGGATAACCAACTGGGAATGTGTGATAGGCGCCTTTTTAAGGTCAATAAGAAACAAGCTTGAACTGGCGACTTCTTTCCTAAAATCGTAATTTATTATTAAAATGACAATTTAAGAAAGATGTATCCGAAAAATTCTTTTTTCAATTTTTATTTCTTTTTGGTATTTTGTCTAAAACAGACATATTAACCCCATCATACCTTTTAACAACAGTAAAATCATTTTAACATAAATGCTATAAAGTCCAACAAGAAATAAAAAAATTACGAATTAAGTACTGCTATCACATCACACATCTTTATAGCAGCCTCTGAATACGGTACAGCCAATATAGATTGCAGTAACCCCATATCTAATCTATTTAACTTGAATTTAAAACTCACTCTCGTTCAGTTCTATTTCGGACACTATCCATCAGCAAGTGTTGTACATCCTCAATTTGATTTCAAGCAGAACAAATTGGTGAATAATGTTTTTTCATAAGGATTGCAAACTTTGCCGATGGATAGTGTCCCGAGCGAAGTCTTAACATAATTTTCACAATTTGTTTACTTTATTTAACATTATCAAACCATGGTACAAACGACGGCTCGCTTTGTATACTGCGGTACCAAATACCTTTTTCTTATGAAATATGAACAAAATGTTTTTCCATAATTTAAAACATTTTAGTTTAAATGTAGGTATGTGTTCCCAATAATCGGGTATATAAGTTATATAAATACCATTTACTACGGTATATAAACATAATAAATTAATTTAAATCAGATATGCGTTTTTATTTACCATACTGAATTCCTGTGAAGTAATTTTGTTTTAAGTTGTCATCCAGAGGTATTAAATTATTGATAGCGACAATAATTTCTAATGATGTGTGTTTTATTAGAATATTTTAATTAACTTACAAAATTCAGTTGCGGCTCAAATTTACATTTGAACAGTAAACATAAATATATACATTAGTATTAGAAATAGAAAAGTAATCAATGCATTGAAATGTGCTTATTTTGACATACGCCCAGACATACTTTGCTTACATATTTAGGCCCGCTTCCTATATCCAAGAAACGAGTGGTTTTAGCTACGGACAGTTAATATTTTAAACATATTTCATGACAACATGACAGCATTTAACTGTCCGTAGCTAAATCTAAATGTAGAAACGGGTCTTAGTCACGAAATGACTTACCAACTAAAATAAAGAAGATAATAGAATGATTTATTTATTTCACACTGGCTGACCCGACAGTTGTTGTCCTGTCAATCTATACAAAAATCGTAATTAAATTAAATATCAAAACATCAATAAATTTTTTTTCATATAAAATTACCTATTAAATTATCGGGATTCTCCTCGGATTTCCCGCAAATTTTCGTTGAAATAAACCTTGTCTTGTAAATTACAATCTCAACAATAACCAGCAAAATCGGTCCAGCCGTTCTTAAGTGATGGTCCGTTATACATATGGCAATTATTGATTTTTATTTATATAGAAGATTAAGCAGTGAACATTTACAATTGCCGTTATTAATAATAAAATTTAGAACGACTATTTAGCCACGAATTAGTATGTGACACGTTTTGCATTAGAATTAACAATATTAATACACATATAATTCAGACGTAATTAAATAATTAATATTGGTTTATTATTATTCAAAACTTGTTATTTTTAATTTGGTGTATTTATTACGTATTACATTTGGTACATATTAGGTATATTCAATTTAAGTTATTCAATTTATATGTATATCCTTTTCTACAATATATGCCTACTCGGTTAAACGGTTTTTCTTTCTTTCTTTCTTTCTTCTTTCTTACTCTAGAATCATCATAGTATCATAGCTTCATGTCCCTAAATTAAAAAGTCGTTACACCTTTGTCAGCACAATGACAGGATTGTTAATGTTTTTATCTTTTTAGACTAAAGCAGCCGTCAATAATGCCTGTAAGCTTAAAGTCCAAAGAACTCATTGGCAGTAAACCACAGCATCTATTTGTTACAGCAATGTTAAAACTACAGATGAAGATTAAAACTATTAAAATGTCAATATTGACGTATTTTAAGTGGGTGGTAATATAAGTGTTAACTTTCTTTATGATTGACCGGTACATGATAAATATATAATTTCTATTTCATTGCTTAAAATGTTGCAAGTATGAAAAATATCAAATCTAAAAGCAATCGTTTAATTTTAGAAGTCAACTATAACTTACAAGGGAAAAATATCTACCAACCATGTTTTTTTGTACGCTTAGGTACTGTCAGATGCGTCGTCGATTTTTACCGATTCCAAATATATAAAAATCTTAAGTTCGAAATAACATGTTAGAAAGGCCTTTTTCTTATAACGGCAGTATAGTTAATTTAGATAATTTAATTTGTAAGTACAGTGTCTATCAAAACTCTTTTTAAAAACAAGTTTCCAAACGGAATAAAATTCCATATTCCGATAACAATATGAGGGTACTTGCAAAATATTTAACTACCGAATCTCATCCGTCACTCTCATTCATTTACATACAATAGACAACGCTTGCCATATCAAGCGGCTGCCATACTTTTTTGACAAATAAAAAATTAATGAAATAAGCCTAATCAATTCAATTAATTACTGTGTACAGATAATAAAGTGTCATTTACCAAACTGTGTGGTAAAAGGTATGTATCACTTGTACTTTAAATTTCTAAAGTAAAATTGTAAACAATCTTTTTCAAATTTCTGTATAGTTTATGCTTTGTCAAAGGAATTAATGATAGTAGTATAATCGCAGAGTAAAAGTGGGTTACAACATATGTAGTACCTATTGCTAATGTTTCATCGTGAATTTGTTTTTACTTTTCGATCATGAAATATAGCAAAACATAATTATTTAGTATGACGTAATTATAAAGTTTCGAAGACATAAATACGATTTTTGTCGGATGATTGAATGGCGCAGAAGTGTTCATAATTGAGTGACCCACAGATAGTTATATTGAGTCTGGGTTCTCTTTCCGTCTACAGTTTTGATGTTTGTCCTTCATGTTAGTTTTGGCAGGGATTATTTATACACATAAACATTATCCTAAAGTATCCCCAGATGAGAAGGCAGGTATTTTAGTCCTAGATATCGAACTTCAGATCGTTATGATAACGGCCAGTTGTATTTAGTTCCACGGAACCAGCGAGATACTGAGTTATAGACCTGTTATAAATAGTCAATACATTAAAATAATTATATATACCCACAGCTGATTTTGTTATTTGTATATATATATTTGTTATGCAATGTTGGGCGTTGGGTGACGAAATAAAAGATGTTACTTCGTGTAAAGTTAGATCTATAATGCCTCAAATACAATGAAGTTAATTAATATATATATCTACTTAGTAGGGACGGTGATTCACACACTACACTATGCATTAATTGCTGATATTGACAGCACGAATAGCGCTGAGGTTTAAGCGGTCATTCCTACTCTATGTCTATTGTGGGTTCGATTTCCAAACGATACAATGGCGCCATTCGTGGACTATTTATGTGCGGTTTAGTAGACAACTGAAGTTGAGTTTAAAACATTACGCCAGCTAATGCTGGCGTAATGTTTTAACGTATAATTTTGATTATTATTATTCTGTAGCTTGTGAAAGTCCGTCTTTGTGGAAACCTGAGACCTCAAAATTAGAACTATCTAACGACTTACCTACCTGTGAGCCTATTGTTACCCATTCGTGGAAACGATGTTGCTCATAATTGTTTTCACGTCACACAAAATTTTTGCATGAAAGCCCCTAACAATATGAATATAATAAAATTTGTCTAAGCAGTTCCAGATAAATTTAGTTATTAATAAATTCTGTTTAATATAAATAATATAAAATTAATCAGAGTAGTTCCAAAATATATTAAAATAATTTAAATAAATTCTACGAAGTGATTTCTTAATAATTATTTCTGAGTATAAAGGTTTTATAAATAATTTATTAACATGTAATATGATTTTTATTAAATTATTATTAGAACAGGTTCATATTGAGCAAAACATTTGTTGCTTATCGTATGTTCCTTGTGGTAATGTATGCCTCGGCCTGTTTTAAAATCTATATACATACATACATACCCTAGTACCTAATCGTTTATTATCAACAGATGGCCTCTCGCAATTACTTTTAGCAATATAATTGGGATGTTAAACTAAACTTCAACCTGTTTCGTTTTCTGAAAAAGTTTATTATAGATACATTTTATTTTTATTCAGGTTATGTTTGCATTTGTCTGCAAAGCCATCTGATATGGTCGGTGATGGAGCATAATTGCTGACATGCTTAGTAAGACCAAATTTATTTGTGATTTGTAGACAGCCAGATTATCTACTAATCCGAAATCAGATATTAACAAGGAATATGTTAATTCTTATCTCTAAAATTGTTATTTTGTAATACTTAGATTGCCATAAATAATTACTATTACTATTTGTCTTAGACTTACCTTACTAATATCATAAATATGAAAGTTTGTGAGGATAGATGTTTGTTACTCTTTCACGCAAAAACTACTGAACCGATTTCGATGAAACTTGGTAAGTAAACAGACCTGGATTAACACATAGGCTTTTTGTCCCAATATTCCCACGACATCGGAACTTACGCGGGTGGAACCGTGGGGCGCATCTAGTATTGAATATTCCAATAATAATTTATTTATGTAAAGAAGTATAATTGACGTGATTAAATCTTTAACGTGGTTTTACGTGGATGGGTGATATAGTATTTAAGCTCAGCGGTTAGTAACTTTAGTTATTTGCTAGTTGTCAAAGACTTCTTTAAGTTAAAACAATAACTTTTCTGTTAAATTTGGAAATAATGCAATATTATAAGTAAGTACACGTGAAAGTAAGCATTACTCTCTTTACCAGAAGTAATAAATGTAATCTCCGAACAGTCACAATTGTTCAAAAAATCTTAGAAATTAAACTTATAAACACAATTTATTACCCGCCTTACTCGAAAAACATTTGCTAAGCAATTCTCAACCTTAAAGCTTTGGAATAAGAGCGGCCATTAAACAAAAATCTGCTTTTGTTTTCACGTCTACCTTGTGGTAAAAGTCTGACAATGGATCACAGCTGATAATTTTTATGATTGCATCTTGTTTTGTTTTAAATTAAACTGCTTTTGCTGTTTCATTTATTTTATTTCTGTTTTTTAGTTTCTTTCATTTCCATGTTGATCCGGTAGTAAAGACTTCGCGAAGGTTTTTAAATGTTTTAAAACTTATAAAAGACGGTGTAACAGAAATATTGTGTGAAGAGTGCCGATATTCTAGAAACTTTATCGGTACTTATACCTTCTTGCATCATGTTTTATATTTTCAGAAGATTTGTCATGTGATGAGACCCCATATTCCCACACCGCCATCGATATTTAAGAATCGCAAAAATACGAAGCCGAGCGTAGTCTCTTACGATTATTTTCTGATAATAAAAGCCGGTGACTTTCTTCTTCTAAAAAGACTACTTTCATTAGTAATTCCTGAGCCGCAGCGGTCTTACAGACATTTAGACTTTACAGGCATTAAAATAATAGATAAGAACACCCAGGCTCAAAACAACTATTTGTGTGTTTATTTTGTGTGTGGATTGAACCTACAACACTTGGACGAATGGTTCTCTTCATCATACCCAGCAAACGAAATACATAGTATAGTCGCTAACTAGAATGCAGTAATAGAATACATTCTACCACTGAACTCGAAATACTGCAATAGGATGAATATTAGCTGTCCAGGGCTTGACATTTCACTGCCTATTTTATAGATCCTAAAGAAGCGTGATATTATATTCCACTTTCAAGACAGTTCAAGAAAAGCCATTATAACCCATTTATTTTACATCACTGATATGTTGCGACCTTCGCCCTTTACGAGTTAATCTGTATCGGTTACCTACCGGAATATAATATTCATGATGCGGCCAGTCGGCTGAAAGGGATGTGCAGAAATAATATTTTTGCCATCGTATATGTTTTATATGATTCGTTTTATTCATCTTTGTTTTTGATCGTATGTATTCAATGTGTCTTAAAAGAATAATAAATTATTCTTTCTTTATGTATTAAGAAATATTAAAAAGGCTCCAAGCAGAAAGTGCAGTGTCGGGGCGATCCTTTAAAAAACGGTAGGTTAACGATATCACACACTTCAATTATAATGCTCGCTTCTATATTTAGTGTAAGATTACTTAATTTGATATGATCCGTGGAATAATAATAATTTGGGTGTATGTTTGCTATTGTGAGGTCACGGGCTTAATATCTCGTTTGTGAACACTATAATGGACTTTTCATGTTATAAAATGTTCAGTAGACGGGGCCTGGTGACGAGCCCAGTGGATAGCAATAGGCTGTTTTACGTGTATTTATTTATTAGTAGTATTGTTCCAACTCGTGTTGTTTTTTGACGCTGCGCATCCGCGTGTACGCGATTTTGATCTCAATGTGTATAGAACTCAATTATATTGCCAATAGTACATTATTTTAAGATTTAAATTTGCATGCCAACATTGGTGAAATGTGCGAACAAATAACAACCATAACTACTAGAAATAAACCACATTTTCTTCCAAATAAATTATTCTTATTCTTATAAAAGAAAAAGCTATTATCATGACGTAGGTGCGAAACACTTCTGTCTAACTCTTAGAGGATGACCGGGCGTGACATTACGTATTATTGCCCATGTATGATTTTAAAAAAATTTGATAAACATATTCTTATAAGGGAATCCTCCTTTTGAGTATCTTACCAGTTCTTAGGCAAATCATATATTGCTAGTAGGATTGATAATGGCTTTTCATCACCACTTTATAATTATAAAGCCAAATACCATTTGTTAAACTGCCCCTGTATCCTGCCATTGAGTCTCAAAATGCGTTACCAACTGAGTTGAATAATGCTATGGGTATTGCTGTAAGAAAAGTCTTATAGTGATAATCTAACTGGATTCCATCTATCCAGTTGGTAACTGTTCTTATACATCACGCTTATTATGAAACATGCATCAAATTTTAGTGCATACATGTAATCATACTATGCAGAAATACCCATCAATATCACCTGGTACTAAAACATAGCTCTTGCAATTTAATGTATTACCTAGAAATACTTGTAATGCATTTTAATTAAATTCTAGCCAAAGACAGAGCACTACAGGAGATCTTTATGCAATATATTATAAACCCCAGGAATAAATATCTGGTACTAGCTTTATTTAGATTTTTGTGATCTGATGTCATTGTATTTATTAGAAATTAT
Source organism: Catocala fraxini (assembly GCA_930367265.1). NCBI lineage: Eukaryota > Metazoa > Arthropoda > Insecta > Lepidoptera > Erebidae > Catocala > Catocala fraxini. The sequence goes on from OV884047.1 coordinate 20,055,292, forward strand.
GTTAAATTCCAGGCAACCATGATGAGTAACTTTGAACTGCTGTTAAACGATGATAGCACGCACTCTCTACTGGAGCCGCCGACCCCAGCGTACACAAGTGTAACCGTGAGGCGAGCTTTCATTGTCTGGTTCCACTGCGGACAGCAGAACGAGTTCAGACAAGTCTGCAACTACTTCCACTATTTGGAAACGCTGGTAATTCTGAAAACTATAGCTGAATCTTATCGATAAAATGATGACAATTTGTTTAAAGTAATCCATATTTATAGTTAAGATTTGATTGTCAAATTTTCTAACTAATAATGTTTATTTACATAATTATGAAAGTCCAACAGCAAGAAAACTAAATCTGTTTGGATTCAGTGCCGTAATAGGTAGCTTAAAGTTACTTTTAAGTTATATTTGATATAACTAAATCTTCAAGATCTTCAGCATAAGTCTTATTGCTTTAAGGTAAATACAGAAAATTATATCAGCTATCCTAATACTTACTAATATTATAAATGTTATAAATGTAAAGTGTATTTTGTTCGTTACGTTTTTACGCCTTAGCTACTTGACCGATCATCATGAAATTGCCATGGTCATGAGAATAGAAAAGGACATAGGGTACTTTCCATCCAATAAAAAGTACTGTTACTTGCATAACCTAACCTATATTTACGCGATCGGAATCCGCAGGAAAATCTAGTTATATAATAATTATAACATTTTTCCATAAAAGTGTATTACGTTACGTTTCATGAAAGTGAGCCTATCTAATTTTCTATTATTTCAGGAGGAAAACCTTTCGCTGGAAGGACGTGCATCCAGTCGACTCCATGAATTTAACTTACTCTCCAGCCTGCCACCATCTTCTAACTATCTGAACATACACTTTTCAAAACTCTACAGGCAGAGTAAACAGAACAAAGTGAACGTCAAACAAATAGAAGAAGTGAAACTAGAAGACTGCGTCTTCAATCTCGAAGGATTTTATGATCTTAAGATACAAAAAGCAGTGACCACCAAAGATATAATCAAAACCAGTCAAATGATCAGAAAGTATTGTAAAGTACATTGTAGAACTCTAAAGAATTTCCTATTAGAATTTCTAGATTTTGCCAAAAAAACGAACACTAAAGATACTGTCAGTAACATCTCAGTTTATATAAAAAAGAAGTATGTAGAAGATGACTTGGTAACTTATAAGAATATGCCAAAAGATTTTAGCTTTTTAAATACGGTAGAAAATGTAAGTGACATTAATGTAAATATTGGGCAAACTGTGGTAAACGAAAATAAAAATACTTCTATATTAGATGTAGTCAATAAAGTCAATGAGATAAAAAGCACAAATAAGATTAGAATACTAATAAACGAAACTAGGAAAAAAGAGTTAATAAATTTAGTTCCTCAATTGTCTGATTTATCAATCGCAGATAGTGAAAATAAAAAATGTACCGATGAAAATCTGATATCGACCAAAATTAAAGAGGATCATAAGAAAACGCATACTTATGAATTTGAACCTGTGAACAAACTTTGATTCAGTTTACCATAATATCATAGATGGTGTGTTATCAAATTAAATAAATAGGTTTTTAAGTGCCTTTTATTTTGTTATTCAATGGTGTGTATTTTTGTAGGATTGAAATTGACATAATTAGAGGTTTCTATTACATTATTTAGACTAGTTAATTGGATCACAAATGTGTTTTACTTTTATTTTAGTTTATAGGGCTATATAATTTTATTGTGACACACATTAAAATTGATCACAGACAATTAAGTATGCTGTTTTATTTACCTATTAAAAAGTTCCTATTCTTTGTCTTGTTACTTATTTGTATATACACTGACGGACTCATAAACTGCATCAAAGTTCAGAATTACTTTCGAATTAATATTTTTGATAAGTATGCAATCTTTTTAGATTCATCTAAATGAAAATGTCGAGACTGTCCATTAACCATAAAAAAAAACAAAATTTAAAAATAGAACTGCAGTAAAAAATAAAATTGTAGCCGGGAAAATAAATTGTATGCATAGTCTCAAATTCGTATGTTATTAGAGTAAAGTCCGAAATAAATTCTTTGTTTTTTTTCATTTGCGATTTAAATTATTGTTACCAATAATTATTGATTATTAGTCTTATAAACTCAACAAAAGTTTCGTATGCATAAATATGGATACGTCGTCCGAACAAGCCTGGATCAACGAACGATTGCTAGAAATTTAAATTTAAACCAGTCTACGGTTTCTAGAATAACCGAAGGTTTGTAGAGACAGGTTCTTATAAAAGGAGACCCAGTACCGGCAGAACTCGAGCAACCACCCGTCGTGACGACCGATTTATTGTTTCAACTTCTCTACGAAATCGTTTCCTCACGTCAGTAAACATCAAAACAGAGCTGAATGAAGTGCGTGGAGTAAACGTGAGTGCACGAACAATAAGAAGGAGGTTTAAGAAAGCGGCAATCACCCCTTTTAGACCAGCAAATGGTTCAAAGCTGTCTGTTAGTAGTAGTTGCTCACAGACAAGCTCGTTTAAGATTTGCGCGTTAACATCTTAATTGGACTGAAGAGCAATGGGCTTCCATATTGTTTACCGATGAGTGTAGGATATGTTTAAATGGTACAGACGGTCGCAGAAAAGTCTATCGTCGACGTGGGGAGTGATATGCTCAAAGTTGCATTGAGGAGCGTGTTCCTTTTAGAGGCAGTTGGTGTATGGTGTGGGGTGGCATTTCGATGATCGGGCGAACGGAACTTGTGTTCATCGACATGGTTCGTCAAAATGGTAGAAGAAGAAGAAGTTTTGATGGCACAACGCTGTATAACAGAGGTTTTAGAAGCTCAAGTGGTACCTTATATGGGATTAATAGGCGAAAATTTTACTCTAATGCAAAATAATGCCCGACCCTGCGCCGCTGCAAAAGTTCACCAATATTGCGAAGAGTTTGGGATATGTACCATAAATTGCCAAGCACGCAGCCGATCTTAATCCCATTGTGCATGTTTGGGACAGTTTAAAAAAATGGAACAATATTCCGCAAGACCGTTTAATAACCCTAATCAGATCTATGCGGAACATAGATATACTATGCGAATCTGTAATACGGGCACGTGGAGGCAGTACACCTTAGTAAAAGAAAAAACCTGTGCTTCAATTTTTTTTTAATTGGAGAAAAACATTTTTTTAATAAACCAACCAAAACCAATAATAATAATATAATATTCTATCACATACACACAACACCATCTAGCCCAAACTAAGCAGAGCTTGAACTATGGGTACTAGACAATGGATAAACATACATATATACTTTTTTTTTTGACTTATTCTTAAATCGAACCCGCGTCCTCAGGCGTGGTGGCAGTCAGTTACACTAACCACTACGCCATCGAGTCGTCTCGTCAATTTTTTTTACATTTATAGATTATGTTCAAAGAAATTGAATGGTCCTTTCCAGTATACAAACATACACTTATGGATATAATATTACTCTGTTATGAAGTTAACGAACCAAACTATAGGTTTCAATTTAAATTTTATAAAAAGTTTGAATACTGGGTTAAAATATTTATTTCAAAGGCAACTTGAACATTGATGCAGTTTATGAGTCCGTCAGTGTAGTTTTTGATAACGACAAAATGTCTCACTATTTTTATTAGCATATGATTGCTATAAATTGTACCGTGTCTTTAAATATATTGAAACTTATAGCAATTAAGAGTAATGAGAACTATAACAAAGAACATATTTTAGAATATGATAATACGGATCTTGAATATAAGAGACAGGTTATTGGTAACTGTAGAAGACGCCAAATAATAAACTTACTGATGAAATGGAATGCCTTGTTCTTCAATTTGTTTGTACTTACCTGAAAGAAAAATACAAAAGTTAAAACAAAATATTTGGAAAAAGATGCTCTTATATTTATTCTCTATAATATATTATATACATGGTGTTGTAGTTCAGTTTGCCGGAAGACCTAAATACTTAGAACTATAATGAGATAAGTCGTCACTTAGCTATCTGATCCGCACGGAATGAAGGCTTAAATGACTACCGGTGGATTTAACATAGTCATTTTAATCTGAAGCTTTATTATCGTATACATTATAATATCTATAAAAGGTATACAGGTCACTTATATCATTATATTATTAAGCAAGAATTTAATGTCCGAATTCCGAAGTTTAATACTAGTGTTTATACATAAGTGTAAGTGCTCTCATGTAAGTGAAATGTAAATTACTTTATGAGAAAATAAAGTCTTTAACCAGAAAAGGAGAATTTGATTTACATTTTCCGTCAAAGAAAACTGCCACATCAAACGCGCATTTTTGAGATAAAGAGGTATGTACTAAGTCATGTTGATACGCTTTGTAAAGAAAACAAGCCAATTTACTGTATTATATTTGTATGGGTTCAAACAGAAATAATAATGTTATAAATAAAAACCTCAATTTACTATTTTAACGCCATCTCTTAGGCTAGAAACGAAGTGAAGCTAGCAGATTAAACCACGGCTTGGGCTGTGTTTGTATTTTCATAGCCGTTTATTTTTATAAGTATGTTGCTTTTATTATAGTTTAAAAAAACTGTTATACAACAGCTTTGTCCGTCTGACTGTCATACAACTTTCAACTCAAGAACCGTAAGACCTAGAGACTCGCGGTTAACGCCAAATGATTATGACTTTTGACTTCTGACCTTAACGTGGTATCACGTGACCTTTGCATATTAATTGAACCATTTTTCCGAACGCTAAGATTTACGGCAATTCATTGCCGTTTCTCACTTGTTGTATGAGAACCTGCCTTAAATATATATTTGTTGGAATATGCACTAGTTATAAAAAGTTTTCTTAAACAATTTCAGCAATACACTATTGCAGTTTAAAGGCTAAAGTTTTAAATAACATAGTTCAATGTCTTTAAACAAGGCAGGAATAACATCTGTGTACTAAGCCTAGCGCAGTACTACAATCCATACTCACATGGAGCAAATGCCTAGAAAATATATTTTCAATTGGAACTTATAAGTACCCGCATATGTTGTTTAGTGACAAATGAAAGCAGGTAACGGTTTCGGTCGCAAATTTAAGTTCAAGCACTTATTTATTGCCGTTCTAAATTTTATACTCTTTGTAGCAGACTAGCATTACAGCCTGAAATGTGTATGTCATTCAAGAGTCTTATTACTTAGCGCATAAGCGTTATAAACTATAAAAAGCTAAGCATACCTTTCAGATAGTACAAAGTGGCCTCATGCTTCGTTTGAATTTACCAAATTCCTAAATATAATTATCAAATCACTACTAAATCAAAAACATAAATAAAATTGAGCCTTGCAACACCGCCTTTCAATATTTTATTATCTGTGCCATGGCCATGCCAGTCAACCAAAGAGTATAATGAATATACTACAGTTACCATTGGTCAGTGTATTATCTATGAGTCAACTGTCGCATGCTGCGCAGCGCAGACGCACATTCCTTCTATGATAGTGTGACTACATCTATTTGAAAATGGCGGATGTGATGTTGACACCAGTGAACATGATAACTAGAGAGAGCATAACAGTGTTAATCTCTAATAATATATTAAATAATTCTATAGAATTCGTATCAGATCGCGATATGGTAAGTTTTTGGGAACACTTTTGTTTGTTACTTTTTATTCGCATTGCTTTATTTTGAACGTGTTCATAACGTATTTATAGCTGTCAAAGTTTGAAGTTGTTTTTACTGTTTGCTGCAGTATTTTGTACAGATGTTAGTAAAGACCATTTTTAAAGGCATGCCTCTATTATTACTTGTTGATAGTAATCAATTAGTAGATCTTATTATTGGTAGATAAGAGAAATTATTATGTTTATTATATTGTTTTTCGATTTATTGTTTTTGTTCGATTGAACGATTTACGAGCAAATATTTGTATTTTTGGTCGTCTTTAAATTTAACTTATTGATTCAGTACCGAAATCTTATATTTATGATTATTGTGATCGTGCGAAGTAATTTGATATTTCTGTTAGGAGATAGATATACTGTCTATCAGTTCGCGGTAAACTCAAAAACTAGTGAACGGATTTTTATGCGATTTTCACCAATAGATAGAGTGATTCATGAGGAAGGTTTAGGTGTATAATTTGTTAAGGTTTTGTACTACCCGTGCGAAGCCGCCCCGGCCCCGGATCGCTAGTATAACATATTTTTAATTATTTAGAAATGTCTAACCTATTAATTCTATCCTATGAATTTGTACACTAATGATGAACGGAAATTATTAACATTATAGTAATAAAAACTATTTTAGTAGATATAATGCGATAGATTCAAGAAACATTGCAGAACTTTATTTACTTTCAATGTTGTAAAGTGTTTGTATATGTAGAATTTGGACGGCATAGAATGAGTAGCAAAGGAGTGTTCACTCTTTTGCTTCACGAAAAAATGCCTACCTGCAGGTATAAAAGGTACAGGTAGTGTATCCAAAAACGGTCACTTTGATTGATACACTTGTTGGCAATTTAATTGCTTGCTAAATAGTTGCGAGTGTACCTGTGCCTTGAATTGTGGCACATTTTATGTCTTTTTCTGCATTAACAGATCACTTAAGGTTTGTTTGACATGACGTAAATATCTTTCCGTTACTTAAATTTAATACAGAAGCTGTAATTTAGTTTGGAACAGGAGTAATTTGATAACTGATTTAAGAATATTACGCAAATTTGAAAAAGATTCGCGTTCACGCAAAAAAGGATATTCATTGATATTAAACGAACCCAAATAAAATCCGTATGAGTTACATTCGGATTTTATTTGGGTTTATTTTAAAAATACTACTTGCAAATCTACTAATCACGTAGATGTATAACTATTTAAATTAACTCCTTCATCGACGTTTCGGTTGCTTTTCGCAAACATCGTTAGGTTTAGGTTTAAAGACATTTTATTCTCATATAAGATATATATAATTACTTCCATGAAAACATGGTTTCTAAAACATAAACAAAGTCTGTCGTCACAAAATAACAAAAGAATCGAAAGTTATACAATTATATCGTTTGTAGGTACATGATACTTAATAATTATAGGTACATATTATATTAGACCTGTTCAGCGAATTCACTTACAATTTTTATCCTAATGATTATGATAAATGGTTGGTGATTATAAGTCGAGCAAGTCGATTTTTGAATGCGTTGAACGACTTTACATTTTTTATATCCGCGGGTATTCGGTTATAGAACCGCGCTCCTTCGTAACTAATTGTGGTTTTATAATAATATAATAATAATAATATTGTATCACATACATACACACAACACTATTTAGCCCAAACTAAGCAGAGCTTGTACTATGGGTACTAGACAATGGATAAACATACATAATGTACTTTTTTTGTAAATACGTACATATTATACTTAGAAACACCCAGACCAAGACAAACATCCATATTCATGCACACAATTGTTTGACTTGTCGAACTATCAAACCCGCGACCTCTGGCGTGGCAGTCGGTTACACTGACCACTACGCCATTGAGGCCGTAGTTCGTACGAATTCTCGGTAATTAATACGAGATAGCTACTCGCAACCTATTTCCGTTTGGTGAATTCTAAGTTTGTGTAAACGTTTTTGTTAACCCCTTTACGTATAAATATGCAACTGGTGTATGTGTATAATTGTTAATTGTCATTGGCTTAGTTTCACTATAGATTTTTTCAGTTCGCGTCCGATGGTGGTAGTTAAACAGCATTTTAATAATTTTATTTTGAATTACTGGTAGTTCAGTTATCCTTGTTTTGGCTGCACTGCCCCAAATTTCAATAAGATATAGTAGGTGCAATTTTACAAGCGAAATATAAATTGTATAACAGTTAGTATAACAATTATATATCAGTTCCGTTTTGATATAGTCTATATGTGCCGTCCATGTTAAGTATTGATCCTTAAGCAAGCCAAGGTATTTTTCGTGAATTTTTTGTTGCAAACGTAGGTATGTTGTTTATTGTGAGAGCAGTGTGTGTAGGAATTGACTTGTTTTTAGCTTTAAATATAATGTAACTAGTCTTAGCAATTTTAATAGTTAGAAGGTTATAAAATATATTTAGATCTTGTTATAAAAGATATTTAGATCTTGTTGAGCTCGTGTAATTTTGTCATTGATTGATGAACCAAAGTAAAACAAACAAGTATCGTCCGCATAAAGAGTAATGTCTCCATTTAAACCTATCTCATGCATGTTGTTTATGTAGATTAAAAAGAGTAAGGGATCTAAAATTGAGCCTTAAGGAATACCACACGTTACAGGCAATGGGTCACTTTTAAAGTTACTATCAATTTTAACTACTTAAGACCTTTTTTTAGGTACCATCGAATATTTGTAATGCTTTACCAGTAATGCCGATGACCTCCAATTTCTTAAAAAGCAATCTGTGGCTTATTGTGTCGAAGGCCTTTTTTAAATCGATAAAAATACCTATAACTATATTTCTTTTGTCAATGTTATGTTTTATTTTTGTTATAAGATCAACGGTTGCCATAAGTGTGTTACTTTTCGATCGAAACCCATATAGTCGTTCATATATGAAATCAATTGATGATAATAGTTTTCTAACCGTGTGTGTAATACCTTTTCAAGAATATTGTCTTCTGTTTACGCGAATGTTATTCATTGGAATTAATAATATCAAGAAGTTTCGGCAATACTGGCAACAGAGAGATAGGTTTGTAGTTACCGGGATCTATTTTTGGGCCGGATTTATAAATAGGAGTCACTTTTGAAAAGAAAGAAAGAAAACATGTCTATTTCGTACAGAGCACACACAATTAGTTAAAACAAACAAAATAAACAATAATATTATACATATTAAAAACAAAATGCGTATGCCCTCGCTAAAAAGTGTCACCACCTCAGCATTAGCTGGGCACCCAAATTGAGTGCACCAGCGCTGGTTTTCAGTTGGTCACCCGATACAATTGATGCACGGACGGAGGCAAATGCTTATGTCTGGAAAAACACCATTAAGCAAAAGTATGTTAAAACATTCAGTTAGTTTCGGTGTTATCAAGTCTTTTATACATTTTATAACTTTTGTGCTAATACTGTCTAGTCTAATACTGCAATTGACGTCGAGATTATTGATAATATTTAGAATTTCCTTTCCGGTACAAGGTTCCAGAGTATGCATTTCAGACTTTGTGATTGGCTGCGGTAGGGCATTATAATCGACACGGTATTGATTAGGTATTTCATTCGCTAAGCGTGGACCTATAGTTGAGAAATAAGTATTGAATACTTGACATATATCTTTCGGATTAGTGATTTCTTGCGAATCATGTAAAAGTTTTGAAGAGGCGCATCTTTCTTTCATTTTGTTATTTGCTAGTGTATTTACCAGATTCGACATTTTCTTAGGCTTCTTACAGCATTTGTCAAATTCTTTGTTGTAGAATGATTCTTTTGTGTGTTGGATTAATTCAGATACTTGAGTCTTTTTTGTAATATATTGTTCTTTTAAATTATCGTTGCTCGGATTTTCTTGAGTTCAGCCTATAACATGTTTCTGATGTTAATTTCTGTTATTATATTTTTATTTATCCAGTCCTTTTGTGGTAGATTGAAGCTTTTAGTTTTGACGACTTTATTTTGCTCTGTATTTAGTTTAATCTGTTCTTCTAATCTTCTGTAATTGTTATTTGTAATCCAGATTCTTTCATTGATAAATAAAGTCTCTCATAGTTTATGGCTTCATATTGAGAATATATAATTTGGGGAGCTTTTGTTTTTTTGACCTCCAAGTATAATTGATTGTGATCTGACAAGGCGGAATTGACTGTTATGATGTGGAAATTATTGTTTTTTAAATTGATGCTAACATGTCCAGAATGGACTGTTTGGTGGTCCTGGTCTAGTACAGTGCTTCTTGTTAATTTTATTAAGGAGTTTGTACCCTGATTCAGTTAAGAATTGAAATCGCCGAAAACAATTGCTCTTTATCTGCGTTCTAATTGAGACTCATAAACCTCAAGAAATTCTTTGAAGTCTGTGTGGCCAGGATTATATGCACTGGAGGTAGGCGTATACGCCTACCTCCAGTGCATATTTCTCTAGTTGTAACCATAGGTAGTTATTTCCTCCAATGTATTTAGACTCTGACAGATTATGCCTTATATTGTTATGTACATATTATGTATACTCCGATACACCTGGTTACCTACATGACGCAATTTCAGATAATTTATTATAATATAATATATACATAATATATTTGCTAGTAATGGAAAACATGACCTTAATAAATATATATATATTAAATCATAAAACCAAAGCCACTACCATTACTTTTTACGCGTAAGTTAATCGTAAAATATAATTGTTCGAATGCTTGGTCAGTTACACAAGTTGTTTCGTTTTTTACAATGCTGTAATTATTAGCTACTTTTGTAGAAAAAGGGATGCACAGGACAAAATAGGAAAGGTGGTACCATTTTTCGTTAGTCTTCTGAAAACTTTTAATAATGTTTTAACTAAAGTTGAGACTGCACGCATGGCTTAGTGGTTTAAGTGGTTGCCTGCCTCTGCTCTGAGTGTTGTGGGTTTGAATCACATTCTGGACAAAAAACATTGTGTGATTCACAAATGGTTGTTCCGAGTCTGGGTGTTCTTTGTGTCCGTTTTTTGAATGTTTTTGAAGTACCCCGCGACACAGGAATAATACCTAGGGAGTAGACTTTCATAAAAATCAGAATTTGAATCTATAATTGACCATCAACGGTTGTTTACGCTACCGTATCAAACAGGGAACGTATCTGTCGCACATCCACAGAAAAAATACGCCTTGCAATAAATAACTATGGGTCGTATAAAGTTCCTATAAACCCAAACGTCGAACACAAAACTACCGAACCGAATATAAATTTACCGAAAAACTAACTATCTTTACAGATGGAGACAGATTCTCCAATAAGAAAACCAATGCGACTACCAATCAGTAAAAAGCTATTCCATTCACCGATGGCCGACGGTTCTAACGAAGTACCATTCACCAGGGCTAGCGCCGAACGAACCAGGAAACTGAAAAAGCGAAAACAAATACTCATCTTGAACAACGGTGAGCGAATTCAAAAAGCTTACGTCACGGAGTGCGACAAGGACACCTATAGCCCAGATACTAGAGGAAGAATGACAAAGAAAGTGTTAATCAGTCTGTTTCATAATAAAGAGTATTGTATGGATTTTGGCAGTTGATTTTGAAATAATATTATCAGAATTTAGGATTTAGGTGAAAGAAATATTTTAATGTATTTTTGCATTTTTATTATTATAGGTTACACATTACGTTTTAAACTATAGACAAATATTATTATATAATAGTATAAGTGTAATTGTGTCAGGCATGAGCACACCAAGGCCGATTCACTTAGCATTGCAGGTTCGATCTCTGATGGTCTGATAGTATATAAATTGTCTTCCATTATTCTACGCTTTATTTTTACAATTTCTACTAATGCTACAAATGTTTAATGAATTTATTCTACCTAATGTTAAGTTTTAGATAAGTACATTTTATTTACCTACCTTTAATTACAATGTACCTAGTAATATCGCTGACGAATTATTGTAGAAACAGTCATAATACAAAATAGCTAGCCGCTTTGTCAAAAATACATGTCTGACGTCCGGTGACAAATATTTTTGGAAAGTTCACATTTAGAACTGTTTATTTGTATCCCAGTGGCAGTACAGCATATAAAACGTAATATGGAGCGCACTATCAGGTCTGTGCATTAGAAAGTGTGAAGGAGAAAATGCAGGCATCAAATATTTAAAGAAACCGTTATTAAAAGAACTATTGCTGTCGCACTAGGCCTAAACGAAATATCACTGTATAACAGAGAATTCTCAAATTGTTTATATCTCTAAAATCATTATTTCTTATTCACCTGTATCCTCCTCTAAAACTAAACCTATTTTAATATATTTCCACTAACAATATTGGTATGTCTCATTAGTTTCTTTAAATTTGTTTGATAAATCCAAAAATATATTAATATTTTAATTATTACATTCAAAGAACACACCCACACTACATTATAACCAAGAAAATTTAGTAATTTCTTTTGCCCGCATTTTCTCTTAAAGTTGTTGGTCGCCAAAACGAACATCTATAACGATTGTTACGATGAAAAGAGCTTCAAAAATATAATATAGTCTTGCCTAATCGGCGTCCAACCTTACAAGGTAGATTAACAATGCCGCCTTTTTAAATATGCAATAAAATGTCAAGCATTTTGTGATTTGACGTATTATACGATCTGCCAGTTACATTGAAAATGCAATTTGCATTTATTAATGATACATATGAAGAATGTTATATAGTCGGTAAGTTATGTGATATAATGGATATAATTATTTTATTTTAATGAAATACGTGCCATAAAATCGATAATTATAATTTACTTTTGTATTATAGAATTTATTACATTATTAAACTATGCTATAAATATTTATTGTTTTAATTTCGTTTAATTTCTGAAACATTTATTTCATATATACATACAAATAAATAAAATTGAAATGTAACAGACACTTCAGTTTTATTTAAAATTATAAATAGTATAAAATTGAAGTGTTTGTTTGTAATGTCAAAATGACAGCTTTTTAATCTTTTCGTGTGGTTAGTGGCTAATCTGTTGTCAAGAGTTGTTCAAGCGGCCCGTAGGCCTCTGACATGGCTTAACGGCTGCTGTAAATTTTGGCAACAACCGGGAATCGTCAATTCACCGTTGTGCCAATGTTCATCAACTTATATCAATTATGAACAATCCACCCATTTTATTTTATGCGACTGCAGTGTTCAGCATAATCAACGTTACAACGTTACATTATGTTCAATAATTTACAAATCACTACTAGAATTGTATATAACGTGGACCAAGTACATCAAGTAGTACGAATCGCTGTGCGTTGAAACGATTCTGTCATACATATACTTGTACGCCGCAGAGGCTAAACATGACTGTCTATTACATTTATTTAATAACTTGCATGCATATAAAGGTATATGATTGTATACTCATGTTACGACATATAAAATTATCTTTATGGTATCTTAGAAATCAGATATAGCTCAAGATTAGGCCTTTATTTGTGCATAATATGTTTAGATAAATGAAAATCAATTGCCACATGTATGATGGAGCATCACTTAAAAACTGCTCGACCGATTCGGCTGCTTTGTTTTTTTGTTGCGTTTTGTAATTATCAGGACACGGTTGGTATGAAAGAAAATTTTAATAGTATTTTATATGAAGATAAAATTAATTTACGTTTTGATATTGAATTTACTTACGGCAAATGTATTTTTGTATAGATTGACAGGATAAAGACTGTCGGGTCAGTTAGTAATAAATATAAAATATGTATTTTTATACCAATACAAATTTTCTAATTGCGACTTTCATGGTATACATATGTATATAGGTTGAAGATATCCTGTAAAATATAATTACATGCATGTCTCCCAACGCTTTGGATAACATTATGCTGTAATATCGTGATAGTTATTAATATATAGCATGTTTTAAATCACCAAGCAGTATTTTTTAAAGCAGCTGTTTTTAACAAAGCCTTCCCGTTACCAAGCGTTTAATATTTGATTTCCCGGGGGTATGTTTTTACATCGGTGAGGCAACGGCGGTTTACAAAGCGGCATTTTAAACTAATGATGGTTTCCTGCACAAGTTTGTATTGTGTCTTTGTGTAAGCTTCGCAAAGTTCTTTTTAGCTGTTATAAGTGTTTATTATTTGACCTATACTTTGAACATTTATTACTGGTGTGGTGAAAAATATACCAGCTAGGTAACTGAGAATATAAGATAGACACTAATTAATATTTTGTCTATTGGCTCACACAGCACCTGCTCTGCTCTGTCTGTCGAGAAATTAAAAAAAGATTCTTTAGTTGTCGCGGCCTCGATGGCGTAGTGGTTAGTGTAACCGACTGCCACGCCTGAGCTCACGGGTTCGATTCCCGCACAAGTCAAACACTTGTGTGCATAGATATGGATGTTTGTCTTGGTCTAGGTGTTTCTATCTGCTGGCAACGCACTTGTAACTCCTTTGGTGTTGCGGGTATCCATGGGTGGCGGTAATCGCTTACCGTAAGGCTATCCGTCTGCCCGTTTGCCCTCTAATTGCTATTATGGCATGGTATTAAAAAAAAGAAATGAACGTAGGTATGTATTTACCAAAAAAAGTATATGTGTATGTTTATCCATTGTCTAGTACCCACGGTATAAGCTCTGCTTAGTTTGGGCTAGATGGCGTTGTGTGTACGTGACTACTACTAGAATTATCACTCTTTGTCTGTCGCTCGTTACTAGTGCACACATGTTATTGACTGTGTGACACTATATTTTAATCTTAACATATTATAATAAGTTTTGAATACAAATATTATTGTATCAAGTGTATTGTCTTTGGTCACGTCAAGGAAACAGATGTATAGATGTAGTAATGTTTTTTTTTAGTACGAATCTGTATTATAAATTGTGAATATGAGTTATTTTGTTTAATAAATATTCAACATATTACTTATAATCAAGTTATTAATAATTAGTTGATTATACGCCATCTATAGACGCCTAGTATATATCAAAAACATACCGTTGCCTTCAAAATATAATATATTATATTAATATGACTTTGTTGAAAGTTGTTGTTTATATGCAATGTTCTCAAAGATATGTGAAGTCTGCCCAGCCGCACTGAGCCAGCGTGGTGGACTGTGGCCTAAGCCTTCTCACACTAAGAAGAGGCCCGTACCCAGCAGTGGGACAGTTTAATACAGGGCTGATGTTATTATATTATAATATGACTTTAATAGGTGAAGTTGTTTAAAAGTTACACTATCACTAATATCCATACAAACCAACTAATGTTATAAAGGTATATAATTACGTCTACCAACTCGTTTCTTTTTAACTTACGCCTTTATTGTATGCTTCCTTTTGTAGCATACTTTGTAGGTATGGTATATATAACCAGCAACCTTTCACTTACCCTGCAATCTTTAACATTCGCAAATAAATCGTAAGTCGAATAGTCATCGAAGTGAACAGGAAAACGCAAAGAGAAGAAAACTAGCGAGGCAGACGCGTCGACGGCGGCACTCGGCACTCGGCTGCCGGCGCAGATCACAACAGTTCAAGTTTCGTATTGGCTAAATAATGCCGCGGCACGTACCGTCCATCGTTACCGACTTCCAACTGTTTAGCTTCACAACTTACTTCGAGCCTTTAAAACTTTAATTATTGTCTTTTTTAATAGACCGTTCTAGTTTTAAAGTTATTGTACAAGATTTTATGTTATTTTTGAGTCAGTTTATCAATAAGTTAAAATTACTAAGCTTAAGGAGTTGGTGACTAGGTTAGGAAATGAAATTAATTATTATATTTATAGCTATTACTAATGTCCTTATCACGATTTTTGTTTGCCAGGACTTTACTAACTACATAGCATATTTCTTATAAATCAGTTCCTGGAAAGAGTCGTGTTATCATAACAATCAGATATTTACATTTGTAATACTAGCTGCGTATTCGTGTATATTTAAAAAGTAACATGTGTCATTCCCTTTCATACAAGCTATTAAGTTAAAATCGGTTCAGTTGTTCAGACATGGCAACGTAACTTATAGACTGAGCTACATTCCTCTATACCTATATAATATTAGTACCTATTGGTATTAATATAATATAATATGGCGGAATAACGTCTAGTTCCGCCAACAGATAAATATCATTCACTAACAAGCAAATGATAACACTATGTCTTTTCAACTTGCCAATTTGATAAAATAGCAATTTTACATTATTTTTAAATTGGACACAACAATAAATATTTTGTCTAACATCTTTACGTAATTTCAAGCGAAGACTTTATTTTTTATACACGACTATACATTTAAAAAACTAAATTATTTAGCCCACTTCTAAAGGATATAGGCCTCTCTGTGTTTCTGTTCTGAAGTGTTATATATGTTAAAAGGAAACTGTGCATATCGTACCTTTAACGGCGCTGAGTTTGTTCCCCACCATCTGCTTGGCTACGAACGCCGCCATGTCTTCTGCTTACTGCTTCAACTGTAACAAATAAATATACATGTTAATACATCGTCCCGAGCGAGACATATTTCTTAGAGAGTGAGATGTAATAAAAACTGGGAAATATTTCTCTAGCCCCGGCGAAAATTTTCTGACCAGGTCAAAGTTTCTGGAGTAAACACAAGTGGCAGAGTGTGTTTGCCAATAGCTCAACCCTTCAATAGAACTTAAATACTAAAAAGGCTTTGAAAAGGCATTATTTTAGTTGCGAGGTGTGACTGCAATAACAGCCATATTAGATATAAAACAAACGTCAATATTTTGCATATGGCTATCCAAAATTATGCTTGGATGCATTTAAATAAATTTGAGCTGGTCGGGCTATTGTCGAAGATATTATAGTAAAAATATTGCCTGTTTAGAAGCCTCATAACCTAAATGTAACCATAAGTATAAATACAATTTTAAAAAGTTTTATTGTTTTACTTTCGATCTTTACTATTTATTTTTATGTAATTTCCTATTTCTGTGGTACATTCACTCTCTGTACTTTAATATCCATACCTATGTATCTGTTATACGCCGTATAAATAGGTCAGAAATTGTCAATGCCTATCGCTTTGTCCCTGAATACGAATGATGTCCAACATGGATCCGAGCGCTATTTTGGCATCGCTACATGTTCGTGTCGACTCAGATATGAGATAAATAAGGCTGGACTAACAGACCTACAGCGTGATAACGACTAGATGTACGTTTGCCCTGCACGGCTCCCCAGAATTTGCATTTTAGGTGTGTACCAATAACATTACAATACTCGCCTCTAGGAGTATATGTACCAGTTACTTTTTCAATGTAACTCTGTACTATTGAAGAAATATGCAAAAAAAGGGGGCCGTGCCAGCCAAACATTTTCAGCACGGCCCCGTGTAACTTGAAAAATAAATAGTTTCTTAAACTCGAGGAATGTGCTATATTAACGCGTTATATGTGCCGCAACAGATATTATGAATTCGTTATAACAAATTATATATCGATGTGGATAGAGGGCCGTGCTGGAAAAACTATAATAAGAAAATCCTATATTAATTGTATATCGGCGTTGACGATATTTTCCTATACGACTAGCGGCCAGTTGTATTAAACCCAATATTCTGTTTATCTCAGTGACAAATCTTTCAATTTCTTTGTATTCCCAAGCGAGTGTTAGTCAGTTCAAGGCTTCAAGATTTAAGGCTAATTCTTGATAATATTTGGTGGCGTGACTTAATGTGTTTGTCTCTTTGAAGAACCTTTTCGATATTTCTATCCTTTTTAATAAGTATTTTACATACAAACCATGCTGCCTAATAAAGACTGATTAGGTGGTGCAGCGGTTGATTATGTGACTGTTGTGTATGAGGTCTCGGGTATGATTACCCGGGGCATGCGTTATTGGGTGGTTTGTTAATAAATTCTCAATAACAGCATTGACTTTAGAACTGTGGCCGGCTAATAGCAATACGGCTATTACGTGGTACCTAAAACCATGCGTTTGCATGCGATTGTGAAACCCGCGTTCAACTCAGGCGCGTTCAACTGAAATTGGCATTGCCTGATAGAAAACTGCCGGACAAAGTCTAGAAATTAAGCTTGGTAGATAGCAATAGAGAATATTTTGTAAGAACTAAACACATAGCTCAGAAAGCGTACACGCGTTAATTTCTACCTACCACTCCGGCAACAAACAGGTTTGATTCTATGTATGTGTATAATGTGTATATGTCTTGTCTTGCAAGCCACAGTAGTGGTTCACAGTAACCAAAGACTGAATAACAATTTTAGTCAAACAAAAAAATCAATACTGTCAGTACAAATTATGAGAGCTTTTAATAAATTGCTTAGTCAGCGGGGTAATCCGAGCAAGATTGATTGGCATAAAATATAATCCGACCAATTTCCAATGTGCCCTCGCAGCACCATTTTATACGCTCATAAAGTATTATTACCGAGCATTGGAAGCCTTTTAATTAAGACTGCAGAATCTTTTAGCCGGATTATAGGTTTCGCATTTTAATTTGGTATTTTCTTTTGAATACCTATGTAAGGAATTTAACGAAGTATTTGTATTGAAGGGTTGGGAACATCGTGCGTTGGAATTTGGGCTCTGTTTCTGCTGCCAATGTGGCCGAAACTTGTACATAACATCACGCTTACATCCTTGAAAGGGTAGGCTGAGGTTTATTACACACACCTTTATAGGGTATGGTTATATACCTGTATGGTTTTACTCCTATACATACTATATATATATAGAGGCATGAGTCTCTGCCACCTACCAGTAAGTTTTTTTGACATAAATATCCATTAAAACTTTGCCTGTCCTCGGAATCGAATCGAACCTGCGACTTCATGGAAAGCAATCACATATTATACCTTTACTCCAGTTAGTTTAAAGTAATGAATATAGCAATATTGTTTAGGAAAATCGTGTGTTTGTACATGGATTTCAGGAACTACAAGCAATATAGGGTTATAGGGTTCAAACTTTTCTGCTTTTTGAAGCCTCTTGAACACTTGACGCATTATTATATATAATAGTTGCATATATACTACACTAACACGACCGCACAATTCTGTTACATGAGGTACTATGACAACATAACAGCGCAAACAACACACCAGAAAGATCATTAAAATAAATATAATTACTACAATTCGTCCACCGAAAAACTTTGTTCGACGATTATAAATCTCAATGTCCAAAAGACACGATCTACTTAAAAAGCGTTGTCCCGCGTTCATTCGCTGTTCTTATTTATGTTACAAAGTATTTATAATTCATCATTTTGGGGACATAGCGTAAAAATTTACTTTTGTTTTCGTCCCAACGGGATGAAAAAGTTATAGCGGACGTTGTGTTTAAGAAACCCTTAATCTGTCATGGTTAAAACTTCGTAAGGATGTTTTTGATTGCTGGTGTTTTGTAACATTGCTTTGGGCCTTTAACTGCTGAGGATAAGGCCTATCTTACCCTGAAAATGGTCAGAAAACCTATTTCCTGAGCGAAATGAAATTGGTACGCGAATCTTGTAAATTAAAAATGATAGATTGGTTGAATAAAATGGAAGCCTATGCTATTCGTCATTCCTATAACTACTCATAAAGTTTAATTTTAGTAGTACAGGATAAAATATTTGGTAGAATGGATTCTCCAGGCGAACAGATAGATTTATGAACGGAGAAAAACTTAAAGCTAAGGTGCTCTACACCTCAAGGCTTCATAATGTAACTAAGAGTTTTCTGGAAAATCTCTTTGTGTATCATGGTATCAAACGCTAAGCGATCGCTTACCTTTATCTACTGGACTACCACGGCAGTCAAAAGTTCCACAATCAAATCGTTGAATTCCTGAGCAGTAAGCGAATACTAAATCAATTTAATGGTCACAAGTTTACGAGCTCAAATCTCGGCTGAGATCGCAAACGGCGCTGGAGTACGATATCGGCTGCGTTGGCTATACCAGTGTCGTAATAAAAATAATTAATGGATATTTTGGTATACTTTCTCTAGTAAATTTAGATTCCGATATAACTTATCATTTTGGCATTTCTTAAATGGAGAATTACATTATAGCTGCTTCTAGATTCATTTACACCTTAAATAATTATTGCAAACAAAAATTTATTAAATAGGGTTATAAATATGGATCTGCGTTGTCTTTATTAAATAATTCAATCTTCTAAACATAAATAAAAAGGCACTCATAGCCAAGTGCACTTACTGATCGGTAAACGATTAGCGAGGTTAAGCAACGTTGGGTACGGTCAGTCTATAAATGGGTGACCGCTTAGTGGTATTTCATCTGAGCATCTCCGTGCTTTAGAGGGCACGTAAAAAGTCGGTCCCGGTTATTGTCAAATTGACAGCAGTCGTTAAGCCATGTCAGAGGCCTACGGGCGGCTTGAACAACTCTTGACAACAGGTTGGCCACTAACCACACGAAAAGAAAGAAGAAGAACATAAATAAAGCAAAATGTGGCTTTAAAGTACCCTACGTTCTTCGTTATATAGTCAGCGCTTTAATTTTATTACACTGGTTACTTCTTAACATTACATAAGAGTTACGCTAAATTCCATCACAGTGCAGATTAGCAAACTTCACATATAATCAAGAACCTTATGGAGAAATCATAGACAAGCAGGCCTCCGCGTGAGGAGGCTGCTGATACTGATGCTTTACCGTTGTTATCTATTAACGGTAAAACTATTATTAATTACTTAATAAGCACTTCGAAAAGTTAGTGTCATGCCATCGATCCCAAGACCTCTGCGTGGCCAACGATGTCCTAGGCTATCGCTGCTTAAAACAATTCACGTTCTACCTTCAAAGCTTAAATATCTTCATGTAGTGCTTAACCGGTGCAAAGCGAATCTTCATGACACTTATTACGCCATAACTGTAAAGCACGAAGCGCTTAAAGCCAGCGATATCCGGTTATAACCGGTTTAATCCGGTTCAAAGCGGTATAAGAGCTATTTCAGTGTTTAGTGCAACTTTAAGCCACTCATAGTTTGAATGGAGTGGAGATTGCAAGATAACTTATTGCTTACTCTATGCTAATTCAATTTGAGTAGCTTGTGACTGCTAGCATATGTATCTTACACTTGCGTATGCGAGAAGGAGTAAGTAGAGATCTATAACATCCATGTCAGCCAGTTATGTTTTAAACCCCACGCAATACGTCTCTATTGCGTGGGATTAATATGAGACTCGATAGAGAGATATCGATCAAGTCTCTTATAATTCTCAACGCTACCACTTTGAATCTAAAGACAGAATTGCAATAAGATGCTGTTGGGATGTTTGTTGCTATTTTGCTCTGTATTTACTTTAATAGATATGATACTTTTGACTTGCACCTTCGTTAGTTAAATTCATATTTAAGTAATGAAAGTTTGGAGTTTATTATTATTAATAATATCAATCTTTTATTAAACTATACCATTGCTGAGCACGGGCCACTTCTCAAGAGCAGAAGGAAGAAGTGAGAAAGGTTAGTCCAAAGTCCACGCTAGTCCAATGCGGGTTGGCAGATTTCACTTATCTTTGAGAATTCTCAGACATGCAGATTTCTTCACGATGTTATACGATGTGATACTCAAATATACGCACATCATTTCGAAAAGTCAGAGATGGGTGCATTTGGAACAAAATTGTGACCTCTATGTGGCAGAGTTGTTATTATTACTAAGTTTGTTTTAAACATTGAATAAATTGAACCACTATTAACGCTACGTCGTAGCACATACTAATACTACGCCGTAGCAGATCTACGTAGGTACGTAGTAGGTACGAATGTTTAACAAATGAAAAGCGAGTGTTGTAATTGTGACACCTATGTCTATCTCCATGTCTGTGCCTTCGTTGCTTTCAGGATATATAGCACGGAGTAGTTCCTAGTCCTTCATAATTTTAAGGTCTAGTTATTTAAAAGTTATGAGCTTTTATCCCAATTGGTATAAGAACGTTATGGACACATAATTAAATCGTTCTATGGTTTGATTTTAGTAATTTAATTGTCTTTAAATATGTTAGTAAATGTTAGGCAACATGACCTTTCTTCAATTGTATTAAGATAATATTTCTTTGTTTATAAACAGTTTTATTTTAGAACACTATTTTGATAAAATTTACGTTACTATCACTCATTAAACGCAAGTAGAAGCTTATATTATATCCAAGTTTACACAGATATTAATATTTTATTACGAACCCTATCTTAACTTCCAAACAAAAAAATTAAGACACGTGTCACAACAGATCGAGAATACACACTCTTTGCAATTACGCAATAAAATGAATTAATCGCAGTATCATTGCATAAAATACTGCATTTGTCATTAGCTTTACCTAATAGGTAAATAGTTTTACAGAAGTAAATTCTATTTCGATACTGAAATGAAATGTTCAGGGACGTGCAGCTGTCAAACGCAGCCTTCAGTGTCAAACGCAGACGATCGCAGATTGCGACGATTTAATTAAAGGAACGATGTAATTACTGAACGACTATGGTACCTGTATAGGTATATTGCAGTAGGTTAGGTACCCGCGCAGGTAAGTTATTGTAAATGTATCAGTCAGAATATTTACTGTTCTGAGGCTTTTTCTGATAGTAGTGTATAACTGAATATTGATAAATACGAATAAAACAACACAAAAAATCGTTAATTATACGGCAATACCTACATATGAATGGCGTAGTGGTTTTAGGTCCGTTTCTCATATCAAAAAACAGGTTGTTTTACCTATAGACAGTTGATTTTTCACACATATATTATAAAATATGTCAAAATAGCTGTAGCGATCTTATGTGGTCGCCTCATGGCTGACACTACGCCTACGAGTGTTGTGGAGATGAGATGAGACAAGTGATCCACAAATGGTTGTTCTGAGTCTGGGTGTTCTTTCTGTTCATTATTTGAATGTTTTAAGGACCCCTGTGACACTGGAGTTACTTATTCCTAATGAAGCGTTGACTTTTATAAATATGGTAAAAATCTTATGTCATCATGTCTAAATGAGTGGACCAGATTTTTTGTATTATAGAATCAGTGAACCGTAAGAAAGATTTCAATAACAGGACTAGTAAAATATCAATCATACAACAACATTCAACAAAAACAACATAATATGGTTGCAGCAGGCCCACTTAACTGTTTGTGATTAGTATTTCTATAAATGAAGCCTTTCTTTTCTATTCATAAAAAATATATAAACCGTTTTTTTAATAATAGTTTAAGAACCAATTATTAAATTTTAGATAAATTTTATCTGAAGCATAAATAAATACTGCAGTTTGACATAATATTTTCTATACAAAGCTGTCAAAACGTCAAACATATCCCCAGATAAAAGTAATCTGACGATTGAAAAAAAGGTACTCTTCGTTAATTTAGTAACAGAGCCATATTTTTACTTATGTTAAAAAAAGGAAGTTAGATATTCCATGCTAAAGTTTATATCTGGCACAACCATAAAAGGCATACGGCATAATTATATATAAATAAAAATCACTATACATGCGAATACAACACAATGCAATCTTGTACGCAAAATAAGAACTAACAAAGCTTAAAACAGCACATCGCCATCTTGTATACAAAATTAGAACCATCAAAGTTCAAAACACTTAAAACTTTGAATTGTTTCTTACTTCTTTTTTTTTGAGACCTGTCGTTTAAGAATCTGTTAACAAGTATTTAAGATACTTTAAACATTTTTAACAACATACTAGTAAATTTGTCTTTTTAATTTCCAATATATTATCAAGATTACATACGCTATACGCACGCTATTAAACATATCATATATGTAGACTGCTGAATAAAATAAAGAGTTTCCACTAAAACTAATCTTTTCACACTTTTTAAATTACAAACATATATTGTTATTGAAGTATAAAATAATTGGAAATAATTTTATTCCCATGATAAAATGTGGTACAACGCCATCTATCCTTTATCTCTTAAACTAAGATGCAGACAAGAAGAGTTAGTAGTTTGTTTCCATTGCCGCATTGGCGCTGTCTGTACAAGACGCGCTTGTTGTTATAGAAACCGAATTGATGTAAGCAAAATGGAAGAGTTGCATTAGAGAGATATGCATGTCTACACGAATAGATTAAAATTAAACAGCTAGCAGGATACATGGCTAATGGATTATAAAAAAGCTAACTAGCTATTATTGAAACACGGTGTAAATTTACACGCAATTTACATTATGACAGCGCAATATTTAGTCCCCCGTGGCCTAGTTGTAACAAAAGTTAAACGAATGATATTTCGAGAATATGTATAAGTATACTATTGAATAGGTGTATCTAGCGTAGCGTCGTATCTAATGATACGTATACGTACGCATGAGAATCATATTCGGATACAGTTGGGCTCAACGTAATTACTCCTTCATGTGGGTAAAAACGAAGCACGGGTACTTATGTACATATGTACTTATGTATATTTACTTTTATACCTATAGTATTGCTGACTCCATGGTGCAGCGGTAGTGAATGCGACTGCTCAGCATGCAACACTTGATTCGATTCCAGTGCGGGCCAAAAATATTTGAGTATATCTTTTACGAAATTCTCAATATCAGCCCAAATTTAGAAAGGTGGCGGTGTTGGACACTCCGTGCCACGTAAAGCACGTAAAGCCGTTGGACCTGCGCCTAATCTTTCTACAATCGTGTCGGATTGCCGTCCCATTGGACTATGAAAATGAGGGAACAGAACGTGCACTTGTGTTTACGCATACATTTATGGCCTATAATAACTTTTATACCGATGGCAAGTCTCCGTTAAGATTGGCCGCCATTACCTAAATTCGATATGGAGGACATTTAGCATGTAAATACAAAAAAGCTATAATGGCAATTTGCTTTTTTAAAACAACTCATTGTTTGTACTACACCTCAGATAAATAGCTAACTTCCTTTTTAATATATTTATTTTAAAGGTTCAAGCATATTTATACCCGTAGGGCAAGGTGGACTATATAACTGTGTTTTTTATATTCTACGTGATTGGGGTGCGTCCGTCGTGCGTCTTTGTTTGGGGGATTTTTGCCACTCTCTGCTAAGAATTTTTTAGCTGAAAATTCCAATAACACAAAAAAAAGTCAGATTCAGCAATAGAACCAGAAACCTTACGATCGTATGCAAACTTATGCCTCGGGTTCAATTAGACAGCTTAATACATTTTCTTTCATTAAAAGTTTTAAGGTTGACTGGCTAATAAGTGCGACCCTAGAAAAAAAATTTAAAAGCATATTATTAAATTAAGCTCAATTTAAAATATCTTATAAGTCTATACAGTGTATATAATAATCCCTGGACAATCGTTAAATGTGTTATACAGTAGCTTATTATCATCATGTAGTGTCATCCATTTATAAAAAATATTTAAAATTTATCCCTTTAAATTTTGTTTATTTAATATGATATCTTTATTGATTACTCATAGCAACACTGACAACTCATAAATCATAATAACTAGGTGTCATTGGGGTTCACCGATGTCGCCGTGCGCCACGCGCCGCATGCTTTGATATAATATGCCGACACAAAAGCGCGGCACCTTTGACAGAAAAGGTGACGAATTATAATAGAAAAACAAATACATCAAAGAAGCCGGAGTGTTGCTAGTCTGTGCGAAATTTTGGTAATTTAAGGGTAAAATGCTTATCAATACTGTTCTTAAAAATATTATTTAAGCGTTTTATGATAATATAGTATCTTTTTATTATTTTTCTTAGCATGTTTGTTAAGAGAGAAATAAGCACTTAATGGATCGGACAGGGTTTTCTATACGTACTGTATATGCCAAGCTACAAACTTTGTGAACTAATATTGGTTTCAACGTCTTGCACCTAAAGACGAAGTAAGATAGTTATTCAAACAGCTACGAAATTTCGCATAAATTAATTACCTACTATCGCGAATAGTTGGTACGAAAGTGGCTGTAGGTCTGACAAAGTACCAAAACGTATTGTTCCAGCGAGTTCGAGTAACTTTGTAGAAGTAACAATAGCGAGTAAGCTTTGAGAGACGAATGTGAAAGTTACACATGTTGTAATGCGCAGTTCTTTGTGTAAATGTTGTGACGAAAGTCTCTCAGCTGTAGTCTCATAGCTTCTGATATAAAAAATTAGAAGTTTATGCTCTGTTTCAATGCTTTATTTCAAGATGAATTGAGATATTTTTGCATTGAACTTTTTACTTTGGCTGTATTTAGTGGCTATTAATCTGATTTGCAGCTTGCACGTTGGTTTTAATTGTTAATGACAATTAGCTAAATGTTATGTGTTCCTTCGTTCTATTGTTCTGAGTCTTTCGCCTGCCAATGATTACTTGCAAAATATATTTTTATAAAGATAAAAAGAAGATTATTTTCGCATCAAATAAAAGTAATTAAGTAGCTTATTACAAAGTGATGTGAATATTAATTGCCATGATTAACTCTGATTAGTGTTTGTAAGGCACATCATGCAGAATATCTCTGATATGGTCAGAAAACGTTTTAAACGACCTATTCAGCCATCATACACTGTGATTTATTCGTTAATAGCCTAGTTAGAGTATGCCATAAGACAAGTGTAGGTATTCAGTCTTCTCAACACGCAATAGCATGAGACGGAGGTGCACCTTGTTAGTAACAAACCTTATATATTTAATGGCAGTTAAAGTCGTAATTTCCTACGACTCGTATAAAAGTATTTGAGGAACAACAACTTCACTTTGTGTTACAGAGCATGGCTGTGATTTCCCGCGGGTCTCATAATAAGCAATTCCAGATTTCGATGCAGCAAATGCGATGGCAACAAATGATAGTTTTTGGTCACAGTAGTATCCAGAGGCTGAATGAAAGAATAAATTAAAGCTTGATTGATGTTTTATATTATTTAATACGTTAATTATTACAAGTGGTCGTCCAAAGGTCGCTCATCGTGTTAAAGTTTTGATAAAAGGTAGCTTGCTTGGAAAAGTACCACACTCTTAAGACCGGTGGAGTAGCAACACCGTTTCTGCGATTCGCTCCTTAAGCGAAAGTTTCGGCGGCTCACATACCTACCGCTACCATTATTTAACGTTCATCTTTCCTAGGCTCGTCAAAAGTCGTGCGATACCGTCAGTATTGCAATGATCATAAACTACGGTGTTTTATTTGCTACCTTTACTGTGTAAAAAATATATATTCACAAATATAAAACGTTCTAATATCGCCGATACTTCCTTGTCCATAAAAACTGGTGAAGAAAACACATTACACCCGATGCGGCCAACATAACAATGAGCACAGGACTAGAATCACTTAAAACGTGGCGTCGTGCTCGTTAAAAAGTCGTTAAGCGACGATAGTCGTTTTTAGTAGCAGCTAGCTGTCTATGGAAAAGTGGAAAGTTGACCTATGTACTCTGAAATGAGACAAAAACTGTTACAGAGAAAAACATACCAGTGTTCAAAACGACACTATTTGCATATTCATACTTAAGGTTACTAAACCGTTAATTTCTCATAATGAGGGTGATATAATTAAATACTTAGTAACAAGACTTGATAAAAGGTACATCAAGATGGGTTAGAAACACGGAAAGAATGGATGGCCAAAGATTATTCTAGAAGGTATTTAAGGTAAATGTAAAAAGGAAAGTCAATGGAGGAAGACTTAGGTAAATAGTGCTCGACCAAATCAGAAAGGTTTGGCAGAAGGGTTAAGTTAAGAGTACCCTAAAAGGATGAGTATGCATAAAGTACAGGTCAGAGTAGCTAGTGATAATCCACAGATTTTTCCTACCTTAGAAAAGAGAGAAGTGATAACCTATAATAGTTAAGATTTCTTAGTGGCAGCACAGCATTTCGACTTATGCTCAATAAAGGACTTCAGAGCCAAAATGAAAGTATAAGTATTTACTCCTCTAAGTTAGTTACAATAAGATAAAATGTGTAACGGAGTAATTTAACGGTAGCTTAATGGATAAGGTATATGATTCTGTATCGAGAGGACGTAGCTCCGAATCCCACTTTTTGCGCTACCGACATTTGTAATATCAGAATACCGGTAATTAGTAGCTCTATTTGCTAGTAGTCCTATCTAATATTATAATTTATGCAAATGTGAATTTGTTTGTTTGTTACGTTTTCACGCCTTAAGTAGTAGATTGATCATCATGAAATTTCGCATACATGTTGTCAGGGTAACAGAAAAAGACATAGGGTACCTTTTATCCAGAAACTATACTCTTACTAACCTAACCTACATTTGCACGAGTCAAGCCGCGGTCAAAATCTAGTCTTTAATAAATCTATTGGAATTTGTCGCGCATTTCTATTTTGTGCAATAAGCACAGTGTTCCGTGAAAGAGATTTTATAGTAATAATCCGCAATGTTCATTAAGTAATGATCTGATTTTTTCAATCGACTCAAGTTTCAGTAGAACCTGTACCTGTAAAAATACTATACCTATTCCGTATTAATTAAGCTGTTGATAAAGGTAAATAATGATGTTGTTTAAAAACTGGGCTGCTTCGCCAATATTTACAGCTATTATACAAATCGTTAGTCGACATAATTAACGCTACGCACAAAACTAGAGGTAAAATAATATCTTTCTCATTTTTACATAGCATCACGACCATGTATCTTCGAAGGGTGATGCAGAGATCGATTACATCTACATTTTGGCAGCCACGTTTAGGGATAAATTTTCCGTTTAACATGTAATGTCTTCTCTTCTTTTTACAAAATACAACGCTCGCACTAGCAATAATTCCTGCGTCGCGGAAAACTTTACAAACATTCTAACAACGGACACAAAGAACACTCAGACTCAGAACAACTATTTGTGGATAACACAAATTTTTGTCCCGTGTGGGAATAGAACCCACAACATTCGGCGCGCAGGCAGTGGCGAGGCGATCACATAAAACATTACGGCCATCCGTGCAGTCAAAAATATCCGTGCTGTCAATTATATCCGTGCAGTCAAAAATATCCGTGCAGTTATAATATTTCTTTAGAATCTTAGTTATATTTTGTCTGACTATGACGTGATTTATTCTACAGTATAGTAGCAAGTGCAACTACTATGCATAAGTTCTTAAGTTCACTTTTCGGGCCAGACAAAGTGTTAGGTATTGGAGTTTTCTATGAAGAAATTGTCATCAGCAGCATGTCAGGAACAGCGTACCCAGCAGATCATGCATATCAGGCATGTGGAACCTAAAACCTTGGCGAAGTGTGGGTGTAATGTACCCCTATCTATGTCTTCAGGTATACAGCCGAGAGACTATTCATGTAAAACATAGTAATATACGTACCTTAATTTTAGTACAAGTGGACAATAAAGTGTCTTACACTTGTACTAAAATTAAGGTTTGTTACCAAAAGATTCTTTAGCTAAAAGTTAAATGAAAGAAGTTTGAAATATAAATCAAGAACAGTCCACCGAAATACTTTCTTACTTATCGTTCTTTCAATTCGGTGTGGCAAGCAATAACGCCAATTTTCCCAAAAGTAATGTCAACTGCACCGCGAAAATTGCTTTCTGAATGTTGACAGCCATAATGCGTTTCAGTAGTTTAGAAACAGAAGGCGTTGTTCACTTAAATGCAATTTACCAGCGCATTGCAGAAGCAAGACTTTGGAGGGTTTTGAAATAGTATTTTATTTACGACTATATTTAATTCGGTTGTAATTCCAAATGTCAGGCGGATGTGGGATTTATTAATTTGGATTTAGGTTTGAAATTGTTTGCTTATTAAATGTTAATATGGTGGCAGAGACTTTTTAGCTCGTGAGTATTGTTATTTATTTATTTGGAATACCCCAGATTAATAATTGATTTATTTAATTTATACTTTTATTTAGTGACTTTTTATAGGATAGAACCGATTTTCTTTCATATTTTCCCAAATAGACTTTTTATCTGTGAAATTATACTAGTATTTATTATACGAATAAAAGTATTTATGTCATGTAGTACTACTGTACATGAGACCTTGGGTCCGAATTTAAAGTTAATCAAGAGGTTTTAGGGTTGTCTCCAAAATAAATCTTAGTGCCAGCACAATCTCTCAAACCGTAGCTGTTTGTGTGTAAAGGGCCCTACTTGGAACCTAACACTATAACAAGCAATATATAGATGAAATACATCATTGTCTATCCCATTTGGGATAGAGGAATACCAGGTGTGTTTGAAAAGGGGAATTCTTAACTGCAACTGGTGGCTATCTAAACAATTATGTATGGAATGGCCGTTGCATTTAAATGTTTCTGCACTATAGTTGTAACATTATAGCTACATATAGCTGTTAAAACGTTGTTTAAAACCTATTGAAAATTATTTATAATTAAAAATGTTCTCGATGTTCATGTCAAGTCATGGTTAAATTTACATAAAATATACAGCTTATTTTCATCACTCAGGCTAATAATAACATAAAAGTGTTGAGTTTCTTCAATTTTATAGTTTTCAAACCTGTTTCCGAAAAAAGCTATAACTCGCTCGTATGCAGTAGTTCGGTACTCTCACTCATATCTAAAATTGTATCTGTATCCTGGAAATTGAAAATGTTATCTATAGCTGCGCTCCTGCGCGGCGCTTGTCGTGGATAGAGAACTTTATAGCTAGCTTTTATTTTATCAATTTCATGCGACAGACTGTGGGGTGCAGTTTGGATATTGGCTGGCAGAATATTAAGAGTGGTTTTGTTACGAATATTAAAATCAATTTATTAAAAAAAAATCGGTTAAAGGTATTTGGTAGAATATAATCTATAAGTATCCGAGCCGAATTTTCAAACAATTATAAATCTACATATATAAAAATCTCGAGTCAGTGTGTTTGTGGTTGCACTCCTCTAAAACGGCTCGACCGATTTTATGATTTTTTTATGTATATTTGGTAGGTATGAGAATAGGTCGTAAAGTATATTTCATACCGCTCGGTGAAGAAATAATTTATATGGCAGCATAACATTTGTCAGGTCGGCTAGTTAATTTATAAAAATGAACAACACCGAGGACAACAAAAGGACAACACCGAGCAAAAAAAAAAAAAATAGAAGAAAGTAGCTGATTGGTTACTTAAACACAGTACAATGGAACAGAGAAGAATATATTGAGAAGTAGTTTCTTGCATAAGAAAAAATAGCAACCGTCGTGTACCTATGGGGTGAAGATGACAACGGGGTAAAAAGCGATTGCTATGTCTTTAATATATAACATATACTTCCAAGGTGAAGACAGAAGTGCATCACATTTATCGTTCTATACGGAACACAGTGTCGGACTCCACGTTGCTACTGAGAACTTATGAACAAAGAAATTTAATAACATTTTGGTTAACCCGGGAATCGAACCCGAGTCCTCAAGCACAGCAATTGCAATAATTACTACTTCGCCATCAAGGCAGTTTAATAAAACATATTGTTAAATCTCTCATGTATACCTAGTTACCCTAAGAAAATGTTGTGATAATAATATTATATAACATATAACAGCGTATTTAGTTCAGTAGGTAACTAGCTAAAAAGTGTAAAAAGTCCTCTTTGAAAAGTCGCCGTTTTTAATATCAAAGTTTATTGCCTCCGTTTTTGTATTTTTTCCTCATGATGCAATTTTAAGCAACGTTTGAATTTTCAACGCTTTCATATAATATTTCCGTTGAGTCGGTGGTAGTTTTCAAAATATTAATATATCTTTTAAGAAGCTTATGAAATAAGAAACTGCTTCAGTCCTTTAGAAGCACAACATTTAATTGGAAAACTACTTAGTGTGCTGTAAGTGAAGTTAAAATACGAATATTTCCTAAGAGATTAACTTTTATAGCTATTCGGTTTAGTTCCCACTATGAGTTAATAGAAATTTGCGTTAATAAAATATTGCTAGCTCAAACAATTTTCTAGTATATTTGTTATTACAGAAACTGTGTCTATTGTTATAAAATAATGAGGATCGACTGTTATTACTATTTTATATTTTTAGGATTCCGAGTCTTAAAAAAAATCTCTTACTTTTTCATTCATTGTTCGTATCTGTCTTTAACATTTTTCTTTTAAAAGCCCTGCTTCCGTAATTGTCTCCTGAGCGCGCAGGACTATACAAACATTCAAACGACGGAGACAAAGAACTCCCAGACACGGAACAACCATTTACCAACCATTTACAACGCTGAGTATCGAATCCACGATACTCGGCGCGGTGGCAGTGGTGGGGCCAACACTTAAACCGTTTCGCAATCCGTGCAGTTCTGTCCGTCAAGATTATTATTCTCCGGATTGTGGAATGAAATCATTTTAAATTGATAACTCCATATCGAGTTAAAATTAATACCAAATCATCAGATCTACAAACCCATAAAAAAGAAATTGGAAAATCAAACTTGTATGTTAACACAATCAAACGTTACGGTCATTTATAGAGCATATTTTGACACTCACAAGATAATCAAACCTATAGGGTAAACCACTTATATAGTCATACTAGCGATCCGCCCCGGTTTCGCACGGGTAGTACAAAACCTTAACAAATTATACACCTAAACCTTCCTCATGAATCACTCTATCTATTCCTGAAAACCGCATGAAAATCTGTTCAGTAACTTTTGAGTTTATCGCGAAGAAGACAGACAGAGGCGGCGCGGGACTTCGTTTTTTAATATGTTGTGATATGAATGTTATACACAGCAGTGGCTTTTAAAATGTGAATGACTTTCTGGTCTGGTACTCCAAACTAAAAGTAAAGGTTACCTTATACAATCACCCTCGCTTTATCGCCATAGAGGGTCCTGTGGGTACCTACAATATGGCCGAAGAGTAGGTACTTTTCAGGCACATTGTTGTCACACGGATTCTATTTAAATGCAAATCCGGTGACCCTTTGTAACGACAGGAGACCTCACAAAGTAAATTTAATGCTACGTTACGTTTATTGGTTGTTTTTCAAATGCCAATGTGTTATTTTTGATGATTTTATTTGATCCGCGTATTTAAGGCTGCAAAGTTTTGAGAGTTATCCTTTATTATAGGGAAATTGTATTAAAAAAGAGATTATTAGGTACAGCTCCTAACTAATATTATAAATGCGAATGTGAGTTTCTTTGTTTGTATGTTACACTTTCACGCCTTAACTATTCGATCGATCATCATTAAATTTCGTATAAACATTGTTAGTGGTACAGAAAAAGACGTAGGGTACCTTTCATCCAAACAAAATACTGTCGCGAGTGAAGTCGCGGAAAAGGTAGTCTAAAATAAAACATGATAATCAACTATTAGCGAAGCTGCAATATAAATTAACGCAACTTTTGCCTATTGGAAAACAAATGTATATTTGAACCTAAGAATATCAGAAAAATTATCCTGAACATTCGTGGATTAAAATTCCTAAATGAATCCCTAATGATGAACATGGCTCACTCCTTTGCACACTAGATCTAAGAAAAACGAAGTCTTGAAGATTCATAAGAATATTTGTATGTTAGCTACTAAATTCTGTAAAATTTCGAACCGGTATTGGTTTCTAAAACTTATATACATAATATTTCATGTAAGTAGAAGCCAATATGTGTCGCTACACATGCACAAAAGAAACATCCTTTGCTTTATATTCGATTGAGTTCGTCGAACAAGCGCCTAAATAAATAGATCTTTCACAAAACAGAGCTTATTCCTTTATTTCTATTTCGCTGATTTAAGCCGTGTTCTCCCATAAAACTCACAATATAGAAAATCCACCAGCAATACGCAAATCGATACCTAATTGTTTTATTCCAGCGCAGAATTAAGGTCACGGGATCCGCAAAAATCCGACAACGCAACAATTTACGCGACCCGCGACCCAGTTCTCTTTCACACCAAAAATGTATGGAAAATGTACCGGAAAAATGTAGAAAAAATTGTATGAAAAGCAGACCGCGGGTGTTTCAGTTGTTGGCCGAAGTTGGAACATGTGCGTTTGATTAATAATGTTTTTTTAAATCCAAAGTTTGAATATTTATGTAAGCGCTACTGTTGTTTCTGATGGATAGCATGAATGTATATCTACATGTCTAAAACTTGTGAATTTATGCTAGTCTTTTTGTAGTTTTACTATTGTAGTAGATATATGTTAGGCCACTGGTGTTAGGTAAAATTTGAAGTGCTATTAGGCTTACTGTAATGCTTTGTATGTAAAGTATGAAATAACTATGAAAGGAGAACTAACACTTCTTATGGAATCTATTTGTTACCAAAAAAGTTATAATTAAAATTGCCGAAAAGAAGATATATTATTCTAAAAACGAATGTTATGTAAGGTAATAAGTAAATAAGTCACTCAGGCAGCGTTAGAACTGCGATCTGACCTTTCAATGACAAAAAACAGAAACAAATGGAAAGAGTTCTAGCGTTTACATTATTCCAAACTGACGATAAACTTAAAGCAATCGTTGTTGCAAACAACTGTAATTAAAGGCGAACAACAGGGTCGATGTATAGATAAGAAAATCACGATAACTTGTAGCAAACTGTCTTTATTATAACTTTTATACTTTCGTGTTACATGATTTATGTTTAACAAACGGAAGTTAACGCACTCGTGTTTGTACGCTGCTCCTGTATTGAGTCTGCTTGTGGCCACTGCCAGGGTAACCTGGCCAAATCGTCAAGTGTTCCTAAAATGGCTGCTAATACATAATCGCGATAATTGGGTTCATAATATAGAAATATCTCAGAAGCAAAAATGAATGAAGCAAAGGAAGTAGAAGAAAGAAAACTAGGAGTCGCATCATATCAAGAGGTTAAAAAAGCAGAAGGTAGATATATGAGACGATAATCCCACCGACAAGAGCTACGCTCTTAATGGAAAGAAAAATAACACAAAACAGCTGCGCAATTCTGTTTAATCTTACATCTAAACACGCACTTGAATCAGCTGTTAAAATTTTTATTTTTATACAGTAAATATGATTGTAACCAACTGTTCTATGTTTACTGGCGAGGCGACAACCAAGAATGAGATTATTTTTAGTAGAACTGACTTAACTAACTTTACTCGTCTCGTCAGAAGTCCTACTGCTGGGCACGGGCCTCTACACAGTGTGAAAAAAGTTAGGAATATAGTCAACCTCGCAAGCCCAGTGTGGGTTCTCTGAACTAACTTGCTGCATTCTTATTGTTTAGTGCAGTGGGAATTACCAGCGCATCGGCGCTGAGTGAAACCACTTGTTTTTTTGTTTGAACGCGTTTGTCACAGGAACTACTGATTCAAATATATATATTTTTGTGTTCGATAGCCCATTTATCGAAGAATGCTATAAGCTATATAACATCACGCTATGGCCAATAGGAGCGGTGTTTCAATGAAACATTTTGGAAAGACGGTCAAAATTTTCTTATGTTACGCAGACGAAGTTGCGCGGGTCAGCTAGTAGTCTATATGGTTATACAAAGACTGCACTGTAATTCAATATTTATTTTTAAGAAAGCTGTTTATTTTTTCACAGATGAGAGTTGATTGCTACTACCGTAGAAAAGAATACAGTTTGTAAAAGTATTTGTTCTAGGGATATTACTTTTAAAAATATTTACTTTGTAATGTTTAAGAAGTTACTTTACGAATCTTGTTCATATTTAAGCAGCTGTAATCTAGTTCATGCTTTGCAGAAAACAATGGATCTTGCAGTGTACCGATCCAAATACGGTATTCAACTAATCATAAAATTTAAGATATATGATGCGAGATCATCCAAAAATAATTAAACGATCAAGTCATGTAACGATTATTTATGCACGTTAACATTAATCTGCCTCGTTTGGCACATTGGTAATGAATTGGAATTCTGAATTTGGTAGAATGATATTTTGTTTCTCTCGAGAAATTCTCAGTAATACCACAAATATTGGACCTGTGCTCGGTAGATAGTTATGCTCTCGACCTTTTACGTGGAACTTAAAACTACAGCAAGTAAAAAGAGGGCGTGATGTTTTGTTAAAGACTTCTCTCGTATTAGGTAGGTATAAATCCTGTGTAACGGGGGACTCTACAACGAACATCTAGACTTCGAATAACTATTTGTGAACTACACCAATGTTTGCCCAGAGTGAGGAACGAACCTACGATACTTGGCGTACTAACTGACGAGGCGTCCACTTAAACCATTACACAATCAGTGTCTTCTCCATCGGCTTGAGGTTATGTTTGTACTTCAAAGTTAAACCTAGGTGGTTGCTGCTATAACCAAAAGTATTCCTATATTAAAAACACCACGTGAGTTTAATGATCCCCAAAATTACTTCACTTGGTACCCTGCGGCTCATTTTCTCCATCGACTAACTTACTTGAACGTACCAAGGGACAGTTAATTACAAAAACTTTACCTAACAAAAGTACTTCCAAATTCGATGGCATGGTGTTCGTACCGGATCTACTCACCATAATTCTTAATTAGCTATTTAACATAAAGTTAAATCTAATTAATTATTAAACAGGGGTTTAACTCTGGCAATTTGGGCCCTCTTTCGCCGAATTCCTTTAAGCTTAACATTTTTCAAATGTCAATTAGAATTATTTAAATTTTTCAGTTCAGTTCAAGATGTAATTTATTAACGAAGATTACTAAGTGTGCTAATTATATTATACATAAAGAAATTGTGTCTATATTAGCTTACATTCAGCGAATACACTTGTCATGTCAATACATAAACTGATGCCTGTATATCTCTGAAGGAATAAGCAGAGGTACAAAGACACTATATTATTATACCCACTTTTTGTAACCTCATGTAACTGGAGGCGAGTCTATTGCCGTCCACCTGGCATATTTTCGGACTTTGTGCTCGTACTAAGAATATATACGCAGAAAATACCAATGACACTTTGTCCAAGTTTCGAATCAAGATCAGAATCTTCAGTCAACCTTGTGCCAAGTGACCACAGAAGCAAGCTCTGCCAATATGTTTTTTTAAAGTCTCAACGAAGTATCACTGTGTCGCTGGACGCTTAACTAACATGTTAACCTGACAGACAATATATTGAACACCCAGAATAAGGACCTGCTGTGCCAGATTTAGGTCCCATATAACAGGAGAGAAGCCAGTTTGTCCAGTATATTGACTGACTTAGTGCTGCGTATTTCGTAATAGTAAACTCCAATATTACTTTTCTCGAGATGAAAGTCAAGCCTGATATCTTTCAATCAGTAATAAATGTAAGCACAAGCCTGACCCTCAAGATCGTTTGATCTGATTAAGATCAATGCACAGCAGATTCATTGTATTTCTCAGCCCAAAATATCACATGTGATACTTTTCACTCTCCAGTGCGTAAATCATAGCAATCAAAATACATGCACAATAATTTTTTTTAAACTACTCGCGCTCTCGGAATTATTCCTGTGACGTCTTTACAAACATTCAAACAACTCGGCACAACTACTTATGGATCATACATGTTTTTGTTCCTTGTTGGGATTTGACCTACTGCACTCGGTATAGGCCCTGGCGAGGCAACCACATAAACCACTACACAATCCGAGCAGTCAATAATTTGTTATAACCAATGAGTTAACATGTATTACGTACGTTATATAAACTATGCGTTTACTGCATCAACACGTTTGAGTGCAAAATTAATTAAACAGTAGGTACCGCAATACATATGAAGTTATACTTTGAATATTAAAATCTCTCACCCCAATGTGTTACTGCAATAAACGCATGTGTCGGACTAGATGAGTCATAGAGCATAGACCTTAACGCGTGTTATAAGCAATACATTTAGCTTTTATAGCCTAACTATGTGAGATGCTCCTATTTTGCCTTACCTGTTGTAAGAGGCTAAGATAAAAGTTTATATTTTGTTTTCTTTTTAAATTTTTAAGCTTAAGTATGTTCAATCCAGTAGTAGACAAATGGTATAACGGTTGCAGCTCCTTACACATTGTTCGGGTAATGTAACCGAACACCACATACACTCCTACATATGTACATACATGCTTGTGTGTGCATACACGCGATAAACAATATTATATATTGACCTAGAAATTAGGCTTATAAGTCAGTACATCATTTACATTCGCGTCAACCGGGTTCCGATTGCAACATTGTGTACCTACTCGTCAAATATTTCCTATAGCACTAACATTCGATAGTTTAGTAGTTAACATTCTATTATTTTAAGTGAAGTGAAATAAACTCTATTTCTGCACGTTAATCCAACTTATCATTTATAAATCCACTGTAAGCTAAACACCAACACACAAATATAATTAGTAAAATAAGCAGCATTGTAAAATTGGCGATTGAAAAGAGTGGCCGTAAGTTTCTCGCCCGTTCTTCTCATTAGTTCTACGTCCTCGCTTTGCTGATCGTGACAACAGATGAATGTAAATTCATATTATTGTTTATAGTGTAACCTTATCGTTCATAAGTGTTACTTTGTGACCTAAATGAATATAGATATATTGATTTTGAACAGTCTTTTCTAGTACGTCGCACAGATATTGTTTTAAGACAGCACCTGCATGATTACTAACATTCAAACAACAGATACACGTAACACCCAGACTAGATACAACTATTTGTGAATCACACAAATGTTTGTCGTACTCGGAGGTCCAACCATAACACTAGCGATACTTACATTGCACGTGGCGAGGCGGCTACTCAACAACTACACTATCTGTGCAGACAAATGCATAGCTTTAAATAAATTTTAATATAGTTTTTATACATACATACAAGTACATAAGTCTTATATTTTATCCAACAGAAACCTTAGACTGAGAGCAATAAAAATAACACCATTTTTATGCAAGCCCATCTTAGTTTTGTATATCTGTATCATAACAGGAAGACAGAGACACAAGTAACGTTAGTGTTATAACTTCGTAGCCTTTATTGTAGACCTTTTTTACTGTCTCTACAATAAATCTCTACATTTATGAGTTGAGTCGCCTTCTTTTTTACACTATCATGTAAGTTTACTGGAAGAATTTGAATTCTCTGTGTCATAAATTCTGTTTATGACAATGCATATTAGTTGAAATGAAAGTATTAGCTCCTGCCCGCGTATAATAATCGATGAAACGTGAAAGGCATAAAAGGTATCTTATATGTTAAGTCGTGTCTTAGATTATCTAGAGATGGGTTAACATATTTTTATGTTCGCCAAGCTTTGTCCAAATCTGTTGAACAGTTTCGCGTGATTGAGTTGCAAACACGCGAACATCTTTTCTGTATGAGGAATAAATCATGTATCAATATAAATATTTTATATAATAGTTGTAACTAAATAATAATAATAATAATAATAATAATTTATTGGCAACCCATTTAACAATGTTTTCTATAAGGTACATCACGATGTTCAATAACAGTTATGTTTTAATTAACAATTTTTATATCATACGAGTACTTAACATCCATGAGTATAAAGTGGTACAATCAGGTTGACACAACAATGCTTAAACTAGGCTAAAAGCCTGTAATATAAGCATCAGAGTCTCTTCCTGCTACAAAGCTAAGCAACAAATGACAAAATATCTAATAACATTGGTCCGACATCAACGAGTGTATAAATTAAATAGATTTTACTAAGGCCTACCTTTAAGAATAACATCTGTAATGGATATTCAATGTTACATGTGTCCGCATGTCTGTGTTTGAGAGAATGTAATGTGTGTCTGTGGTTGTGCACGTGGTAGTGAGTGAGTGTGAGTATGCGTACGTGGATATTTATATGGGTATATGCGGGTGTGTGTGTTTGTGTTAATTTATGGGTGTGTGTTTACTAACTAAATACAACAAGTAAGTTTTCAGTTGCAGTGTAATCTAAAGCGTGTAGCCACTTATAAAGTGATTTCCTAAGATTATGATAGTTCAGCCTGTGTATTCCCAATATTTTGTTTACTTTGTTGTACAGATATTCTCCCAGAAAACACGCGAATCTATTTGTATAAAAGGTTTTAAATTTGTGTGAACTGAAGACTTTGTAATCACGACGCTTAGTTTTAGCTTTACCAACTGTAGTTACATCAACCATACCATGATATCGCAGGAGGAGTCTGAAAATAAATAATTGTCTTACGGTAAGCACGTTGCATTCCTGATAAAGAGTTACAGTGGCGTACATATAAGGACGACAGTGACTTACCTTCAAAATAGCTCTTTGGGCTCTTTCTACTGCAAGAATGTGTGTTTTTGACGCGCCACCCCAAGAGTCAATGCAGTAGGTTATTAAAGATTCACAGAGAGCTTGGTATATTTGCTTAATTAGTTTAGGTTCGCATACATGACGCAGGTTTTTAAAAATGGCTATTAATTTGCGTATTCGCGTTGTCAAAGTCTTTGTATGCGTCTCGAAGGACAGATTGTGATCTATTTGGACCCCAAGGTATTTGATAACGTTAACTTTTTCAATGGGCGGGCAGCTACATGTGACATGACTTTGTGGAAGCAGACAGGTGTGAGCTTGAATATGGAATTTGTCTTTTGGTGGTTGAGTGCGGTCTTGTATCGAAAAGGTTAAGAATTTTGTCTTACTGGCATTTAGACTAAGAAGGTTTTTATGTAACCAGTGGGATATTTCGTTAAATCCCTTCTGAGCCCTGACGAAGACGTCGTCCCAACACTTGTCCCAGAATATACAGACCGTGTCATCAGCGAAGGTAATTATCTGAGTGTTTTCGATAGACAGTCCACATAACTGGTCTATATAAACTAGGAAAAGAGTCGGGCCAAGTATGCTTCCCTGGGGAACGCCACAATTCACATAAAGAGAGCTACTGACCTGATCACCGACCCTTACACATTGAGTTCTCCCAGAAAGATAGTCCTCGAAAAGTTTTAGCTGTTTATCCCGTATACCCAAACGTTCCAGCTTAGTTATTAAGAGCGGGATTGACACAGTATCAAACGCCTTGGCTATATCTAAGAATATAGCCAAGCACTTTTGATTGTCATCCATTTTTTTTATAATTGTATCAGTAACCCGGAATACTGCGTCAGCGGTGGACTTTGCTTTACGGAACCCGTACTGATTTGCTGAGATGAGGTTGTTTCTTTCAAGGTACCGGGTCAGCTGCTTGTTGAGAATACGTTCCAAAATTTTTGAGATTGTTGGCAGAATAGAAATTGGTCTATAGTTACATATATATTTTTTATCACCGCTCTTATGTATGGGTATAATGATGGATTTTTTTAGAATATCGGGAAACGTACCAGTGGACATTGCGAGATTACAGATGTGTACAATAGGGCCTGCCAAGATAGTTTTGTTTTGTTTAATTATAATAGCTGGTATTTTATCAATTCCAACTGAACCAGTACCTTTTAAAGAATCAATAATACTGATTACTTCTGTTAGGTCAGTATCAAGTAGTACTAAAGATGACACAGGACTATGCATTGTATCAGGTATCGGCTGTTTAATATAGGGGTTTTGGGTTTGCTTTATGTTGTCTACAATTTTTTGACCGATGTTAACAAAGTATTCGTTTACGGAATCGATCGCGGAATTAGATGCGCGTGTTAACTGGATGAGTTCTTCATTTGTTCTTGGTTTAGTTTTTAAGTTTGTGATTGAGTTTATTACATCCCAAGTTTTTTTAATATTTGTCAAGCCCGCTTTTTTAAGTTCATTACGTTCATATTGTAACTTAAGCTTTCTAAGAAGGGATACACAAAAATTTCGGTACCGGCGATACGTGATGCCAAGAATTTCATTATTTGGTGTTGTTTTGAGTTTGATATGCAATCGGTCCCGGTTTCTAAGGCAGCGAAGGATACCAGGGGTTACCCAAGGCTTTAGAGGGGTCTTAGAACGTGAAAGTTTAATTAAACGAGAATGATTTTGAATAATGCTGGTTAGGTTGGTAACAAATATATCAGCAGCATAGTTAGCGTCATTTGCATTAAATACTGGTTGGAAGTCTGTGTTGTTCAAGGCGACAGATACTCCATCGTAATCTATCTTAGTAAACGAATCAGGACACCTTCGGATATAATTGCGCTGCATAGTTTCGAGCGATAAGAGTATGCTGTCATGATCAGTAAGTGCATTATTTACAACTAAGGTAGTACAATACAATGATGTTTTGGCTAAGACGTGATCTAGACAGTTGTTAAGCCTAGTCGGTAAGTAATGAGCTGGTAGGAGTCCATGAGATGACGTGACGTTTAGGTAACTATGCGAATTAGAATCAGAATTGTCTGTTTTAATATCTATGTTAATGTCTCCAACAAGCAGTATATGTTTGTTTTTATTAACTGTCTCTAGGAGGTTATTTAAAGAGTGTATAAATGTATTAGTGTTTTTGAAAGCGGGGGGCCTGTAAATGGATATAAGGGTAATTTTATTTAATATGGTGGATACCAGGCAATTTGCCTCTGGAAAATTAGGCTCATACGTGTTGCATGATATGCCATTCTTAGTGTAAACG
Source organism: Catocala fraxini (assembly GCA_930367265.1). NCBI lineage: Eukaryota > Metazoa > Arthropoda > Insecta > Lepidoptera > Erebidae > Catocala > Catocala fraxini. The sequence continues at coordinate 20,097,365 of OV884047.1, forward strand.
ACAATTCCGTCGTTTTGGTTGTAATGTGTTGTTGTTGTAATGTGTGAGTAGTTGTCGAGTGTCGGTATAAAATAATTACATGAGAGCCAACATTCCGTCAGCACAATTATATCAGGAGGGATGTCTATTCTTTTGAGTAAACATATAAATTCAGATATATTATGACCGATACTCCGAATATTTTGGGTAAGAATTTTTATTGAACCATCAGTCTCTTGAATATGATTAATGCAGTCTTCAGGTGTACAAGTTAGGGAATTAAACAGGGTCATGTCATCCAAATTAGTTATGGTTGTGTATAAGTTATTATCTAGAGTTGTCATTTTTGCAACAAGGTATCGAATAACACGATGATTACGGGGCAAAGTATCGGATAACACGATGATTTATGTAGGAGTAAGTGTATTGTATATAGTAAGTAGAATGAGTATAATGTGTGTAGTGTGATAGGTGTGTTATTAGACGTTTGCTGTGGAATTGCTTTAGGGTTAAAGTGAAATATATGAGTATGTTTATATTTGTATGCGGGACACATGTATGCTATTATATGACTATAACGTTGACATAAAGCCTGTAACTTATATCTAATACAAAAAAGTATAAATGAGTTTAAAATTAAAATTATACTTCGAATAAAGCATGCATAAAAGTTACAAATTACAAGATATTTTATGTAGCATCTGATTATTGAAATTATATCTTTCCTAAAAAATTTAAACATTCCTGTGACTGAATACGGATGGGTTTGGATTCTTTTTCTGTTCGTATGTAAATCCTCCCATGAGAGTGCCAGCATGAGTAATTATGAGTCCGAGCAAATAGACGAGCATCAAAGAGAAGTTTCCTTAGGGCAGGGGTAAGGTGTTCGTCCGCATATATGGATTTCTTAGCCCCAGGAATACCAATAGTCTGCGTGTTTAGTTTTTGGTCTACTGGCTTTTCCTTGTTAAATTGACGGACCGACGACAGGAAGTCGTTCCTGGTGGACACGGAGGTGAATTCAGCCACAATGGGTCTTGTAACGCCAGGTTTCCCTGGCAAGCGGTAGATGTCTCTCAGGTCTGAAGATTTTATATTAACATGTATAGCCTGTCCGATGTGAGATACCACTGCGGCAAGGTCTGCGGGGTTTTCCTGTTCTTTAAGGGGAACATTGCGGAGTTCAATTGTGGCAGAACGGGATGTCAATCTTATGTCCCGAACTTGATTTTCTAGGGTAGTAATTTTCTCAAAGTTCTCCTTTTTTTCATATTCTAAATCCTGTATCTTTTTCTTAAACTCTTCGTAACTCTGGTTAATGAAATCCATACCTTTCTCTATTTCCAAGTTAGATTTTTGTATTTGTATGCACTGGACTTTGAGGTCAGAGACATCTTTTACAAGTAATGACAGTGTGGCGTCCTGTTCCGATTTCCAAGTGGAGAAACGTGCGTCCTGTTCCAATTTCCAGGAAGTAAGCATCTGCAGGATATCATTTTTAAAGCTATCTAAAGTGCCTTGTTGCTTTTCGGGTGAGTCCTCAGGCCGCTGACGTTTACCCCGCACGGTTATATTAAGACTCGGCGTGTTATTGTTTTGCGACGAAGAAGGGTCTTGTACTGCCATTACTTTATCTTGTGGAAAACTTTGCTTTGAGGACGAGGGGGGAGTGCGTTGCGTTTTTTTCATGGTTTATATTTGGATTAATAACTTGTAGCAGTAAATATTATTGACAAATGCAATAAAAATCGCAATCCGGCTATTATATTATATTCCGTTTTCTACTCAGAATGATACAGGTGAGCTTTGTTTACTTAACTACGGTCGGTGCGGTACGATGAGTCACGCCGCGCGCTCAGCTCGAGTCCCACTTGAACTGGTTCGATGACGTCAGGCGAAATAAACAAGTATTCGGCCAATCTGATAGTATGTGGTAACTCTAGTCTATGATCATGTCACTTGCAATATTAGAGATCACTGTTATCTATAAAAAGTTGTTGTGTTTTATTACTATTGTTCCTCTAGTCATTATGCCTGTGACTCCTAGGGGACAAGAATATTAAAAATCCTGACACAAAGCACATCGTAAGTCCTAACAACTAACTAGATATTATAACATTTTAATCTTAGTTTAAATCGAAATCAACAAACGTCTGGTTTGTTAGCACTGTTTCTATTAATTTATATTTTCTTTATCATTATGAGTAATTCAATGTCTGATCTGAAATTGTATGTATAATAGTATTGTGACTCTATGATTATTTATTATGCTTTTCATTATACTTTAGTTATAATGTTTTTAAGACCTAACCATATTATATAGCCTCAAAGTGAATGCTATGCATATTTATAAATGGTGTACACAAACGATTTTGCCTTCGAGTAAATGTATGTGTTTATTCTGTTTATATGCAACAAATTGTTAATGGTAAGACAAACTACTGCGTTATTCATAATGTCACCCAATACTGTACTGTTATATAAAATTTATATTCGGTAGAGCCGTCTCTACATTTATATGTAGAGTATGTATGTCATTTGTCACAAACAACTACAAATTCAAGACAACATCCACATAAATATGAATTAAGATAGGTAGAGTCGGTACGTGACTCAATCAAGTTGACGGTTTGTTAACAATATAAATTGGTCACACGTAGCTAAACAATTTAAAATATTTTGTTTCACAGCTTTTGTAGAGTCGCGTGACAGGGTAATGAAGTATATGGCAGGGTAAATAGAGATGTGTAAATTAATTTATTTTGATCAATGTGTGTATTAAAAAAATTATATAGATGGCAAAGTGGTTTAAGAAATCACGTTGCCACTGTAAGTGTGATTTGTGTTAAGGGTTTGATCTCCATACGGAAAATACGTGTGGTGCACAATTACTTCTTCTGATTTAAAGTGTTTTAATATTGTGCTGCTTTTTGTAAATCAGCAGAAGCAGTATGGAGAAAATTGACGCGTTTAAAAAAAATACAGTAAAGTTAGGCACAGACCTTTACTTAAAAAAAAAAGAGTTGGTGTAATCTATTCTACTGGCCAAGCGTGAATTGGTAGAGCTAATTCATCATTAAGAACATCATGTAAAGTTGCACAACAGTCATTGCAGTGTTCAACTAATGCTATCTGTTGAAATATTAATAAACTATTGACTACATGACATAGATTGCTCGTTAGCTTTTGAATCGTCAACGTTGTAGCCAAACTGTGTTTGCCTGAAACGCTAAACACAAATGCAAGAACGATATATCAAACTCCTTCTGTCGAGCGTCTATTGTTTGACAATAAAGAGTTCCATCAGTTATCTATGGATAAACTATTTGTATGGATTACAGAAACCCGGTACTAAAGTTCACGGGTCATGCGGATGGGAACCTATTTGTAAAGATTACAGGAGAGTCTCGTGTTTGCATGTGATTTGTATCCAAGACGCTTGGAGTTCTCAGCGAGATTACTTTACGTGGGTGACCGTAAAACTTGATTGCCAGTATGTGCCATTAAAGGGTTACTGTCTGTGGGATTTCCATGGAGAAACGTACGTAACGTAACTATCATGAATGCTTATTTTGAACTTTTACAAAAGAAGTTACATAGTTTTATTTGAAGGACTCTTTTCCTTTGCTTTATTTTAATTTTTTTATACAACTAATCTGCCAAATAAGCATACGGCCCACCTGATGGTAAGTGGTCACCGTAGCTTATAGACACCTGCGACACCAGAGGTATCACTTGCGCGTTGCCGACCCTTTAGGAAAGAAAGCGGGAAGGAGAAGAAGCGGGAAGGAGGAAAAAAAGGTGATTGGGCCTCCGGCACTCTCACTCACCGAACGAAACACAACAGTAGGAATACTGCTATTTCACGTCAATATTCTGTGAGAGGGTAGTCCTTCCCCGGTCGAACCGGCCCATTCATGCTGAGATCAGCGAGGTTGTATCGTTATGGAAGCCTCCGTTCTTATCTTACCGATAGGTGCTATTCCAGTATTTCCACCCAGTAGATTAAAGAAACCAAAACAAATCGTAAATACAGCGTGTCGTAAGTCTAAAACGCGTAATCACCAAATAAAATAAAACACTCGTAAACTCATCCCGGCATACAATAATATTACCAAAAAGTTTGTTTAGAAACAACGCGCTTCGATTAATTCCGCATTAATACCTAAGCTCTTTTTCTCTCTCGTGCAAATTTACTATATGAGAGAACAGGATGGATATAACTTCGTCAAGAAAAATCAGAGATTGATTGTTCCTTCACCTGGCATGTGGATTGATGTCTTTTGAATATTTACGCGAGTGTCTTAAGCGTTTTTCGTGATTCTCGTCAAAGTAATTTAGCTTTTATAGATTATGCAATAAGAGTGATTTTCCTTTGTGTTTGGGTAATCATTTTTCATTGTTTATCGCGTTTGTTGATACGGTTTGCTGATGCCGAATAAATTTGGTAAACGATTTAGCACGCCCCATTGTCGGAAATGTTTTGGGAATGGTGATTTCGTTGAATCCAACTGCAGAACACAATGAACATATCAAGTTGATTTTATATGATGAAAGGCATAATTAATTACTTCGACGTAAATAATTATTTTTAGCTACTTAGTATCAAAACGAAATTGTTTGAATCAAGCTTTATTACAATAGACTCTATCAATTATTTTATAAAAGAGATAACAATATAATTGGACCTTAAAACCAATGAATTACTTTTGACTCTGCAACTGTTAACTAATATAATTTTTATTTTATAATAGACTAGCTTTTGTGCGCGGCTCCGCCCCTGTGGTACCTACATCAATAAAAAGCCTATGTCCTTCCTCAGGTTATAAACTATATCTGTACCAAATTTCATGTAAATCGGTTGAGTGGTTTAGTCGTGAAAAGGTAACAGACAGACAGAGTTACTTTCGAATTTGTAATATTAGTAGGGATATATACGTCACGCAGTCGAGGCTGTCCTAAGTTAGATCCCAAGGCGCGCATCTCTGACTTTTCGAAGTTATATGCGTATTAAATAGTTAATAATAATCGCTTGCTTTAACGGCGAAGGAAAACATCGTGAGGAAACCGGCATATCTGAGAGTTCTCTATAATGTTCTATTCTCGAAGATATGTGATGTCTGCCAACCCGCACCAGGCCAGCGTGGTGGACTATAGCCTTACTCTTCTTACACTGAGAAGAGGCCCGTGCCCAGCAGTGAGACAGTTTAATACAGGGCTGATATTATATTATATAGAGAATAATTGTCACCGTTTCATACCTCGCCTATCCATAATTTTATTCCTACAGCCGGCACACATTTTTTACATGATGGTTTGTTTACCAAAAATTATGCATGGCAGTTGTAAAATTGGAAAATTATTTAATTGTCATTCGAACCGTGGCATCAGCTTACGTTAAAATTATATAAAATGAAGACATGGGATCCCGTGCTAGCCAAAAATTGTTGAAGTTATTCTTTCAGTATATTCTTTCTAGCAGCAAGAAGACCGGACAAGAGATCAGTCTGGGACAATATGATTACTTGATAATTACTTCTTATAAATTAATGAGAGCTAAAGCCATTGCTTATGAAATGTGCAACACACCTAACGGGAATAAAAAGGCGTATGTAGGTATGTAATTATTGTACGGTCTATTCATCTGTAAAACCAGTGACGTAACTTCTTCAAAGAATAAAGTTTAAGGTTGAAAATTAGCTAAATACTTATAAAGATTAGGAGGTCTTTATTGATATAAATTATTCCACGTTAAAACATGCTTAGTAACTTCACAAAGTTTATGAATTGAAGCTACATGTCGTATATTATCCTAACATTTATAGTGATAAGGACCTTTGATGTCAGAAATGTTATCCTGAATACTTTGTACGTTAACTTACCAAATTTTATACGAAATTCACGACTTTTAATCTTAAAAGTAACATTAAACAAAACTGAGATTTGCGAATGACTTTACTGCCTGAATTTATATCCAAACTTATTTATATTTACAAGGCAGTGTTTGTAAATGTCCCCAAGGTACTAACAAGTGTCATAAACGAATTAAACCGTAAACTGGTTGTTTTTGGTAACACTGACCGTTTCCCGTTTAGTGTTGCCATGTTGCTTGTAAAAGCATCAGGTTTAGTACCTTGAAGTATTTACTATTTGATGTTGGCTTCAGCAAACGAGTAATCCCAGACGTTTAATTATTTCTGGAAACACATTGTTTTAATGTAACTACCAGAGCTATTTCGGTAATAGCCGCGTCAAATACAAGCTTTCGTTATAAGTTAAGCGTCCAATTAAAGCTTGTACCAACTACACGTAAATAAAATCAGCTATACAAAATGCCTTTTTTGTTGTGCAGCGGCAATATGAATTATCTTACTTTGTCTTGAGTACGGCTAAACTAACTATATTTCAACGCCATCTCTTATTTGCAATAGGAACTTAAACCAACATACAATAACGACATCTACCGGAGAGTAGTAGAAAAGTTAACTGAAAACTGTAGTTATAAATAACAGATGTCAGTGTATCCTTGCAAGTGATAAAATTGACTGGACTAAACCGGACTTGTAGCAAGTTTTATATTTTGTAAAGACAGATACGACCCAAGTGGAAAACTAAGAAACTGTTTGCCGTATGGTAAGCAGTATAGAAGTGTTCTATGATTCATGCTTGGAATAACAAATGTGGCTGAGTGTTGTAGACCCTTAGAAAGGCACTCCTGTGTTTTCAGCTTAAGGGACAAAGATTACCCTTCATCGATCGACTCGTCGTCGACAATACAGCCTATTTGTAAGGAATTTCGAAACCAACATAGCCTCATATACCTATAAGGTTATTTGATTGTTGTTGTTGTGAAGTTCTTCTAAGTGAAGGTACTTTCTTAGTCGAGTTGCTCCTTTAATCGATATCCCAGGTTGAGCGGTGCCCTATCTAATATAGTAAATGTGCTAAAAGTATATAATGTGTAATAATTACCTGTATTATTATTAATGCTGTATTACTATACCTACTTAATTTTATTAGAAGCGAACAGTCCGGTTCTCATTTGGTTAGCAGGTTATTAACGTATGCATCTTAACAATCAAAGGATTGACCTAATAACACCGACCTATGTTGCTTTCCAAAGCATGAATAATATGTTTAATTTGTCAAGTCTAAGAATACCAGACATAATAAAATTGTGTCTGGCCGCCGGTGTGCCCCTGCTCAACTCATAAGGTTAATTGTAAAAATAGGTCCAGAGGTTTATCAGAAGATTAAAAAGACTATAACGTAAGTGTTATACACAATTTATAAAACAATACTTCGCTCTTCTGTCCCAGAATGAATGTTTTCTTATCTTGTCGACTTATTTCACTTTGGCCGACAACTGTCACGACTTTAGCAAAGATACAAAAAAAGGTTTCTTATAAACAAATGTGGCGTTGAGTAAGCTGCTAAATTGCAGATATTTTTGTGAAGATTCTTGTGTTTTGTTTGTATTCTTAGATTTATGTTGTGAAGTTGTGGCTGTCATATTTGTGTTTTTAAGATATATTTTTTGGTTTTACTTTAGGTAAGACTTTGGTAATGTTTTTAGAAAAATGTCGTCGGTTATCCTGCACTACAGCAATAGCTATAGTGTATATAAGGTAACAATCAGTTATGCATATTATTGTATATATTTTTTCAAACCTTTTCGAAATAAAGTTATTATTATTATCAATTGGAATGTTGTTGGCTCGATCTTGAGAGTTCAGTTTTTGTGGAATATTGGATCACTCAATATGTTGTTTCATGGACCCACCCACCGACTCAGGTAAAGAATTACCTTTACATAACATGAACAAATAATTATACTTTCAGCTTTTTTGCCACAGTTTGTCCATCGCTCAGCTGTCCCTAATTCAACTATAAATGCTATATAATATTTTTGGTTTTTCCTTTTTTCGAGTAGTAATAAATCATAGTAAAAACCAATACGGTTGAAGTGACCAAAAACTCACCGTGTCAACTTCTGGCTTAATTAAGACTATCATGAATGTCACTATTGTTTCTAGTTTGGTTCGCTATATCTTTGCCATATATTCATTACTACAATATATTTACGTCTCCTTAGGGTACAAGTAAAACTAAACACAACAATATTAATTGGATATTAATTAAAACTTAGTGTTGAAACACGTCAGTGCATGAGACAAGTGTTTCCTACTGGCAGATAGTTTGGACGACAAACTTCGTAGTTCGGTACTATTGGGTCGCCGGAATGATATTTTAGATTTTTTTTTTTTTTTAACGCGGGGAAATGTGCTAGTCACATTCCCCATCGCCGGTTTTGGGGCGGGCGATGGGGATATGTCGGGATCCAGCCCATATGTTTGGGCTGAACCGACTAAAACCACCGCGGTGTTCCTTACACCTTTATGGCGGGGTCGCGCGGATCGCTCTCGCATTCGAATCGCGACCCCGCCAAAGGTTTGACCCGCCGATGGACGTGGCGGGTCCCACAAAACTTTATACACATAATTGGGGGACCTGGTCCCCGACAACATAGCGGGGGGACCTAGTCCCCTTTCCGACATCGAGAGGCGTGCGTGGAATACGAACGCCGCCTACTCGGACCTGCGCTGATCGGGCGGTGGACGGCCCCAATAGGTCCACCGCCCGCAGGCTTCTACTCAGGGTAGCTGGAGGTCGTCTCGCGCCCTCCTGCGCCCGGCTCTGCGGTTAGGGAGAGGGATTGAGCGTTCCCTCTCCCTCTCCACCGCCTCCTTCACTGACATCACCTCCTCACAGAAGGAGGCGACGGCATTCCAAGACCTCTCGCTCGAGATCATGGACAGAACCATAGCCTCGAGCGAGAGGACGACTCTACCGACTGCCACGTGCATGACACGGCGTTGCGTGGCCTAAGCAGGGCAAGCCACCAATGTGTGCAACGCCGTGTCCTCAACAACGACGCGGCAGTCGCCGCAGTGATGACAACCGGGCGTCTCCTGTTTGCCTATTCGACACAGATACCGACCGAAACAACCGTGGTCGGTCAGCACCTGCGTCAGGCGAAACGTGAGGGCGCCATGACGCCTCTCCAGCCACTCTCTAAGTACGGGTCTTACCGCCACGATTGTGGCGTGCCCGATGATATTTTAGTTAGTTCAACTACAATTACTTGAATTTTGCTGTGCTACGTTTCATTTTGTTGTTCATTTTAAAATAATTACTGTGAGGTTTTAGTGTGACTCTTCCAATATTTATAATTTATAAGAGTTTGGCCGCTGATTCGCTTAAATGTGGCTTATGTCAAATTTATATCCTTCGGGAACAGTACTTCTTTCTGGATTAACGGTATGGTATGTATGTACTGTATGTCATTTTCTGTAACCCTGGTAACGTGTATGTGATTTTCATGAGGATCAGTCGAGTAGTTAAGGCGTGAAAACGTAACGAACAAACGAACTCACATTTGAATTTATATTATAAGTTAGGATTTGTATCTTATACTACCTACTTTAAAAGTTATAATATAGGTACTAAGCTTTGATATTATTAAAAAGCCAATCTTCCCTAGCTCCATCCGTACATATTTCTACATTTTACTTTGAAGAAATTAAATTATACCTGCACCTCTTCAGTGTAATAAAATGTCCTGTAACACGTAATATTTCTTAGACCGGCAATAATTTTTATTTCTTCATTTCTTGTTTTTATTTATTTTATTCGTCGAAGAGACTAATTTCTTTTGAACGAAGCTTGATGAATGAGTGAGCAGCACGAATATTGTGAAGTAAATATATATTTTTCTTGTAGGTAATTTCTTTTTGAAGCGGTCCGATGTGATATTAAGATTATATCGTATTTTTTTTAGTACTGATATAATTTTTCATAACGTGTAACATACAGGAGTTTTATAAAAGTATCAAAGTGACATCAATGTTAACAGCTATAGAAGAGAGTTTTAGAAGTGTACTTTTATAGTATTTAGAAGTCAAGCAACAATTTTGACTGATTAGTGAAGATTAGCTTGCACGTCTAGGGTTATGCGTCTCTCGGTGCTGAACTACAGTTTTGTAAAATGCTGACTAAGCAAAATTACTAGATTAAAAGCGGAGTCAAAGAGTTTAGGAAACGTCTGAATATTTGATAGAATTATTATGTTAGGGTGTGACAAAATAGCAGCAGACGTATGTTGTGTATTTTATTCTGTCTGATAAGTATATTCATTATTAATAATGTTTTCTTGTCGATAAGGATGTGACGTTCAAACTCCAAAAGCGCTGCATTAGAGCAATGCTTGGTCTACAAGACACAAACAGTTAGAGACCATACTTCGTAAAATATACAGTTTTAACGCTTACATAATTATATATATACGAAACAGCTGTATTTGTGAAAGCCAATCCACAACTATTTAGTAAACTATCAGATGTCTCTATTCGCAACCGACGTGATAATCATAAGCATAAACTGTGTATGCAAACTGCAAAGGCAGCGCTTTTGGAGCATTTTGTGCATGGCTCCCAAAATATAGAATAAAGAACAAAAATAAAAATAAAAAGGACCTTAATGTTAACATATTTAAACGTAATTTAAATTAAAACGTAATATAAATCGTAATTATTATCATTTATTGCATGACTGCTATTATGATATTAACGGTTTCCTATGTGATAATCTTATATAATAATTACTTTTCTTGGTTTTATTAATAACCTATCAGGCTCTACTTTAATTGACATGTTCTTAATTGTTGACTTCTTATCTACTATACGATTATTGGAAATTACTTATTAATTAATTATTATTATATTTATTGTACAGATTTGAAATGATAGATTTATAATATAACTCACCTCATTTCTAAAAGACTAGAGATAATTATTATATTAGATCTAGCATAATATAAAACTTCTTTTAATAAGAAAGCACACACGTTCGCCTATCTGACCATATCTGTCTGTCGAGCATGTTGAGACAAAACTAAATCTGTAACACCTGATTCGTGACCTGGTTGTACATATGTTGAGTCAATTAATTTATCTTTATCTCTTTATCTTGTCAGTTCTTAATATTTTCATATGCAGAGATATAATTACGGTATGGCTGTACAGTTTTACGTTACATTTATATGATTTTGTTTGTGTAACCGTACATATAAAATTATATGAAAAACGTGAATATGGTTTTCAGAATATATATTTTAAATGTATTAGTCATTCCTCGTTTTACCAAAAGTATCGAAAATAACAAATGGCATAGTTAATAATCGAAACGCACAACAGATTAAAAAATATACCTACAAAGGTTGTAGGAAACGCTTTTGTACTTAAAATATTTTTAATGGTAACATTGTAGACTGATGTTCTTAACGACGAAAGCGTCTGCTATTAATGATAATAGTAATCTTAAAATATTGTAATGTTAGTAATAAAATAATACTGACGCCCATTTTGGTATATATTTATAACAGCCTGTACACTGATTTAATTTACTTGATTCAATTCTGAACACCACAAAAGCTATTTAAATCATCATCATCATCTCAGCCGAAAGACGTCCACTGCTGGACATAGGCCTCCGCTAAGAATTAAGACACACACACAGACCGGTATTGGACCACCCGCATCCAACCGCTTCCTGCGACTCTTACCAGGTCGTCGGTCCACCTTGTGGGTAGCCTACCCCTGCTGCGTGTTTCGGAGCGTGGCCGCCACTCTAGAACCTTTCTGCCCCAATTATTTAAATAGAAAATAGGAAATAAATTTCATCACCTATTTGGATTATTTATTAGTAAACATTAAGCCAATAAAAAAGCACTTAGTGATCTATTTGAGTATAATTTACGTTGCTCCTAAGACGATGCGGTGCGAATGCACGAATATGGTCACAATGATCAGTCAGGCTTTATTTTTTTCTACTAATGTTTCATAAAAATTAAAATCCCACTGATACCAAGTCGCCAGAGCAGCTTATAAAAACTTCCTTCACCAAGAGAATCACGAGCACGTGCAAAACTCTAGGATATAGGTTAGTAATACGTGCCTTGACGACAATTAAAAAAAAGTCTATAAATGGTCATCGCAAAATATATAATAATAATAATAATAATATTCTACCACGTACACACAACACCATCTAGCCCAAACTAAGCAGAGCTTGTACTATGGGTTCTAGACAATGGATAAACATACATATTATTATATGCTTTTTTTTTTGTAAATACATACATATTATACATAGAAACATCCAGACCAAGACAAACATCCATGTTCATGCACACAAATGTTTGACTTGTGCGGGAATCGAACCCGCGACCTCAGGCGTGGCAGTCGGTTACACCAACCACTACGCCATCGAGGCCGTCAACCACGATATAAACCACGACTGGTCGACTAAAAGCTAGAACATAGAGTTTTTATCAAAACAAGGTTATAAGAAACATGACACCATCTTTTGTAGGTTGGAGATCGCTTTGATAGAGAATGAAGTCAGCTGGACTGCTCATGGTTTGCATGGAGATACGGTTGAACTCTACTGACAACTCTCGCATTATTCTTAATCGCTGTATTGTAAATTTATAAAGTTCAACGTTTCAAATTTTTAAAGCAATGGACACAAAGAATATCCAGATGTGGTAAAATATTAGCAGATAACATAAATTTGTTTCGGATCGGCTAATAACTCTAGGTGCACAAAAACTGGCGTGGCGACCACTTAATCCACAGCCCATCCGAGCAGTCAATGTAATATAAGAATACATACAATACATGTTGCGGCTAGTGCTGCTGTAGGTGTTCCACCTTTGATTAAAACTCTCGAAGGGCCACTTCACGTTAGATCTATGTCTCCGTGTAACTCTCCCAAAGGGCCAGGTATTTTATAATATAATATATAAGAAAATACCTGTGATAAGAGAAACATAATATATATTTAATTATTATATTTATTATTATTAATCTACAACAGATATTTCTGAATAATATAGCTATAGTTAACCCTAGAACAATGTAAAACCACAATTTAATTGAAACATGTAGTTGATAGCGCGTGGATTTAATTATTTCGCAATATAATGGCGCCTCGCCGCGATCTCCCGCGGTTTTGACAAATACTAAATAATTATATTACGCGAGTACTGCAGTGTAATATTGGAATATTGAAGCTTAGTCGAGTTTGTACGAGGATTTGTTTGTGCTTATATTGAACTACAGAGAGGCGTATAACGTGGTGATCGCACAGATCAGTCAATTTATTATTATATTTATTAATATTACCTATATTAAATGATTAAATAATAATTTATATAAAAACTCCTGAAAAAGCTAATATTTAGTCTCATCGTACAAGGCTGAAATATAAACCATTAAACACTAATAACGATAATGAATTTCATATATTTTGGTGAACCTTTTTAACTTTTATGTGATGACCATAGACATTTTAGTGAGGTCCAATTGTACCGTCAATTGTAAATCAATATATTGAATCTAATAAGATGTAAATTATTGACTATGTACATATAAACGCAATTCTTTTAAACTAAGTTACACCTAAAATATTATAAAACAGAAAGAAAAGAAAACTAAAACCCTCTAATAGGCGTGATTATTTTATTTAAAAACAAACTCTCGCACTAGGCATATCTCCTGTAATGAGGTAGACTTTACAAACAATGGACACAATGAACACCCAGACACGGAAAATCTAATATTGTGAATCAAATGAATTTGAAGCCTGTGTGGAGGTCGAATCCACAACAGTTGGAGCAGTAGCAGTTGAAAGGCAACCGCTTAAACCTCTACGCCATCTGTACAATCATACTGAACTTTACCCTACTATCATATTTTCCAAAATTGTATACTATCCCGAGCTTCAAAGCATCCAAACTAATGCCTCCAAATCTTGTAATTCACAATTCAGACAAGCGTCCATCACACACAATAGCTACACTTGCTGAGCACATCGGCACTGTCAGAATATGAAATGGCGCAAATTGAAGTCTGACGTGAATTATTCCGTTTTGAGTCCATTTCAGTTTCATCTGTTCAATTTGTTAATGGGTACTCGGTTTTGATTTCACACATCGGTCCGGTATAATTTCATTTGTAATCTAGTATCCTGTTATGTCGGATGGTGGATCAAAATGGTGCAGTCAAAGCACCCCTTACCAGAGCTATCCGTACCATCAATGATCTACATGTTAACATTGATGTGTTTACATGTTGTTTTGGTGAATTCGCAAAGGAATTACTATTTATTCTATGTTACAAACAGAATAATATATAATATTATTTTTTACTTTATTTGAATACTTAGATGTAAATAATGTAGTTTTTAAATAGTGTTTAGTTCTTAGCTGTCGTATTAGGATAAGTCCTGTAAAGATAGTATAAGGTGTTTTTTTTTCAAATAAATAAATAAATAAATAAATAAAATTTTGATTATTTTACCTTATAATTATTCTGACATCTTTGTTTTGCTAAATGTATTTTTCTAATCTATAATATATGTATTCAGATCTAAGCTTATTCTGGTTTCTTTCTGGACTAAGTTACCAAACATTAATAATCTCCGTAGTTTTATTATGTTCCTTTTATATAAAAATAATAGCCTAGTGGGAAACCGTTGGACTGCCATGCAGAGGTCTCGAGTTCGATCCCAAGGCGCGCATCTTTGACTTTTCGAAGTTATGTGCATATTAAATCATTAATTATCACTTGGTTTAACGTTGAAGGTAAACATCGTGAGGAAACCTGCATATATGAAATCTGCTAACCCGCACCGGGCCAGCGTGGTATACTATGGCCTAACCCTTCTCACGCCCAGCAGTGGGACAGTTTAATACAAGGTTGATATTATTATTATATATAAAAGAATACTAAAACTAACTTTGATATAGGTACTTATGTAATATTTTGAGGTAAAACTGTGCCTATCCTATCACCCTAGACAATTGTAGCGAAGATATCTCATGAGGAATATTATGTAACTAGATATAATTACACGTTGTCTATTACATAAAATTTCTGGCTGATCAAATGCTTGTCAAGCTCTACTTACTCCTGATATAAGTAAATATAATAAATTTAAAGTCATACAACTTACTAGTTACTAACACTGCACAAAGATTAATTATTAGTAATTATTATTATCAAAGATTTATCACCATATAAGCATTCCATGGTAAACCACGCCATACAAGCTCAATTTGTCAGCACCATTGTCTCATTGTTAGCCGGACATATTGCCAGCGTCATCTGTCGACCTCGGCGGGGTACTATTATAGCCAGCTAATGTGTTTGCTGAATGAATCCGTGCTGAGATTGTATTGTCTTTAGATGTAGTATGTAGCTTGAATTTTATATATTTGATATGTAGCATTTGGTTAGTTATTATTGGTTTCAAGAACTAAAGATCTTACCTACAAGCTACTAACAAAGTGTTTTCATAAAACAATGCGCGATATACTGCAGCCAATGAAGAGCTAAGCTAAGGCTTAAATAATCTTTATTTTCCTTTTATTTTTTTAGGAAAGGTATCTCCCGCACTAGTAATTATTTCTGTGTCGCGCGACATTACAAATATTCAAACAACGGACACAAAATCACCCAGACTCAAATCAACAATTTATGGATTCCAAAAAGATTTGTCTCGTGTGAGATTCGAACCCACAACACTCGGCGCATTGGCAGTGGCGAGGCGACTCCTTTTAACCACTACGCCATCCGTGCAGAATATGCATCCAAACTGCCATCTTAAGTAGAATCTGCAGATAACATTAAAATCATTGAACAGTACAATATCTAACTACTCGAAATACTTATTCTCGCCTAGTTACCGTGTTGTTAAAACCAGTTTAAGAATTTATTACTATACTGAGCTGTTCTATAATAGTTTTTCTCGTAGTCATCTATTATTACCATAATTATAGGCAAACTGTAACTTACGAATTCAGAAGTGACTTTAAAAGTGGGATTAACTAGAAGCACAGCTGGACTGCTCAGTACAACAAATATGTGCACCCAAACTAGAGCAAAGCTCAACTTGGTAGATAATGGTAATTTAGACTGGTATAAGCGCACTCGCGGCAATTACATTGTTGGCTTCTGTTTTATTGTTGCTCATTTGCATAGTTCTGGATTTATAGTGGGAAAGGAATTTATAGGACATAAATGAGCGTTATTTTGTAGTTATTTAGCTCAAGCCAAGAAATTATAGGTATCTAGAAAGTGACATTTCTGTACATCCCGAGTGGTAATTAATTTAAATTAATGCATGCGAAATACCCTCGGTGCTATCATTAAATACTGCAGATAAGGAAAGACAATAAAAATAATCGTCAGCCTACGTTGATTCTACTAGTCAACTATAAATACTATCAGTTAACTATAATAACAATAAAGTATTACTATTGTTATTAACTAAATCTATGGATCTCTGACACTAGATAATAATAATAGGCAAATAAGAAAATCTACAATGTAAATATGTAGTTTGGTTGAGTAATCGTTTTGCCAATATATGTATGATATACCGTAGACTAATACGTATTAGACCGTAATCTCTACTTATTCCTCCAGTAAATAGGCGTAGTATGTATACAAACCACGTATACATTTTCAACGCAATAATTTGACTGCTCTATCGATTACACATCCATACCAAAACTATCCTAAATCGAATGATTGCTTTATGCAAATATTTGCAAGCTTATCCTCTCGATCATAGTTGGCTGAAGCATTGGCAATTCTGCACTAGCGTGTCGACTTTAGTTGGCTTCTATTGCCACGAGTTTGCACACTTATGTACTTCTAAATTTCAATTCAATTCCACTTTAGTTTATTGGCTGTTGGTCTCCATTGTCATAGTTGGTGCCTCTTGGCCGTTGTTGGCCGCATTTGGTTGCCAAATCGTGTGTGAAGCATTTGCATAATCCGTCTTATAGTTGTTAAAGTTCTATAATTGGTTTAGTAGCAGGTGCACGGAATTTATGTTAGTGAATTTATATGAATATTTGAATAGATGTACGTGTAGAATTGTAAGAAATTTTCATGCTAGTACTGGATTTTAGTAGACGTGTTTAGTAATTGGTTTACACTTGTTTAGTGTTTAAAAGTTGAACTACGGGTATTTGGTGGAATATTAAACAGGCATTCGATCAACTGAACATTTGCAGGATATATGTAATAGAGAGAGAGAGAGAAAACACGTACAGCTGGTATGTCGAAGGCTTTGTGTAGCATGGTGACTTGACGTGTAAAACTTTGTGCTGCTGCTACGGAACCAGCGTGGCAGGATGCGAACGCAACAAAAAAGTTGCATGTCATCCACAGTCACTACAATCATTTTAGATGGACGTTCAGAAATTTAAGCCTTTGATCCAGATGAGTAACATAAGATTTGAAAAACGATTGACGTTTATTAAGCTGTTCTTAGCTTATAAATATACATTACATAGACACATACTTAGACACATTATTGGAAGGGTAGGAAAATATTGCTGATTCATTCACTCACAACTTGTCAAATTAATATATTCTCAACCTGACTTTTCTTCAGAAAGCCTGCAATCTGGTCAGAACATATTTGCATAAGTCTTATCTTTTTAATTGTACCATTTAATTCTGCCTTGATTACTTTCTGCCTGCCTCGATAGCGCAGAAGAATTTTATGCGACTGCTATGCTAGAGGTCTTAGGTCTAATTTCCAGGTCAGGCAATGTGTTATTAGGATTTTCTTGCAAGAAATTCTTAATAGCAACCCGGAGTCTGGAAATATGCTTAATAATCGGTAATTTGCTTAACTCTATTACGTAAGACATTAGCTAGTAAAATATGGTTATGTAGTACACCCCTGGGATAACCCTTCAGGGATATATCTACACGTGAGACTAAGTATATATGTATATATTATTTACATTTTAGAAACAAATTTTTGTCGTCATTAGAAGTATATCTTTTCAATTCTTGTCACAATATCTCGTTTCATGCCACAGTGCTCTCATATTCTATATCAATATTGTTTCACATAATTTATAAACCAGGTCGAGAAAAATGTATTTTTCATGTTCACGTTTAAACAGAATGATATAACGTAGCTTCTCTTCAATAAATAATATTTAATATTGAAACAATATTCAGAACGGTTCTCATTATTGAAACCATATACGAGTATTCTTCAATAACAACTGATCCGTGTATTAAATGAAATAAAACACATTTATCATTTCACAATATACCCCTATCAACAAGCACTTTAAAATGATATATTATTTCTTTAATAACCAACAACAAAATAACCCTTACCTCAATGCAATAAAGTCCAAAATCGCCCATAGAAACTCCAAATTGAATAGCAAATCAATATGCAGCTGATCATAAAAGTATTGTTTTTATTGAAACAGCATAAGGTTTACATTCGTTTGATTTGAATATGCTAACCCGCAAATGTTAATTGACGTTTTGTAAAACCGAATTTCGCTGCTAAATTCGGCGGATATGTTCGAGATAGCCGATTTTGTACGGTTAAATCCGCGTTGGATCGGATAAGCTGTGTATAGAGGATATAAATTTTGTGTCTGATATCTGATATATGGTTTATTTGCTGTAGTGTTTACATGTGGTATTAAATTTCAGAATGGAAGATTATATTATGTTAAATGCTGTTTTTATTTCCTAGGACTTGGTTTCAGAATATTTTCATATGAGTTGTGTTTTTACCATTATCATAATTATAATTAAAATATAGAGTCGCAGCGGCACATTGTTGGTTCGTAATAATAGATTTTAATTATGCCTGGTATTTGAAGACTTGAGAGACTGCACAAGTCTATAAATAATGCATACTTGACCACTTCCTACGGAATATATTTTTATATTTATTGCCTCGATGGTTTCGATGTATAACTTTAGGCTATGTTTGCATGTGATCCTGAGATCCTGGCTTAAATGTCCGAGTTAGGAGAAGAGTAATTAGGTTCGTCGATAAAATAAAATATGATTTTCACTAGCAGTACGAGTGTTTGGAACTGTGAACTTAATAAACGACACAAAGCTAGCCTTTTATTACGTGGTAGCTAATACCATAGCTGGCGTAATGTGGGTATAATATAATATAATATTCTGTCTCATATACACAACGCTATCTAGCCCAAACTAAGCAGAGCTTGTACTATGGATACTAGAAAATGGATAAACATACATATATACTTTATTTTTTGTAAATCCATACATATCAATAATATTACCTACCTACTCCTTTGCGGATATAAGGGTACGTCTATGTTCTTTTTTTTGCTCGTCTAAATGACCATATTCCGCCTGATGGTGCACAGTAGCAGCTGAGGCGTTGTTGAGGTCCCTACTTTGACGGCCTGAGAAGGTGCTTTTGTATGTATGTGATCGTATTTTTATACAGCGCTCATTCTTTAGTTCAACTTTACTAGTTATATAACATATACGAAGAGAATATAAAAACAATATAGCAAACAGATCGCAATAAATAACGACATATGAGGCGCTCGCTCAAACGTAATTTTACGGTTTTACGCCGATTTACGGTTTATCGACGCGACGCGGGCAGCATTACGCGGGTTTACGGTTTGCGTAAAACACGCGACGATCGCATTATGACGGTTAAATTGAGTTTTATTCTCGTTTTTCATTGATATTGATATTGTGTTATCATTAAAATGTTTTTACCGAAATTGACTTAAATATCACTCCTGTCTCGCAAAGATTATATGAAGATGGGAATCAAAGAAATGGAAATAGAAAAAGTATGTATATCATCACGACTTTATGTTCCTATAGGGTAAGACAGAGTTTTATAAGATTTATTCAGCTTTGTTATTTTGTATAAGTTATCCTTCAGGAGTAGAACTTCATTTCTGGATGATAGGTACCTTATGATATAGTTTTTAACCTTATCAAAGTATGGATAAGTCTGTTATATTCGTTATCAAAAGGCCTTTGGGTATCTTTTCTGTTATAAGTTCAAATTTAAAACCTATAACAAGTATTTTAAGATTTATATTATAAGTATTTCCCACTCCAAAGTAGAGTGTAAATTCTAACAGAGGGAAAAGACAATATTCAGAAAGCATTTGAACCTGCGACTTCAATAAACCTTGTCGTTGCTACCTTAACCAACTAAGCATTCATGGGCCTACGTCAGAGATTAAAAGCGTTTGTGTTTTGCACAATTTATATTATGGCCTAGTAACAAACACAGCAGTTTTAATATTGAAAGAACATTTAATTACACCTTACTTTTTCATGAAAGCCTATAAATACGTAATTAGTTCACTACCTCGGTTTCCATTTTTCTTCTCAACTTTTTACTTAAATAAAATATAACGGTGAAGTACCGTCAGCAATATAAGAAGCTGAACATTAAACTTTGTAAAAGTCTTTCATAAATTAAAAATTCTGATTCTTATTCTGTATTTTTGAACTGTGATTAAATCGATTAGCTGTGGTTGCTATAAAAACTAACATTATACAGACTGCACAGATGGTGAAGTGGTTTAAGTAGTTGCCTCGCTATTGCCACTTCACCGAGTGTGTTGAGTTTGATCTCCACACGGAGAACAATTTGTGTGATCTATATATAGTTGTACCGAGTCGGGGTGTTCTTTGTGTCCGTTGTTTGAATGTTTGTAAAGTCACCCACGACACAAGTTTTATTCCTAGTAGTTACATATTTTGTTATAATTTTGAAGGATTGAGGACATAGAAATCCTGCAAGTGTATATCAGTTTAAGTTGCTGACTGTACCTATAGAAATGTTATAAAAGTTTTTGTTGCCGGACCGGGAGAGTAAGGCCGCGTAACGGAGCTAGTATTATGCTAATGTTAAAAAAGGTACACGTCAGGAACAGATGCGTGCTTGATTTATTAAAATTTTGGTAAATGTTCTTACTCATTAATGAAGCATGAATTGATTTATAATTCGAGAGAGTTTTTTAGGGAAGTGTGTTACCAGCTTGGCATACTACTGCAAGGTAGAGAGGGCCAGAGAATAAGAGTAAACGATGATACAAGTAATACTTGGTGCTATAAAATAAAAATAAATAATCATGAGTGTTGGAATAATAACAATAAACATTATTATTATTTATTATAATATTACTCTTATGTAAGCAAAACATTTCATAAATTGTACAGATGGCAATATTGCAATTATTCACTATAGCTTTCCTTCGGGCTAAATCTACGATTAATAGGGTCTAAGGTCTTATTAAAAGAGTTTTGCAATATCATGAGTACTTTAATTGACACGTTGATATAATGTATCGTGGAAATTTGCGAATTTGTATTATTTGTGAACGATCCCAATAACGTCAGAACATAAAGACATTCTTTTTGATTTTGCAATAATAATCTATGTATGTATAAATTAATAAGTAAAGATAAAACAGTTCAATACCTTTTTCTTCACCGATTTTCTTAGTAGCGTAAAGAAAAAAGAATTTGTTTGACAAACAAAAAAATAATTGATTAATAGCTATATTGAGGAATTAATGTAAAAAATTGGCTAAATGCAAATTCATACTTAAATGTTTCCCTCTTCGAAAAATGGTTATGGTCAAATGTCGAGCACTGAGCGAACACAACTAATTACAATTGAATTTAATGGCATCCTATTACTACCTCAAATTTGACTGGAATACGCCTTTTTATATCTCGATCCAAAATAGCCACACTGTGATGAATATCTTGAAAACCTTTTCCAAATCAACGCGTTTTAGTAATAAATTGTCCCTTCTTTAAACTTACTTAGCCACTAAAATGTACCCACACTTTGTTCGGATCCGCTGACGTAGGCGGTTACAAATCGTCTACAATGAATCTGGGCACGGTTCCGAGCAGAATCGTTTCGGTAAAAACGCTTTTGAGAACATTTCAGCTACCCGAGTGGAGATCTCTTTTTAAATTTGACGTCCCTGCTAGCGATTTATCGAATGCTAGTGAAAAGTAGATTTCTTTTTAGAAGTTTGGGATTTAATGACACAAAAATATAGTAATACGAATTGTCAATATAGTTTTTATGCAATTGAGTTTTTATTTCTACAAGTTTAACACTGAAATAGTTACTGGTCCAAGTTTTCGCAGATTGAGTGAGGCAAGTCTTAGTCTACGGTGCCCGCCTATGGATAAGACAGACTTTTAACAACACTAAGGACATTATGGATCTTCCCCATTATATTACAAATGATAATTACTTTTCCATAAATATTTTTTTAATATCATATGTATGTATTTCGAACATTATATATCAAACTAAGCAGGCTAAACAGAAGACGTGAAACTGTCTCAAATAACGTTACATTTTTGGTTATCAGCGAATGATTACAAGATAAATGTTTCAATAGCAAATGAGCTCTAATATTTTCATGCATAAAACATTATTATATTGAACTAAACCAAACTAAAAAATCTGTAGGCACAAATTAGAAAAAAAATGTTTCATTCTAACGTGGAACGAATCGCAATTACATAATTTGGGCCGAATTAAGAATACCTTTCGGGACAAAATGAGAATTTCAATAAGGGTGCCAAACGATGTAATTAAAATAAACGACTTGGGCTGCGTTAGCAATCCTTTTTTATAATAATTAATAATGTATATAGCGTTACTTTTTTGTACCAAATTGAGAGTTAGTTAGCCAGCTTCATTTTGTCATTGTGAACTAAATTATAGAAGGCGAGCCAGTGTCTCCGGTGACGTCATCTTAATTCTGCTGTGACCTTCCTCGGGAGTTTCAATCAGAACGAACAACGGGATCGGTTGCGATTGGATCGTAGATTGGATTGCTTGAACTGGACCGTTAACTCTTGTGTCTTGAGACGATACTGGAACTCAGTTACTGTTTTGAAAGTTTCACTTCTTTGTTCGTATGGGTTGGTCATATAATGAATATGCCGCCACGTAATAAGATCTACGATCTTATTACGTGGCGGCAATTAAATATGCATTTCAAAGCGCTTAGGTTAGGAAGTACTGACTGATCTTGCCACGGTTTCACTGTGTGTGGAAGATTATTTATGTTAATTTATTTATTTATTATATAACAGTTACTCTCTGCATTAACAGGTTGCTTTCCCAACACGTGCAGAGAGTCAGGTTTAACAATTACACATTTTTACATTGCTAAGAAAAATAAATATATAAATTAAAATGAATATCAAATAAATAATCCATTCAAAATAATAACACAATCGATAAAATACTAATGATTTGACTGCTTTGGGGGCGCAATGCTAGCGATTTGTGTTTTAGGCAACAATGGGCTCGCATCCTATTGTGTAGGATTTAAAACGATTAGTGGTTAAATGTGACTTCACCTTATCTTTATATATATAATTCTACTGTACGTGTGTATGTCACTGAACTCCTCCTAAACGGCTGGACCGATACTGATAATTTTTTTTGTGTGTGTTTATGTGGATTCGAGGATGGTTTAGATTTGGGTATTTTTTTTCTTCGTGTCTACAGGACTACCTCTGTCGGGACAACTAGTATACGTATATAATATAACGACGACGACTCGATGGTGTAGTAGTTAGTGTAACCGACTGCCACGCCTGAGGTCGCGGGTTCGATTTCCGCACAAGTCAAACATTTGTGTGCATGAACATGGATGTTTGTCTTGGTCTGGGTGTTTCTATGTATAATATGTATGAATTTAAAAAGAAAATGTATATATGTATGTTTATCCATTGTCTAGTACCCATAGTACAAGCTCTGCTTAGTTAGGGCTAGATGGTGTTGCGTGTACGTGATAGAATATTATTATTGTTATTGTAGGTGTTTTTTTCTCAGCTTGCGCTGTAGTTTTAGTGACATTTACGGACTTACATCAAGTAAAGGCCATATATTTTAGAAAGAATCAAGTCTATGGGCTATTATCGTAATCTTATTCGTCTGTTTGTAAGAATTTTCTCACGATTCTACAGGTGTTATACATGGCGGCTTTTTGGAGTTGTGTAAGTGTTAGGTTTTAGATCAATGAGTTTCAGACTGTGGTGTATGTGTTTGGGGATAACGCCAGTGGTAGATTGCACTATTGGTACGATGTAAACTTTATCTTGTTTCCAGATCCTTAAGACTTTGTCCTTAAGGTCAGTATATTTGTGTGCCTTTTCAGCTATTGCTTTTTGCATATTGTGTGTATTCGGGACAGCTATAGCGACAGCTATAGCGACAGCTATAGCGACAGCTACAGCTGTAGGTAAGTAGTTTTGTTTAATTTGTCTTGCAGCGTTATATCGGGGCGATTGTAATGTATAGTTCTGTCGGTCAGTATTGCACGGTCATAATACATTTTGAAACGCTATTTTCCAAAGCTGGTTTAGGGGTGTATTGATAGTATGGTGTGTATATATCTGGTATGAGCTGATGTTTAAGAGCTAGTCTTTGGCGTATAATATTAGTAATTTGGTTGTGTTATTATTATTATTATAAAAGTGTGTATTATTATTATTATAAAAGTGTGAAGCTATAAATGATTTATTGTAGTTTAATTCTTAGTCTATTTGGTTTATTATTTAAATCGCTATGCTCAGAACGCTTATCTCGGCAGTGTATAGGGTCATGCTTTAGCAAATCACAACTCTAAGGTAATCATAAGCGAGCAAACAAAAGGTGAACTAAATCACAAACTGAACCTAAATGAAAACGTTCGAAAATCAGTGTAGCTGATGGACGGATTTCCATTTAAGGATTGAGGGTCGGCTATGGTTGAAACGAACAACACCAGGACCGAATTGGTAGCGTAATGTATCAAAAACTTGTATGCTACTGTAGGTAGTTTTAAAAAGTTACATACATAGGTTGTTAAGGTTGTTAGACATTAAATTCCCCACGATTGATGAATTGACAAAGACTAAAATCACAATTGCGCTCGAGTTACCCTGGATATTTGTGTGAAGGTCTATATTATGAAACTACTGAAATATGAACAACTTATTTTCTATAATAAGGCAAATAGATCTAGAAAAGTTTAGTAGTAATCTTACCCTGTAAAATTGCTTTCAAGTCAAAGGAAAGCCAATACCAGCAGAAGTTTTCTCTTCGTTGAATTTTAATCAACACATCCGAAGCGATAGCTACGATAGAAGATTGCACCGTTTGAATACGACCGATAATGTTATTGTTAGAGACTACATCGATATCTCCTTCTTGTATTCATTTTTTATTTTTTCTAGACAATATGGCCACTGGTACAATAGGTACTATTTTAGTAGCGACTGTTGTTAAGAAATACAATTTAACAATGATATGTGTACAAGAAATAAGATTCAAATAAGTTCTACACCTAACTTAAATCAGTATTATTTTTGTATATAACTTTGTTTGTTATTTGATTATTGCCGTAAACAATGTATGCATATTGACTACACAGATACTACTGTGCCGAGTGTTGTGGGTTCGATCATGACATGCGATAAATATTGGCACCCGCGACGCAAGATTTATTCCTAAAGCGAATAGACATACCTATATACAACCGACCTAATTGTAAGCGGTTACCGTATGCCCTAAAATAACATAATAGGCTTCATTGAAATTAAACTACTATATACGGATTTAAGCGCGTTGTTTATTTGACACTTTTTTATACTTAAATATAAATAGTTTTAATTATTTAATTAGCTTAAAAATTTGTAGTTTCTAAATTATGTAAAAAAGTGTCTAATAAACAACGCAATAAAATCCGTATATAGTATTTTAATTTCAATGAATAACATTCGCGTAAACAGAAGATATATAGATATATTATAATAGGCTTCACTTATGCATTGCCAAACCTAGGGAAAGAAAATAAAGATAAGATGAAACGAAACAAATGAGAGAGGTTGGTACATATGTCAGCCTCTGGAAGTGACGTAATCTATGGGCGGAACGTAGTAAGTGATGCAACTTTTACATTGGTTTCCTCTTTGGTAATTTAGCCTTCTTTTAAGATGCAAACTCACATCATACTCACTACAACGCGAATTAGATATAAAAGTACATGATCTTCTACAAGGCTGCCAATGTATCTCTTTCACGTAAGCCAAGTAAGAGTGATATTTGGCTAGTATAATAAATACTATGTAAAATATGATAAAGCAAATATTTCTTACAATTTAAGGTCAATTAAAACTTATTTTACTTTACGAAATTCTAATATTTGTCTACATTTCTGAAAACGCAGCATGTCTTTCTACGTGGCATACGTTACTCCTCAATAATGTAACATTCTATGTGTACATTTGGAATAGTTCAATCAATCTAGTAGTCATGTATTCCAATAGATATTAACGAGAAGAAAATCTAGCAGCGTTCAATAAGTTTCTCGTTCGTAGTGAGTTTCAAGCAACAACATCCAAAGCGATTAGATCGAAGATTGCTTTGTCTGAAGTGGAACATTAACTTCACTGCGCCTGAACTACAGCTCAAGTTTATTCAATTTGAAAGAAGTAGCTTTTAGGTTATCTAGTTGTATAAATATTTTCTTTGAAGCTGTTTTTCAAAAAACGACAAAATGAAAATAAAGATTCCCACATATTCCTACATATTTGTTAAAAACAAAAACATTAATTGGTAATGTTAAAACATCTTTATAAGACTACAAAAGCAACATAACTGACCTAATAGCTCTAAACGATTTGGCATCCTCAAATGAAACTACCTTTTTGAATACTACCTAACTTTAAGCAGCAGTAATACCATCCAAAGATACTTTAACTGAGCAAATGGGGCTTCAGGATATTCAAGAGGAATAACGTACTGGAATAATAACTTACAGCAGCTTTCATCAATAGCACTAAAGACCAAAATTCAAACTAGTAGCACTTGAGGTATTCGAATTTCTCGCAGAGCACAGACCGGCTCTGGAAACAATGCTATAGCTAGTTGTTGGTCTGTTCTTCTACTTCTCAATTGCGCTTCATGTTTAACAAGTAGCATAGTGTTGCGATTTTACGTCAAACATTAAATGCAATTGACCCGTCAGCTATATATAATCTAAATGTCCTCTCAGTACAAAGATAGCACGAAAAAGTGTCCATCCTAAAAATAGTGAGCTCACACATTATTATGTAATGATACGGAACGATTGAGTACAAATTTGCAATATACTCTATCGCGTGAGCAGGATAATACTATACTTATAATACGAATTTCAAGTTGGCATTGTGTGTCAGTTGCAAACTTAACGTCCATAATATAAAAAAGATTGAACAGTGTATTATATCCCCAGTTCTACGAACGATATCAGATGAAACGTGGCTTAAATAGGCTTTACAAGCCCTGAGCTACCTAACTGCAAAAACTGCAACAAATTTTTGAAAATAATTGTTTAAGGTTTGACTCTTTTGGCTGTGTCTGTACATATTTAAACTTTACAGTTTTTAGTATTTATTGATTACTTTGTTTTGTTACTTTTTAAAACAATCAGTTCAGGTGTAAGAAACACTAACAATTGTACTTTTCTCATCACATTAACACAAACTGCATCTATACAGTTCCAACTTGGCTAACCGGACCTAAAACATTCGAAATCCCTTGTCGCCAACATCGCCAACATTGTTTGAAAGTAGTCTAACAGCTAACAGGGACTTAGGGGCTAAACAAATCGCGTGCGGTAACAAACTTTATCCGCGACATAACAACCTTTTTATAGCCGACGACACGACAACGATACGATATCGATACGATTCCGTATATTCATTTTGTTGTTCGACAAACTTGTGATTTGTTTTCGCTTGTGTATTGATAATGATAGCAGGTTTAAGATTATTTAAATGCCAAATTTTAACTTTACATTTATTAAGAGAAGCATTAAACTAAGCAATAAATCCCGAGAGTTCGGTTCGTTCTTGATGATGAAAGAGATTGCAAGATGCAAGATTTTTCATTAGAATATTGGTTTGACTGTCTCTCTAGCAGTCATTTGACACATATAGCTCTTATACGTAATGCTGATAAGATACGCAAGTTAAGACATTTAAACGGGTCGATTATCTAATGGCATAATTATCGTGAAAACAACTGACGTTAACTTCTTTACAAGTCTACAGACTTGCAGTCACTCATCCGACTTACAACTCGTGCTCGTTCTCTTGTGCAGTACTAGTGCCCAAGCTCCAATAGTGACGATTATAGAAATATTTTAACTAAGTTATTGAAGTATATACATACTTTCGCTATTTCAGTATTATGTAAAAATTATCCACACATTTATTATCGTGGTATGATATGCACCTTACCAAAAGAGCTCATGTCGAAATCGTATCGACAAATAAAAAGGTCCAATCTCGTTTTCAGGACTTTGTGAAATTAAAGAATCCTTCAAAGATTCGTACTATTCTTCCTTCTTTGTTTTACTGTTTTTAAGTAGGATTACTTGTGGTTCAGGTGTAGGAATCTATTAACGTTTTGTTTGGTATATTTTCCGTATTAAGCTTATAGCTTTAATTATTAACAAATCTCAAATATGTAAGACGTAGTTAAGTATTAACTACCTGATCATCAGAAAAAGATCATCTACAAACATTACTTATCGATGAGTGGTTCGTATCATATGGTATCGTAATAGTGGTTGGCCGTTGATCAAAGGTTAATTATTGATTAGGAACAGAGAAGAAAGAGCTATTAAGTTGAGAGGTAGCTAAACTTTATTTTCTTTATTAAAACAGTCTGTTAATGTATATTTAATTAGGCGGCTACCAATATTGTCAAAATTGTGAAAATGTTGTGTACCGTAAGAATTTCAAATCAGCATAGATTATTATTGGATGTTCAAGATTTTTATTAACTTTTTGCATATAATTAATTAAGATGATAATTGTAAGTGAAAATACATTATAGAGAAACGGCACGCCAGTCTCTTGACCTGTCATGTTCATTGGTGCAACAGACAGTGATTGACACGACTGAACATCAGTGTTGTTGGACAGCAGTGGCATGGTGCCATCTGGGACAAGTAATATAATCTATACTAATATTATAAAGTTAAAGAGTTTGTTTGTTTGCAGCGGAAGCATCAATGAGAAATATTGCAAATACGGGGCAAATTCTCTTATGTGAAGCAGACGAAGTTGCGCGGCTCAGCTAGTTTTATAATATAATATTGAATACAACAGTGACATCCTAGTTGGGGATCGTAGGACTGCCACACAGAGAGCTCGAGTCGATCCTGTGTCTTTACGAAGCTATGTGCGTATTTAATAATTAATTATTGTACGCTTTAAGGGTGAAGAAAATCTGCATATCCGAGAGTTCTGCATAATGATTTTGAAGATATATACATTCTGCTTACCCACACTGGGCCAACTGCTATGGTTGAACCCTTCTCATAGTGATAAGAGATCTGTGCCTGTGACCTTTGTCTAGTTATCACGCGTATTTACTACATGGAGTATCCTCATAACAAAATTATAAAACAGGAAAATTAATTGATAAACATGAATTTTTTTTTTTTCGCTTAATCAAATTTACGTCATCAAAGATAAGAAATTTAGTATCATCTAATCTTAGCAAACCTTTAGAAGCCAGGTATAAGTTCTTAATACTGGTACTTGGTATGTTCAATTGTCAACGATGTACCTGGAACAAAACGGTACATATTTCATTATTCATTAATTATTTTTGTCAAACGACAATGTCTCTTAAATGATACTGCTTGTGACCATTTGTTTCCTTCTGCACCGTGATATAATAAACACATTAAAACCTATTTAATTGACTGTGGTAGAGTTTCATATCTTTGTATAAGATCAGATTGACCTTGAAAGCGCAATGATATCATTTATAAAGAGTTGCTACGGGGAACCTTTCAATACTTATCGCTAACTATAAGCTGTAAGCTCGTTTGCAACATTTGCAACATACATTTTATAACATTAAAATATACAATTCAAACAGAATGATAATTAAAACATCTATAGATTAATTTGGAGGACAAGTGAACGCGACATATACACGGCAATGCACTTAGTGGACAATACTCGATGTACATCCAACAACGAGAATTAACTTGTGCCGGGTTTTATTGAATTGTGGTACCGCACCAACATGAATGACCTATATGGTAATTTCTATGTATAATGCTTGGTAAGGATTAAACCAGAGGTTGTTAAGCAGTTTGAGAATCCTGATTTGGTAAGTAATTAACATGCTACAAGAAAATAAGTAAAATGTTTAAATTTACTATGTAAAGATAGTTCCAAGCACACTCCTTACAGCTCCCTGCGGCAAGATGGCGAAATTCAAATGTAGTCATATTTTTGATGGCGTTAGCCAGTCCGGCGTATTTATGTCTACCATTTTACAATATTTATACGCCGAGAAAATAATTAAATATCAGATTGAAGCCAAACTACATTTCTATTAATAACAGAGTAATGTTTATCCTTTGCATTAAATATGATAACTTAGACTTAGTTTAACCATCCTAATAATTAGTATTATTAAAACCAACTAGAACTTCACCTAAATTCGCGGCGAAAGAGTATTGGTTGATACTTTGGCCTTCAACTTGCTGCAAAATTCACATGCCTCTTTTGCTTAATTGTTTGCTCGTCAGCTTAAGGTAGTCTTTGCAAGGCCCCTCTCCAGAACTTCTCTGTTAAAAACGTTTGTTGTGTTATATTTGAAAAAGTAAATCTTCCTCGTCAGTTTCAGTACGAGGTTTTATATACCGCGCGCTACAAAACTTTTCTACACTTTTTGAAAACTGTAATCTACAGTAGCACGTATGTGTTTAAAGTTCGGCTGTGTGAACACAGGGCAAGCTGGGCTTAGCCGCGCGGCCGACCGCGTGCGGCGGCTCAGCCCGATTACGTTATCGTCACCGACCAACGTTTCAGATTTACAGGCATACAGAAATATAACGTATATTGACGTATTAATACATATCCATACTAATACAAACCATTGGTATACAAACGTAACAGTTTGATAGAAAGTGAACTTAAATACAATCATTGGAGTATGACCCAAGTCTTCTTATAATGAGAAACCCGATATTGGGCCAGTAAAATTATCATAGATGCTGATCATAGATCCGGTAGGTTTAAACTTATCTGTATAAGTTTTAATATAAAAATAAGTAATTACAATTATTTTAACGTACTGTATTATGATAAGCTAAACTTCACAGATGGTGCAAAGGTTTAAATACTACGCTGCGTGTTGTGCGTTTGATCTACACACGAGGCAATAATTTGTGTAATAGTTCCAATATCTTCTGGGTCTTTGTTTGAATGTTGTATACGTTGAATATATATATATAATATTTGGTTGAATGTATAATAGTCTCACGTCATCCCTAAAAGAGTAGTTAGTAGTGAATTACAACCACATTCCACCAGCTACAGATTGTTATTCCACGTAATAAGGAGCGAGTCTTTTGCTCATTACCGTGAACAGTACCACACTCCAAGCTGCGTTTATAAATTTTTTGACAAAACCTAGTAACATTCTGCCCAACCTGGGGACCAAACCCGAGACCTCATGCTCAATAATCGCAATCACTATCGCTGCGCCACTTAGGCAGTGAAATTTAAAAAAAGCTGCGTCTTTATGTCAATAGACAAATAGAAAATAACATATTAATCAGAAAACTTTTATTCACGCCATACTATATATCCCTCCCGTGTCCAGACTTCACTTTGAGCCAAACCATTAAACACGTTTTATCTAACAAGTGTTTGTTGTCCCTATTGACAGAGACCTCTTAAGGACCCCAGGCACCTCCGGGAGGTAGATCGAGGTCAACCGCTAATTAGCATGCCATATAAACAATTGGGAGCACTTGGACCCTAAAGTTTGGGGTCCGACCCTACGCTGGAAGGGTTTGGTACAACTGCTGGCATTTCACAAGTTCACAAGTATTTTTATTTAAGGTTTAATTTGATGGTCTGCGGCGCGATCAGGATTTTTGTATTTAATATTGTATTTTGTAGTTAATATTGGGGTATCATACGTGTAATATAATTGCTTCGATGACTAAAATTAGAAGGATCTTTAAAGGAATGTTCCTATTTTAAACATACATACATGTAAGATTTTATATAAAGATTACAAAAATATTGCAAAAGACTAGTATTCGAGTTAACCCCTCTCGTTAAGCTCATATGATTTTGATAGCAGTTTAGTAAGTGGGATCTGAGCTCAAGACTTCTTGATCGCAAGTTTAAAGCCCATGGGGTACGACATATCGCTTAGGGTAAAAAGAAAAAAAAAATGGATTAGTCCTGTCAATAGCCTGTAAAGATGTGTATGGTTGTAACGCCATTACCTGAGGATTTTGATGAAATTTCACACACACAGAGAAAGACTATCACCCAGTTTTTAAAAAGTAACTTATAATGTTGCTTTTAGAATGTTCCAACGCATGTTTAACAGGTAGGATTGGCTAACTGATTTTATAATAGCCAAATAAATCACTTTAAATGAGTTTGATTTTCACACGTCTTTGATTTTCTTTTACAATATCGGTGTGTTTATCTTAACACATGGAATACTTTTCCTCCCGTTGTAATCACAAATTTTGTATGAAATAAAAATGTTAAACAAAATAAGTAATCTTATAATGTGTTATGTGTACGCAAATGATACACATTGAAATTAAACTACATTATACGGATTATATAGTGGTTTACTTTTTAGCCCTACGTATTTTATTAACTATGTATTTTTAAAACTATTTAATTTTCCCGACGTTTTAATTGCTTTTCAGCAGCCATGTTCACAAGGATATTAATGGTAGTGATTTAAAATAAATGGCGATAAATTACATATAAATTAGTTTATTTTCAATGAGCAATAAATAGACTGTTTGCAATTTTAGGTAATTCAAACAAGGCCAAATCCCTGTGTGCCCTAGAGGCATAGATTTGCAACTGATTTCAACCGTCGCCACTTAATAACCGTAAAATAATAATTATTTTCATTGCACCCCGGGATTAGACCCCGGGATCGTCGGGCACCGGACTATAATCTCGGGCTTGCGTTATGGAGCAGTTTTGTTGTTGTGACGGAAATTAATTAATTTTAGTAGAATAATTAATAAGAATTACCTAGAACGATGTCGAATAAGTAATATTGCTTTATCTTTATGCATAAGCCTATAAATTGACAGTGCTTAATCTTATTCCTAGCAGTAGGTTTTATTCTATAATATTATCACCCCTGTAATAAACTATCCCAATGCTGGGTACGGGCCCACTCTTATTTAAGAAGAGTTAGGATATAGTCCACCACCCTGGTCTATTGCGAGTAGGTTTAGTTTTACACATTTTCGACAACATTTTAGAGAACTCTTAGGCAAGCAGCTTTGCTCACGATGTTTTCATTCACCATTAAAGCAAGCAATAATCAACTATTTAATACGGACATATCGTGGAAAATATATCGAAAAAGATCTCGAGATCACTGTGTTACAGTCGCCCACTAAGCTATTGTTGTTTTGAAATAAATGTATATGTATTTTGTTTGTTTTTTTACTTTCTAAAGTATTTATTTATACTTTGAATGTGGCAAACGAGTAGCCAATGATTGCTTGCGATAACGAGCAATTGCAACTGCAATTCCAGTAGGTATTACTCGCGCGTTGCCGACTCTATAGAAGGGGAATTAAAGATGGAATGAAAGGAAATATATTTTACTATTATACAGTAAGCTTCAAGACTTTTTATGTTTACTTGGCGTGGTTCATGTTCTTTCAAGACTGTTTGTGCTAATGGGACGGAAATGCTGATACCATTAAAATGTTTAAAAGGCATAAGAGGATTGAGTATACTAAATGTACTGTACTACGAATGGTTTAATATGTATGTATGTAATCTACGAATGTGTAAGAAATATAATTTTAAAGCAGTTCAATGCCAGTGATTCAGTTAATTGCTAATTAGTGCAAATAAACGACAAAGGGTTGTCTAGTTTTTGATAATAAGGTTACTTTAACAGTAAATTAAGTGAAATCTATTTTGTGTTGTTGTTGGTGAGCTCAGTTATTTACATTAGAAGTAGGTAGTTCTAGAATTAATATAATAAACAATTATACATTCAGGACCGATTGTTTAAATACTGTAAGACAGGCTATCAGGCAATATGAAAGTGATGTTCTTACAGTAAACACATACATAGGGTGCACATTACTCGCAGACTATTGCATTGAGCATAATCAAGTTTTGGTACTGTGCACCAAAATAAATGTCAATCAAAATATATTAGAGTTTGACAAGTTCACACTAAGCTAAGATTAGTAAAAACGCGCGCACTTAAATTTAAAACGTGACCGTAACTGCGCGCGTTTTAACAGTTTTCTTATGTATATTTTCTAGAATTGCCGTTACTAATCTTAAGGTATAGATGATATTCACAACTCGTTAGCTATTTTGAATATTCATATTATAATTTTAATATTCAATATATGCCTTCATCTTCATTGCGGTACTGCTTAAATAGTGTTTATTTTTAAAAGGCAACTCCCGCAGTAGGTTTATATTCAAACAACGGACACAAAGAAAACCATTTGTGGATCACACAAATTTTTGTCTCGTGTGGGGTTCGAACCCACAACACTCGACGCAGTGGTAGTAGCGAGATGATCACCTAACCACTACGTCACACAAACGTGTCGTCGCAGTAAGCGCACGGCCCAGACTAACAGAGTTATAGAGTAGGTATGTAGACCAACGAATATTACAAATAATCCAATAGATTTGTCTCTTCTTAAACATAGTACACACATATCAACTTAATACTTGGTACTAATAATATACAGACTCTAACACCCAAATCCCCATCATCAAAGCATTGAAGCAAGAAGACTAGTATAATGAAAACCAGATTATTAGATACGATCCATCACAGTCGAGTGATCACGGCGATTTGAAAGAGATCGTATAGCCATATACAGGTGAGTTTGTCCACCCATCCCGTAGATAATCCTTTACTAGGCTTATACAAAATCCATTGCAAGGTTAGCGTTTATTTTTAGCACAAAACAGTTTAATGTAAACTTTGATATGAATGTATTAGCATAGAATACACATGTAGTCTCGCGAGGGTGCTCTGTACGGATATACGTGAAGGGGTTTTAATAGTTGCCTAGCTATTGCGTATTTATTTCGAGTCGTGGTATTAATTGTTTCAATGGTAGTAATTTAAAAGTCAGTGTGTAGTAGCGCGGGACGGTTATTATAATAAAAGTTTAAAAAATATAACCCGACTACGTAAAAAAGGTGTCTAAAAAGGGGGAATTTAAAATTTATATATATATATATATATAGCCTATGTCACCCGGGCCATTATTACGAATCTATTGATACCTCATTCATTGAAATCGGTTCAGTTGTTTAGGCGCTACGGTGGAACATACAAACATACATACCCAGACTGCCAAAATCATTACCCTTTCTTTTGGCTTTGCCGTAAGCGGGTAAAAATAGGAATTTAAAATAGGAATTATTATATTTATTCATTTTTTCGACAACATGTGGACTCGGGTTTGATTCCTAGATTGGTAAAATTCATGTCAAGAAATTTTTAGTACAATTACATAGTCTGTAACCGCGCACGGTAGACGTCTAAAGGCTTGCAATCTATTAAGTGGGACCGAAAATCATGTAACACAATTCTGGCAACCTCTTCGAGGAATAAGACGTGACACTTTAATGTGTGGACATACAAAATGTAACATAACGATACTTGTAGATACCTCCAAGAGTATGTAGAAGCTTATTATATGTATATAGTTGGAGCTCTTACTGAGGTTGCCGTTTATAATTGCAAACTCCATACTGCTGCTGCTTTCCTGATATATAAAATCAGTACAACCATAGATAAGTTCTAATGATCGGCAGTTGTACAAGTACTCACGCCATTAGATCTGGACTTACAACCATAGATAAGTTCTAATGATCGGCAGTTGTGGAATCTGGACTTACGCTCACTGGCAGTGAGCGTAAATTCATTCATAAAATATACATTTTATCATCTCACTTCAATTTACTACCACAAAATAGTATTACGTACAGCTGAAAACCTGCGTACATAACATAATATATCCAATATACCTAAAACCAGCTGTTGTTTATCTCCGCCCCAGAAATGCTCGGATAATAAAAAGTTTAATTTAGACGTATATTGCGACCAGTCGATACGCCGCATAAATGTACACATTGCATATAAATATACAAACGGACGTCGAATGTGTTATACAATGTAGATGTTACTATCCATATGTCGTCCGCTTGGATAAGCAAATAAAACAAGTGTGGACAGCCATGACACAACATTTTACGTTCCGATTTTATGTCGCCCGCCATTTTATGGTTCTCGTTCAAACTTGTCAAAATAGTTTCGTTTTCTTTAACTAAGGTCAGTTTTTATGAGGTCTGAGGTTTTTTTGTTATGTAACTTGATATTGGAGAGGCAGATGTATGTATATGTAGGTTTATTCAAATATTTGTTACGTCACTAATACATATTTGTTTATTTGCGTTGATATTGAAATATATATATACATAGGTACATCACACGCCTACATCCCCCAAAGCGTATAATTATGTATTATCTTTAAATAAAGGAAACGCCCGCACTAGATATAATTTCTGTGTCGCTGAGGGACTACAAAAACATTCAAATAACACAAAGAACACCCAGACTCGGAACAACCATTCGTAGATCACACAATTTTTGTCCTGTTTGGGATTCGAACCCACAACACTCGGCGCAGTGGCAGCGGCGAGGCGAGCACTTAAACCACTACGCCATCCGTGCAGTCTTCCTTCATCCTTCCACCTTCATCCTCGAATAAGTATGTAGAGATGGAATACACCAATATTTTATCAACTATAATTTTGCCAAATCACCCTCTTTCCCCCTTCCCGCTTCTTCTCCTTCCCACTTCCTTTCCTAAAGGGTCGGCAACGCGCAAGTGATGCCTCTGGTGTTGCATGCATATGTATCCATAGGCTACGGTGACCACTTAGCATCAGGTGGGCCGTATGATTGTTTGCCACCTTATACGTATAAAAAAATAAGAAATCCTACGTCATAGGGTGTGGGCCTATTGCTATTTACCGGCTAAAGATACAGACTGCACGTTGCTACTTAATATTTCTTGACAAAAATCCCAATAAAACTTTGCCCAACCAAGAACTAATGCAGCTGTTGTATTCAACTGCTGTGCATAAGATTTGAGTCATTACCGCCGCGCTACCGAGGTTCTCTTTTATATATACATATATAATATTAGCCCTGTATTAAACTGTCCCACTGCTGGGCACGGGCCTCTTCTCAATGTGAGAAAGGGTAGCCCATAGTCCACCACGCTGGCCCAGTGCGGGTTGGCAGACTTCACATATCTTCCAGAACATTATGTAGAATTCTCAGACATGCAGGTTTCCTCACGATGTTTTCCTTCACCGTTAAAGTGAGCGATATTTAAATAATATATTTAAAACGCACATACCTTAGTATAAGTCAGAGATGCGCGCCTAGGAATCGAACTCGAGACCACTGTATAGCAGTTCAACGGTCTTCCAATAGGCTATCGCTCTTTTATTAATAATAAGCTGACATCTCTGAATGTGGGGTAACGATCAAATAAATGTAACTTAATATAAACTTGCTCGCAATCGCAATCGCAATTTTGTATGTTTACCAGCCCCGATGCTTCTGATACTTTTCAGCAGTATAGGCACAAGCTTTTCACTAATTATAGTAACTATACTTATATTACTAACCGTACCGTTTACCCGTTCCGCTCTAAAAAGTTCTAGCGTGGTATTAGATAGTCTATAACATTTCCTAATAAAAAATACCAGTAGTAGTATAGTTCCAGAGATTATCAACGTTTTACCAAATAAACAAACAGTGTTCAGCCTTACAGTACTATTATAAATGTTAGATTCCTTGTCTATTAACTAGATTTATATTATAACCTCAATAAAATAATATAATACCGTTAACATTGACTTATAATTCAATCAAGTTTTCCTTAAACCACGCTCGCCTCATAAAAAATCACAAAGCCGAAAACATTTCTTCAAACAACCGAAAAATAATATCAATATTACATCATCGCTTCAAAAAACCTTTTTCACTGGAGAGTAATTTCTTACGTCCAACAAAAGCTACCTTAGTGCTATTGTGACGTCACAACGTAATGAAGTGCTGTGTTCTCTTTGCGACACTGGACATCTTAGTGACGTCATAATCATAGCGCGTCTTTGTATTTTAATATTGAAATTTGTTACGCTTTCTCTTTCTAATAATAGGCTTATGTTATTTTAATTGAATGGGTTAAATTAAGGCAAATTTGTATACAATACATATTGGGTGAGTGTATTATTGTTTACGCGTTTTAATTGAATTATTGTTAAGAGTGCTCGTTGTGTATTATTCTGTCTGGCAGATGAAAAATATTTGGTTTGATAGATAATAATAATAATAATATCATCAGCCCTGTATTAAACTGTCCCACTGGTGGGCACGGGCCTCTTCTCAGAGTGAGAAGGTTTAGGCCATAGTCCACCACGCTGGCCCAGTGCAGGTTGGCCGACTTTACATATCTTCGAGAATATTGTGGAGAACTCTTAGACATGCAGGTTTCCTCACTATGTTTTCCTTCACCGTTAAAGCGAACGACAATTAACTATTTAATACGCACATAACTTCGAAAAATCAGAAATGGCCTCGGGATCGAACTCGAGACCTCTTAATGGCAGTCCATCGGTTTCCCACTAAGCTATCGCTACTTTGATAGAACAGAATGAATATAACTTTAAGATATTCTGCACATGGTTGGGCAACATTTATTGGAGTCAATTTCAATTCATCATCCTAACTAATCATATAAATGGGAATATGAGTTTGTTTGTTTGTTACGCTTGCACGCTTTAACTACTCGACTGATCATCATGAAATTTTGCATACACGATTCAGGTGTTTGGAAAAGAACATATACCCTTTTCACTTTGCATCAAGAAAGTATTGTTCCTAAGGGATAGAAATTTATTTAAAAAATATACATTTGCGCGAACGAAGCTGCGGGCATAACCTAGTATTCTATATAAACATAGCATAACTTATTACTTCTGCGTAGGTTACTTTTAAATATTGACCTAAATAACCTTTTTTAAGGATAACTAAATCCATTTGCCCTAAATATGTATGTATGTAATATAATATTATTTATTTATATCATGATACACGTACCAGGGCTACATGGGCGCAGGCAGCTGTGAAAAGCTATTCAGCTGTAAACTTAAGGATCCCTTTTCAGAAATACCTCGTTTCATTTAACCACTAACAGATCCACTATTCAGATATTGGTCCACGAAAAACTAAAGGATTTTAAAACCGTTTTTGGAGTTTATTTTCATCTTATTTATTTGTGATATCGATAAGTTTCTAAAATAGTTTGAAATGTAAATAGTTTAGTCAAAACTACCTTGTTTAACTCTTAGTACGAGGTTGTGCTTGTTTTCTGGCTGATTGTGAGGTCTCCGCCAGGGTTTCCAGGCCAGGCAATATGTTACATGTTTTTTCTTTAAGGCACTCGTTACTAAGTTAGTTTCAGGTTTCTTTTTAAATAACCTATCACCGCAATATAACTTTCGTAAAAAAAGAAAACATTTGCCTAATGGTACACAAAAGAAAATATTCTAAATATATATTTGTTATTTTCAACAGAATTATAATCAGGACGATATGTAGCCCTCAGGCCATGAAACCTTTTCCACGGTCTTTCTGTTTTTGATAAGAATAAATTCCATGATTACTTCATTCGTGAGTCTCATTATTTTTGAAGTTTACCACAAATGAGACGGGGCGAGCCCTTTTCTAAGTCTGCGAAGTAAATAGGGATAAACCCCTACATTTGTTAATAAAGGTACGGGTGAATGTATGGAGCCCAAGCTGCATATAATTCCACCGGATATCCGGCGGAATTATCCCGTAGACACACGTATGCGTCTCCAATTTACTGGCAACACCGATAATCTTACTAATTGAGCCAAGGACCGTTTGAAATGTAATCGTCATTAAAACCATGTGGATTTATTTATATTAATTACACGTTGCAATATTACAGCTTCTATAACGGTAAGCCAAAGCTTTTGTTTTTTAAATACTGCAGATATTGTGAAATTTACGTCACAAATATTTGTTTAAATATATTTCTTGCTTATGATTTAATTCTTATACCGCGGAAGACATTACAAAAATCAACACATCGCACACAAAGAACATATTAACCTTAGGTTTTCAATGATGTTTGGCAATCCAATATTTGACAGCTAAATGTAAAGTAAATGTTTGTCGGTACAAACATTTGTGTGATCCAAAAATATTTACTTTACTCATACGGTTATGAGCATCACAGCACATGGTATACTACCCGACAACCATTTAAACCACTGGGTCATAATATGTGCATTCAATAAGGGGTTTCAAGTAAAACCATAGCAAGATTATATTCTTTATATTATATAATATATCAGCTTCTGCATGTTTATGTCCACAAAACATAAATAGTAGTTATTAAAATTACTTTAGATTTGTATACCTCATTGCAATTCTATATAAGGGTGATTTTATATTGTTTTTCCCAAAGTTCCTACGGGAACGGCGAAAAGAAAATTTAGGATTGAGCCACTGCGACAAGTGACCGGGTTTAACTAGTATATGTATATTAGGTAACATAGATGGCCTGTCACAATATTTACTTTATAATTAAACAAATAAACAGAATCCTTGGCATTCCCTACACATATTAACATCTATTAGATTTTATATAGAAATAAAATTAACAAACGAGAATTATAGATATAATTGTTTGTGGCTACATTTAAAAGCTTTTTGTTATTGTGTATATATATTATGCATTTATTATGCGATGCACGCCGAGCTAGATAATTGGCATTAATTATATCGCTTAATCTGTGTAATTTTATTGTACTATTAATTATGGGAATAATATCTGCTTAATAGAGCAGTGTGTTATTTACTATATATAAATAAACTAACGAAACAATTTACAATAATTGAGATATGTTAGTCTACAGTAGTCATAATCTGGCCTTTACCAAAATGACTTTGATGTGGCTAGAGAAGGTTTGCTGTGGTTTTTCCACTTTCCCATTTTATATCACATGAAGAAAATCATGAAAGTGAACGGTATGTGAGAGGTATGTTATGATTTTGACAAGTGGCAATCCGTAGTCTACCCCAAGGTCTAGTCCAAAAAACAGGGGTGTGTCTTACTGTTCATGCGAACGGCAACCATGTCTATGTATAATTTATACGCTTAATACCTCGCGTTAATTTAAAACATCCCTATAGCTTGTGACGTAATCCAGTGACGTCAACGATGCTGCAAGTTGCGACAGCAATCTGCGAGCTACATTAATATTAATATTCAAAAACCTCGTTGAGTGTGACGAGAGGAGATTGAAAAAGCAACTACGCCACACTACAAGAAAAATGCAGTAGTTGAAGTTTGTTTACTTTTTATTCGTGACCACGTTGTTAAACTTATGTATAACTGAAGCACAAGCCCACGCGAGGACCTCTTTGTGTTTGTTCGATTTTTAAATCGGGCAATATTTTATAAGGTTTTTTTTTCGTTTTTTTTTTTTAATGAACAACACTGTGCGCTATTTATAAATTGTACAGTTGTAGGCTTACATATATTGACTCTTGGTTAACGCTTGGACTGCGGCCACCCAGGTACAATTCTTCTTTCATTGTCTAGTTTACTGCTGTTTACATTGATGGCTTAAATGTGTCTGAGGAAATAAAAATATGATTATCTTTTTAGCGACAATGTGACAAGCCGATATGGTTGCATGGTTAAAATGTGTGTGGAATGTTTAGAGATAAACTTATTTTTCTAGCTCAGTTCGAAT
Source organism: Catocala fraxini (assembly GCA_930367265.1). Classification (NCBI taxonomy): domain Eukaryota; kingdom Metazoa; phylum Arthropoda; class Insecta; order Lepidoptera; family Erebidae; genus Catocala; species Catocala fraxini. Next base: position 20,139,235 of record OV884047.1, read on the forward strand.
TGTTTAGAAATAAGTCGTGGGCTTGGTGCTTAGTATTATTAACTACGGCCGGATATCTTCAATAATATTTTGCCTCGCTGATTTCAGCATGAATGGGCTGGCTGGACCGGGGAAGGACTACGCTCTCACACAATATCGACATGAAATACCAGTATTCCTACTGTTGTTTTTCGTTCGGTGAGTGAGAGTGCCGGAGGCCCAATCATTCTTTTTCCCCCTTCCCGCTCCTTCTCATTCACACTTCCTTTCCCAAGGACTCGGCAACGTGCAAGTGATGCCTCTGGTGTTGCAGGTGACCATAGGCTACGGTGACCACTTACCATCAGGTGGGCCGTATGCTTGTCTGCCAACGTAGAAGCATAAAAAAAACAAAAATACAAAATATAATCTATAAAACGATGGTTTGACTGCTGCGATACAAGATGATAATGGTATCCTCTGATTAGATCCAAAGGTTACATATAACGCGCGGCTCTGCCCGCGTGGTACCTACATACATCAATAAAAGTAGCCTATGTCCTTTTCCAGGTTTTAAACTATATCTATACTAAATTTCATCTAAATTGGTTGAGTAGTTTAGCCGTGAAAAGGTAACAGACAGACAAACAGACAGAGCTACTTTCGAATTAATAATATTAGTAAGGATAGTAGCCTGTACTCTCATATAACAGGTTTCCATATTATTATAGACTGTCACAGGTGTTCATTACAGCCAAAATCAAATAGTTTTTTCATTTTATAATCATATCCTAACCTTACATGTATTATAAATGCCTTTTATGCCTTTTAAGTATTGCAGTCATAATAGGCAATTAATAAATATAAACACTCGATAACCATTTGTAACAAAACAATTTTATTTATTTGATGTAAATAAAATTGTTTAGAGCAGCGATAGCTCAGTGGGGAGACCAACAGACTGCAATGCAGAGGGTATCGGGTTCGAACCCACGTCGCGCACCTCTGACTTTCGGAAGTTATATGGCTTTTCGAAATTATGTGCGTATTGATTGACAATTATCGCCTGCTTCGTGCCTCGGGGAGCACGTTAAAACGTCGGTCCCGGCTGCCATGAACATCTATGGCAGTCGTTATTGGGAAAGTCAGTACCCTCTAATATGCTGATACTAGTCTAGCCTTAGGGTATCGTTAGCCTTCGGGTTGCGGAGGTCAGGTGGCAGCCGCTCCGTGTAAAAACTGATATCCAGTCAAATCTGGTTAGACTAGAAAAGCCGACCCCAAATGACTTGGGAATAATAAAGGCTAGGGAGAAGAAAGAAGAAGAGATAATCAGTACTGAACATACTGCTTTATTCTTTGTCATGCCATTTGCATCCAGTTAATACTTGGAATAAATGCTGCCACCGTAATATGTAACTCGTGAAATCCCCATGGATGCAGAATAAATAGAATACCAGCAAGCAAGCAGAAATTCTCTAAAGCTACGTTTAAAAAAACCTACATTGCAATTTCACTTAATTAAAAATCTTACCTTAATATCGTTCAGAGTTCACCTTCTGATATTATCTTAGATGATGTCATGAACTATATAGCGGGTCCCTGGCTATATAAAAACGTGTAGGTATCCACGCAGAAAATTGGATGTCGCCTTAAGTTATTAACGAAACGACGTCGGGGAGGTTAGAATTATTGCGAAATGAAATTTAAAAATATAGCTTGGGATCAGAGTTGTTTCGTTTGCAGGATCTTGTTGTTGTTATAAAACATAATCTTTTCAAGTGTTTAATATCCTTATAAAATACGATTGAGGATATTTAGAACAAGTGTTGAAATATCACTTTATCGTGTTTGTATTAGCAAAGTCGTACTGGATTTTTGTAAAGAACAATTTATAGTAACTGCCTCGGTGGTGTAGTCGTAGTGGAGTGCGATTGCATTGCATGACGTCTCGCGTTGTATTCCCAAGCAGTATTGTTAAATTTCCTGTTACGACATTCTTAGTAGTAACATGGGTCTGGAATTGTGCCTGGTATATGGCTATAGGGTCGCCCCTATTACATAGTACCTGAACTATAGCCGGCGAAATGTCCGTCCTGATCTCATGAAGGCTTAAGACTATGTGTATAGAAATAGTAGTTAGATCTCAAAGCTTGTTCGCATACTCTGTGTAAATTTTAATTTGTATATATTTGTAAGAGTAAGATCCGGTATCTTAGATCTAGCTTTTCCTGCAACTTCACTCGCGTAATAGGAGGTTAAGTTATGTAAGTAACAGTATTTTTTTTTAACTGAACCTTCATCTATGTACTCGGTGATAATATAGCTTTCTAATAGAGAAAGAATTTTTAAAATCGGTTGAACACTTTTTAATTTTAATTCCTTACAAACAAACAAACAAAATATCAAAATTTTCCTCTTTATAATAGTAGTATAGTTAGATATGTATACAAATCGAGAAAGTCTACAAACATTTATTTGCATTTAATTTAACCTGTGAAAAAATGTCTTTTATTACTGCTGAGTTTCTAAAGGATATGTTAAATCTAATTCAGCTGTCAAACATAAGAAAATTGACCAGTATACGCGCATGTTTATTTTGTTTACCAAACGATGCACTCATTAATGTTTCTCTGAAAAATAAACAGCATTTAAAATACCTTTTCGTTCGTAGAAAACGTTGTATTTTAATAGTACTCCTATGAAACCATTACTGTAAGAATAACCTTTACTAGAAACTGCATTATGTTACAGGCATTTAGTTGTTTTAGTTTAACTAAAAGGTTCTAGTTTATAAGTACTGAAGTACATATACATACATATAAAATGTATGTATGTATGTATGTATAATAGGTTCAGGTATAAACGTACGCTATATATGTATACTATTAATATCATTATTATGAGAAATGTTTTGTATTTTAATTGTAATGAATAAACTCAAAACCTAATGGACAGATTAAAATCTTCCACTGTTAGAAAGCTCCTTTATCCAGAAGTTACATAAGGTATATAAGGTTACGAATCACGGGAGCGGAGGAGTAATCATAATCGTTATATACCTAACTATTTACATGACACAGAATTATATCGAAAACAAATCCCATATTGTTCACAAGTCTTGTATGGCGGGGCTAACTACAATTTGTGAGGCACTAAAATTTTTATCCAGTGTACGATTCAAATCCAGAAATTTCGGCGCAGTATAGTAATAAGATAGCCACTTATACCATAGTCATGACCGTGCAGTCAATTTTCGTATATTTGGCAAACAAATTATAGCGACTAGAACTCACCAAAGACTTGTCATTCAGACTCACCCAGATAGCACCCTAAAATTCTGGTAACAGCGCAGAAGGCAAAATCAGCTGTAACTATCCAATCTATACAAATAATAATATTTTTTATTGTAAGGTAACAAACAATTTTTTAGATTGAATTAAATTCTAAGAAAGATCTTATTACTTTTTTCTGAATTTATTTAATTTATGTGTTTACTCTTTATTTTAGTTAAAAGTATCTTTAATTAAAACAACGTTAAACAAATAACTTGAAAACCAGCTTAGTAGCTCCATAAAAAACTTTGTACACTCTTTATGCCAGTATCACACTCTACGCCTATCGTAGCATAATCTACGATGTAGGCAATAAAGATCATTACACTAAACTTAGCAAAATGTAATGACAGAAAAGCATGCTTTACTTGATTGCACAGCGTATATGTAAAACAGTGAGGTCTGCATCGTCTACACCAGAGGTTCTTAGACTTTCTTTCAAATAGACCACTTTCAAAATTTAGCATGTTCCGGTCGATTCCTGCAGCTACAATTTTTTTTTAGGTATGCTCTCCTGAAAAGTCGGTAGGTTCGACACCACTGGTACTGAATATGGAATAGGAATATTCCTATAACTTGCATATGCAAGTTTTTACAAGTAACAGTTGCTGAGCTTCTTAAAATATTATCTGCCTACATTGATAGGTGAAGTCAAACCAACATTTTAGTTCTTCACTATCGAAAGCAAATACATTTTCGTGGCATGGTCTACACCAAGCGTAGTATGCTCTACGATATACGTAGCATTCTTAAAACCAATCGTAGCATACTCTACGCCGAATGTAGCGAGTCTACTAGAACGTATAAAATATTTTTGTATATTGGAAATGCGTTAAAATGAATTGTAAAGGTATATTGTAGCATAATGAAATGAAATGGATGAAAAATGAATATGCAGTGAGATATTTTTGATTGACTGCAAATAAAATGAATAAAAGCTTTTAATATTGTAAAATCCATTCACGTTTCAGATGAAGCTGATTCGATATTGGCTGCTATTAGATTCATATTTTCCATTTTTCTGTAACTTTGGCTTATTGCATTTATTTTTGACTTTGTACTTACCAAAAGTTTTTACTAAAATACTTGGTTATAATTCAGCTGCATTGCAGGTTTTATGCAGATATTATTAAAGATTTTCATAGAAAGATAAGTTTTGAATAAAACGAATGTCAGAATTTCTAAAATCTTTCAATTTTGACGCTTTGCCTTCGTCTTTACGATTCCGTAGGGAATAAACCAATCCATTAATTTCCATATCAAACAATCGCAATTTATACTCGGCTGTCGATTCTTGACTCTATCTTTGATTAAAACACTATACTCTGAATAGCTCTACAAATCATCTCTGTACATTGGCGCGCGTAAATCAAGCGAAGTTCATAGTTCATCGTTGTTATTGATTTTGAAGAACTTGGCTCGGAACTGCCAAACAACTTTGTTGTATTGCGTGGCGTTGTTTGAAAATTAAACATGATTAGTTGCTAGTGTTCTATGGGTGTGCGTTTATTATTACATTATTGGAATATAAGAAGTAAGAATGCAAAGTTTACTTGATATGCAAATAATCAAAATGGACTAATTGACTTACTTACCAGTAGACATCGCCCGTCATAGACCCTAGCAACGTTAGGCTAAGCATATGGAATACTCAAAAATTTACTGCTGGAAAACGTATTCAAGTGCAAAGCATGGAGCGTGCTGTGATATGGACAAATACAATAATGTAGTTAACATCTTAAGAAATTGAATAGAACATTCGGGTTGTCATACGCATAATAAACATTTAATATAAAAATAGAAATAAAGTTGTGAGTCAAGATTGAGTCATTAAGATGTTACGTGACCCTTCTATTATATAGCTTTATCCTTATCTATACAAATGTTTACAAATGCGAAATAGTATTTGCTTGGTTGTCCCTCTTTCGTGCATCAATAGAGCAATGGATTGATAGATGTGGTTCAGTGACCAAAGAGCGACATAGATTAACTACTTGTAATTCTATCCAAATGCACGATTCCTGTCTGAGAGTCTTCAAAAACCTAGGAAGAGAAACCGCCGCGGAAAGCTACTACATGTATAAATTAAAGAGGCATACCGTTGACCTCATTTAAAAGAAAATGGATATACGTACATTTAATTTTTCTTTATTAACTTTAGCCCATAAATTAATTAAATAGTAAAACATTCAATCAAGGCATGGTTACAGCACCTAACGTTAACCATAAAATAAATTAGTTGGTTGCTCGGCCCTCCATCAGCGCCCAATTAAAATTAATAGCTATTAAGTTCGGCGAAAAAGTTGCTTTTACACAATTTTTCACGTCAAAGGAAAATTCTCAGCATTCTTTAACGCCTTTTCATTTATTTATATTATTTATTTAAGGAAAATTGGTGAAATTGAAATGAAAAATGTTTGTCAAACTTTACTCATTGAGGATAAATTTATAATGTTCAATACATTTGTTAAAAATTAATAACATGAAATGAACTGAATTATTTATAGATTATAACTCATTATTGCTATCTACAGATATATTGTAAATCTTTACTAATAATTGTGTATTTTACCTACCAAAGTGCGTTTATAATAATATGTATAAAATCAGGTAACTATCCATTGACTACAATAATGTATAAATTATGTAGTCCTCGGACTGTACCTGCCATCTTGTATATGTTTTTCCCTATATATGGCAAATATAATTCTGAAATAGTGTTATTATTATAAATATCATAATTATGGAGATTTTATACATCTGTTGTTTTATGATTATGAAATGTTCTATGGCAAGACATTCTTAGTCATCGTGTCGTTCAAAAGGTAATGTTCAAACACTGAAAATAAAATTATTTTCACTAAAAGGAGTGAGAAATATTACAATAATTACGACTTTTAAAATGGCTCTATGTGTCTCATACAGGATGCATATCACGCGCAGGTGGATGACAGCATCTTGTAAAATACCATAACAGTATAGATACGTATCCCGCAAACTCTCTCTCAACTAAAACCCGAAACAACTAACCGTATTCCTTACGAACGGTCATTACCGAACTTATAATGAGCAAAGTCTTCATAAAATACAAGGCAAGACAAGAAAAAGTCGAACGAAAGCAATAGATATTCCCAAAAGTAATTTATATTAATAAAAGTAAACAAGGTAACAAGAACAAAGTGCGTAGCACAGGATTACGCGTAGCCGTTTCGCGGCAGTTGCGTAGCTTCGTAGAAAGTTTCTGGTGACGCAACTTTCTTATATATCGTCACTGGTTTTCCTGTTAAGAAGTTAGAAATTGTATTTATAAATAGACAACATCAACTTGTTCTTAATACTTGGGATGGGGTAAGAACTGTTTCTTTTTCTGTCTTATTAAGTTCTAATAGTTTATACATTAAAGTTAAAGCTTCATTTAATAAGCAAACTTGACCGACAGCACGAAAATGTTAGTTCGAGTAGAATACTGTTGGCAAAAAATACAGGGTTACTCTTTATTTATTGTAAGCTTCTAAAAACCGTAGGTGTATTTCTTTGCTTGAATTTGTAATCTGATGTAGGTAAATCGAATAAAGGTGTATTGATTTTTGAAAGTCCTATATAATATGTATCTATGATATTTGAACCATACAGCTTGCAGGTAACGAAAAGATATATGTATAATTCTATGTATAACTAGTTAGTTTTCAAACCGTATTACTACTACAACTAGTACAAAATAACTCAGAAAATTAGGATCAAAAGCAAGGTTATAATTATATTTATGACATTCATAATGATAATGTCTTATATTTACAATTTCTACTAATGTTAAATTAACCAAATGTTCTAACAAAATGTACTAAATTAGAATCCCTCAAAATATTATCTTATAGGGATAAATAGAACCCATAGCACATTAAAGCTCACTTCCAAAACCGAATACGATACCACAGTGTAAAAGACATTCTACAGTCGTTCTCGAAATTATCAAAATACGTTTTGGGTATAATACAGCCTACTTTATTCACAAAATGTCTGCCAATGATTTAGTATCCCATTTAGTACGAAAGAGAGTAAATGAGGCTTATATGTGTAAACTGTGGATTATTTTTAATGTATTCAGGTTCGCGTTTGACAGTTCATTACGCTAGTAAAACCTTTTTGTGGGATACGTTTATTTGGCAAAATTAAATTGAGTGTAGATCGTTGGTATGTTGCGACATCTATTAGTGAAAGTGGGGATTAAAGTGTCGATTCTGATTGATAAATGGTGCCGTGTCATCCGTGGCGTACTGAAAATAATTGTTTTATAAGAGCAGCGAAAAAAAGTCAGTAGCAAGAATTTGTAAAGATGCAATAAGTTGGTTTGTGCATATAAAATTTGGTTAGTTCCAAATTTTACATAGATTATAAGCAGAAACTTGTATAGGACGGTTATTGGATGCAACTTTTATTGGAAAACTATCGTAAGCGTTTACCAGCAGAGTAAATGACAAAAAGACAAGAAACTCAAAATCACAAAAAAAAGCAAGACGATTAGCTTAAAAGAACTTTAAGGTTAACATTTTACTTGTAAGTATTTTCCAAGCATACTGCGTAGCCTATCTCCGTAGCTTGCAAGGGATATGTCTGTTTTTGTAAGCGTTCATAGACCATGAGAATAATTTACAGTCACGTAAACCGTATGATTTATTATAATAAAAAACAATAAATGATGGATTTATCTGTATCAAACACGTTTAGACTTTGCTACGATTGGCGGAATATGTATAATATAATATTCTACCACAAACACACGACACCATCTAGCCCAAACTAAGCAGGGCTTGTACTATGGTACTAGACAATGGATAAACATACTTATATACTTTTTTTTTGTAAATGCTTACATGTTATACATAGAAACACCCAGACCAAGACAAACATCCATGTTCATGCACACAAATGTTTGATTTGTGCGGGAATCGAACCCGCGACCTCAGGCGTAATGGCGTATGTAATTAAAGTATAAAAATATTATAAAACGTTTACTGCACGCGAAGGTCACAGCCGTATTTCTGCTACTTCTAAAAATTCTATTATGTATTCGAGGCCACATGTCTGCAGTTACTTTGTTTTAAAAAAATTCTCTATCCAATAGGGGGCATTTAAAAATACAAACATTCACAAAGACATTTGGCATAACTACATACATCAAAAGAGTCTAGGAATCAAATACGTTTTAGAGCCTCACCGCAATTGAGGATTATTATTTTAACTTTTTTTGATTGTCATTGTTTTCTTTGAATGATTTTCACTATTTGAAAAAAATCATTTTCTTTAAATTCGATAAGAAATAGAATATCAGCTGTCAATCAGGATTTCTATAAAAGTGTGTAATAGCGTTTTTATAAAACCATTACAATTTTTGCATCGGAACTGAAAAAATCTGCATCAAATGGAGCGAAAACATCATTTAACACGAGAAGAAATGATGACAGCCGTTGGAATGTTGCAAGCTGATTCCAGGCAACATACTGTGGCTGTCGCTCTTGGCACTACACAGAGTGTTATAAGTCGTCTCTGGACACGCTATCGTATCACGAGCAGCGTAGCCGAGCGACATGGAGGACGATCTCGCATCACCACTCGCACACAGGACCGGTACATTCAAAATACTGCTCGACGGAATCGTAGCATGACCGCTATGATGTTAGTTACGAGACTCCACAGCTCTTCAGGCTTGCTGAAAAGCGATCAAACCATCCGAAATCGTTTACGTGAAGTGGGTCTGCATTCCCGAAGGCCGCTGAGGGTTCCACCTATAGCACCCTGTTGGTCGTAGGTCCCGTTTGCAATGGGCTCGCGAACACAGAAATTGGAAGGAAGAAGACTGGCGTTGTTTGCTTTTCCGATGAATCTCGTTTCGGTGTGAGACCAGATACAAGACGTACTCGGATTTGGAGGACTTCTGGACGTCAAGAACGTTTGAAATTTTGTCAGGAAGTTCATTCAAATGGAGGTGGAACAATAATGGTTTAGGCCGGTATTTGGATCGGTGGAAGAACCGATCTCAGGATCAGGGGCAACCTCAATAGTCAGATGTATGCGGCGAGTATTGTTTCAGGCGTAATCATCCCTTTGCGAAACTCGTTGGATGATTCATTTCTACTATTGCATGACAATGCACGTACACAAACGGCTAGAGTCGTAACACGTACTCTTGCCAATGCTCGTATCAACATCCTGCTGAGGCCTGCTCAATCTCCAGACCTCAATCCAATTGAACATGCATGGGATATACTCCAAAGAAGAGCTCTGCTGAGTATGGATGCCGTGCATACCCCACAACAACTTTTTGACTTGTTAGAAAGGGCGGCCATTCCTCAAACTGATTTTAAGCATGCCAAATCGCTGTGTTTATGTTGTTCGTGGTGGAAATACAGACAATTAATTTTTTAGTCTTTAAAATAAACATTATAAAACATCCTCCGTTTTGCCTATTTTCCCATTTACTTGAAGACATTAACTTGTGTTAACTTTTAACAATTTGCAAAAATTTAAAATTTTCTTAAATTAATAACTTAAACATAGGAAAATATATAATATAGGTACTTAAACGGTGAATCTCACCACCATCCTAAACAGTTAGCTACCGTGGGAATGTCTTTGTTTCAGAGAGCCCATGGGATCTGTGACAAGAAACACCTGGACGCCGAGCTTCAACATGTCAAGCAAGTACTGCAAGACATGACAAGCTCCAACAGCCGCGCCGCTGTCACAGATCCCGAGAAAAGCCAGCCACAGTCGAGCGCCAGCCTGCTATACTGCCTTATGTAAGGGGTGTCACTGACAAGATTGGCTACATCTTGAAGCGAGCTTCAATCAACACATACTTCAAGCCGCCAACGAAGATAAGTCAATTTTTACCATCCGTCAAGTGCCAACTACCTTTACAAGATGCAGGGGTCTATAAAATAGATTGTGACTGCGGACTCTCATACATTGGTCAAACCAAGAGAAACATAGGCACCCGCATAAAAGAACACATAGCTGATGTAAAACACCAACGCTCGTTGAAGTCTGCTGTGTGTGAACATGTGCAACAGGGGACCAACCACTACCTGAGATTTGACAAACCACAGATTCTCGCTAAAGAACACCGATTCCTACCAAGGATGCTTCGCGAGGCTATTGAAATCGAAAAACATCCTAATTTTAATAGAGAAGATGGTTGGAATGTACCACCAGCTTGGGATCCAGTAATACAAATAGTCAAACCCAAGAAGAAGCTAACCACAGCTAGACTTCATGATACTTTGAGCTCATTCTGCGTAAATAGAAACACCAATGATTAAATTATGTTCGGGTACTTTGAAATAACTACACTGGAACATTGAGACAACTGCCATCTTAGTCTCCCCGTGACCATGGCTGCTGAAAAGCAACCGAAACGTCGGGGAAAGTGTAAAAATAAATGAAATCTAAATAGTTTAATAATAATTTAATTAGCTTAAAAATTAGTAAAGTTTAATAGTAGTAGTAGTGTAACAATTTTCAAAATTTTGTAATAAAGTGTCAAATAAACAACGCGATAAAATCCGTATATAGCAGTTTAATTTCAATGAATAATATTCGCGTAAATAGAAGACAATATTAGTTAAACATAGGAATTAAAGTAAAAAGCTAGTTTGGAAGACTAGATTTGGCAAATAAAAATTTAATAGTTTTTTATACTTAAAAATATACTTGATCCCTAGACACTTTTGATGTGTGTATAAACATTAAAAAGCAGACAAAACTGCGAATAAAAGTCAGTTAAAAATACATCGTATACCATCGGGATCAAACTAGTGTCTGGTGGCTGGCGCGTTGCCAAAGTTAACACGATCGATATTACCATGTTTCAGTGCATTTTACCGTGGAAGGTAACTTTAGCCCGCTCGCAAAAATATTTTGTATACACTCGGTTTGTTCAGAGAAAATAGAAATAAATAAAAGTGACATCTGTTTGAGATCTTTCAAGAAAAAGAGTAGTTTACTTGCGATTTGTTATTTATAGCATCGAACCGGTTCCAGTGGCGTGTTTAAAAGTCAGGCTTTCAACTTCATTGTGTGTGTAATTTCTTGCATTATTTTAGAATTGCCGGCTGGCCTAGTTTAAATAAAATCTTACTGTTCTACTTATATGCTACAATAATACATGCAACTTGACTACATGAAGTGGTTCATGTGATCGCACAGAACAGAGAAAGGAGTGGTCGTTCTACCTCGGCCGGGGTGGTGAATGTTATTGCTTCTAACCGCACATTTTAAAGTGCTAAATCGTTTCTCGCTGTAAAAATGTGACACAACGTTACCCAGTATTGATTTGACAAGGTTCTTATTAAGATAATGAAATTGTTATTCTTTTAATGTACACAATATAAAATTGTATTCTAGATAACGAAAATAATACTTTTATTCGCATCTAGACCTTTGTTAATTTACTTTTTTATTAAATTATTTAGATAGTGTTTTCTAAGTTCTATGAGTTGTTTTTATTTAAACAGTTTAAAAAGGAGTACTGCGCGCTGTTATCGTAGGCAGCGGTTTGGCTGTGTGTACCCGTGATATTGCCGAAATCCATGACCAGCGGTCAACACCTTCCATCAGGTGGGGCTGATGCAAAATATTGCAAGATTTTGCAAAGAAATTGTGCTTAGAGGCAGTCTACCTAGCTAGACTGCCGCTAAAGCACAATTTCTTTTGTATTTTTCAGAATATCAAGAAAAGAAGATAAAACACAGATATTCTTTTAAGAAATGAGCAATGCGCGAGCTTCTCCCTTGTTGTAACAAGAATATGTAGGCTAGTCAAATATATACAATAAGCAATTAAGTAATGATATAACACACACAGGCACACAAGTTATGTATAACTTACCGCTGCTCACGCAAAACTAGCGCACAACAAAGTTACTAATAGTATTTTGATTGCGCACGATATTGAACCTTTGTTCGGGCTCAGTGATGAAAGTTACTTAGATATGTAGTTGTGTCTTAAGACACAATATATACATATATTATATAGATTCTGGCTTTACTTGGTTTGATATTAGATTATTTCAAGTATTCCGGAAGCTTACAAGTCCCAATTCTTAAATTTAATTATATCTCGTAGTGATAAATGGTCGCCTCGTCATTGGCACTGCGCCGATTGTTGTAGGTTCGAATCCTACACGGGACAAAAATTTGTGTGATCCATAAATAGTTGTTCGGAGCCTGGATGTTCTTTGTGTTTGCTGTTTGAATGTCTGTAAGGACCCTCGTGACACAGGAGTTATACCTAGTGCGAGAGATGTATTTTTTAAATAACAAATTAAAATAATCATTTTCTCTAAGGTCTAGAGTAAGAGGTTTCTGAGCAGCGCGAAAATGATATGCATTGCTGTATTGCAAGCGATGCATATCAACCTGAGTTTAGAGAGAGAACCATGCCTGAGTTAACGCACTAATACATTAGGAGATTAATTGAAACCAAAGCGTCATTGCGGTGCATCTATATTACAGTGACGAACATATACCTACATTCTGGACGAAGAAGTTTCATTACGAATTAAAAACCTCTACAAATGATTTTCTTCTATTACTTATTTTTATTTTATACCATAACTTGCTTTAGCGATTTGTAGCCCATCCCGAAAATATTTAACAACATTCTTTTCTAATACCATTTCATTTAGTCTAAATATTGTATATCTATAGAAAATATATTTAGACAAAATACCTAAATACCCACTCTACGACACTCAAGAAAATAGGACTTCGAACACAGATAGAATTACATCACTTTTAACGCACACATAGAAACTGTACACTCACGTATAAAATTCATACGTCGAATATCTTACACGAGCGCTGATCAGGCGGGCGTGCTGCCGACAGGTTTTGTACCCCCTCCCCTCATTCAGCGAAGATTAATTGCCTCCTCACACCTCTCCCTCGTCCGACACCGGACTAATAGCCGACGGATATCGCTGATTATTTTGCCGATTGCCGATTTCGTTTGTAACCTAATTCCGGAATTTAAACTGTTTTTTGTAGCCGCTGTAAAGTTTTGTTGGATCTTGATGAAGTTGCGCTTGTGTAAGTGTAATGAAATGTAAAATGGCAGAGGGTTTTATGTAGGCTTTATTTTTGTTTTACTGTTGAGTCGCCCTATTTCCTCTAAGGAATAAAATATATTGACTATTCACTTTTATCTAGATAGTGATTGTGATTTTACTTACTTATTCTAAAAAAGTTCATTTACATTACATTTTTGTGATGTATTTTCATTTATAAGAATTTATTATGATTGATAGTAATTTGAATTTAATTTGTTTGTTTATCAATACATCATGAGATTTATAACTTATACCCGGAGAAATAACAAGTAACTAAGATTACTTTTTAATTAAGAGGACTTCTTAAAAATTATTTTATAACATTAATGTAGTGTGTGAATCACCGTCCCTACTAAGTAGATATATATATTAATTAACTTCATTGTATTTGAGGCATTATAGATCTAACTTTACACGAAGTAACATCTTTTATTTCGTCACCCAACGCCCAACATTGCATTAAAATTGAACTATGTAGCTGCACAATATAGCTTTGCATAACTTCCAAATTACATTTTATTTTACGATATATACGCACGGAGACGCAATCTTCACCTTGTGATAAAATATGAACATTAACTAAAATTCATTTGTTTAAGAGCGTACCTCAATGCCCTGTTTTATTACCTCAATTCATCACGTAGACTGCCAAGCGTAATTATACACTCAGCCGCAACAATGACGATTAAATTTATATACTAGTGAAAAGGTTAAGAAAAGCCTTGGACTGTGCTACAATAATAAAATAATACAGATTACGAATCTAGGTAAACACAGTAATTCTTCTCGGCCTGAAAACTTACATCACTCAAGTGTACCGGCCGACACGCAATGCTCGAATTACGTTCACGTAAATTAGACGTCACAGCACCGTTGTACGCGTCAGTACTTTGACTATAGGACTGCCATGTATACGACTTGTTTCGATACTAAAATACAAATAAATTTCCTAAAAACCGACCCTTTTTAAATGGTATGCTATCAAACTAAACTGTCTCGTTGTCACATGTTGGTATAAACGTGAAATGAGAAACTACTTATCGTGAGATCTCGGGTCTGAATACAAGATCGAGTTTTGGGTTTTGATTCAAAATAAATGATTAGTAAATGCACGAAACGTGGCTATAGTTAGACATAGTTAAACATGGCACCTACCATATGTAAATAAAAGTGTTTACCAGACTGCCTGATGACATAAAAGTATCGCTATACAAAATGGACTTTAAAACTAAATTAAAACATTTCTTGCTCGAAGGGTGCTACTACTCAGTTAATGATATCTAAGCTGTAAATTGAATTGAAATTATTATTTTTATACATGTAACTTATTTTATTTAAGCAACTACTAACAGTGTGCCATTATAATTAGATGGGTGAATTTATATTTGTGACATTACATTGTTGTTATATTTTTAAATCTATGTACTAATTAAACATTTTATTTGAAGTTATTATCTTGTATGACATACTATTCTAATTTCTAATTTTGATCTAATTATTCACTGACATATTATTATCTTTACTAACATATTGTATTATTATTTGCATGACATATTTAAAGTAGAAATTATAGTTTTGTATAAATTTTTATTATATGATCATACATCCACGCATAGAATTATAATAAATTATTGGTAACCAAACTGCTAAATGGCAAATAGTGATGTGCTTTAATTATGTGCTGTAATTAACATTGTTCTAATTCATATACTTTCAACACAATGTAAAAATTGTTATGAAATAAATAAATAAATATAATAAATCCTTGCTTCATTTTCTGAGTAAAATAAGGTTCACCTTATGCTACAGAACTAAGTAGAATTTTGTCTAAACAAAAGCGTAGTCAGCTTTTGTCAAATAAAGTAGCAATATACACCTGATATTGGTAAGTTATTATATCAGCCGATGTTGTTTACATATCAAAACAGCATGTCTTTTTTTAAATTATTGCAATATTATTGAACTTACTGGCTAAGTATAGACTGGCAGGTTTTAATCTACATTAAAACAAATAAGAAAAAAAAATTACCGGCATGTTAATTTTAAACTTTTAGAGCTATCGCGCTGATTTGACAGTTCGACACACAGTCAGCATTAACCTTTACACTAAAACATATGGATTGTATTGATGTAATAACAATATAATTTAATAAACACAACACAAAAAGCTGTCTATTTATTTTGACCTAATCGTGTGTTTGGGTTCTTTTTCCGATATTAGAAAAACTAACTATTGGATTTGATTATTTTATAGAATTAATATCTAGAATGTCAAATTGTGTATCAATAAAATATAAACGTAAATAAAAAGAAGTTTTATTACCCAACATCAAATTGAATCGACCAACAACTGAGTTACTGTGCTGTTTTATAAACGAGTAAAACTTTTATCGTGCACTAGCCCTCTGTGAGGCGGATCCTTAAACCTAGGAGTAATAAAACAAAGCAATTGTTGGAGCAGCTGTCGTCGCGCAAATTGAATCAGGCCAGTCATTAATCACAGATAATGGAAGAACTATATGTAGAGGGTAAGCAGAGTAGTCTTGCCTTTGTTGGAAACGAGACAATCATACTCTCTCCAACAGATGTATTACCAGTAAGTTAAAGGAATTTTAATTTCTTGGCCAACGACACGACACGATGCTTTTTTATTGTGTGCCTACTGTTGAAGCAATGTGTGGTCTTAAATATCAATGTATTTGTGTTTGGGCTCGTCTATTGCTACCGGTTAAAATTGTTATATCATATATTATATAGTATGAATAATTGTGACATACATAGGTAAGTAACATTTGATATTATTGTAAAGGAACATAAGTATTTCCAGGTCATCGGTTCAATGCGACTAAAGGCCGTCTTGTGGCCTGTTTCTTTTGTTGGCTCTTTGATATGTATCATTCGGGGACTACATTCTAAAACTGTGTGCTCTTCAGCACCACTACTATATAGCTTCCTTATTTTGCTATGCTAGTAAATTTGAGTCATTTGATGAAAAGTGGTATCGAAAACTAACTTCTAAGAATAATAATAAAATAGTTTATTACAGAAAAAGTTGTACAAATTTCTCTTAAGCTAGGTACACAAAACATTACAGTACATAGGTACATAAAACCTTAAACAATTTATGTATCAATAAGAGGTCATCGTTGACGACCGTACTAGTATGAACTGTATCACAGTCGCCAGCGTCTTCCATCCAGAACGATTCATACATATGAAATATGCAAACGGGAATAATTATAAATATAATTAATACACTAATATACATGTTCTTTTAATAGACACAAAAGTTGTTCAGACTAAATATCACAAGACCAAATATAATCATACGAAAGCGGGCGTTCCATAAAACTAACTATGTTAATTTACTGGAAGAAGTCTCGAAGCTCTATCAAAGTTGGATCACTAAAAGTTTCGTTAAGGGGACAGCGATTCGTGCACATATGCTGACGATTATAGTTGTTTCTTTACCTTAGAAGTGGATGTAAGTGTGGACGTATCTCAACACTTACGGCTTAAAAGCTTTGAGGTATCAGGGAAGAGGAGTGTGAGACGCCACAATACTCTTTTTAAAATCAAGGGTTGTATAAACTAAAGACTATTACGGGGTTTTTAAATTGATTAAAAGTCGTTCTTGAGAAATGCTAGGCTAAAATAATCTTCAATCACTACATTTGCGTTTAAAATGTGTTATCAGTTAAAATAGGAATCGGCCTTAATAATTTTATTTATCTTAAAATTTATATATTTTACATATCACGTCTTCATGGTATGGTATCAGTGTCGCCGATGACTTTATTAACAATAATACAATAGACGCAAAATACTACGAAACAAATAATATAGATCATACATTTTTTTTCACGGCGCACTGTTTCAGTTAAGCCTACCATACTTAAACCATTGCACTATCTATGAACTCATTTGTCTCGTGGTAGAGGCTTGTGCTTACTTAATCCAATGCACATAGCTTATTAGATTTTCTCATTAGACAATTCACGGACAAACTCTAATAAAATGTGTGTATGCTAAACACACGTTTAATGAGAGAAAAGTTAATAAGCTTGTTCTTCATAACGTGTTACGTGGGCATTAAACATACCTCTCGGAAATTGGGCAACACACACATACACATATACACATCTGCCGAAACCTTCGGAAACATACAGGCGTTAGGCAATGCTATCTATAAGTATGACACATTAATCCCATTTATTCCTGAACTCGCCTTGTTCATATAAGTTTTAGTCCAGTTATATTTTACGGTCCAGCATAATAATCCTCTTGGCAACTGTGACCAATGTAACAAATGGCTGCGGAGTACCCTAGTCTCAAGACGGATTCAATTACCGTATCCAAATTACGAGTACTACCAATTTAATGCCAATGACTGGATTAGAACTTCGAAGTACACTTCGAACTTATTATCTTAAAGTGATGAACTTAATTTTAATCTGATTATAATCTTAAAACTTTGCGGTGGAACCGATATTATCAGTTTCAATAAAAATTTAATATAGAGGTCGATTATGCGGTATTTCAGCTTTCTCCACTATTTCCTGTTTGATGTGCGTCAGAATCTTTTAAGCAATATGAATAATCTCAATGGTTGTCGAATTTTATAAAGGTGTCAGAATTTTCAACAACAAGTAATATTTTAACACTCTATATGCTAGTAACTTTTTGATCTTTTGAGATTTTAATATCATCATTCTCTTGCCCTGGTCCCAATTTATTTGGGGTCGGCGCAGTATGTCCTTCGCTTTCATACTTCTCTGTCACCCGTCATCTGATCATTTACCCCTTTTCCTTTCATATCCATCCTCACACAGTCCATCCATCTTTTCCTTGGCCTTCCTCTCCCTTTTCGTCCCTCTACCTTCATATCCATCACTTGCTTACCTACATACGTATCATCTCTTCGTATAGCATGTCCATACCAAGCCAAACGATTTCCTTTCACTTTCTCATCTATGGGCACCACTTTCAGACTACCTCTTACGTATTCATTCTTAATTCTGTCCATTCTATAAAAAGTTATTATAAAAAGTTACCTTAACAGTAATGATAACGGCAACATCCTTTGTATTGAAAATTTTAAATGGCCGTTTACAAAGATGTTATTGCTAGACACGTTTAGTTCTGCCATTAGGTGGCATTAGAATCTATTCGTATACGCATATTTGCATAAAGTCGCCAATAGATGGCACTACTATGCATGCAAATTAAGCACTAATAAACATTATCACAGCTACAATGTAAAACGTGCCTAGTAATAAAATATGTGTTTGCGTTCTTGTTATCAGCAAATAGGAAGTAGGCAAGAGTGTTAGCTTACCACTGAAACATTAACGGATTACATTAGATTAATTTGAAAGATAAGCTTCGTTGTAGCACGGTAGGACGGCTCAAACGAGCAGTTATGTAAGAGACTGGTAACATAAAAGTTGCAAAAGTTGTTGCAACAAGACGCGTACAGGATCAACTTACGGCAAATTGTCAAAGTGTCACACTTGTTTATTCGTTAGAAGTTCTTGCAGTCTTCCTAATGATGTATTTCGTATGTAAGTTGTAAGTCTTCTTTACGAATTCAATAATTTTAGACAAAAAAAAGAAGATACTATTTGTAGTAATATAGCGACTCACTTTAAATTATGAATGCTTATAAGTCTGAGCCTGAGTCTGAGTCTGATATTTTAAGATCGTTTGTTTTACTATTAATGAATAATATCGTAAGGAGGGAGTCTTGGTTTTCTCCATATTGTAAACGTGGCCATTGTGTGCGTCGAAAGAGAACTCCCTCTCTAGATGTCATTTCTATATCGCAAGGGACTGGAAAAACATTTAAATAACGGACACAAAGAATACACAGACGGAAAACAATAATATGCTGTTTACAAAAAATTATTCCATGTGGATTCAAACCCACAAAACTCGTCGTAATGGCACTGGCAAGATAACCACTTAAACCACTACGAAGTCCGTATAATCACTTGCTTGCTATTACAGTATTATAATAATCCTAGTTTATAGGTACTTCAAGTGCAATATATGCAATATCTTTGCCCCTACCAACTTTGAGGAGAATCTTGATCTTTCGAAGAGCTCAGTGAATAAAAAGAAACATAAGTTAGGTTGATACGCAGACGGTGCCAAATCGCATAGTAAAATGTATAACAAGATTCATATAGCACCGGCCCCACAACGGCCCCACAACTTAAAACATAAACTTCAACCAATACCAAAACAAAGTGTTTCCGTGAAAGAAAAAAGAACAAGTTAAACGTTCAGCCCCTATTTTACAAAAAGCTCCTTTTTCCTAAACTCCTAAAGCAATAATTTACAGCAAGACATAAACACATTTTACTCCGCCCCTCGCACCGCACGCCCCTGTTGCCTCACCCCCTCCATCGCCCTGAAACGCTTGAGCACAGAACTACAAATTACTTTGGGTTGTGGGCTTAGATTTACGTTTAACCACTGATTCTGTTTAGGTATAAGGTGCAGGTGCATCGCACTGCTAACTTCGGTGAAGTTTCATTATTGTGTCTAATAATTAACGTTCTTAGTTTTGTTATTTTCTAAGCTTCTATTTGTGGATTAGGGTTTGTTGGACCGTTTCTTTTGTTTTTCTGAGTAGATGGTACAATTCGGATGTAATCACAGTAGTGTTTTAGTTACGTTATATATATTTTTTGCCTGGAGTCGATTTTTATATTTAAAAGATTAAAAGGTATTGTATGATTAGACAGTTATGAATATATTTTTTAGGTATACTTACAGACAACCGAAATTTGAAAAAAAACTGCGTCTTGGTTGACCTTAGACGTGATAAGTACATTTTTACGGTCATCGGTCATTCTCGTCTGTAATTTTTGTATAAAGAAATTTATAACCCGTTTTATTTACTAATACTAGATTATGCCCGGCTTCGGTCGCATTAGTGTAGGTTTTGTCTTCTCCGCTCCTATTAGTCGTAGCGTGATGATATATAGCCTTCCTCGATAAATGGGCAACAACACTAAAGTATTTTTTCAATTTGAACCACTAGTTCCTAAGATTAGCGCGATCAACCAAACAAACACTTCAGCTTTATAATATTACTATAGACTAATATACTTATTATTATATTAAACTCCTTTATACGAATTATAATGAGCCTTTTTTAAAAACATTACTTTTAAATTATTAACTAACTATGAACTATTTAAATTAACAATTCCCCATTTTTACAAATAAACCTATAAACTCCGTATAAAGTAACTGAATTTTAATATTAAGTAAACACTGATTAAACGTAATACAATATTATATCAATGTGAATAAACAACACATCTGTTTTAATAGAAAGATCTAAGTTAATTTAGATGGGGTTGCCAAACTTTAGTAATAACATGATCCCTTAATATGACTCTACGTTTCTCCGAAGTCCCACATTCTACACAGATTAAACCCAATAATATGTATGATATGTTGGTATTACGTAGCCGGAGTTCGAAATCCCCCCATACCTTCCCAATTTCTCATATTTTACCGATTTCACGAGCTGACATAAAATTAATTAGACCAGCTATAATCAGAATCTGTAAATGAAACTTAAATACAGATGAAAGAGTTACAAAATTATGAGTAATTTAGGAGTACTTTATAATGAACAATTTGTTACAAAAGATAAAATTTTGAAGGGCGATATCAAATAAGGAATGAAAGTAAGCCTTTGATCTGTTTTTTACGAACGTTACGTCAATATTTAATACTTTGTTCGAGTGTGTATCTTGGGTCTTTATAAGTTGAGAGTATTGTACTTCAAATTATAATAATGACGAGTATTAGCAAATATAAATTAATTTCTTAACAAAATGGCGATATAAACACAGTTACTTTATGTATATATCAAATAAGTATAAGTTGTTTTCTCATGGTAACGTTATGACGTTCCGAGTTCGATTCCCAGGTATAGTTCTAATGGAGTTTTATTTTCAGTCACAACATTATGGCTGCAAATAAGCTCTGCATCTATAATATGAAACCTAAACTTATGTAGCAAAACGTGGGTGCCACGAACCGTTTCCTTTAGAAATTTTCTTTTTTTAGTACTAATCTCATTATACTCTTACCACTGCAGCACCTGTATAGCTGGGTTCAATTTAGGTGGAAATCATCTAGTTACTAGTTACGTCCCTCGTGAAAAGTTAAATAATTGAAACCCACAAACAATTTAATTAAAAGTTTACAGGAGGAATTGTTAAAAGAATTTATTTGCAAATAAGGAAGTATAATCCTATAATGCATATAAATAAATTATCTCTTTAAACAATCCTGTTAAAATGTTTATTACAAAATAACAACAGAGTGGTGTCGTTCAAAAGTAAAAAGGCAGTCAAGTGCGAACTTGTAGTAAACGGTATGGGTTCCGTATCAATAGGTTTGATAGCTCTGTGGCCACACAGATAACGTGTGATGCGACAACTTTATGGACCACAAAATTGGGTTCGTAATATGATATTTATGAGTTTTTAAGATAAATAGTGCAGATAGATCATATTCAGAGGCCATTATAGTTAGTCGCGCTCAATAACCGATTTAACGATCGAAGTTAAGAAAGTTTTGATGCTATTAGTTTATGTATGGGTTACCAGTTAAACCCGATAAGTTAACGATATGAAAAAATCCGGTAACTCCACTATAAAGCTAGTTCTTAACCGTTTCTATCCATTTTAAATCAATATAATTCGAACACATGTGGTATTTTGTTTGTTATTGGCATATATACATAATTATGTATCCAATTAAATAGGGGGAAAAACTGGCTTCTGCAATATAGTTCTCACTAGTGCGACATTTAGGAAGCTCACTAAGTGTATATACATGTATGTAACTATAAATAAAAATTATTACCGCAGAAAGGTCATAAAAAAATCTTGGTGACGTAAATTACCTTATCGTGTTGTATCTTAAAATATTGATTACGATGGCAAGTTGACGTACCTGTAAATAAAGAAAATAATACGTTAGTAAATATGGAAAGTAATATAGATAGAAGACATTCGATAAATCATTAAGTGTCAAAATGTAAAAAACCTAAGCAAGAAAGTATGCTAGGATCCTAGCATGTGGAAACTCGTTGTTTCTTGTTAGGCATTAAGCGTGATTATTTGTTAGGCATACGTCACGAAGTTTATATTTAAACACACCATTCTGTTCTATACTGTAATAATAACAGTTCAATTTATGCCTCAGACCGCACTATAAACTCCGCTCAATAGTGTGACACGGTATCATATTACCACAACCAATAAATTCCGTTTCAGTAACCATAGTAATTAACTGTTAATTATATATTCGAAATTAATATAAAAGAACATTAATATGAGGAGAATTTACGAGTTCGGTTAATATATTTTGAGGCTAATAAATTTTATAAACGTAATTAAATTGCCTTGGATGTTAGTGACAAAGCATCGTTGTGGAAATACATTTATTGGATCTACAATCGTGGTCAGCAACAGCATATCTAGGCCAAAAGCATGGGCGTTGCTATCAATAAATCCAGCCGATATCTCTAAATCAGGTAAAGATGTGAATATATGCTGGTTTAATTGCAGTTCTATTCGATAGACCAGTGACAGCGCAAGATAGAAAATTTCTTATATAAATATATGTTCGAGTGATGTTCCAATATACAAGACAAATATTTCCTCTTTATTATATTAGTATAGATAAAGTATGAACATAGTACTATACGTCTATGATCAGCTGCAAGGACCAAATCATTCTCCTTTTATGCCGTCCCAAACAATAAGAGAGCTGGGTTTTTTCTCTACACATCCGTTGACGAGTAAAAATTTCAAGGCTGCGGCGATAAGATAGCGATATAAGATAAACACGTTGATTAGCTAGTCTTAAAAACAAAGATTAGTAAAGAGTGCCGAGTTTAATTATCTTTGCTTATTATCCACCCACACTCGATTTGTATTTATTTTATTACAGCAACATTTTTCTTATTGATGGATTCAAAGAAAATCAGCATAGTTATCAATCAAAGCATTTTCGTTGGCGCTATCTATCTAGACAAATTTACTCAGCTACTCCATACTTCAAACACACAAACGCCAGCCTTCGTGCATCTTGAACAATTCTAACTCAAGCTATACCACAAACCAAATAAAATAAACGTTGTATCATTTAATAAATTGATTGAAATAACTCATGGCCATTCATCAGCTTTTATGCCTCCCTTTCACTCCCAAAGTAAAAGATTACTGTAACAATAAAGAATAGTCATAAACACCACTTAACTGCAGACTAGCCCTGACCTACATATAAACCGAACAGACGTGTATATATACAAATATCAATGTGTGTGTGTCTACGACCAGTGGTTGTATGCGGTGTGTCTGTGTGCTGCTGTGTATATGTACACGAGTTATGTGCGTGTGTGTGTTAATATCTGTGAACCTTTTTATGTGTGCGCTGTAGCTTAAGTGTGTGTGCGTGATGCATTGATAGATGTGTGTGTACATATAGGTTATGCTTATATGTGTGTGTGTATGCAATAAATCCACAGAGCTCATTACGCGACCGCCGGTCTACTCGGTGACTTATTGCTGGACAGTTGGTTTTCCGCGGTAAATAACAGCTCGTTGAAAGACATTAGAAAAAGTTACGTTATATATTTTCGTTGTTTCGTCTTGAAGCTTCTTGGTAATGAGAAACGTACACAGTTGGTTTTTTCGTAGTTTTCTTAAACAAAACCACTGTTTAGTGCACTCGACATATAAAATCACCTAATTAAGGTATAATTAGAACAGCAGGTTCTAGTTTTACGTTAATTAAACGCTTTAAAGGTTCTCGGCTTGTGCCCGCGGATAGGAAACCGCCGTGTTGAATACCTCCGCACTTAATGCACATACAAAACCTTGTCAAAGTAATGCAAAACTCTTGAATACAAGTTTAGTACAAACAATAGGTATAGGAATATTATAGAGTGTTCGCTCTGCAACTGCAAACTTCACGCTGCTGTAATCAAAACTAATATTATAAAAGTAAAGATTAGTATTTTTGTATGTAATGAATACATTAAAAACTATTTAGACGTTTTTCATTATTATTTCACCATTAAAAAGCTACTATATCCAGAAGTAACATAAGCTATATGGTATAACGCTACGGGTTGCAGAAGCAGCAAGCATAAATACGGGTGAAACCGCGCGAGACAGCTGGTTATGAATAAATTCAGTTCAGTACCAGTGTCAGATGGCACCATTTCAACTATGTTGGGACTTTACTAATGCGTTGGTTTTCCGGGGAAGTACCACCATATGGCAGGGAACCTGCATAAGACTAGCTAACACAGCTACTGAGTTTCGCCGCAGCTTTTTCACTCATACCACTTATTTCATACCGTCTTCAATTCCTTTACCCAATATCCATGTTTGTTACAAGTCTGGGTGTTTTTTCCGACATAGTGTTTGTGCTGTGGTGATTCCTAGTGCGGGAGTGGTCTAAATCAGAAACAAACAAATCAAAGTTAACAAGGTTCGTGTTTAAGCTATTATAGGTTATAGTAACTGCATACCCGTGGCCGGTAAGCCGTATCGTCGCTGGTCACCTTGGTAGCACAAGAAGAAACCATTGACCGTACTTATGGTTACTTCAATGCCCGCGTTAACGCACTTAACACATACATATGTTACAACATCCTTTACAAACATTGAAACAACAGATCCAACAAACAGTTAAACTCGAAACAACTATCAGTGTATAACGCATATTTCTATGTGAAAATCAGGCAGCACTAGGCGCCTTGCCAATAAAACAACCATATACCACACACATACATACACATCCCAATCATATAGTTGAACTATTTATAACGCTATTTACATAACCAAGTTAATATCACCATTGCGAATGCAATAATAGTAAACTAATTCAAGCTTGCAATTTAGATGATAATAAATGTTTATCTAAATCCAGCTGCTAACCGAAAATAATTGTATCTGCGAACCAGACAGACAGTTTTAGTGAAATTTTAATTATCATACGAGCTTTCCCAAAGCTTTGTGACGCATTACACTGACTGTTGTGTTAGCTGACTGTGGGCACGCGATTTGCTTTGTACGAGAAGCGAGTTATAATTTTGTATATTTTAATAATGAATTTATGCATGTCTGAAATATTTATTTCAAAAACATAATATTTACTACCGTTTTGCTACGATATTGTAGCAGTACAAAAACAAACAAAAGTTACACCAAATGTATTTGTTTAATGTCTGTTTTTGATATATTTCATTTTAAAATTAATAAATTACTATTTGATATTTAACGCAGTGAATACGATATTGGTTAATTCTTTTTATTTAACGTTTTTAAAAACATCTGAAGCTAGATATTTTAACCAGAAACTAGTCAGCTATATGTATATATATTTAAGGAATATCTAGTAATATATTTAAATTCTTTGACTCATCGAGTAACAACGTAACTCAAAACACTCGTATGTCTAATATAACAATACATAATAAAAATGTAATAACGTTATATTATTTACGGTATTATATGAACCTGGATTCTGACCCAACTATTGATCTATTAGTTGCATGAATTGGCGACGATTTTGTTAGCATATTTTAGTCATTTTCAAGAAAGACGTATGATTGGTTCTATTTTGTTTCTTTTCATTGTTGTAAATATTTTTACATTCTTATTTTTAGTTAGTGATATTGGCTCGTTGCCTTTCTAAATAAATAAATGATTTAACAATTCAGCAAGCTAGCGAGGCCAGGGGCGAGCAAGCACAGTCATGCATCTACCAGATGAATATTTTAATTACAATAAAAGCGTTTACAGTGAATTCTCGAATGTAATCCGGTGCTTTGAGCTGAGACAACGAGGCAGGTTCCACATATTTCTTTGTTAACTCTTCTTTGTTATTTCGTTGCTTCGTGGCATCACAAAGGGTTTCTGTGACGGTATTATTACATTAGAATTTTAATAAAGATAGTCTTACGCTACGTCAGATTCTGTTTTATTTTACTATAGCATATTTTATGTAATATATATTTATAGTAATACAGATACGCCTATGTTAGAAAACAAACAATAGATTTTTATTTGTTACGATCATGATATGCTTCGTTTGCTTAATTTATTATTGAAATATTACATTATAATTATATCAGCTATATATCAACTAGAATTTTCAAAACAGCTAGATTATGTTGGTGACCATACAAAGGTCCAGGTGCAGATCGAATCAACCTTATATTTTAATTTGAGATAGCTATCGTAATATTTAGTTGCCTTCCCACTAAATACTAGTCGGTTTGTGACCAACGTAATAATAATCATCTTGTTATTTATTATATTATGTTTTTAAATGGATTGGAAATTTTATATTTAAAATAATATTAATAAGAATGTTAATTAAATTAATATAAAACTAATCTAATATCACCTCAGGCACTCACAAGGCAGCTCCCGGTATAGTTAAATAAAGTAACTCATAGCTTATTCTTTGTGTATCGCATACTGGCAACACTACTCGTTACATTGATTAGTTGCAGTAGCCCCCCGGTGGCTCGTCACAGTCGTTGCACTTGATCCTAGCAACCTAAGTAAATTTAATGGCTTCACTTTGACGATCATAAAGTATTTTTGACTTTATTTTCTATTATGTCTGGTATACTAGCAATTCACAAATTAGTTAATAACACAATACACTGAAGCTTAGGCACATACTCTCATACACGCACACGTATTTACACATAAGTAACACACATGTACACACACAAACATACTTGCAGAATTTCCTTTGTAAAATTTTTCCTTTGTTATTATCTTTGGGGTTAAATTTAAAAGGGTAGGAAGATGTGTTTGGTTCTGTTGTTACTCTCACAAGTCAGAAATTCTTAACTTATTGTACCTTTGACTTGCAGTCAATATCAATGAAGAATGTATTTAATATGTTAGCTACGAGCCTCTACGTCGTAGCAGTGCTACGGCTCACGTATCACTTACATAGGTACTTATATGTAAGTGACACGGGTGGTATTCATTTAACAATTTAGTCAAATTGAATTCTGATTTTGTTAAGTAAGACTTAATCTATATGCCTTACCAGGTTCCCTGTCCGATGAACCACATATGATACATAACAATAGATTTTTCTATTGTGTCTATCACGGGTCAGCGACAAGGTTAAATTATCTCTATAGATATGCATGTTAATAAAGTATAAAGGATTCAAAATGGTTCTGCAAGTTGATGTTACGGTTATGCATGCACGTTAATGATATTTTCCTTGCATTCTTTATATTATTTTAGTGCCTATTCTTGTTATTTTAATTTAACCGGAGTTTTGCGGGCAAGCTGTTTAGCTAATGGTGTTTGCAAAGGCCTTGTAAGCAAATGTTAGCCAAACATTTGTTGATGAATAAAATTAGCCCATTGTAGGTTGTTGACTCGGCTCCACAGCTTTTGTAATGTGATATTTTTTAGCCCTTTGTGGCGATTTGAAAGTGCACAAACATCTGCGTAAAGCTGCGTATTAACAATGTATTGTAAACATTAAGTGCTATTTTATATAATCGCTGGTTTGTTGAGCTAGTGAAATATGTGATCGTGCCACCAGGTAAAGTGGTAGTAGTACTGGATGTAACAAAAATAAACATTAGAAAATATAAAATTAATTGGTAGGATTTTGTGACAAAGGCTGCTTTATTGTCTGCATGTGGGTAATTAAGGTTTTTAAAAGGACACAAAGAAGTTTTTCTGTCCGTTTTTAATTTTCCCATTTATAAGGGTTAGATCTTGTCGAGGAAGCACCGCAATTACGGGAACCCTGCAGGCTGTGTAATTAAAAATGTATATTTATATGTATGCATGCATTGGACATGTTTGATCATTTGAAGCTTTGATAATTATTCCTTTTATGTTTTTCTGGTTATATATTTAATGATAAACATAGCAGTCTATTCGCTGTAGGGAAAGCTTAGCTTGCGTCCAACTTCAATATGCTTTACACTTATTAGTGTAGCCAAGAAGTGCACATTTAATTTAATTAGGAGTTTACACATACATATAGTACAATATAAACTTTCACACAATACAATTTAAATGTAGAATTCAAAACAAAAGATTCAAACAACAATCGCCACTTTAGACATGTGCAGTAGCCATTGTAACGTCCCTAAACCCCTGCGAAGCCTTTTGTTATAGTCGTGACCTTTTCTCGTCATTAAATAGTAATTGTCTAAAGCAGTATTAGGCCCATCATGGGCCATTTAAAGCATGGCAAGCAAATTCGGCCCCGTTCGAATAACTAATGAATATTGGTGAGGCAATCGACTTATTTTGCAAATAAATGTTATTAATCCTAGTAATATAACTTCGCAATTAACTTAATTAAAACTTGTATTGTAAAAGGTTTTTGTGTGAGGAGACCAAAACAAACTCTCAGTACAACGGTTAACTAATATGTATTCAAAAATAAACAAAAGAAACTAAATGTAAACAAAGAAACAGCTATAATTATTGTGTTCGTACAACAGGAAATACAACCTATGAACCTAATTCTCTAGATCACGTCTAATACCATCTGACAACCGTACGGTCCGCTAACGAAGCCAATCTTCTTCTTCTACCTTAGCCTTTATTATTCCCAAGTCACTTGGGGTCGGCTTTTCTGGTCTAACCGGATTTGACTGGATATCAGTTTTTACACGGAGCGGCTGCCACCTAAAGGCTAACGATACCCTAAGGCTAGACCAGTGTCAGGATATTAGAGGGTACTGACTTTCCCAATAACGACTGCCATAGATGTTCATGGCAGCCGGGACCAACGGCTTAACATGCTCTCCGAGGCACGGAGCAGGCGATAATTGTCAATCAATACGCACATAATTTCGAAAAGTCATATAACTTCCGAAAGTCAGAGGTGCGCGACGTGGGTTTGAACCCGAGACCCTCTGCATTGTAGTCTGTTGGTCTCCCCACTGAGCTATCGCTGCTTACCGCTAACGAAGCCAATACAGTCATCGAATGATACCAGGCGCGACGATAGTCTATGTCCGACAGGAGGCAAGGCACGCTGACCGACCTAGGCCGATGCAAGAGTGCGCATGCGTCGCGTGTCGGACGCAGATTGATAGAGCTATTTGTTTCTTTTTTGTTTGTATTGGATGTTATCCTCCGATGGCTTTTACAACTTTACGCGGACTGTGGGAGGGGCATCGGGCGGTCGCTCGGCTCGCGTTGTGGGCGCGTTACAGTATGCATATTAAACATTATTATAGTTAGATTATTTAAATAATGTTAATAATATTGTTATATTTTGTTATAATGTTATATTTGATTAGAAAATTCTACGTTCAGGCTTTAAAATATGATACTTATTTGCCATTCGACACAGACCAAAGGAACGCTATGTGCTCCTAAGGAATTTTTTAGCATGCAGGAATTTTCATTGCAGCTACTTCATAGCAGCATGCAATATTTATTGCAACCGTGTTCTATAGATTCAATAGAAAGTTGTTAATAAATAAATAATAACGAGAAACGTAATTCATAACTGGCGAAATGTGGATGTCATCCGTTCTGCCTATCCCTTGGGGAATGGAGGCGTGATACCATATATTATTACCATATAACATTGTAACATTCAAAATAAGCACATGTATTTGTTTGAATGCAAGAAAAACTGCTTAATTAACATTGCAATCAAACGTGACGTTGCAGTAAACGCATGACTCAGACTAAGTGAGTTGGAGAACTAACGCGTGTTACAAATACATTAACTATTGAGTTATACTAAGGGCTGAATATTAGGAAAATGGATGGCGCAAACAACGCAATGTAACGCGAAACGATCGGAACAAACGAGGGTAATGAGATCGGGACGGATTTATTGAGGCAGCTCCACAGAGGTAATGTATGACTTTGATAAGGTTAAACGTCTACTAAATAAGGTCGGCGTATACGATATTTATATTTAGAGTAAATGTAGGCGGTTCCTTTGATATATTGTTGTTTTATGGGTCGTGAAGGATATACTGGCTATTAGTAGTGTCAGCGGTAGTGAATGCGCATGCATGGGGTTATGAGTTCAATTCACAATTAGGTAAATTGTTTTGTTTTCTGTAAAAATAAAATCAGTAGCAGTACAGAGTCATAAATTTTGCTCGATAGACGGAAATAGATTCAAGCTAGAGCCTGATTACACCCTTAGGTCTCACGTATTCTAATACGTGAGACCTAAGGGTGTAACGCTCCATTGCTTACCTCTTTGGGAATATAGATGTTTGTCATACTACGTATGTTTGTAAAAGGCAAAACTTTTAAAGAAACAAGATATGTCCGTAGTTAAATAATTTAATAAATTCTTATATTATTCTATTCTTCATCTTTCCCCTGCAAACTTAACAAGGAAGTCGTCAAAACAACATTTTATAAGTATGAAATTCAATAGGCTAAAAAATATTGTAACAAAAGCAACTCAAACATTAGAATTAGTCCCGAGACACTTGTGTGAAAGCAAGACGTCAGCTTTGCGGCAAATATTCTCATTTCAGTACAGAACGAACGGCGAGCCTCACGACACACAATTCAATCCGTCTGTGTCTGACCTTACCTCTCAACGTTATTGAATCGGACATCCTAGCCACTCAAATTTACACCCAAGTGCCATTATAATAAGACCCGATTTCCTTCAACTACTATGCTTCGAGCAATTCCAAACTCTCATGCCCCTTCATAAGATTTCCTATCGTGTTTCCGTTGAAAGCGATATTTTTCCCATTTTTTTTCAGTATGCTTATTTGATCTTTTTACAGATATCGAGTATTGGGAGCGCTCTGCAATTTCGCATGTTTTTCGATTTTAAGAGAAAACAATTTCATTGTTAAACGCGAATTGAAAGTTTGAACGTGAGTTTGGAGGGTGAAGGTATTTAAAATATTTCATGCTGTACGTTGTATTTATGCCAGCATTTTTCGCATGTTTTAGTCTTACGTTTCAAACAACGGAGTAGGTATTTGACAATTTATTATATTAGTCAATAAGCTAGGTATGTTGCTAATAAGGAAGACATTTTTGAATTCTAGACACGTAAATACAGGACAAACGTACTAAGTCGTGACATAACTGCTATATGAGTGCAAGCGCGCGACGGAGTAAGCGTGACGCTCCATTCACACTTTTTCTCATAGCTGAATTTAAAATATTAATTATTTGTTTATTGTGTAATAATTTAATTAGAATTAAATGAATACTATTTGCTTGCGTATAAAATAAAACCAAATATAGGCAAGTGCCTATTATATGTTTCGTAATTAAACAATTCATTTATTAGCGCAACATAACCGAATATTGTTATTGTTAAATTATCAAATTTTAATACAATAGGCCGCAATA
Organism: Catocala fraxini; assembly: GCA_930367265.1. NCBI lineage: Eukaryota > Metazoa > Arthropoda > Insecta > Lepidoptera > Erebidae > Catocala > Catocala fraxini. Next base: position 20,171,052 of record OV884047.1, read on the forward strand.
CTTACAATCGTATAACTGTAATTATCCACACATTGCAATTTTGATACAAGTACAGATGGTTCACAAATATTCTGAAACAAGCATTGAAGTACAATACTTAAATATTGAATATCAATGGAAACTATGGATAATATCTGTATTGATACTTTAAGTACTTAAATAGTACCGATATGAAAAATGTTTATATTCGGAATAACTTACAAAATACTTTGTGCTAATGCAAATGTTCTTTTGCAAAAGCATTATATTAGAACTTAGGCTGTATTTATATCTAAAAGTATAATTATTGTGTATGTTTTTTTATTACTCTTTATTGATTTTAGGATTTTTTTCAAACGGATGTACCAATTCCATCCTTACCTGTTACAAAATTACACAAATAATCTATTTATCTTAGCGATTTTAAGGAGTCATTCATGAGCGGCTGCGACCATTATATATATAGCCAATGTTAGTTCTGAACCAGACTTAAACGTAGCATGGCATGATAACCACATCTAAAACATTTATATTGTACTCTATCATGAGTAACTCCCTTTGGAAATTATTCTTTTTACACTCTGTTAACAAGAGTTGCATATTGACATAAACACCACATTCATCACAATTCGGTGAGTCCCTTATTTTCATTAAATATCCAAATTTTCTGGATGAATGGAGTGACCTGAACAAATTCTAAATGCTTTTTGTTAAGTTTACAATCTATAAACCACGGGCTTTGCATAGGTTATTTACAACTTGTTTTTATATACGGCTTCACCTGCATTAATACCATGATAATTCTTACCATGTCTCGCTTACAGTATCCTATATGTGTATCCATGAATTGGTCTATCTGTTTGTTACATTTCATCCTAATCCATTCAACAGTTTACGCGTGATTAAGTAACAAACATTCAAATATCTTTGCTAACTTTAAAATTTATAATATAACTAGCGTTTGTACGCGTCTTCGCTCGCGTATAAGTAGGTTAGGTTATGTTAAGTTAGTAACAGTACTACAATACTATGTTACTTGGTGATAATATAGATTACCAATGGTCAAAAAATGTTAAAATCGTTTGTGTAGTTTTTGAATTAGATCGTTACAAACGAACAGACAAAATATCAAATATTAATTCCTCTGAATAATATAACTATAGATTAGGATAGTATCATAGCAGAAGTTAAACACAGACTGTATAGAATACAACTCACATGTTTGGAAGGGGAAGACTTAATTAGAGATTCAGTCCCAACGGACTAAGATCTTGAGTCTCAAAGTGTCCAACTAAGTCGTGTAATTACGTACGAATATCACTAAAAGGGGCGTTACCGCCATGTGTCATAGCATGTGCGAGAACGAAAGAAAGCTATACACTCTATAGTGCACTGTCTCATTCTGTCGCAAGCAATTACAATGCTTTAAAAGATGGTGGTAAGGCACCAGGACTGATGCCATTATCATATGTTATAGGAAGGCTCATTATTCGCTATATGTGGAAAGTTGTTGAAGTGATCGTCACGCCACTGCCGCCACGTTGAGCGATATGGGTTCGAACCCCACAAGGGTCAAAAATTTGTGTGATCCACAAAATAGATGTGCACCGCCTGGATTATCTTTGTAAACGTGATTTGGTCAAAATAAAAATTAGATATATTGTTCCCTGCGCCACTTATAGGGTCAAAATCGTCTTAAAACTCGAAAAAGAAAAGATATAGGGTTAACAGAACTGGAACGTTACGGCTATTGATAATTCCTAATGGGCAACTTACTAACCCTTTGTCCAACCTAAACATCGAACTGACGACCTCTCGACCAGAATTGAAGCCACAGGACCACCGTGACAGAACGTAATTATATATATTTATTCAAATGCAATACACGCCGTTTCGGTGATACCTCTGCGGGTAGTTAGGGAACAATCTCGGTTATTGCCTGTCATGGTCGCTGCGCTGATTAATGACGATAAGCTTCACCATATGGGTTACTATCGTTATCTATTACCTATTAGTTATGACTACATCCTTTGTTTGGATAAGCGTCCTACCCTATTGTAATGACCGTAAGAGACGCTAAGGAAAATAGCCTTACAAAGCTTTGCTTAGTATGAATAATGAGGACACGCAAGCCAGCGATCTTGCGACTTAGGGATCAGGTTTGATACCTATATATTGCACTATCGACTTGAAACCACGCCTAATAAGTGATGAAGAAGATATATTATAATGAAACGGCTGTTGCTATATAGCTATTGAGGTACCCATAGATACCCATTGGGGTAAGGCATCAAACTTGCGATTAAGAGGTTGCAGGTGTAAACGCTATCCATTGCACTATCTACGTAAACCCTGTCCTAATAGAATAAAGAGTTTAACAAAAATATTGATAATTGGTAACAGAAATTGCTGTTTTTTTAACGGTACCTTTTAAGGCAATTTGTTCCTTAATTGGTTCAGCTGCGGTACGTTTTGCTGAGGTTGGGGATTGTACTACTGCTTCATTGTTGGCTTTTCCTTATATATAATAATTATGTGCATATTACTTGAGTACTTTTGGAAAAAAAGGATTTAACATGTTTTCCAAAAATACCTATAATATCAGTACTCGTTAGATTTCCAAAATATTACCAAGCATTTGAAATTATTTGACGTACTTGGTAATATATTGATATAAATATCATGCAATGTCACTTTTTGAAGGACTATTCAACCGACTGGATAAATCGCAGAATACTGACACATCGACGAATGGGTATACCGTCATTGGAGATGGATGAATAAATACAAAATGTGCGAACAGTGGGGGACATGAAGATTCTTCTGCCTCACAAACCGAGGAGCCATGACATTGCCTGACAACCAGCCAGCTTGTGACTACGGCTGGTGTTACCTAGTAGAAACGTAAAACACCTGAAGGTACAGTATATATATGACCGCGTTAATTGCCGTTACCAATTATACATATATTTGAAGCTCGACTAAATAATCTAATGGATTTAAATTCTCTTCGTCGCCCACATTTAGTGTTCATATTTCATAGTACGAGTATTCGTAAAGTATCCTCCGTAGCAAGCCGCAGTAAATAACATCAATTTGGCGACCTTCCAAGATGGGAAGCATTCGCCCGAAGCACCGTCATCTCAAATAATTTCACTGCACATTTGAAGTGGTATGTACTTACGAGTGAAGGTATTAACATTAATATTTAGGCACCTTGGAGAATGTTCTCTGAGTACACCAAAGACGAGGTCAAGGTAGCGTTTGTAGGTAAGTATTCCCCTAATGTGCCCATGAAGAAAGTAACGATAATAAGAGAGAATAGGAAAGGAAGAAGCCAGAATCCTAATAACTGAAACAAAGATCAGATCATAAGCCTGACCAAGAAAGTATAAAAGGCTAATGGGAGTGGGATAACCAGTAAAGGTACATAGAAGACAATATGAAGAAATCCCAGGTTAAGAGTACCTGCCTTTAACCGAGGAGCGCGTATAAACAATATAAAACACAACATATAAAAGAACAATATAATGAAAGTGAATGAAGCAAGACAGGTAAGTGAAAGTCCGTAGACTCAGAAAAACAGTCGTATTACATTGCTCACAAAGATTGGAGAAAATATTACTGTTTGTAAAGCATACAAAAATATATCATATTTAAAACAGAAACTCTTTTAAATTGACATATGTATGTATAATATAATAAAAATTGAACATTCAAACTTTCGTATAACTTATACAAAATTGTTGTATTTTCAAAACTTTTTATTATAAGTGCTAGCATTTTACTGTATATTTTTTATTGCTCTACAATTTCCTCCGTCCGTTTCTAAGAGAAAATGTTGAAGTCGTAGAACGGCAGCGAGTTAACATGACACCCGAGGGGTAATTTGGATCTTGCGATCATAAAACTCAGCAACTGAGCTGGCTATTTCCTCAATGTACAAAAGTAGGTCATATACGTAATTCATACCTAGGTCAGGCAAAGTATCATTGGACCATTGCAATCAGGCAATTGCTGTCAATTGTAAAAAGCTGCATGGAGTTTGCAACTGTATTGACCCAGACACGATTTATATCTCATTTACATATATATTACTGAAGTTATATGACAATAACTCGTTGCATACATTAAATGCGAATTATTATTATCCATGGATTTTAAAACTATGGCTTTTATAAGCTTAGATTAGTATGTTAATATGCCAATCCGTTTTCCTATAGTGTGGACGGATAATATGCGTGTGTGTTTGTAGGTCTTTGTGAATAAACCACCAAGCCTAATAAGGTTTCCAACTAACATTATATTCATTGAAATTAAACTACTATATACGAATTTTATCGCGTTGTTTATTTGGCACTTTTTTACATAATTTAGAAACTACTACTATTAAACTTTACTAATTTTAAGTTAATTAATATATTAAAACTATTAAAACTATTTATATTTAATTTTATAAAATCCGTATATAGTAGTTTAATTTCAATTAATATCATTCGCGTAAACAGAAGACAATATTATGTAACATTATATTGAAAATGGTTAAATAAAGAAGTGTTGGTTTTCTTTAGTAATGATTAATATTTTCCTTAATTTGCGCTATGCGACCTTATTCTCGTTACTTTTTAAGCTTCTAGGTCAACAGGAAGTTGCTCCTAAGATTTGATGTTCAGTACTGCCGTTAATGTAATTAAATACGCACCTTAGGCGCTATTTATTTTTATTGGATTTTATACAATTATGAGGCTAAAAGCCTATTATAACTTCAACTTAATATCCAAATACTTGTCAGAACTAAAAATACTAAAAATAATCATATAGACGGATGACGCATAATTGCAAGTGATTATTTACGTGTTTGATGCCATAGGGCGAGGTTTTCGTTCAATATTATGAAGCATTCTAAAATGAAGAACATCAGTGCAATATTAGGCCACTAAAAATTAAGTAGCAGTTGTAAATTTTAGTTTTTAGAAGAATGACAAGCAATTTTGTACCTAAAAACCCTAAAAGGAACTATAGATCTTTTTACGTCTATAAACTATGCGTCAAACGTAGTAATAATAAGTCTCAAGTCGAAACGTCTAGGTAAACTTAACAAAAAGCTTTCGCTATAAAAATCTACCGTCAGATGTCTACATCTCGAGGGTCCCAGTAATTGGTCGCGGAACAGCCTTTCAACTAGGTCGGACCTTTCGGGACTTAATAGCGAATGGTGATACTCCAGTTTCACTCTTTTTCGTCTTAAGGAGACGAATACTCTTGCTTGTACTACAAAATATTAAGCCATTGTTTTTATAAGTATAATTAGAGATCGTTATGGTTGTTCTAATGAAAGTTTTGTCAAATGCTTCGGTATATTGCAAAATCGATTGTATCTCGTATAAATGTTATACTTGCATCGGTAGTTTTAGCAAGCACAATACACATAACGATTTCTAACATGAGAAGCCATTTTTTCCCTACCTATATTCTTGTGAACATCATACAACTACGATAAAACAAATTAAAATAATGATTACGTAATGTCTAAGGTAGTAAACATTAAAATAAAATGATTTCAAATTTTAATATCAATCATTGGCATAAACACGCTCACACATGTATGTATGTATGTATGTATCTTATGTGGGAGCCAGTCAGTGCAGACCGGCGAAACTTAGACCCAGTGCAGTGGGATCTTTTGTGTCGACACTCTCCCAATAACGACTGCCATAGATGTTCATGGCAGCCGGGACCGATGGCTTAACGTGCTCTCCGAGGCACGGTGCACGTGATAATTGTCAATCAATACGCACATAATTTCGAAAAGTCATATAACTTCCGAAAGTCAGAGGTGCGCGACGTGGGTTCTAACCCGAGACCCTCTGCATTGCAGTCTGTTGGTCTCCCCACTGAGCTATCACTGCTCATACACGTAAGTGGTCGACAAATTATGAAACATATTTTCAAGCCTGTATACAGACCATTCCAAAACGTTAATACAATAAACTAAAATAATAGAGATACGTAATAAATGAAATAATCAATTAAGATACAGTAATTCAGCTTATGTTACTAATTACAGACAGATATTAAATCTCTTAAATAAACTCAGTGCAAATAACTAAACAATAACAGTAAATACAACAGAAATTCCAATAACAATGTCGAAGTTACAAAAGAAAGAAATACAAATATAAGAGATACACTTATAAAACAAGTTAATTACATTTTAATTACACAACAAACTAACGCAGACAGCGAAAGTCAAACAAAAACAACAGCTAAAGGAAACGTTTAAAATGCAGACCGCGAGCATAAAATAAAACCTTTGGAGCCAACAATACGGAAATATACGAGAGAACAACGTTAACAAACGTAAAACATGCACGATTCTATTTGCACCACACTAGCAAATCCAATAACAACCATCATCGCAATGAAATATATCCCGTTTTAGCTTGAGCTAAAGTTTAAAGTTTCGTAACAAGGAATCCTGTTTTGAAACCTTTGGATTCTGAATGGAAGGCATGCGTCTTTCTCGGCAGTTAGTTTTTATTTTTATACAATTTTGTACCGTATTTTCTGAAGATAAAGTTCAATTTAGCTTGTGGTTCCTTGAGCGTGAATCAATATAGCGTTTGTAAACTCGGCACAATTCAAACTGCAAAATATTTCATAAGGTCGTAAAATTGTTTTATGGCACAACCCTATATTTATGTGTTAGTGTTGTGCTAAAGTTTACACCAAATGTTATATTATAATATATCCGTCAGCGATTTTAGATGAAATTTTATAATCTGCGTCAACTAGAAATGGTTTTATATGGTATTACTTTAGAGCAAGATGTTTACTAAACTGACAGCAAACAATTTTCAAAGGACTATTTTAAGAACCTTTGGTTCGGCCGCTTTTACTGCTGAGCATGACACTTTATATATTTTATATTTTATAAACATCAATAAATCGAATACCATTCCAAGCCATTAGGGAAGATATTTCAAATATTGCTGTACATTTAACCATTAAAGTAACAACAATGGATAATGGCTACACTCATAATAAGACAATGACAGAATATTTTAGTAGATTCAAATCTTTTACAGTGATTAAAAGCACTTTAAGATTGCTTAAATAGAATGGCTGTTCCAATTAAACAAAATAAATACAATACAATCTACAAAAAGGAGATAATTAAGAAGAAAGAGAGGATCAATTTAATGGAAGTAATGTCTTGGACGCAGCTGAGGAGGGACATCCCTCAAGAGCCGCTGAACATCTTTCATTCCACATTATTGTACTGTAACAAAAGTAAGAGCGTTATAAGAGTTTTATTTAACTGTTTTATATTGTTGATTAGTATTGTAGTAAGTTATGGACTTGACATTATTGCTATTATTATTTATTATTATGGTTTATCAACAGCAAGTGTTAACAGACTGACATCGAATAGATCACAAAGAATGTATGGTAAGCTGAAACATTTGCCAATTATAGATTAACCAGCATTCATCTATAGTTCTGACATTATTTATGTAAAGAACTTAAATTATTATAACACAATAAGAAATAAGAATAAAGGAGAACAAAATGTAACTTATATTATATATTCAAATTCATATTATTTATTTCGTTTTAACAATAAGTATATGATATAATATATGATTTGAATATTTGTTTATTTGTGTTTGGATAAAAAATTTTGTTGAGTTTAATTTAATTGTATTATATGGAAATATTTGATTGTTTGAGTTTCCACACTTGCGCAATCCATCCTGTATCCTGGAAGGACAAAATGACATCAACGGTCTACTGAGTGAACTATTTATAGATTTGGCAGTTCGCCTAGTAAATAAACCAAATTTCAATTTTACCGGGTTAAAATTGCACCTAAATCTACAAAATAGACCGATACTGACTTTTCTAAAAGAATCAGTCAGGTTATCTTTATGAATTACATTCGCTTTAATTTGTCTTTTATTCATCAAACAACACAGATATTTTGTTTAACGAAATAAGCTATTTCCAAAGTATAATGTAATCGACTGCCAAACAAATCGTTGTGTTTGTTGATTGATCACTATTGATTAATTTAACTCTTGTCTGACCTTTACGACCCTAACCTTTAAAAACAATATTGGTAGCTTTGAATTTAATCAGTAGTTGCCTACATTTCGATATGTTATCGTATTACTTATTTTGATAATAATTTGCGGATTATTTATGTTTTATGTTTTAGAATCGGTACAATAGGTTTAGAGACATGACATGAAATCAAACGAATTTCACTTCTTTATATAATTACTACTTATAACATACGGTTTCACAAGCTCCACTTCTATGAGTCGTAGCGTGATATTAGATAACCTAAATATTTATACTTTGTGAAACTTAATTAAATAATATAACTTTATAACTTTGTAACTCTGTTCCTAGCACTGTACTTCTTTAAAATACTGTTTTTTTTTTGTTGTTCTATTGTTACGCTAATTACTTGTGCATTTGTTATTTTAGCTTATAACGTCAAATATTTTTTGGCGCTATTGTATATTTATATGTGGAAACTCCTTTGGATTAAGTGTAGTTAATTTGAACATTAATTATTTTCGAATTGTATATGTTTGTTTACCAAATAAAATAAAAATAAAAATAAAGATATTTACCAATACCTTCCTCAATAATAAGGCTATAAAATAAAAAAAATCACCATTTTGATCTGACTGATCGCTCTAGAGATCAGCGCAGGCAAAATAACAAATAAAATCTTCAGTTATAGTTAACTTATATAAGTACTTTATCGTCTTTTTCTACATTACATTACTGTACCGCAATATATTTTACTATATCATTATAAGCGATATCTGATCTCCCGAACAACAACATCTCTAACAAGTCATGTCATAACATAAGCGAAGCCCCTCATAGAACATCTGGTTCACCACATAAAGTTATAACAGCTAATTGATGGAAATAGGCCACTATGGTGCTGCTAACCATGGAGACAGCTTGGCGTACTTGAACGTTGTAATATTTAATTATATTGCGGCGGCGAGCTAAGTAGTGCGGGAGCGGTGCCGACGTGATCTTAAGCCGAAGTCGTTTATTTCTTGTGGATGTTTTGTTTTGGGCTGAATGTTTAGGAACTAGGTTGTTGTTGGTTTTGTGTAAATAATACCAGATGGGCTAAGTTGTAGCGGGTGTAGAGAAAGCAGTCAAAGAAGGCCTCATTACTACCGCAGTAGTCAGTTACAGGTTACAGTTTTTATAGTGACAAACAAGAGGTAGTAATAATAATATTTTAAAACATTTATATTTTATTTTTTATACTACTAAGTTGGCAAACAAGCATACGGCTCACCTGATGGTAAGTGGTCACCGTAGCCTTTGGACGCCTGCAACACCAGAGGCATCACTTGCGCGTTGCCGACCCTTTAGGAAAGGAAGTGGGAAGGAGAATGAGCGGGAATGGTGGAAATGGGATGATTGGGCCTCCGAAACTCTCACTCATCGAACGAAACACAACAGTAGGAATACTGCTATTTCATAATATTGTCTTCTATTTACGCGAATATTATTCATTGAAATTAAACTGCTATATACGGATTTTATCGCGTTGTTTATTTGACACTTTATTACAAAATTTTGGAAATTTTTACACTACTAAGTACTACTATTAAACTTTACTAATTTTTAAGCTAATTAAATTATTATTAAACTATTTAGATTTAATTTATTTTTACACTTTCCCCGACGTTTTGGTTGCTTTTCAGCAGCCATGGTCACGGGGAGACTAAGATGGCAGTTGTCTCAATGTTCCAGTGTAGTTATTTCAAAGTACCCGAACATAATTTAATCATTGGTGTTTCTATTTACGCAGAATGAGCTCAAAGTATCATGAAGTCTAGCTGTGGTTTGCTTCTTCTTGGGTTTGACTATTTTTATTACTGGATCCCAAGCTGGTGGTACATTCCAACCATCTTCTCTATTAAAATTAGGATGTTTTTTGATTTCAATAGCCTCGCGAAGCATCCTTGGTAGGAATCGGTGTTCTTTAGCGAGAATCTGTGGTTTGTCAAATCTCAGGTAGTGGTTGGTCCCCTGTTGCACATGTTCACACACAGCAGACTTCAACGAGCGTCGGTGTTTTACATCAGCTATGTGTTCTTTTATGCGGGTGCCTATGTTTCTCTTGGTTTGACCAATGTATGAGAGTCCGCAGTCACAATCTATTTTATAGACCCCTGCATCTTGTAAAGGTAGTTGGCACTTGACGGATGGTAAAAATTGACTTATCTTCGTTGGCGGCTTGAAGTATGTGTTGATTGAAGCTCGCTTCAAGATGTAGCCAATCTTGTCAGTGACACCCCTTACATAAGGCAGTATAGCAGGCTGGCGCTCGACTGTGGCTGGCTTTTCTCGGGATCTGTGACAGCGGCGCGGCTGTTGGAGCTTGTTGTCTTGCTGTACTTGCTTGACATGTTGAAGCTTGGCGTCCAGGTGTTTCTTGTCACAGATCCCATGGGCTCTCTGAAACAAAGACATTCCCACGGTAGCTAACTGTTTAGGATGGTGGTGAGATTCACCGTTTAAGTACCTATTTGTATGGGTCTTTTTCCTATATACAGTGTGGCTCAAAGTATGATCAGGATTCCTGATGACAAGTACATCTAAGAAAGCTAATGAATTATTTGCCTCTAATTCCATAGTAAATTGGATGTTATTATTAATGGAAATAAGATGTTCTAGGAATACACTTGCACTATCTGTTGGTAATATTGTAAAAGTATCATCTACAAACCTCTTATAAATCCTGGGTGTGATGGGGGCAGTATGTAAAGCTCGAGCCTCGAAGTCCTCCATATATATGTCAGCAACGACAGGCGATACTGGGGAGCCCATTGCGACACCATCAACTTGTATGTAGAATTTATTGTCCCACAACAGATAGCCAGTTGTTAAGCAATGCTTAAGTAGTTCTGCATATTCCTCAGGCATATTGTACTGTATTAGCTTCCTTTTAGTTATTTCAATACAGTCATGTGCAGGTAAGCATGTAAATAATGACTGTACATCAAAACTAACCATTGTTTCATTGTTAGTGAGACGTAGGTGTTTAATTTCACTCACAAAATGGTATGAATCCTTTACATGTGCTCTCGAGTTGCCTCTGAGTGGTGAGAGTATCTTCGCTACGTGCTGAGCCAGTCTGTAAGTTGGTGTGTCGATCTGACTCACAATAGGACGTAGGGGAGCGTTTTCTTTGTGTATTTTTGGTAACCCATACAGCTTTGGAGGTTTTACGCAAGCTATTTCATGTCAATATTCTGTGAGAGGGTAGTCCTTCCCCGGTCGAGCCGTCCCATTCATGCTGAAATCAGCGAGGCTCTATTACTCAAAAAACACATATTGCAAGACCATATTGCCTGTGCGGAAAACCTTGTGGAAGGCCTATGACCATGACCAGCAGTGGACGTCTTTCGGCCGAAATTGTGATAACATATTGCAAGAAAATGTATGTAAATATTTACATGGCCTTCAAATAAAATAACCTACCCACCACTACTTCCCTTGGGTCTCATAAAATACGAATGCAGCGTTACATCAGAAAAATATAGCAGAACAGATAACATCTAAATTGTTAGCAATTTAAGAGCAGCAGAAATAAATTTATAGTTATTCTCTGGTTCAACATATTAAGGCTCTATTACAATCATAATAAGTAGGTCTACCACATATGTTTTAAAATACATTTTCCAACTACAAGTAAGAAGCAATCTTTTACAAAGTTTGATACTCAACGATTTCAGAAAACGTATTATAATGCCCTCGCGTAGAAACGATTTATGGAGGTAAACTTGCGACGTTAGTTCTCGTGAAAAGTATATTTATTTATGGTTCAAATATTTATATGATCATTTCGATTTGAAAATGTAAAAGCTTAAAGTGATAGAGGTATTACCTAAGACTAGGTTCTTCTGTTTTTTACTGCTTCTACTCAGGGGTAGGCTCCCATAAAGAAAATTGACGTCGTGAAAGCGTCTGGATGCGGGTGGCCCAATTTCGGTCTGTATGGAAAACCTGTGGTCCTATGTCCAGCAGTGGATGTCTTTCGGCTGAGATAATGATAAATGCTTGTATTACTTAAACTTATATAATACTTATTTTGCATTTGCATAACAAGAGTTATTATATACAAGCAAGCTCAATATTATATTTTGTTCATATCGCATCCTTCTTATTTTATTGTATTTTAATTAGATTACTAAAAGAAATTTTTTATAGAATAATAGTAATAATATAAACTATGTCACATACATACATACATAGATTCACGCCTGTTTCCCAGAGGGGTAGGCAGAGACTACGGATTTCCATTTGCTACGATCCTGACACATTTCTCTGGCTTCATTCACTTTCATCACATTCCTTATACACGCCCGTCGGTTCAAGGTGCTCTTAACCTGGCCTTTGTCCCTATGTCACAATAACCGGCAAATTACAATTAAACCGAACGACGACCGAACGGACTGGCATAAATATATCTCCAATAATGCTCCAGACTCGGAACAACTATCTGTGGATTACACTAATTTTTGTCCCGTTTGGGCATCGAACCCATAACACTCGGCGCGGTGGCAGTGGCGAGGCGACCACTTAAACCACTGCTATATATAATATATAGTAGTGGTTATATATAATATATAATAATACTTACCTCGACCGCATATAATAGTTATAAAGCATAGTTTTAATTAAGATACTATATTGAGTCTCTTATTCGAAATTAATCTGTACCTTCTATGAGCATACTTCGACAATGAGCTTACGAAATTTGCGACCCTATTACGTGTTATGTGTAACATCAAAGCTAGTCATTATTGCCTACACGCTGGTAATCTCCCAGACATTGGTACTTAATTATATTATCTATCCCAAATGATTACCTATCTAGCTGAATTAGTGCCAATTAAACCCCTATGTAGACAATGAATCTACTGGAAAATCTAAGCAAACATAATAGTGTATTAAACACTACCTACAAGAAAACAAAGTAGTGACAGCTTAGTGGGAAACCGATGGACTGCCACGAGTTCGATCCCGAGGCGCGCATCTCTGACTTTTCGAGCTTATGTGCGTATTAAATAGATCATTATCGCTTGCTTTAACGGTGAAGGAAAACATCGTGAGGAAACCTGCATGTCTGAGAGTTCTCCATAATGTTCTCGAAGATATGTGAACTATGCCAACCTGTACTGGGTCAGCGTGGTGGATTATAGCCTAACCCTTTTCACACTGAGAAGAGGCCCGTGCCCAGCAGTGGGACAGTTTAATACAGGGTTGATATTATTATATACAACAAAACAAGAATATTATTTATGACCGAAAAGAAATGAGATTCGAATAAGGAATAGCAACAAGGCAAGATATACATAAAAAATGGAACCCGTGACTTGAATTCATGAAGTAAAGGCCCAAGTTATCAACAAAAAATATTGCCATCAAAAAACTTCTACCATTGAAAGGCTGACTTAAAAAGTGTATAAAAACATCCGATGTAATCCTTCAAGTTCTTTGTTGAGTGGAACCGAACTTGAACGCGGTTCGTATCTAAACCAGCGGGGTTGAAACATCCCTGGGGGGTTGAACGGATAAAGGGGATGACAAAATTCATGATTTACGTTGATATCGTAATCTGGGGCGGTCGCCGGAAGCGGTGGAAGCTGCGAATTATGTTCAGTTTCCCGTGGAGGCGATAACGATGTGTGTTTTTCAGACCCCGATACCGAAGGTTATGCCTTCCGATGCTTTATACCCAGGTACTTTATGGAGCAAGTTATCGAGGACCTGATATACAACGCCGGGGTGAATGGGTCTTGGATTTAGGATCGGTAAACTTAAGGGTCGATACAAATTAGTCTAGGTGATGGCAAAATGTTTATCGGTGTCTTGAATAGGGTTAAAATTACACGTATATTTAGATTCATGCCTGTTTGTAGTAGAAGTCAGTAGAATCAAAGAATTTACACACGATGGCAGAGACCTTGCTGCCATTTTTTTATAATTCAAAATGTTGTTGTGCCATTTTTATAAATAATAATTATGTCAATCAGGAACTGTATAAATTCCATAAAAAATTATGCTGTACATCTGAAGACATTGATTCTGAAGAACTCATGTACTGTTCTATTTGTAGTACAGTAATTCAATAAGAGATTTATTTTCTATGTTTTGTGTGGTGGATATTCACGAACCTTTTCTTTATTACTGGTTATGCGATGGCTAAACTATATAATCAGCTTACCCGTTGAGTTCCACTTATAAGCTTGGCTCTTTTGAGATATACTCGTTCCGGGTATCATAGCGTAAAAACGTAGAATGGCTCGAAGTAGGTCAATACGTTATAAGATGGGCTTTGATATATTTAGCATATCATAACACCTTCTATAGCGGCTTGATATATTTTTCTTTTTTATAGGTTTATATTTTACCAGACTATTTATTATAAACAAAATTTAAACAAAAAAGAAAATATTCTAAAACAAAAAATGCACTAAACAGTTAAAAAATAATTGCGTTTTCTTGTGAAAATCTACATTATTGTTATTTTTGCAGTCGGTGTCAATCTAACACTGTTAACATCAACCAGACGAAACAAGAATATTACTAAAATAATAAATTTAAATTTATTGAATTTTCTTGGTTAAAGAATAACAGAGGACTTTATGCTGAGCAAGGACGGCGGCCGAGCGCACATAATACTTAATACAATAATAACTGTACCCGACATAAACGTGGTGAGTTAAATAACAGGAGTCTTGAAATGAAAGTGAAATATACTCTTTATTACATCAGTCAAAAGTCGACCATAACTGTATAAGGCGTAGGGCAGACTACGTCACTTTTGGAAATGTCGAAGTGGTGTTCCACTACTGTATATACTCCTAGGCACGAACCTCTTCTCAGTCTGAGGTTTAGGTCATAGTCTACCACGCTGACTACATGCGCCTTGGCTGACTCTACATATCTTCGAAAACACGAGCAGATTTTCATACAATGTTTTCCTTTATCGTTAAAGCAAGAGTAGATGAACTACTTTACGCACAAATAATTTTAAAAATTCGGGATATCTAGTATTAATGCAAGCGTGTTTCTTTTTTCATGCAGAAACACAGTAACGAATTGACATAATAAGTTTATAATAAATACACTGCAGCGTTAAATTATTATAGATAAGAATCATATTGGCGTGACTCCGGGCCGTCAAAGTCTTATTTATGTGTGCTTGGAAACCGGGATTTCATTAATTCTGTGGCAACCAGGCTGGAGAAGTGAGTCGACTCTACTCGACTTTACTGCTGTCAACAGATCGCATTACCTCCTTGAGAAAAAAGAGATAAACGTGGAAGAAAATACATCGTTGCCTATCCTATCAAGACAATGCAGGCTTGATACTGCCTAGTATGTGAGATACCATTTTTCATGATAATACGCTGTTATTATTATAACATGAATTTATCTTAAGACTCATATAAATTGCTCTCATGAATAGACCATACAAATATCTTTTGCTAGCACTCATTATGTTGAGGTTATAAAATATAAATTACTGTGTGTTAGGGTCACCATGATAATGGCTTTGATAAATCAAAGGGTCCGTAATTGTCCTGCGGTGAGCAGGGCCTCCATGAGAAACCGCAATTAGCGAGTCTGATATGTTGCGTAAAAAAATTATGAAGTGGGACAAATGGTCTAGCTGAAGATTTTGTAAGCAGATCCGGGCATTATTTTAGGCCCTTATATCTTTAAAAATAAAAGTAACCTACCTTTGGCAACATTTTTCTGCTTTATCGTTCGTCTACAAAAACCTTTCTCTGAAATATCAAGTCCAAATACCAATATTATATAGTTAATGATCAGTTGTAGTTGCCAATGAAAATGGAAAATGGTACATAGTTAAATCAGAAGGTTGGTATAAGCAGTGTCATACCTATAATATGCCAAATATATTAACGTTTCTAAACCTTACGTAACAAATAGCAACTCTTTGCTCTTTACCTGATGCAGATCTAGACTTGAGAATAGATAGATAGGACTAGATTACAGCAAAAACGAAAGTAAAAATAATATCATTCATGTAAATAAAATTAGACATCGTCTCCAAAACTAACAATATCAAACTTTGTGCCCTCATTCGACATGACTGGAAGCGGCACACGATACTCAAAGTTCTGGTCTGTTGTCCATGAACAAAAGACTCACACCCTAAGACCATAAACCTCGAAATTAAATTACATCATTCCACCGAAGTGAAGCCCCACTCGAGCTTTAAGGAATTCGCACAAAGGACGGAGGCTTTCACGCGAAACTTTCTCAAGCCCATTCGAAAAGTAAACCCTTTTATTTGGACTCTGAATAAAATAAATTGTTTGAATTCCATCACACACGCTGTCTGGCGCGACGTGTCCGTAATTGAAAAATAAAAGCTTTTGTTGCCGAACTACTGTGGCCACCGGGGCCCAGATTGGTCAGACCTTTCAGTTGAAATGGCAGCCTATCATGTCAGGGTTGTCAATATAACGAACTTTTTATGACAGTTACGAAAAAGTTAGTTACGAGATTATAAAAAACATATGGATTTTGGATGATTTTGTACGAGGTTTATTTAATAGCACTACTTTAGATCATTTTGAAACTAGTTACAATGTAAATTATTAAATAAAAACGATTATGGTATAGTATCGTATTACGGGGAGAATAAGATGGTAGTTTAACATTTCCACAATGTTCTGAAAGTAGTATTTTTGGAAATAAACCGCGGTAAAATAATATGTAGTTTAATTTTAATCTATGACATTCGCAATATTATAATTAAAAAATGTTATAGCCAGGTATGGATATTATTCCGCTGATTAAGCTGAATTAGTTCGTTGCATTTTGGAAAGCCGCATTTGGGTTCTCTATACCTAAATTCTAAGTGAGAGCATCGAGTTTGGAACTGTGCCAAAAATAATATAGATATATATAATATATTCTATGACCTAATTGAATCAATTATTTTGATTTCATTCATAGATGCTAAATACACAGACAATTATTGCCGGGATAAATAGGATGACCCCATGTCAATAATAATACGGTTAAAATTTGTGAATTGTAAGCGTCCTATATCATAATTCTAAAACTTTAGAGTTCCAACAAAACTTAACAAGAATAACAATAAACTATTCTTAGGTCAAAATTAACCCAATATATTACCAAAGTATTCCAACCATAAATAGTGAATAGAGGTAAGCGAAGATTCAAAGTATACCAAATAAGTTAAAGTAATGAAGTTCTAAGTATCACAAGTTAAGTTGTCTCCCAGCCCACAACGAATTTAATCAGAAGAAATAATAGGGAACGCAGGAAATTAAAGGCCTTCCCCTTTGAATTTATTAGAACAATTAGACGCAAGTGGCTTAATCACCACCCTTACAGCCTGGATCATTACACAGTCAAGACCGAGGCTCAGATATTGAAATCAAAAGCTATAGCATTTTTATATAATAAGTAAATATTTACCATGCTATAGTATCGAATTCCTATCCTCGAGCAAAAAATATTGATTAAGGATCTCGTAATATAAACCCATCAAAAAACGTAATCAATTTCGAGTTTGATACACAGAGTAAAAATTTGTCAGACTCGACCCAGTTTTGCATGAAACGTTATCTTGCCTTAATTAATCACAAGTGTACCCTACACTGATAAATTCTCATTCAAATGTAAAAAAAGATTCTAGACAAAACCTAAGTACTAAGTAAGTACTAAAACTATTTTCATATCTCGTTAGTAATAATTATTTATAACCATTAAATAACACAATACACATGAAACACGTTTAGAAATCAGTTTCTATTCAACTAAAATTCATTAGGAAAACTAGAAGCGAGAGTTTGAACCGGTCGAACACAGCGCCGATACAACGAAATCAATTTGGACCAACGCCACAACTACCATCAAATCAATGTTCTTCTCCGATCAGACAAAAGACAAAAGTTAGACGCGGGTAACAAACAAAGTGGGACGCGGAATCGTTGTCGGAGGTCTGAACACGGCCCAGATTCAATAGTGCTGACAAACCAAGCAGGCGTTAGTATAGAAACGAACCCTTGTATATCTAGATAGTCTTCCCCTAGAACTGACACTATCCCCGTCATTTAATGAATAGAGACCATTTATCCGCACCCGGCGCTGATTGAATGGATACTAGAATGTGACAAGTTATGAAGTTACATTGAAATTTTTAGTTTTAATGGAGTTAGCAACTTTGTTAGTTATAGCTCGTGAACTTTGTATAAAAATGTTGTTAGCAGTGACAGTTGAGACAACATGCAAAATAATAAGAAGTTAAAAAATGTTATTGAAAGTACTTTTGCCCTTTATAAAATTAATGCGTGTACAGTTTTCCATGTTTTAGTGGTTTTAAAAACTTTTAGTCATTTTACAGTCATTTTCTGTTAAATGCAAATAATAAAAAGTAAAAATGCAAATTAGAAAGTAGTTCATAGAATAAAGTTTGGAAAATGAGTACGTCGTGGCACCTTTGGCGAATCTTTATATTCGTTGTGAGCCTTAAGGCTCAAATCTAGGTTTGGTGAAAATGTGTTATTGCTTTAACTGAGACTACAGCAATGTCTGTTGAATAGCAAAATGTATTGCTGAAACCTAAAACAGGCTAGCAAATATCTCTAAATTACCTATTAACTACAGATGTCTTACTGCTTATAGGAATATCAGAGAGAAGCTACATAGGAACTTGTATTGAATAATTATTATTAAGTGTATCACAAATATACAATATGAAGAACAAAAACAGCTCAAAGACTTAATAAATGTCAAGAATAAGTTTGTCAATTTGAGACTTGTTATATTTGACCAAAGAACAAAGGTCTTTGTGTAACAGAGGCAAAACCTCTACACAAACCAACTTCACCTATAATAGCCGCGAACAAACTGAAGTCTGAGTGGCAATTCGTGGCCTACCCAATATACATAGAAGTTAAAGCAGTTTTGTTATGTAAATTCAGTAATTATAAAGGGCACAGTTATTTGTGTTACTAAGGTCTACTATTGCGTAATTCATAACACGAGATAATGGGCCAAATTAATGTTTAAAATGTTATTTATACAATTCAAATGGTGTAAGTTGTGGAAGGCTTAATGTAATCCTGCTCACGTCCTATATACGTTAACGTATTTTGAACCTTTTCTGCTAAAAAAATCAACGGATTTATCACATTATAATAGGAGTAATTTTGCTAAAGATGTTTCGAAAATATTCGGAATGCCGTACCTAGAAAATTTAATTCAAGTGAATAAGATCGCTCGGTTAAAGTTTTTAATGTTTAAAGTAATGTCTTTTATGTTCGCAGCGTTGTACAAAATACGAGAGGTGCACAAGGGGCGAACAATAACGTTTTATTTGCTCTGTTTGTTTAGTACGATGCATTATGAGTATAACGTATGTACATTTGTAATAGATTAGCTGTCCCGCTCGGCTAACTAGCCAACTAAATTGAAATATAGTGGTTTGTTTGTTTGTTAAATGAAATTATTTCATAATATTATTCATATACATGTTGACACTGAGATATATTTACATTATTATAACGTTATATTTTTATGAGTATTGCTACATGCGAGCTTTTGAATTATCTCAGAATAAAAGCAAAAATGCCTATTTATGTCGATGCCTTCTTAAATACACAGGAGTCTTTTTCAAAAGAACTGGTTCCACATGCTGGTTTGGTTTTTTTAAGTAGCGTAAGATTGAATTCACAAAATTAAGGAAGTAGATGATGACTGATGATGATACCCTTAAGTTTACTGAATCTGTAGAGTATCAGAATTGGCTTTCTACAGTATTAATACTATACTAAACTTATAGACTCTTTTGAATATTATAATAGTCAATCGATGTCTTACTTATTTAAATACCTATGTAAATATTCATGTTATTCTAAGAAAAATTGTATCACGAAGCAAACAACTTTATCACAAAAGCAGACAGAATAATATTATGTAAATATTAAAAATATTCCAATAAACTAGAACGCTGTCATAAAATTATATCTGTAGAATTTTCATAAACAGTAACATTGAAGAAGAATACGATGTAAATCCCAGATCAAGCTAAACAGGATCTCGGTACAAAACCCAGTTGATCTAGATGATTTATTTGTCTCGCCGCCACATAATAACGACACAAAAATATTCAGACGAAGATTTAGACTGCTTAGGACTATTATTGTAAGAGACACTCAAATATCGTCGAGGGCGCGTCGCGAAAAATTGTCTCTTATGAAATAAAGTAAATGTTGTTAAAGAGCTTTTTGTCTAACCGATAATAAATCTTGTTGTGTCATAAAATTGGATTCTAAAACATTTAAGTTACAAAGCCACTTTATTTAATGTATCAGATTCAAATAGAAATTTTCGTTTCAATACATAGTATCTTACATTTTCTACTTGAAAAAGCTTACTGAATTGTAAAGAAAATCGTATTGTATTGTGTATTACTCGTATTGTAAAAGAAGTAATGCTGTTACAATAAATAGGTTTTAGTTTCTATAAAAAACATTTCTCGCACTAGACACAATAATTGTCTGCGTCGAAACTTTAGAAACGGCGCACCAAAATTGTAAATAACTATTCATGGACCTATCAACGGCGGCGTTCGAATTCACAATGTTCCATACATAGCTAATAGCAAAGTGACCGTTTAAACTACTACGCCAACAGTGAAATACGAAGGTACTTGTGCTAGAAACAATTGATAGAGTGGATTTGTAAGAGCTATCCATTTCAGTAAGTATACAAAAGCTCAATAATATGATCACGTAGCTAGAATAACCAAATTTTATATCAATTTGAAGCTCTGAACGATGTAACGCTAGTGAATGCGACTGCCATACATGAGGTTTCAGGTTAGATTCCCGAGTAAGGGCAAATTGTTACTAGGTTTTCAGTAAATACCTTTTTTTAGAAGTAACTGGGATTTTGCAACTGTTTCCGATGGATGGCAAATAGAACACCAATTACAACGGACTTGAAGCTAAGCTGGTGAAATGTAGGCGTAATAAATCCTAACCTAGCATTTCTGGCATGATAACTATTTATATATCTATTGTAAGGGTATCTATCTGCCACTATTCAAATTTAAATCAAAATTATAATATTAATACGTTTATCGAAAATAAAATCACCTTAAAACTGCGCCGAGCGAAATGTGTCAAGACAGGCGGTCCCAGTTAAGTAAATAAAATCAACACTTTTTGTTTAATACAAATATAAAATATACATTTATCATAAAAATGAATGTGTTTACAATTGTTCCGTGTAAAAAACTTAAAATAATTAATATTTTCGCGCACAAAATTACATAAATTTGCATGAAAAATGCAAAAACGTAAGCTCGTGTTACGTGATTTTAAATTATAACAGTAGAAATCTATCCTATTTTACAGCTTAAACGAAACATAAATAGTTATATTACAATTTGCCCGTCCCAAATATTTTAGTTATTGGTTGACAATAAAGATACATATTTATCAAAAAAGCACTTGAAATCCTCCTTACAATTTCACAATGGCGGCCGCGCGGCGATTTAAATATGCGCCGCACGAGATCTGTCATTATAATAATAATAATATAATAATAATAATATTCTATCACATACACACAACACCATCTAGCCCAAACTAAGCAGAGCTTGTACTATGGGTACTAGACAATGGATAAACATACATATATGTATACTTTTTTTTTGTAAATACATACGTATTATACACAGAAACACCCAGACAAAGACAAACATCCATGTTCATGCACACATTATCTGTCTTACGCTCGGCGCAGTCTTAACCATTCATGATAGTTAAGGTGAATTTATTTTCGACTCGCTAGTTAGACAAAAACAGGTAATAACGTACCGATTTGAGAACGAATAAAGCTTAAAGAAGGCATTTATTACAGCATATTATTATACCGAAAAGTCCAATTATCGTTATATACGACTTGAGATAATCTTACAAGAATCGTTAAAATAAAAGTAAAATTTGGAAATGTCAAAGGTCAATTTGACTTGTCGTTAACCACATCGTCGGCATCCTTGAACTCGTTTTATGTTAATCTATTGAGCGTTACGAAGCCTCTGAAAATCTAGAAGTGGATAAATATTGATTGACCCAGAAATATAACAAGTGACATCATACTAGATCTATTGACTTTACGCAATTATCTACAGGCACAATCGCTTAATGCGAGAGGAAGCGAGTTATAATCCCTTAATTAAGTTATTCAGAACAGTTAAGCAGTTAAACTAGTTGTTACATTGCGTCAATACAGAAGCTAAGGGTCTTGAATACCGGGACATTGTTCCGGAATTTATGGAAATGTCCTGAATGTCGTGCATGTTCAAACTATATATACTTAGATATATAGCTTGTGGGTTTTGTACAAGATCTTAACTTGGTATCTAAGTGTGAACAGTTTTGTTTTGACGTTGGTATTTGAGGATCTGTTTTGTAGCCGTAAGGCAACTTGGTCCGATTACATGAGTGTATTGATTTGGTTGGTATCGAGTGTATTGATATTTAAACTTAGTTGTTTTAAGCAAATAAAGATTGTTAGTAAGTCAAACTTGCATAGGTGACGTGATTTAAGTAAGCATTGTGGATAAGACACGGTAGAATAAATTGTGCTCCATAAATATTTGTTCTGACTCTGGATGTTATTGGTGTCCGTTATTTGAATATTTTTCGCCAGCAACACAGGGATTATATTTACCAAGGAACTAGAAGCCTTATTTTTAAATTAAAAGAATAATATATTAAAACATAACCATTTCGAACATTACGATGACTCGGCTAAAACCAGCAGCAAACTGCTGCAGCTTTGTCTCACTTAGAGACAAAGAGTTCAGATATTATAAATAATCACTTCGTTATTTATATACCGAAACACGTGAGAGTGCCACAAAGACCTGCCTTAATAGTGCATAAAGGCTTCTATTGACTAAAATCTTATCTTTGACATAATTTTACACAGCAGTAAAAAATACCAAAGGATATCAAAACGAAGGATTTAACCATTAATAACAATTAGAATTTTATGAAGAATAATAATAAAGTTGGAACAGTTGATGGCACCGATCTTAATTTAAATTTGATTTCCAAACTAATTCTCGAAGATAGATTGAATTGAAATATTAGAACTAACGAAATTCGTATAACCAAATGAAATTATTCACACCAGAATAATTTTAGAACGAGGAATCTAAAACAAGCGTTGGTTTTTAGGAAAATGGTGTATAATGGTGGTTCATGAATAATATATCTTTGAAAAAGTGTAGTATTTTTATGATAACAAGCTAACTAGATAGCCCTAAAGGTAAGCCACCGTCGCCTTTGATTTCTTTCTTCTCAAATTCTTCTATACTGATTTATTAACAATCACAGGAAAGACATTCCTTACGCTTGTACCATTGTTGTAAATATTTCACATGAAAATTAATTTGAAAAGAATTTTTACCTATTTATATTAAAAAATATAACGAAACTATGTCTGTGCAGATATTTTTGAATACGAAACATTGTCGACTGTATGGAAAATCCCGCACGTTAAACAATGGTTTTTATAATGTTAGTCTGTCTTTCTGTCGGTTTGTTATGTAAAATACACATATCAGATTCTGTTAGAGGTTTCACAGTTCAATAACTTAGAATTCAACTTACAACCACATGCCAACAAATTTCATTCAATAGGCGAAGATAGAATGCAAAACGTGATCCACCAAATGAAATAGCGTATAACTGTAAATAAATAAATAAACTGTACAATATTCCACATAAATTACATATATACATACATTGTTTCCCAGAGGGGTAGGCAGAGACTACGGATTTCCAATTACTACGATCCTGACATAGGCCAGGGACTTCATTCACTTTCATTACATTCCTCATACATGCTCGCCGGTTTAAGGTGCTCTTAACCTGGCCTTTGACCAGAACGTCTCCGATCTGGTCAAGAAACGTTCGCCTAGGTCTGCCTCTTACGGCTGTTCCATTCACACTAGTCTTATAAACTTTCTTAGTCAGTCTTTCCTTCCTTCTTTCTACATGCCCAAACCAGCTTAACATACCCTTTTCTATTCTTGTCGCTATATCCAATTTCATGCCGCATCTCTCTCTAATCACACTATTCCTTATTCTATTTTTCAGAGTCACGCCACATATGTCTCTCAGCGCTCTCATTTCTACAACATTTATTCTGTTCTTATGCTTCTTTTGCCATACCCAAGTTTCATTTCCATGCATAAGTGTAGACACTATTAACTATTCCACACAACTTATCATGATCAAAATCATGTACTGTCACTAGATGCATTCTGACATGATGTTGTTAACAAAGGCGTTAAAGCCTCTCTATGAACGCTATCGGCGCTGATTCACGTCAGCGCGCACGTCAGACTCGCGTGTCGTGACGTGTGTTATGTGACGCGACACTTTCGTCCACGAGGGATGAAATGCAGTGAGTTGTTTCGAAATCAGCGTTTCATTTAAATGAAATTATTACGGTTATATTTATAATAGACAGTTTGGTATGAATGCCATTTTTCAAATATCAAATTTCCATCAATCTTTTATACTTACATATCTAATTGCAATCATATACAGAAGTCGATAAATATAGACACTTAGACCTTGTGTTGATTTTGATCGCTTGATATACACATTCCAGATAACATGAGAAGTGAAATATCAAAAGTTAAAGGCGATAGAATAAGACTGACACTAAACTTGAACATTCTTAAGTATTTCTTTGTTACCTAAATAAATAAATGTTTATATTTTACGCATATGGTAATATTAATAGATAATGTTACGTCTTTAAGTATCGCCATTGTATCAGCGAAAATGAGACAAGTATATAGTTTTGTCTCATTCTCGTGCATACAATCACAATGCCTTAACAGATGGTGGTATGGTAGCAGATATTATTATAATGTAAAAATATTACCGGTCGGGAGCCAAACGTTAGTGAGGATGTTGCTTAAACCTCTGAGATTAAACCCACATAATACTTTATTATTATAACATTATTTGTGCATGAGCTTAATCAAATTATAATAATTAATCTCAATTTTAACAAAGTATAGCTCCCGCACAAAATTAAGGAGAACCTATTTTATTTCATTTTGTAATACCTTTATTTTAAACCCGTTTGTTTGGCATACACGATCATAAATTGTGTGTAATATCATATTATCCCAATTAAATACAAAGCCTTTATTTCTCTTTAGCTTGTTTCAAATGTATTTTAACGTAAATACCAATATATTAAATTAATGGTTGGCCACTGCTGATTATAATATCAAACATAATAGTAAACAGAGCGTTGGGTACATTAGTTGTATATGGATATTAGTTGCTCTGCCGAACATTGCTTGTATTAGCACAGACACTGAATCAATATCTACAAAGTTTATCACAACTAAACAAACGAATAGATGGGTATATAATTGACGTATTTATCATTAGATTTGATCATACATACATAGATTGTATACCTACAAAGGGTAGACAAAAGTGTTTTACATACACATTTGACCAGCAATTTTGAGAAGTACTCGTATATCGGACATATAGCTAGACTGCGCTTCTACTCATGATTTGAGGCATTTATAGCAACAACACTTAAGTCATGCTAGCAATCAAACTCTATATTTATATTTCTGTACTATTTTGGGGAATGTTCTTATTTTATAAACAGAAAAATATATCTATTTGTAAAATAAGGACATTCTTCCTTTTTAATTTTTACAGTCGTGAGTTTATCACAGGTATTTATTAGTATTAGTTTGCGGTAGCTTAATATATCCCCAAGAGCCTAAAGGGAAGCGTCATATTAAAAAAATTAACTAACTAAATATATGTAGATAGTTGCTATACTAATATGTATTTTGGAGAGCACATTAACGACATACAATTAAAATGAAAAAGAAAGAGGGAGTAAAATAGACTTAACTTCAATTACTATTAAAAATTATATCGAGCGTGTCTTATTCTGAAACCCCAAGCACGCCATCGCCATTGAGCAATCAGCGATCACACACTTCTTTTGCTTCATACACACCTATTACATAAGTCATACTTATTCATCTCCGAATCGCACTCTCAACTGGGCCTTTCTCTCAAACATCTTGCACTATAAATGATGTCTACATGAATAAACCATTAACATCAATCAGTACAAGCGAATTATTAATATTAATGCAATCATGTCTGAGTTTGAATACTGCAATATTATACGTGCTAAGTTAGGCTTTGATGACGATGAGTTACCAAACAGTTTATGTGCCTTCAATTTCTCCAGGGATATTAGAGCTACTAGGAAATGATATCTAGTATTTGCACACACAGACGAAGTCCTTCACTGATCCCCAAAGATATAATAGATAGGTCTTGTAGGATACAGATATTGCAATTATGATTTCCTAGCAACGATTTTATCGAATTAAACCTAACAGTATAACTGAAGTGACTATCTAGGCTTCTTATTGCATAAAGCTGTTCCTTGGTATTTGGTATTCTTTTCGTGCGATTATGAGATCTTGACGTCTTGCGTTCGATTTGCGAATTGAATAATTAGTCAACATGTAATTTTATTTTACAGTTAAAATTTCAATAGCAGTACGAATTGAATAAATGTGCTCGGTTGAAGTACTTAGGGTCACTCTCAACTACCTTGAAACACACATAGTTGGCGCAATTTGAGAGTAATACTTTTGTCTACTCCTTCTAGGATGATGAAGCTATGAACTTATGTTATTATGTTAAGTAGCATGGAAAACTAAAACTAAAATCCGATCTCACTTCTATATAATATTATACCGAACCAACGTATACCCCTGATAACTATATAAAATTATAGCAAAGTTTTTGTTACTCCTCACTTATTTGCACTTCTCGGTACGTCCACAAACTTGTCGCCGGTCTGCATTGACTAGGTCCCGCATAAGATACATACATACTATCTACCAGACAGAATTGTAGCATCAGTCCTGGAAATATCTATAGAAAATATCACTAATACTTTACTCGAACCGACAACTAAATCTGAGACCTATTCTTTTTATTATTAATTATACCTCATACTAGTTGAAGCACTTTTCAGAATCTGTTGTTGTTCTCTGTTTTAAAAAGATTTATTCTAAGAAACTAGGTTTTCTATCCAATTGTATCTCAAGTTGCGTTCTATCAATAATTAATACTCTACTTTCACAAAGATCGTGGCCGCCATTTTGTGTAGGCATATCTCCAAGATATCTAGCTGTTAATGTTTGGTCGGTCACGTCTACTTTTGCTTGCCCCTCTTCTGTTCAATATATAGCGGGTACGTGATCTCCTGCTTCCCCAATAATGTTTAATAGTCTGAAGAGTTTGGTACGTTCAGTTAATTTAAAGTAATTCCCAGTTATTGTTTTCTTCAGTACTGCCATTTCTCTTGTTCATGTCAGATTAGTGTTGATTATTTTGATCGAATTTGTTTTGTTTGTTTTCATGCAAATTCTTGAAAGTTGGACAAAAGCGTGGGTATTGTTTAGTAAATTGAAGATGCTAAATAGGGTACGATGTTTTTTATAAGCACTGACAGATTGAAAGAACATTCTCGAATACCACGTTAACAAGATTAAAATATTCAATACATATGTACTTAGGTATAAAAGCTAAGCCTAAGTTCAATTGATAGCACTGATGGCGCATGACGACACCCCGCCGTTGCTACTACGCTGAGAATTATTGTGAGTTTGAATCCCACACGTGTCGTGCTTGTTAAGTCCTCCGTAACATAGGGATTGACACATTGTGCGAAAGGCGACATTTATTAAAAACAGTCTTATAAGAGAGAGATTATATATAATGTTGGGTGGAATCCTAAGTCTACCAAAGCCTCGAAAACAGTAATTAGTTTGAAACTGTCCGGTATACTATATTAGTATTATGTATGGGGCAACAACTAACTCGCGTAATGTGGGTAATAAATATCTGGGACTAAACTATTCAGGGATAAACAAGTTTTGTAGTACTAGTCCAGTGTATATAACATTCCATAGTTGTACTATGTAATAACGATATACATATATATTGTTAGAGCCGGATTTGTCGTATTCTAACAAAATTTAAATAGGCAGATAAATAATACTAAGATAAGGAACCTTGATACGTGTATCACACAATATTTGTTCGTAATACTCGTGGATTATTTGAAAAGAATAACCACCATTATTTACACCTAATATTGTCTTACGTTGACGTCTTAGGAATGTTATACACTGAAATTAAACTAATTTATACGGATTTTATCGCGTTGTTTATTTGGAAAGCATAAATGTTAGATAATTTTGATACTATTAAACTACTACTACCAATAAACTTTACTATTATTTAAACTATTTAGATTGACACTTTCACGGGGAGTCTCCCCGTGAAGTCGATCACTATACTCGCTACATAGCTTCTATTATAGACTAAATACTTAGTAATAAATCCCAAACTTTCCGCTTCATGATCACCAGAATGATGTTACCACTTTATTGATGAATTGTCATGTTCTGAAGGGCGAGTTAATAAGCAAAGCTTAACTTTACTTCACGTAACTTAAAATTACTTTGACGGAGCCCATTCCGCCGCCTCACAGAGATTTTGAACACAGATAATTTTATTATATTATCTCGGTGCCGTTACAAGAACTTCACAAGTTATGAAGTTTGTCAATAAATAATAATTACTGGAGTATGATGCTTGATTTTAATATTAATTGAAGTTGTGGTAATATAAATAGACTAGTCGACAACGCAAGATTATGTAACCGAATTTGGTTGGCTTCAACTAGTCTATTAAAGGCGAAGTAGTTTTGTATGTTAAGACTGCTTTGGTGATCTATGGGCGGTTGGGTAAGTATGTGCGGTGCTGACAGCCGTGTCCCGGGTTAAATTGTCGGGAAGGGCAATATGTTATTGAGGTTATGAGATTTGATGTTTTATTTAAATAGGATCCTGATCATGTTCGACGACGAGACGCTCAGCAAACATCTAACTGTCCTTTATCGAACTATTCCAGGTTGAGATCAAAGTCAATATAAAATGTGATTTTTGTTGAATGTTAAGGATTTCTATAGGCAGTAGGCTCACGTTACGTGCGCAAGCATAACTGGTGCAATATGGATCTTAAACACCTTTTCTCTAAGTAGAAATTATATATCAGATAGGAATGCGTTTATGTATGTATGTACATATGTTTTTAAAACGGATAGTTTACAAGTAAAGGTTAGGCAGGCATTGTTCTAAAGTCCATACATGAGGGGATGTATTATTACATCGCCTAACAATCTAAATGGAACATGACATTTTGTTATGTGTCTAAAGTTCTAAACAATTCGAAGGTCCCTTAGTCAGCTGAAACGACCGACACGAAGTATAACGATAACATCTTTTTTTGCTGAATCGTTAAAATGTTTACGACATGTTGTCTTGTTGAAACTAGTATGATATTTAGTTGTTAAAAGATATTATCAAAAACGCTGTAGTCAGTTTGTATGAGAACTTATTAACAGAAAAATTTAAACATATTGCTCGATCCGAACATCAAACATGCGACTGCAGCAGTCACTGCGATACCATCGAGGCTGTCTGATTTTGGTGAATAATCTTAAAAAATACAATTTGAGGGTGATTTTTCCATTTTATGTATGTGTTACTAGTTTTTGCCCGCGGCTTCGCTCGCGTTAATATACATTTTGTAAATAAATTTATATTCCTTTACAAAAGTTTCTTATTTTGGATGAAGGGTACCTCATGTCCTTTTCTCTACCCCTAACAATGTATAAGCGAAATTGCATGATGATCGTTCGAGTAGAAATGCGTGAAATCGTTACAAACAAACAAACTTACATTCACATGTATATGTTCTTAGATAGTCACTTATTCCGGTGCATTAATCCGGTGTATTAATAGCAATAGAATTGTGAAGCAATAAATTATAATGTACTTGATATGGCTGTACTTTAAAAAAAATTAACATAGCATAATGTGATTATTATAAGAGATTTGTTACTACCAGGTTCTCACAGCTCTGAAGTCACACGTATTCGAGAACGCGATGGAGAACTCTCAGACATGCAGGTTTTCTTACGAGGATCACCTTTAATGCAAGTGCCAATTAACTACATATCTAATAGTCACATAACTTCAAGTTCGATCAAGTCTAAGAAACCTCGGGTTTGATTTCGATACTTCTGCGTGGCAGTCCAGAGTTCAGTGCTGCTTAAATTTACTAATCTTTAATAATATAATAAATATATGCTCACCCCATAGAATATTTAAATTTGTATAACGAAAATTATTTTCTGCAACACCTGCGGTTCTGCCCTATTCTGCGGAAAATCTAAGCCGCGAAAATCTAGCGTGTTGCTAGCAACAATAATAATGTCCCCGGGCCGAAACAGACAATGTTCCCAAATTATCCGGGACAAGTATGTTCGTATCATTTGTCAGTGTGGTTATAATAAAAACTGTCCCGGGCGTGGGTACGTGAGGGAAATCACAATGTAAGGGCTTTGTGGGACATAGGCTGAATACAGGACGAAAAACGAAAGCCTGATTAGGAATTCACCTGCCACGCTTCTTATATATTAGAATATGTAAGTTATAGTGGTATAAAGACAAAGTTTTAGTGCTTTTTTCGATGGTTTACTTTGCTGGATCCGTTTCAGAAGGTATACGTGTGTCGTAAAGGATCGTTTGAGTTATACAGCTAGAATTATAAGCGTGTTTAAATAATATTAATCGCTTAGTATTAAGCTTAGATCTGCTTAATGCCCTGGACTCTGCCACCTTATTATTGCCTCTGTGATGGAGGGGTAGTGAATGTGACCGTGACGAGGTCTTGGGTATGAGCTGGGCGGCAACAACATACAACATACGTATTTATTAACTCCACATATTTGTAGACTTATAGACAG
Source organism: Catocala fraxini (assembly GCA_930367265.1). Lineage (NCBI taxonomy): Eukaryota > Metazoa > Arthropoda > Insecta > Lepidoptera > Erebidae > Catocala > Catocala fraxini. The sequence continues at coordinate 20,202,081 of OV884047.1, forward strand.
GTAATACTATAAAGAAATATACACACGTATATTGGTAATTACAGATCCAATTGTACAATCAAGTCTAGAAACGCACATGTATGCAATTCATACACCGTGAGTTGTCTGTAAATTTCATAAAGTTGAGTGCTATCAGCCAATCTGTACTTTGTCAATGAAGTGGGGAGTCCACCTTCAAAGAATCCAAAGTGAAAAATAGCAGCTGCGTCTATTCTAAAGTACATTTCATTTTCAAAGTTTTGAGAATTCTAACGATTACAGCAGAACTTAGTTTTATGTAATATTACCAAACCTTTTCTATTGAAAGTTATTTATACTTAGATACTTATATATATTAGACAGACTGCAATATTAAATGAAAAGACAACTGTGTTACGCTCAGAAATGAAGAATTAATTCTATAAATTAGAGAGCACAGTTAATAAATTCTCAGTTCGATAATTAAATTCAAGACAAGAAGGAAACCGCAGAGACGTTCGATTTTCAAAATTATAAAGTTGCCAGCTGATAAAATCGTCGCAATTCCGTGTTCTGTCGCGAACAGAATAACAACGGGACGATGACAGGGGAGAGCCGGGCCCGCCAGGGGAGAGAGGGGTATGCCAGGGGAAGGGTGCGAGGGTACTGACTCGAGCTAATTATCATTCTTTGTGCGAGTGACAGTCTGTGAGGTTTGTGTTAGGAAGTCGTCGACAGAAAGTGTCTCGACGGAAATATTGTTTGCGAGATGTAATTAAATTGTATACCTATTTATGGTGGGAATATCAATTCGAGAAGTGTGACTTTTTGTGGTATATTTCGGTAATCATGGAATATTTTTAACGCTAATATTTATTTGTGTGACGGTTGTAGAGTAAGAAGTTAATGTTGTGTTGTTTATTTATATTTATAATTGTATAATTACATATCATCTAATAAAATAGGCTAGGTGAGACATATTTTAATAAAAAGACATGTATATCGTTACGTCCGTACTTTAAAGGGTAAAGCTACCCAAGAGATCATGTGATCTGTTATCCATCAAAATTAAAATACTCTTTTGAAAACTACTTAACTAACAAAAGGTGTCTGACGTAACTGAACCAACATAGCAGCTTTATTTATAATAATGCATTTATTTTCGCTTTAATATGCAAGTCTACAACCATTGAAATTACTGACAATTAGCAAGTCTAAGTGTGATCAATTATTTGTAGATTACGCATATTTTGTCACTACCCTAAAGTGAATCCCCGGCGTACTGACAGTGGCGAGACGACCGCTTATACCTTTACGGCATCTGTGGAGTCCATATTTATAAATATTAGTATTATTTACATGTAGATCCGAATATAAACCATCAATACGCAATAAAATAAAATGGATTTCTTACTCAAAACATTACGGCAACAGAAACATTAAAGTTAGACAAATAAAACAGGGTAATTTTAAACGTCATAAATATGTGTAAGTACCCACAATATAGCGTCTATAAAATTAAATGTTATTTGTCTAGAACCGCCTATACGAACCGCCCTTTAAGTTAGGCTAGACTTTAAATTAATCTTAAATTGTTATGGAAGGATATTAAGTATGTGAAAATATACAAAACAGGTAAATGGTAGTCGTAAAATAGAATATATCATAGTTATAGTTTGTGTATGATCGCGTACGTTCGTTGATATATCCGGGCTTTGAAAACACAAGAAATTCAATAATTAAGATGAAAAGAAATAGTTTAATACTGTATAATAAGGTTAATTCAATGTAAATTTTATATGCTTTTTATATTAATTGATGTATACTTATAATTATTCTATCTCACATTGTTGTATAATTGTTGTTATGTACTTTATTTTGTTTGTTGTTATCTCCTGTTATCGAGGAAACACATGTCCTATTTTAGTGTAAATCTGCCGTGTAATTGATGTATAATCCTTGTTGGAAATTCAAAATAAAATAAAATATAAGACAAGGCGTCTTAATAGTGTTGATATGTATGTATAAATACCTATTTATTTCCGGACGTTTCCACCGACTCGCTGCGGCCGTGGTCACTGGTTGACTGGTTGCGTAGCGCTGCTTTCGTAAAGTGCGGGTTTTGGCAACTAACATGGCTTTGTCATGTGATCAATTGCGCTGTCGGTATTTTGACACACAGCACTAATAACGGCTACACACTAACGAGCAGAGTCACTACGGTGACATTTACACTTACAAGTATAAACAATCATACTGGTTGAAGATACGATGTTTAATCATTTCTACCGCCAGCCGTACTATCCTGGAATAAGACCCATTATAATATTGTATCATGTATTCAAATCACGTGCTGTGTATGTATGTATGTATATATATATATATATATATATATATATATATATATATATATATATATATATATATATATATATATACTATGTATGTATATTTATTATCCGCTTCGATATCAGAATAGGCTATGAATATGGGAACTAGCTATAAAGTCAGCAATTCAGTCATCGCTTCCAGCTTTGGTCAAATGGTAGTTGTTGCTCTGTGAAAAATGATATTCAGCCGTATTTATTAGAGTTAAACAAGATGTTTCGATACACCATTTTTATTGCTTTGGTAGTAGACGAGCAAGCGTTTCATCTAGTCTTGTTGCTGTAAACACAAATATAATACGCTGTTTTACCGTATAGGAATGGAAAACAGGAACTGTTGTGCCTTTAATTGGAATCAAGCTGCACGATAACAGCATACAACAAAGATGAATAGTAAATGTTTTAAAATATGCACAACCTTCTTCCATAGACACTTAACCAGTTCTAAAAAAATACTTTCTACCTGATATATGTATTAAGTGAAGACTGTAGCATTTAGAAACGGTAGTAGCGCAATGATTATGGCATCGGTCTTGCGATGTTGTCATGGATTCGTATCCCGCCCATAACACTACTAACGTGAGTTAACACAAGCATTTAACTTAGCTAGAAGAGTTTACTAAAATCATTGCAATTTGCAACCAAAATTGCTAGGAATCTTATTAAAAAATGTCCACAAGTTTTCCTCCAACAATGGACCAAAATAATTACCGGCTGTCAAATGATTTGTAGTACAAAAATGTCCTCATTAATTTAAAGAAAGATAAACAAATTAATGACAAACGAACAAAGACAATAGTAATTATTAATTATCCTAATATTGGGCAGCTTTCCTAGAGAAATATAATTTGTATAAATGAACTCACTTAATGTTAGACAAACATTGATATTGCTTCTTACTTTATGAGTATTAATGGACATTATTTATGTTTCTTTGTTATTTTCGAGAGCTAGTAAAGATTAACTAAATTTATACTGAATTGGTGATTGGCTGATCGGTTGGTAACCATCAAGGCAAGATAATTATTGTAAAATTTTTTTGTTATGATATTTTTATTAGTATCTCATATTTCAAATTCATCAAAATTAAATTAATTATCAAGCTAAATTATACCAAAATGGATTGAAATTTATTAGCAAAAGTGAGTATAGTACAGCAACAGTACTCTGCTTGATCAGGGATACAGAGATACATTTGTGTGATGGTTTGTAAACAGAATTGTTTATTTAATATTGTCTTCTATTTACGCGAATATTATTCATTGAAATTAAACTGCTATATACGGATTTTATCTTAAAAATTAATTAGCTTAAAAATTAGTAAAGTTTAATAGTAGTAGTAGTGAAACAATTTTCAAAATGTTGTAATAAAGTGTCAAATAAACAACGCGATAAAATCCGTATATAGCAGTTTAATTTCAAAGAATTGTTTATTATTTGTTTCACTGGATACCTACAGCGTTAACCATGTAAATCATATGGTAAGGCATGCTAAAAAGTATCTTATGTGTTAATTCAGGTTATAATCTTTTTGTGTGCTAAGTTTTATTCAAATCCGAGTAAAAGGATTACGTGTCATTGAGTAAGAAATATTAAAGTATCAACAGAAACCTTCACATTTACAATATTAGTAGAAAAATCATTTGATAGCCAGTTTAGTCGGCGTTATAAATAATGTATAGACAGCACATATCTATAAGAATATCCGAAAACTATTTCATATCGCCTTAAAAAATAAGATGCATACTATAGAAAATTCATGGTTTTAATATGAGGGTTATGCCATTACGTCGGCACGGTGCGTAATAAAATGAATCACAATCCACGAGCTAAGTGGGTCAGCTGAACATAATGGGGTTGTTACCGACCCCATGGCGTGACATAACATTTCTCGGCCGAGAGGAAAACTGTCACTTGCCCCGCTCATGAACCCTTGTGGAGAGAGACGCGAGGAGAGCTTGTTGGTATGACCTTCGAGACTCTTGTAAATCTTAATACAGTTGTGTGGCTCTACCCTCAAGATATGGGCGGGGTAAATTTATCTTGATACATTGTTGACGCGGTAAAAAATATGTCGGATTAGGAATTAGATGACTTTCGATCATAATAAATATACGATTAAAAGGCTGGCAATAATTAAATTTTTTGGTATTGTGGCATAAAGTTGTGCAAGGCAGATATTGTATTTTTGATTATATGCGATCACGAAGTGCCTTGTTTGAATTCTGGGTCAGGCGGGCATTAAATTTATTTAATAATATTTTATTAGAAACTAGCAGCATGGTGTCTGCCAATATGCCTGATGTGCGACAATAAGTACAATCACGGTTAGTTGCGAGCTAATAGATAGCTGGCGAATAGAGACTGTAATATACCGCTGCCTACTCTTCCGGGTGTGTAAAGGTGTTAACAATTAATATTATGGATGACAATCAATGTAACCGCCCTTAAATATAATATTTACTAAACTTTTGAGTGTATAGAAATAAATCTTGATAATAATCGAATTTAGTTATTAGTTCCCGTCGATTATTGAAAGATGTCATGATAAGTAAACTCCAAAGCCGACAAAGTACTAACTACTATTAAATGGTTTACGAGAGGAGTCTAGAAATACAAGATCAAACTCATTACTCCTAACACTAGCATTTACTGTTACTCTTAACAAGAACATTCATTTTGTACGTCTGCCACTACTTAATAGTTTTATTACATTGTGATAGATTCACCAAAAATAATAAATATAGCCCCACTACTCCTAACATAGTATTTAGGTATACTTCGATGGGTTGAGAAAAATATGAAATGAATCATTGCCTCCTTCGGAGAAAAAGACATCTGCCGCACTAAATACAACACATGTGTCATGGGGGATTTTACAAACATTAAAAAATCTGATACAAAGACTGATATCCCGATTCAAATAACTATTTGTGGATTACACAATTTTTCAGCCCATGTGGGTTAAAACCCACAACACTCAGTGTAGTGGCAGCTGCGAGGCAACCACTTGAACCATTACGCTATCAGAGCAGTCAAATAATTGTTGAATGTTCTTAACTTTAACAAACAACTAGCTCGCTATTGGTAGCTAGCGCCTGAGACCCGCGGGTCACTTTAAACATTTTAGTGAAGTCATGCTTAAACATTGCTCATTAACTAAAACACATAAGTCATGCCAAACACGTTATCACTACATCTATCTCATCCACAAAAAATAAACCTGTAATATATTCATCTTTTTATAACTCAACAAAACAGTTAGCCAATGCATAACAGCTGTGTACACCCCGCCACACAAGTTGGATATGAGTTGCGTGCAAATTACAAAAGTAGAAAATTGCAGCTGTTGAACCGTGTACCTCTATAGAAGTCAAATAAAACATCAGGCTGGCTACTAGTTACGAGAGTAGTTTATTGTTGAACGCTTTTTCATATAACGATGCATATTGTTGATGTTTTGAACAGATAGTTATACTTTTCCAGCAATTGCATGTTCTCTTGTTGATCAATAGCCGTTGTACACGATCAGTTTCTATATTTGCAATCGTATACAGAGTTGCATTGGCTTGGCTAGAAAAATAGATGCGCGTGGTAACTTATCGCTCATTCATTGAAATAAACCAACCTCGGAATAGGCATCCACAGAAGACGGAAATAGGCTCGTTCCATCTACTACTCATTATATTTAAACCATAATTTTAAGCCCTATTTAAAACTGAAATTCTGCTATGTAAATGAGCAACAAAATTAAAATACTTTTTATTGTGTCATGATAAACTCCCTTTGAGTCAAGAACTATAAGATAACAGACAGTGTCGGGTTGACAGCTAACTTTGTCATCGTTTGAAACGGGTAGCCAAAGGCGACACATGTTTGTAAATATTTTGCCAATATTGCCTTCCATGTAAGACGAATGGTGAAGGATCTTTTGACAAAATGACATTTGTGAATCGTTGACATATTTGTCGGTCATGAAAGCAGCTTGTGTCAAACAAAGAATATTGAATAATTTACTTACTGTATGAACAATTTTAAACTGTCGCTATCCTGATAGAGGTAGTTTGTAGTATAGTATAAGTATAGCAGAGAAAGCAATTATAGTATGAAATTCGGTTTGAGCTGAGGGCTCGCCAGATTCGTTACCCAAATAATCTCGATCTTTAGGGGACCCTGCTTGAGATCTTAATAAGTGCCTCATCATCATCATAGTATATCGACTACTATGCTATAGCCTTTGTACTTGTAATAATTCAAAAAGAAAAGTATAATAAGCCAACGGTCGCCGCTGCCGTAACGGTAAATATTGTGTTCGAATCTAACATAGGACATTAATTTGTGTAATCCAAAAATAACCGCTCTGAGTGCAGGTGCTCCTTGTGTCCGTTAATTGTCAATTTGTACAGTTCCCCAGTACACAGCAATAATAAAAAATTACAAAAATATTTTCCTTTTTATTTTCTTTCCTATAAAAGCGCAATAAAGATGAAATACTAAGCAAATTAAGCAACATACTTTAGAGCTAATTAAGTTGTGTAAAATGCAAAACTTTGGCAAAATCTCTGCTGTTTAAAAACACGCGTCGGCTTGCACCCCCAACAAGTTTTTAATCGTTCCCGAGAGAAGCATCCGGAGATTCCAACTATGTTCATTAAATGTACGAAGGAATGTATCCAAGCGAACGTTTCGCGCTCAATGGAAAACGATTGCAGTGTAAAACGGTGAAGAATCCCGGCATTCGGTGCGAAGTTGATTTGATTGAAGTTGCACTCACTCTTGTGTGAAATATTCGCTGTGTACTGCACGTGTGCAGTGTGCACTCTGTAAGTAGTTTAAATTTGGGATGCGTATTTCGTCTGTTATTTGTTTTTTGTACATCTATGGTGGTAATAAATTTATGATCCTTCTGATGGTAAGCATTTACCGTAAGCTATTATTGCTTTCAATACTAGAGGTCATCACGCGTTGCCGAATTCAAAGAACAGGAATGATGTGATCGAAGGATGATATGATATTGGTATGATTTACAGCAGTGTGACTTACTAGGCAAAACGCAAGAACAGTTATACTACTGCTACGTTGGTTTCTTTTCGTTGGTTTATTGATAAGGATACCACATATGTAATTGGCCACGGCAACCTCTTCTGCAAATTATAAAACTAGGCGGTACCAGGAGGAGTACAAAACTAAGCACATGCCTCGATATCACGGGAGGTTTAGAGGCCTGCATTTAGTAAGATTTTTATAGGTTTAAATTTGAAGGAGAGTATATTGGCGTTTATCTGGAACATTGCCAGACTTAGACTGCTACTAAGAGTTTTCTAACAGACAAACCAAGTTGAATTGAAAAATCTATCTTGGGAGGACCACTATTATACCTTACACTTATGAAAGTTCAAATTTATGTTCTGTGACAAACGAATCAGCCAATCTAAATAATATAATATACTAGTTATATTCGTAGCAGAGAAAATAATCTTTTAAGAGCATAACAGCTATCGGCCATACTCATAACTATTACCGAGAAACATGGTTTGTTCTTTCACAATGACTTCATTGTAACTTTACCCTTGTTGACGTAATTGGCGTGTTCGCTTACAACCATTCTCAACTCAAAATGAAAATTTTGACACGAATAACTTTCGAGGAACATTTTCAAGCGAACATTGTCTCCAAACCGGGTGCATAGTTGCACCAGTGCCAACTATTCGGCACATTCTTTAACTTGACAAACTTGGTATTTTGATATGACTTACTAGTTCGTGCGGCGGCGCTCGCAAGGAATTTTGCTAGAGCATGACTTTTTGAAGTTGATGCATAATTCAAATACGGAGCATAATATTAAGTTCTTCCAAAACAGATAAAAGCGTGACGCACGACTAAAATTGGTTTTGGCTGTATAGTGGAACTGATTCCCTTTACTTATAACTATACTACCTTTTACCCGCGGTTTCGCTCGGGACCAGTATTTTTTCTGGATAAAACGTTATTGTGTCTATATCCCTGTGTCCTTTTTTGTACCCCTGACAACGTGTATGCGAAATTTTACGACGATCGGTCGAGTAGTTAAGGCGTAACAAACAAACAAACTCACTTTCACATTTATAATAGTTAGTGATATATTAGTTAGTACATGGCATCCCAAAGCTATTGCCTGGTACTTTGTTCGGCCGTCTATAGAAACACAAGCTTGACTGCGCGGTTGGCGTACTGAGTTCGGATTTACCCCGGGACAAATAATCGTGATATGTGCCAAATTATTTTTTGGTTCTGCTTGTGTTTTGTGTATTAGTTGATCTCTAGAGCTAGACTTTTCCAGAACTATTTTGTCTAGGATCAAGCTAACGTCGTTGTAATATTTTTCAGCATCAGTTTAGTAGTTTTCTTTAAACCATTAAAGATAAACTTCTTTTGTATCTGTAATGCCTATTAATTTATTTTTACCAATAATATAAACGTGAAAGATCGTGAAAATGTACCGTAGAACAGGTTTAGATAAAACTTGGCATATATACATACCTTGTTCTCTATTAGCATAATATAGGATCTTTTAAACAAACCGGCTACTCAGTGGGAATCACTTGGGCAAAAACTAGCTATATCGTAATAGGCTTTTTGATTAATCAATACAGTACTGATGAACTGTAGTCAGCAGAGTATGAAACCTTCAAACAGGGTATATCATATCATCATATCAGGGTATATCTTTCCCACATAGCTCATGATAACAAAACGTGGACAAATTCACGAATGATGATATTTATTATTTATGCATCTCAAATAACTTACCAACCTGTAAATGTAGTTTGTTAGTCCACCTCGCTTGTCAGTAGGTATTTACCTGTAATGAACGAAAACAGCATATTAATTAAAATGTACAGCAACACAAAATAATTATAAGTACTGATAGGATTCAGTCTCATCATAATTAAAACTGTTTAATAATTAGTTATTTTAATTCGTTTTTGTTGTACTTAAATCTTCACTCTAAATCTTTTAATGAGATTATTATTAAAACCTTATTTAGCCAGTAGTACTGCGCCGATGCTAATTAAGTAAAACAACAAAAGTTCTTGTTCAAAACTTATTTTATTCATAGAAAATGTTCACAAAAAATATCTTCAGATGTGTCGTAAAAACAGTTCAGCACGTGTGCATATCCCGTAAGACAATACACTTGCATGTAGCAATAAAGACCTGGAAACATTAACATTATAATATAATCACAGGAACAATTTCAAATATACGATTCTATCGATCATTCTAAATCCGATTATTTCTTGCTATTGACATTAAATTATTATTCAATGCTGAATACAATCCAAGCAGCTCCGAGATATCGAATAGATAGAACTAGAACATTCGATTCTATGAATAGTAATATCTGTTAAAACAACAAGCAGAATAATTGCTATGACGTAGCTCATTCGTAGCCGTCGCTACGAAGATGTGGCTACGCGTTGACTATGGAGTGACGTTTATTTGATTGAGTTAGGCCAGATGGTGCCATTGTTAATTGAATGTAGACCACTTGCGCATATATTTACTAGGAAATACATATGTAATCTATCTTATATATCCATTATTACGTTATGTACAAAAAATAGTGATTATAGAAGCATGCTTTTATGTCACCGAAGGAAATATAGGTACACCCGTTTTAAAGTCCGCTTGAGTAATTGCGTTTTCTTTGAAGAAACATAGCACAGTGTCTTGAGTTGTGCCAGGTAAACAACAACAGACTTGACCCTTATTGCTTGGAAGCAAAAACCTAGCGAAATGTAAATGTAATACAACGCTTAAATACGCAAAATCTTTATATAGTCCAAATATTTTGTACTGTACTTGAGCAATGTCAATAGGCTAGCGAGTAGCAAGTCGCTAACCTATTAACATACAGCTCCACCTAGTCCTTCAAGACTAAATTCCACTTGACGTCGTAATTACACCAGGCAGGTAGTATACAACTTCTAGTTTGCACCCTTTTACTTTATATTCGTCAGGAAACTGCCACTAGTAATTAACACGCTCTATGTACGCGCCACTAAGCCTTCGACATAACGTCACTTCGTATTACTTTTAAAACTGGGTTAACCCGCTGCTGAGTGAATAATTTACCTGAAACGTCAAACGTCAAAAGCACCCCGATGCACTAGGGTGCATTAGCTTCATAGACCCAGGTGCATGAGAATGTAAATGGGTGGAATGTAGATGGATGTAATAAAGCTCTGGGAGCGCTCTCTTATGCATAACTGATGTACTTCTGGTATGTAATAGAGTAATTAGGTAACTTGTGCTTGGACACTTAAGTGACGTCACTTAAGTGAACGAACGTGTTTCTTATTCAAAAGTGGACTGAAGTTTTATGCCGTCTATATGTGCCAGACTAAGATTTGCAGAGGGTGTTGACTTATATATCCCTTACTATTGTATACTCGTGGACTGCAGGATATAAAAATTTAAAATGTGTACAGTGTATTTACGTTTTCTATTTTTGTATCCTGCAGCATTAATATGTATATACAAAATAAGTTGTGTATATCTAGTCATTCTACACACAAATATCATCTATCTACGTAACGATAAAGTGACTAAATATAAATAGCCTCGGTAATGGTAAGTTTTATCATAATAAATAAATAATTATGAGAATAATGATGGATCAAATTCAACGCAAGATTCTTAACATTGACTCTTATTTGATTCTTCAGTATGGACTGCCGCCGTGGCAGTCAAATACATGTCAAGTATGTATAGTAGAGCTTATAGTTTTTGGAGTCTTGCAATAATTAAAAGTGATGAAGCGAAAACGTTTGGACATCAATATGGATTGATGTCAAGCATGCTATACAACCTTAAAGATGACCACGACCACTCTGTCAAGAGTGAAACGACGTAGAAGATTCAGGTTTTGCATATATAGACGTAAAAGTCTCTAGTCTACCGCTGTGCCGCCGTGGCAGTCAAATACATGTCAAGTATGTATAGTAGAGGTTATAGTTTTTGGAGTCTTGCAATAATTAAAAGTGATGAAGCGAAAACGTTTGGACATCAATATGGATGATCTTGACAGAGTGGTCGTGGTCATCTTTAAGGTTATGTAGCATGCTTGACAATTCGTCGCCACTCTTCACGCACCTTTGTCTTTCTGGTGCACTCATACAAGGGACCATTGTCTAATGCTACCTTAATTTGGTCGGTCCAGCGCATAGGCGATCTACCACGTGCTCGTTTGCCCTCGACGTTTCCTCGTACCACAAGGCGCTCTATGGAGATACCTCTACGTCTTGATACGTGCCCGAAGAAAGTTAGAATTCGAGCTTGTACGATAGAAGATAGGCACTGCTTGATACCTAGATCTTGTAAAATGGACAAGTTGGTTCTATGCTGGGTCCAAGATATCTTAAGCATTTTCCTCCAACACCACATTTCTAGAGCATCTATCTTCTTTTTCTCACTCTCTCTCAATGTCCAGGTCTCAGCGGCATACAGAAATATGGGAAACACTAGCGCTCTGACTAACCGAATTTTCGTAGCTTTTCTGATGTACCGGTTTCCCCATATCTTTTTGAGCCTATCCATGGCAGACCATGTTATAGCCATACGACGCTTAATTTCGTCAGCGCATCCACCATTGTGCAATATCAGTGCACCCAAGTAGATGTATGGTTGAACGACATCGCAGTTCGCTATTTTTGTGACCTCTGGTGAGTTGTTATTGGCGCGGTCGATAATCATAACCTTTGTCTTACTGCGATTGATTTTCAGACCAAATTCAAGACGAGGTCGCTCCATTTTACTCAGGAGTTCTTCCATTTGGCTGATGCTCGTTGAGAACAAGGTTGTATCATCCGCGTATCGTATACCGTGTATCGTGTTACCCACAGCTTTGGCCACTTCACTGAGTTAAACGCTTGTTGAATTCTCTAGCTTTCTCAATGATTTGGCGTATCGTTAATATTTCCTCACGGGTACCTCTTCCTATTACAAAGCCAGCTTGTTCGGGGGCGATTTCCTTGGACAAGTACGATTTAAGTTGCTCATTTAGGATATGCATTAAGATTTTGCTTGCGTGTGAGATTAAGGCAATAAGACGATAGTTGCATATTTTTTGGAAGCCTTTCTTATGTAGGGAGACAAAGAATGTATGAGCTCATTCTTGAGGTCAGGACCCTGTGTGCCATATTTTGTTACGCAAGACTGAAAATACTTCGACACCAAATTCACCAGAAGCCTTTATGGTTTCGATCGGAATTGCATCTGGTCCTGTGGCTTTTCCACTTTTAAGATGTTTGATTGCGGCTCTAACTTCATCCTTAAGAATATTTGGTTCCAGCTCTTCGTCCTCTGGTGCTGTTGAGACAAAACTGTGCGATGATGGGTCTCCAAATAATGATTTGCAATATTCTTTCCAGACTTCAGAAATCGCATCTACAACCTGAATATATACCTACATAAATATGTACGTATAAAATATGCAAAGTAACATTTAAATCCTGAACGTAAATATTTGAGCTTGACCTTTTACTGTGCAGGTCCATATATTCACTAGAATATACTAAAGTGGAAGTTTTACACAATTTAATAATTTCTACTTTTCACATAACAGAGCAATTGCAAAAATATGTTGTAAGGCATGTGTATCAAACTCATACAATACCTTTTTTACGACGAGCGCGTTTCAAATCCAGCTGAATCCAGATAGCAAACATACCTGCTATGAACATATTTCAGACAGTTTACTCTTTCAAACGAAATCTGCAGGCTTTACCTCTATATTTTACTATTTACCTTTCTGCCAATAAAACCCTAAACAAATGTATATACACAATCGCTAGAAGTACTCTTAAAGTTACTGACAATATCGCCAAAACAACCTTCTTCCTTTTGCCAAAGAATTATGGTAACGCAAATGCAAAGTATTCTCGTGAGGGTATCGCGTTGCATGGTATTTTGTACATTGACAGTTAAATATACGAATATGTAAACAGGAAGTGATGTTAGTTTTGTATTCGATTCAAAAATTTTGCGGCTATACTTTTGTGTGATTCAGGATTTTAAAGATATTGGATCTAAATATCTAATAATTTCTACTGCGTGGACTTCCATTTTACCCGTGACAGATCTATACATAGATTATATCATATTCCAAAGCTTGGCGTAACCGTAGCTACAATTTTATACTTAACTTAAAGCTGGACTACGAAATCCGCTTTAAATCTTTTCAGTAGATTTGCATTAAGGTGGAATATGGATTCCGTTATAGAAACAATGAATTAGTTAATATAAATACATTTACGTAAGCTCCGCCTGCTTCATCAAAACTGAATCTACGCATATGTCACAATCCATCCTCCACTACATGCACTTGTAGCAACATCGATAGAACTCCTGAAACCAAATACCTTGGTGTCATGATAGACCAAAAACTTAATTTTCAAATCCATATTACCTCCCTTTCGAATAGAGTAAGGAAAACAATAAATATAATGAGACAACTAAGATATGCCGCCTCTCCAGAAACACTTAAAATGACTGACTATGCACTGTGCCAATCATGGATTGTATCACGGATATGTATCACGGATATGTATCAGTAGTCATTGAAAGCAAAAGCGTTGCCGTACACTCCGACAATTATTTTGCGAAAAGTTGTTTTAATCTAAGTCCCGCGTTTTAAAACTTATATCAGTGATCGTGCAATCAATAACTGACGTTTCAGTAGTAAAACGAGGTCGATATATAAACAAATAAAGAAGTTATTAACTAAAAACTGTTTAAAAATTTCCGTTTTAAGTGTTGTTGTGCGTACCATTGACATTGAAGACAATAGTGAAGGTCAAAGTCTGCAAAAATAAAAAACAACTACTTTATTTAGATAAGTCAATTGTATCATAGAGTTACCTATTTCGAAAGTTTCACTTAGTGACATTTAGTGGAGCGTGAACTGTGACGGGTCTATACGCCACATGCCTCAGGATCGATTCCCGCCGTCGAGTTTTAACTTTTTGAACATTCCTATCGTCGAAGAGGCTAGTTGCACTACACCCCAAAGTCCCAAGTTCGAATCTCCCACCAAATATATATATATATATATATTTTTATTTCATTTTTTTTATTACTATTTCAAATTCTATTAAACTCTTAAATAAAACATCAAAATGAAATGCTTTGGGTGTTTTAAAAACTCGAAAGACACAAACTACCTCAGCTGTTCATCTGCTAACTGTGAAAAAAGCTTTTGCCCACTATGGATTAATCCGTCTACGCTGTCCACTGACAAGACAAAGAGTTGGAAATGTCCAGATTGTTGTGCATCCCAAAGAAAGGGCGGGGATAACAGTTCAACACCAATTCGCCCTACAGAGGATAATGTCACTAAAAGGAAAAAGACAGACATAAATTCAGATGCCAATGTCTCCTCCGAGGTAAAACAGCTGGTGGAAGAAGTGCGCCTACTTACTCGTGAAATATCCTCCCTTAAAAACCAACTGGAACAAACTACAACGTCGTTGAGTTCCTGCCAAGCCAAGCTGGAAGAACTGGGGTCATCCATAGCCATAAATGATGTCCGAATAAAGCGCCTGGAAAACCGTGATCAAGACATAAAGTCACTTGAATTAAAAATGGCTGAACTGCAACTGGAAACCAATACGCAAGCACAATATATATTAGGAAATGAACTGGAACTAGCAGGAATTCCCGAGCACGAGAATGAAAGTTTACATCACATTGCTCTGCTAGCTGCTCGAAAGGTGGGTGTCGATCTGGAGGACAACGACATTGACTGGGTGACAAGGGCGGGCCCCCGAGTTATATCTGCGCTATCAGCTGACCGTAATAAAAAGTTTTCAAGACCTATTGTGGTGCGCCTTATACGGCGTAGTAAGAGGGACCAAATAATAAAAGCTTCACGCTCGAGGAAAAACATCACCAGTGTTGATTTGGAAGTGCCTGGTACATCAACGAAGGTCTATTATAATGAACGCTTGACAAAGGCAAACAGGTTGCTTTTTCGAGATGCAAGAACAAAATGCAAAGAATTCGGGTACACTTTTTGCTGGTGTAATCGCGGCAGTATCTATGTCAAGCAACGAGAAGGAAAATCGGCTATGCTTATTCGCACTACAGAAGATCTCACACGCATATTCAACCCTACCACCTAATAATACATCGGCCGGACCCGAACTCCTACTACGTAATGGCTTTTATAACTGGTATTTAAAATTAATACATCGCTACAAATATACTATTTTATTATATATATTATATTCGCTATATTTACATTATATTTATGCTGTAATATTGTATATATTTTATTCACGTAAATACACATTACTTACAAATTTCCACACAGCATGTACAACATTTAAACGATTAACTCAAAAAGTTAAATTTTATAGATTGCATGCTTTTATATATATCAGTATAAACCTTTATACAAAACTAATGTTGCAATGCAATCGAATTTTACTTCAATTGACTTCTGAGCACACGTTTCAAGATTCGACAACTCATCATTTAAGCATCCTAAAGGCTATTATACTTTTCAACTATTTCGATATAGCAAACAATAATCGTATGCGCCGACGTTTTTTAGTATCGATAAATCATACTAATGCAGATATTCACTTCTACTCGTCGTGGGAGTTTAACTTGCATGTAGTGGTATTGATCTAAAAAATATTTTTACACTGCCATGATTGATCATAACATAGCCGACGAGATAGATTCATTAGGTATAAATTGTTACAAAATCCAAGCGCCTGAAGAATATCAAATGGCAATTGCACAAACTTACAATTACAATTTTAGAATATTAACTTATAACATAAGGAGCCTAAACAAAAATTTTGATTACTTCCAGCTGACGCTAAATAGATTCCCTATAGCATTTGATGTTATAATCTTGACCGAATGTTGGCTTGACGAGTCTACAGTATTACCTTGCATACAGTCGTATACTAGTTATAGTACAGCAAAAACTATTAACCAAAACAGTGGTGTGGTGGTTTACGTGAAAGATTGCCTGAGTGCTAGCGTTTCCGAGCCCTGTATTACTGATGCAAATTGCTTGCGGCTAGATCTGCCTAATTCAATTACGGTTCTGGGAATATATCGCCCACCGTCATTTAAAAATCTTAGTAACTTCCTTAGTTCCCTTGATTGCGTGCTTAGTGAATGTTCAAACAAATCAAAGACACTGGTACTTACAGGTGATATGAACATTAACCTACTAGCGAGTGGCAGTAGCCAGGATATTGAGTATATGTGTCTAACAGCAGAACATGGCCTCTTCCCGGCGATAACAAAACCAACTAGAGGGGATGCATGCCTCGATCACATATTTATAAACACCGTTAAAAACGTGGTAGGTTTAATATGTAGTTCGGACATAACTGATCATGATCTAGTAATTTTAGGCCTATCTATAAATAAACAGACAAATAGGCATCTGGATCGGTTTATCGTTAAACGGGACATTAAGGCTATTAACGATGTCTTGTCGAGTGAGGATTGGGCGCCAATTCTAGCAAACTCTGATATTAATGAAGTTGTACATAGCTTCTGTAATAGACTACAGGAGATAATCAATAATCACTCGCACAAAGTAAAAATAAGCCACACGAAATTCAGTATCAAACCCTGGATCACACCTGGTCTAATACGCTGTATACAGCACAAAGATCGGCTGCATTTAAAATCACGAAGCTCGCCTAACGATCAACTCAAACGTACAATTTATACTCGTTACAGAAACTACTGCAATAACCTAATACGTAAATTGAAGAATGAGTATGAAAACAAAACAATAACTAGTAATACAAATAACCCAAAAACAATGTGGAAGGCAATTAAAAGTGTTTGCCACCTCTCCCAAAACAAAAAAGAACCTACAGAACTTTTAACACTCCACGGTAGTTCAGGCCCCAAAAATTCATTAGACATTTGCAATACATATTTTTCAACGGTAGGTCAAAAGCTGGCGAATAACATATTACAGAATTTACAACAGAGTGAAGAAACCCTCGCAGCTAGTGTTACCAATAACCTATTAACACACTCTTTCTTTCTGGAGCCTACTGATGTATCTGAGGTGGAGAGTCTTATACTTTCTTTACGAAATGATAAAGCACCAGGTGTTGACGGTTTGACAAATGTTCTTCTGAAACAAATAAAAGACAGCATTATACCACCACTCACTGAAATATATAATCAGAGTCTAGCTTTAGGTATTTTTCCTAAGGAATGGAAACGAGCCTCTGTCACTCCTATATATAAAGGTGGCCCTACCGACTCGATTAATAGTTATCGCCCCATCTCACTTCTGACTACTTTTTCGAAACTGCTAGAGAAAATTGTTCACAACAGGCTGACAAAATATATTGCAATCAATAACCTTATCTCCGATAGGCAGTTTGGGTTTAGAAAAGGAAAATCCACAGATGAAGCTGTCCATTTACTTACCTCCACAGTCGCAGGATATCTTGATAGAAATAGGTGCAGTATAGGTGTATTCTTAGATTTAGCGAAAGCTTTTGACACCGTGTCGATTCCCATACTATTGCAAAAGCTAGATAAGCAATTTGGTATCAGAGGAATAGCACTAGAATGGTTCAAAAGTTATCTCTTGGAAAGAACTCAATCTGTTAGATTAAATAACTATGACAGCGGCCTACGTACAACAACTTTTGGCGTCCCGCAAGGCAGTATCCTTGGGCCTACTTTATTTATAATTTACATGAATGACATGCATGTTGGCATTCATAAAGATATCATTTGTTATGCAGACGACACAGTAATAATTTACAATGGTTCATCATGGAAGGAGGCTTTTCACAACGCTGAACTAGGGATGAAGCAAATAGTGAACTGGCTTCAGAATAACTTGTTGACTCTGAATGCCGACAAAACACATTATATCTGTTTCCATAAGACTGCTGCCTCAGCCCCAAACGCCACGCTCAGTATTAAACTGCATAAGTGTCTGACAGGGGAATTCTGTGACTGTCGAAACTTAAATAAAGCTCAAACTATAATATATACTATAACTAGTATTTAGGTATAATGATAGACCAAAATCTTAACTTTAGGGCACATATTTCCTTCTTGTCAAATCGAGTTCGTAAAACGGCAAATATTATAAGACTACTTCGATCATCAACTCCAGTAAATATTTTGAAAATAATATACTTTGCGTTATGCCAGTCAATAATAACATACTGTATCAGTTCCTGGGGAAGCGCTGGAAAATCTTTCATGATACAGATAGAAATAGCACAAAGATCTGTTCTTAAAACTATGCTCAAAAAGCCTTTTAGATACGCCACGAAAGATCTTTACAACGATTGTAAGCTGCTTAACGTACGCCAACTATTTATATTAATATCATGCGTCAATCTACATCCAATAGTTATGAAGTCCGTTACGTATCCAAAACTTCTGAAACGACGGGTATTTCGAATTGATGTACCTTTAGTCAAGACGTCATTCGCAAGGCGCTTCAGTCCTTTTATAGAGCGCTACTTATATAATAAAGTAGTAAACTACTGTGACATCAAACGATGCTCGTTTACGGAAGCAAAGCCCAAAATCATGAGGTGGCTACTATCATTGTCATATGATGCTACTGAAAGACTTTTGATTCATTTATGCTGATATTTTATTTTATTTTATTTTTATATTATTATACATATAAACACTTACATACGAATACACACACCCACAAATATATTTACCTACATACATATACATACACATATATATTCACTGCATATAATGTATTTATTATCATATAGTACCTAATTCTTAAACACTTATTATAAGATACCCAGTCCTTTTATTTTGTATTCATCTTGTAAATTTTTATTTTCATTTTTGTCCTATGTGTAAATCATTTGATCACAGTAATATTTTGTTTTTAAATAATATGTAATGTTACCCAGAAGTGTAAAATGTATGAAATGTCGACCGAGCTACTTATATTAAAAAACCGGGCATTGTGAACCGAAACAGGCACCCACAGGACAGGCTTTGCCTAGTGTGGGGCCGTTGGATACCAACAAATTGTATGTTCTTTTGGTAATAAATGATTTTTTTTTTTTTTTTTTTTAATCACTGCTCATCTATTGCATCCCCTGCTGGGACGGAGCCGCCAAATCACACATGATTCAACTAGATAGAGCATATCGCGCTGTGTTAAAATTTATGTTTAAAAAACCAAGACTATACCCAACCGCTAAACTATGAGGAATGTCAACTCCTAAGTGTAGGAAACTTTTTATATACCTTATTATTTTATCTGTGCACAAAACAGTTATTTCGTCTATGGAATATAATGATCAGATCAGCCGTCGTCTCTTTAGAGTACCTGTATCTGTTTGTCTCACTAAATTTCCCCAACGCTTTTACCCGTTCCTATTAGCTTACATTTATAATATTGCTTCCAAATGCTGTGACATACGTCTGAATACAGCATCAGAGACGAAAATAAAAGCCTATGAATGGTTAAGTAAAGTAACCTATGGAAGAGACGGAACAGTTGTTAACTGCGATAGCATAGAACATATTTATTAATATATTTATATTTATAATATTTAGAAGTATGTTTTACTAATATATATAATAGTATTCCCTATATGTGTTATATTTATAGCATAATAAATATATAATATAATTAGTACCTAATTTAAACGTGATCTCTTAGTTTTAAACATTTGAATATTTTTATTTTGTTAAATTGTCTTTTTGTCTTACCTTATACAGTTATAAACATTGTTTTATTTGTTCCATTATAATTATGTAATTACAATTGTGAAGTGCAGGAGCTTTAAACCTTTATTGTAACTGCGTTTAGCTGGGACCACACGATTCAGTCTTGCCTAATGTGGGGACCGCGTTAAATATTTACCTGATAAGATCTGCTACACTAATCTTATAATTTGTTAAGCACTTGTATAACTTCCTTGTGTTACAAAATAAACATTTTCCATTTTCATTTCATTTCATTTTTCGTTTTCTTCAAACCTTTAATGTTATAGATTGTGTTATAAATAAAATATGATATTTCAACAGATAAACATAAGAACATAATTATGCGTAAACACAAACTTTATGGTGATATGGGGCTACCTGCAAGGTTACAATAACTTATGTGTTTATTTATATCGATGAAATACATAATCTATGTCAACATGTTCACTGTTCTAAACCCTAATAACAAAATAAGATGTGTTTAAAATGCATATCTAATCTTTCGCTAAAAATAATCGACCTCAGTAACGTTAATTTTATTAAATCTGTGTAGTAACGTGACCATACATGGGAAAATATGAAACGCTCCGTTTGTTTTCATATGCTAAAACATGTGCCATCGGCGATATCAAAGTGTTCTATGTAAAACTTTGGGCGATTTCTATGCGTTATCTAAAGTCGTTTTTGGACCTATGCAAATATTATATTTGGCGCGCCGATAGCACAAGTTTTGTTTATTTATTTACGCTAATCTATTATTTTATGTTATTTGGTATATTATATTGATTTTTAGTTCAAAATATTGTTACGCCCAGTGACATCTCTCGGCATTGTGGGAAAGACTCGGCAGTTCCGTCTAATAATTTACACCGCCATCTATTGACATCTCACGGAACTACGTAGTAGGTATGCTTACGAGAATCGTAGAGAAGACGCTGGTACTTTCTCGAATCATCGTACTGTTTACATACCGAGTATAGCGTTACTATAAAACTCTAGAAACTCTTTACCCGCGTATAAATAGGGCGCACGCGCACCGCCGAGTCAGTTTACAATCGTAAGCGATCAAGTGTTCATCGAAGCGAACGGAAGCGGAAATACTACGGAGTTTGAAGCAGTACAGTGAAAAAGTGTGGTATAGTGTTTGTTGTGTTTTAAATTTAATTGTGTGTTTGAATAAAACGTGTTTTAGTCGGTAATATTGTTTATATTCTTATCCGTCGAACCCAGCACGTAACAATATATTCAGAGAAGACTCCCAGAGAGATACGACTTGACAGCTTTATAAAGACGAAGATCTTACAGAGAAAAAGAGGAAGTTGTAGGCCAAGGAGAAGTTACATAGATCAGGTTAAGGAAAAAGTGAAAGTCATATTGTACCAAGATATCAAAATAATGGCAGAGAATAGAGCGACAAAAGAAAGCTCCATCGACGAGAGCAAAGCTCCTAAATTGATTGATATTTAAAAATAGTTGTTGCTATATTTTAATGGCCGTATCGTGAACAGATTAACAGACTTTAGAAAAGATACCTGTTTTAGAAAAATGTGTTATAAATGTGAATCAAATTTAGTGTACACCATTTTCTGCTATTTTATTCGTGCAAACAAAAAATATTTTATAGACTATTTCTACAGTGGATGTCCTGTCCGGTGTCGTCGAGGACAAATATTAAAGCGCGGAAACTCACTACAATCCGAGTAATATATAGATCCCTTATTTTTTTAGTCTCGTGTGGGATGTATCTGCAATATATCAGCTAGAGGCTTTGGAGTCAATTGAGCAGAAGGCCAGGAGACTTATCGGCGATGACCAATTGGTCAACACACGACTCCAAAGCTTGGAGCATCGTCGTAAGGTTGCTAGTCTCTCGGTTTTCTATCGGATACATTTCGGAGAGTGTGCAGAGGAACTGCATAATTTGATTCCTCCTTCCTCATTCCAGACAGACCAGACAATCAGGCCAGCGACACAGGTACATGGTGGATATACCACATTTACGCACGAAGCGATTTGCTTCCAATTTTATAATGCGTACCGCTAAGGAGTGGAATTCGCTACCTAAGTCTGTGTTTCCCGATGAGTACAATCTGGGTGTCTTCAAGTCGCGAGTGAATAGGTATCTTCTAGGCAAGCGTGTTCTATCGTCGACTGCATCTACACTTAAGATCAGGTGAGATCGCGGTCAAACGCAAGCCTATTAGAGTATAAAAAAAAAAATTGGACACACAATCAAGGCAAATTGACAGTGGCGAATAGAGCAGTTGAACCACAACGGCATCCATAAAGTATTCCAAAGAAATTAAGTCGATAATGTGGCTATTAAAATAAATTTTAAGCCAACGTAAAGTTTCATCGTCTAAAACAAGCAATAAAGCAGCCAAATAACGACTCACTCAAAACTTATTCCGTCAAAGGCAAGCACACGATACGAAACGTCGTCAGCTATATAAATGTATAATTAATAAGCTAATGGCCAATAATTAGGCCGCCGTGTACCGCTGCTATGGATGGATAGGTTTGTTACTCTTTCACACAAAAACTACTGAACGGATTTTGATACAACATTACAGTATTATTGTTTATACATCAAAATAATATATAGGCTACTGAAATCTTTCTTATCATAAATCTACATTAATTTGAGCGAAGCCGCGGGCAACATCTCGTATTAAATAATTTGGAATTACACCTTCATACTACATGTAGTCATAAAGTTATCCTGATTATATCTGTGTTTGCAATTAAGGAAACTCAGATATACTGCGTCAGCTTCTCGAGCCACAGATGCAGTGGTAGGCAGAGGCGCAGTATAACTATATTTCGCCAGATATCGCTATCCATAAGCACATTTCCAGACAACGTGTTGCTATTACGAATTTTCTAGCACAAATATCTATTTACCAACCGATAAAGTAGTAGACTTGTATTAGGTCTTTATCTATAAATAGCCTTTGTAGCATCTAGGTCTGTAATTCTTTACAACATACAATAGTTATTTCGAACATTGATTTTTGTTTTGAGATTGAACTATATATGTATAATAAAAGTGTGTGTTAAAATTAACTAATATAAACCGAAGTGTCACCGGTCTGCACTGACTGGCCCCCACATAAGATACATATATGTATAATAACTGTAGCATGTATTATTAATAATCTAAAGCAATTATTTTTTATACAATTTGTGTTAAAAGTTAATGTGTTTTAAAATTCATTATTTCAATTCGCCATAACTACATGACATTTCAGCTGCCTTTTTGATAAATTTAAAACAAACCATATTAGGCCTCAAGCAAACAACTATTCACGTAGAATATCATAGAATGCGGATTATCCATAAAGCCTAAAATAGTTTATACGTAAAACACATCGTTTCAGATTCACATTTTTCATACAAGTCGGCTATTTCTCTGGTAAAGTCCCAGTATTAACGTTATACTCAACTGGGTCATTTTAACAAAAAACAGCCTTCAACAAAAGTCTTGGAACTGGTCGTGTAACGTCTTGGCAGCTTGTTCATGAATAATTCAGCGGTACACGGCGGCCTAATTATTGGCCATTAGCTTATTAATTATACATTTATATAGCTGACGACGTTTCGTATCGTGTGCTTGCCTTTGACGGAATAAGTTTTGAGTGAGTCATTATTTGGCTGCTTTATTACTTGTTTCAGACGATGAACCTTTACGTTGGCTTAAAATTTATTTTAATAGCCATGTTATCCATCCTCACAAACTTTTACACATATAATATTAGTAGGATTATAATGCGTAGCTAATATATGCTTATAACAATTAGCAAGAAGGATAATTGTAGAAACTAGCCCAAATACTACCACCCTAAAGTTTATCTTTACCTAACAACTCCACAAGAATGTTTACATGCATATATACATGTAAATGCACGTAATTAAGCATCCCCGACCGCGGCCGCCCGGACTATTCATGCGCATTCCCCTCAGCTACTATATTATCTGCTAGTGTTGGGCACGTTCGATAATTAAGGCTGAAATAATTCGATAAATGTCGACAAACTCGCCGAATAAATTGGTCTCGAGCCGGTCGATACCGACGAAAACTGCCGAGGACTTCGATTGGCCTAAAACATAGGCGACAGCGAATAAGATTATAATTTATTTTCCTTTCTTCTGCCAGATTCTTAGATACAATAAAAAACATAAACGATGGATGGATAACAAATACGATGGACAAATCATAAGATTTGTGGCAAATTTCAACTTATAGATATTTATAATAGAAACAATGTTGAATCGGTCATTCTACACGCGATCATCGCGCACCGGACATCGGCGGCGGGGATGGAGCGGGGCGAAAGGGGCATAGTGATCAGCTGGTGGCGCACGCGCCGGCCACCGACCTGAGCAGTCAGCGGACTGAAGCTACAACGGACACCCGCACTCGCGCTCTTTATTAACCTCTGAGTCTTCTTCGAAGAAGTTAATGAAAACACTTTGTGGGTATGTGTGTCTGTCTGTTAGTGACAGTTTGTTAGTGTCAGGCATAGCTCCGGAACCACTAAACCGATTGACTTGTAACTTAGTGTGCAGACACCTTGGGGTCATACCTCAGTCGAGTTTGAATATGGGCCCTGTGGGTTAAAAGACCCCCGAGATATAGGGATCACAAGGTCACATGTATTTTAAATGGCAAAATGGTTTCATTTATATACAGAGTGGTGGAGTGCTGATTCGAGTTGGTTGCTGCTGTTTGCTGTCGAGTTTTGTCTTGCGTTGCGTTTTGCAACATGACATGCCCAGCTGTGGGCATGATGTCCCAACAATGGACATGATACCCAATAATGGTCATAATGCCTAACAGTTGTTATGACGCCTAACAGTGGGCATGATGCATATGGCATCATGCCTAGCAGTAGGTAGCAGTGGGCATGGTGTTCAACGGCGGCAATTATTGAAAAGTACATTATTTATTTATTATTAAAACATGTACATACTATATAATTATATATTTAAACATTAAGTAAATATTTAAATATAATTGAAACAAGGTCACATGAAAACGAAGAGGTTGAATCCTGAGTTTTTACACCCATCTCGTTAACCTCTGAGTCTTCTTCAGAGGCTAATGAAAACACCATGTGGGTCTGTGTGTTAGTGACAGATTGGTGTTAGTGACAGGCATAACTCTGGAACTACTGAACCTTGGGGTCATACCTCGGTCGAATTTGAATATGGGCCCTGTGGGTCAAAATACCCCCAAGATCTATATATTGGGGGTATTTTGACCCCTATGGGTCACATATTTTAAATGGGAAAATATTGACTTGTATCTTGGTGTGCAGACACCTTGGGGTCATACCTCAGTCGAGTTTGAATATGGGCCCTGTGGGTCAAAAGACCACCGCGATATAGGGGTTACAAGGTCACATGTTGACATTCCCGGCAAATACAAATATCATTAGTAATTAAATAATTAGTTATACAGTCCACTCGGAGTTTTATTCCGCATAACACCATGGATCCCGATCTAACAACAACGATAAAGCGTATCGCAATATATATTTCTATAAAAAAAGCAATCAATATACATAAGTGCAATAATAATAATAATTCAATCCTATACGCATTGAGTTCTATTCCGGTAAGGCAAAAGTATAATAAATTAAATCAATAGCTTTGCTTAATAAAACGGTTTGTTTTGTAGAATATTTAGATCACAGACCAATCCAAAGGAATCCCAATTATAATATTAGTAAAGGCCTTGTGGCATATTGATTAAATATAGGCCACAAGACTAGAATTTTAAAATAAAATGATAAGCGTATACAAAACATTGTCGATGTCCTCATCCTAAATCTAAAATTGTAATAGGTACTAATATAAAACGCTAAATATTAGTCATCAAATATGATACATAATATTTGTGTATACTACTATAAATTAGTAATTAATCTTATAACATGTACCACACAAACCGCATCGTATAGAAGTGCCACTCAGACAAGCAATTATTGGATAATCGAATGCGCCCATCGAGACTGTCCAGCCGGCGAGTGGGGACAGCCTACAACGTGCCCACCGACGTGTAGGGTGACAACATGAAAGGGGGAATTGCCCGGAAATTCTGCCTAACTATTTTCAAAGGGCTTTTAAATCAAATTAGTATGTGTAGTGACCGTGATCAACTAAATAATGAAGTATCTAGTAGCCGTCAGTCTAGTTTGAATCTCCTTTAGACTATATTATGCTGAGGTTCAAATAACTGTTTTAATTGAATTGGCATACACTTGATTGTGACCATATTCGTTATGGACTCAATACAAGGTTACACGGACTGTGGAGAGGTTTGTAAGGCCGCGTCACCGTTCTGAGTTTTTGTATTATTTGTATTCTTAATTTTAACGCACTTGCTTATTAAAATTTATTCAGTTGAGTTTCTTTGAAAGTAACAATAGCACCTCTTTTATATCTGAAACTGTATGCAACTGCACTATGTTGAAGACACAATATACGTATATGCGTTTAATAAATTGCTGCACCGTTTATACTATATAAATACATGTAATTTAGATACGCATACTTGTAAAGTGTTAAAAAGCTACTAATTTCAACATTATTTTTATTACTGATTAATACTACTTATAACCCAATAACCAGTATTTTGTGCATTATACTGATATTAACCGAATTTAAAAACCTTTTCAATAGCTGTAAAACCGAATCACCCCATTTTAGTTTTTGCCAACAGACATGTCCAAAAGTTTTAAAATATATTAAAATATATTCATCCTCAAATAAACACATATGAAATTGACAGGATTATTTTTACTCATGTCAGTTATACATTCGATAAAAAAGAAATAGCACATCACTAAAAATGTCAACCCTAATATCGCGGACAGCTAAAATTAGCTGCACATTGTAAACCAACAACAGCTTGACCTATTTTTCCTCTCCGTGACACACCGAGGCTTCTACCTTCCGACCGGCGGCCACTAAATCATGATAACAATAAATTGGAGCGATTTGTTCACGGATTTCGTGTCGATATCACATAAATATTGACCGACAGACGTTACGACTGCTTTTTGGAGGATAACGATTGTGTAATGTTGTATATACAGCATGTAATTGAAAGGTGAGGCCATATTTAAGGATCGTGACACAAATAGGGGACTGTTACAGGGTCTAAATAAATATTTTCCCTTTTAGTTTTTGTCTAGTGGTAAACGGGAGACAAGTGAGCGGTCTATATAGTGGTAACTACCATCCATGGATATTAGCAATATAAGGAATCTACTTGACGGCAGTGACAGGTCTCGTCCCGTCACTGCCGTCAAACCTCGTTTAGAGAAGGTCAAGAAATACTGATTGGGAAACTGTGTGGCAGGTAGTTAATTCTGCAACCTACATCACCCACGTACGTGGGTAATATGAGCATTTAAAGCGCATCGTGCTGGACGGAATCGTTTCCAGATGGTAAGAACCCTAAAATCCAACAAGGTACGTGGTACATGTTAAATGGTATCTTCGATTTTGTACTATACAGATGATGAACAAGCGTATAAATCCTGGTATTACAAGCACATGATAAAAATTGCCAGACTTAGATTCAACATCAAATGCAATGACCTACAAAAATAAATATAATTTCTAATCTGTGTGCGATCATTCGAACAATAATTTCGGCGCAGCTGCTTTTACGAAAATATTTCTATAAAAGTCATTCAAACAATCGTCCAATGTAATTGCCATCCAAACTAAGTCATAAAATAAGTAAAATGGGGGTAGAACTAGTAAAAATAGGGTACAACTAGTAGAAATGGGGGCAAACCTCGATCTATAATGGCGAGCCGTATAGCCGGTGACGTAAACTTTTATTTATTGCCAGCAAAGAACAGACACGCCAACCAGAAAAAAAATTCTACCGTTTTTGTAGTTATACTCATTTTCTTGTGTAATATCTAATTTCATTTCTATATTTTTGTCTACTGTGGTGCGGATACATTTTATATAAAGCTTTTTTTATAATATATTTCAGGATATTTAATATATACTTTACTCATGGGTAAACCAAGAATGAAATAAACACTGTTTTATTAAAATACATTTTGGTTAGGTTTGTGTTAATATGGAAAATAATTAATTACCTAAAGTAACTAAAACACATTTGTATTGACTTTTTATGAAAAATAAAATCATTCAAAATGTTACTCGGTTAATTTTTCTCATTTTTATAAAAACGAGCCTTTCCCCGCGTCTTTGCTCGATAACAGTACTTTTTTCTAGATTAAAGATATGTGTCCTTTTCGCTACCCTTGACAACTTGTATGCGACATTACATGCTGAGTAAAGAAGAGCAAACTCACATATACATTTATAATATCAGTTAAGATAATCGATATCAGATACAAATTGCTAAGCCTGCCCAATGGGTCAATGTGGTAAAACGGGATTAATTCGAAACCATAACCTCTCATGACGGTTTTAGATTAACCACTGGAATGTGTGTTCCGAAAATTAAATGATCTCAACCTCGATTTAACATAGTCGATGAAATGGTTAAGCTCTTTTGACTCGAAGTTGTATTTTATATTTCTAACCATGTATTATTAACATACTCGTCCCCTGTTACGTAAGACATATAGTTGGCGTTATATGGCTGTACTAACTTTCTGCCTACTCTTATAGATATACGCAGATGCGTTTAACTACATTCAAATTTCACTTAGAGTTCGCAAGACTATTGCCGTCTGCCGAGCAGACTGTCAGAAACCGCACTGCTACTAAAAATTTCCCACAGAATAATCCAACAACACATTTTTCAATCCGAGAATTAACCCCAATATTGTGTGGGTACACAATATCCACATAAACTTATACTACGGAACCAATGAGGCGACCTGTCTCTACGTATGTACATTTATATTAAGATGTAATAACAACACATTTCTCACAACAGTCTTAAAGCGTCCCCTTCACTTGTACGTAACGCTACAGACGCTACAATTTCCAGACGAAGTGCCATCTTGATTGCCAGCTAATCAAATGAGTGAGTACTAGCGAGTAGGGGGCTCTACGGCGAGACAAAGAACGAGTTAATTACTGGTAACATGTGAAATTCGTGTGCCGTCTCTAGTTCTCATACACTTGAATAGATGTTAGTTAAAGCCGAAGGGTAGTTTGGTAATTGTATAATGAACGATTGGTTTAAATCGGATATGATTTTGTTTGTCTTGTCTGGTACCGTTCGTTATTGATTAGCTGTAATGGCCATTAAAAGTTGACTAATGTCCTTAGACTGATAAATATAATAATTTGTTATGAGTTGAATACTTGCTGGTAGATAGCTCGACTCATAATAAATCAAATCCACATTCTTTCACATAGATATGTGATGGAATGTGGATTCGGAGATTACTATATCGAGCTATATAAAAATAAACTACACAAAAATATTCATTCCTAAACGAACTTTTTAGAAAATCTATCTATTTTCTTAGGTTCCATGTAATAGGGATCCGCTGCAAGAAGGCCAAAATTCGTGCTGGAAAACAATAAACATAAACAAATTGGAGTGTCGTTGTAGCTTATGCTACATCAGGGACTGAAATTTTAATCTATAGAAGCATTTAAGACGAAGCTAAGCATCATCTATTGCATAGTTTACAGAACTATGCGATCATCACACCACTATAACAGATAATTTTAAGTCATTTGTTAAATGAATAGCATAATACAATATTAGACAACACTTATTAATCGCAAGACAAAGGTATTTAAAGCAGAATTCATTTTTATAATTTGCTATCAATACCAAATTAAATTGTTTAGATGCCAAGATTCTTTTGACGAGCAACGAGTATTGAAAATATATTTGTGTAACGTTTAATAAACGCCGAAAGCTTCTTCACTCCAACTATTTAAATAGTAGCTGTGCCATTAACAATTGTTTCATAACAACTTTTCACCAAGTTCAGCATCAAAGCCGTCAATGAGCTAACATTTCTTAAACATTACGCAATAAATTCTCCTTAGAGTTTACGATAAACATAAATATCGTAGTATTTACATATCAATGTGTACCGCCTGATAATAATGGCTACAGGCTAAAACCTTTGTATTGGAAAGCCTTAAAAGCCTGTCGCTTTTGTACTGGTTTACTATGTATGAGGCAATTACTACGATTTACTTTATAGCCTTACTCTACTTGCCACCGAAATACTAAATTGTAAAAGAAAAAGAAAAGACGTTGAAAAGCCTGCGTCTGTAAATAATAATAATAATAACAATATTCTACCACATACACACAACACCATCTAGCCCAAACTAAGCAGAGCAAATGGAACTCAAAGGTTGTTTAGTACGAAAACAGGTTAATTATAGAGTTCTCGCTAGCTCGTTACCAAACGATCTCATGATTCGAAATACTTTATTAAAATTCGATTGAATACATACTCTTACGCTTTTATCTCTGACAGATTAAATAGAACTGCATTACTCCCCGATTTTATCAGGTGTTTAGATTGGACGCAGTAAAGGGCGAGCCTATTGTCGTCTACCAAACACATTCCAAACATTGTGCTCACACTGAAAATTACTTGTAATAAATCCCTATACATTTTTACTCGACTCAGGAATCTAATCCGAGACCTTATATATAGTAGTCGCATTCACTACTGCTTTCACTTAGGCTATAAGATGTTCTGTGAAAAGAATCTTCTAAAACAGGCACTTCACAATCCAAAACTTATAATAAAACTTCAACCACCAATATTTGGTTAGGTTTCTTCACCAAACACTACGCCAAAATGAGCCCAAACCATAAAATTGGTACAAAAACATAATCAATAACATTTATTTGAGCTATAAATAATATGTTTTATATCGTCGATGTGGCGAATAAACAAGACGTCACGATAATGTGTTTGTTTCGAGGTTCAAGGATGAGCGATACAGCTTACTAACAATATTGGGTTTCAAGCCGGAATATCAGTATCAGGCAAATACAAATGAGACATTATGAACGGTTGTTTGTGGATGATGCGTTTTAAACAAAAATCCTTATAATATGATACTTCTATTTCTCTGTCATGATATTTTTTTCGGAAATAGCAAGTTTATCTGTTTAACTTTGTTGTTTGAAGTTTGTTTTGTTTTGCTAGCTATTGTTTAGTATTGTTCAATGTAATGTTTTTGATACTTTCACATCTCAAGTCTATGTCCTGTAAGGGGTAGGCATAGCTGGATTGAAATTACATTTCGGTCGATTTGGTTTCAGCTCCCACGTAAAACAGGGTCTATTGCCATCTACAGAGCATGGTTCAAGACACCAAGATGTCTGGAACTGCTCCGTAGATGGCCCAATAATGGCCTATAGACCAAGGAAAGCAAAAAGTACACTGTAAGAATTTCCGTTATACGACTCGGGAATCTAACTCGAATCCTCATGATTGTACAACAACATTAGCGCAAACTTTTTCTAGTCTCAGCGGGACAATATCCTTAGGTATATCTATACTAATATTACAAAGCTCAAGAGTTTGTTTGTTTGGTTGAACACGCTAATGTCAGGAACTACCGGTTCAAATTGCAGAAATATTTTTATGGTTGGTTACCCCATTTATCGAGGATGGCTATAGGCTATATAACATCAGGCTACGACCAATAGGAGCGGAGCATCAATAAAAAATATTGCAATAACGGTTAAAATTCTCTTACGTGAAGCAGACGAAGTTGCGCGGGTTAGCTAGATATCTTATACGACGATTAGAGTAGTTACATTCACGTTTACGCCAGTGCACTGCTAAAGCAGCCTTAATAGTACGTACAGAATTTAACATTCCATGCGATAAATTGTAAGGAAAATACTGCCTGATAATTATCCGCTAGTAAGGCTTTAAACAAAACCTACTAAGGCCATTCGAAGTTTGGAATATATCTTATTCTTTTATTCTAGTTATTCCAGGCCCGAGAGTGTTAGGCTACAGTCCCAGGCTAATTTGGTGCGTCAAATTACCTGTATATACGTGTTCGTCATGTTAGTAAGAATCACCTGCTCGACCTATATAAAGTAAAAGCTGGATGATACTTTTTGAAGTATATGTATGAATAAAGCTGATGTGATTTTACGAAATACTATTTTCCATTGAGCGTCCTGTAGCAGATAGACAAGACATATTTATATTAGCAGGGTATTATATAAATGTTAGTTCAAAAATGATTAACACCATTTTTTTTATGTTGTAGGCGGCAAACGATCTCTTGGATCGCCTGATGGTAAGCGATTACCACCGCCCATGGACACCCGCAACACCAGAGGAGTCACAAGTGCGTTGCCAGCCTTAAAGACTGTAATGCTTTAAATAAGTACTGTCATTTCCAAAAAAGTATAAATTCTTTTCTGTATTATGTGTTGATAATAATTATTCTCACTTAAAATATTGTCTATAATATTATTAATATTTTTTTAGCTCCACAAAGTAAGCTTAAAGCTTGTCTTAGTTGTGCGTTCCGGTTAGCAGTGCAATCCGATGCCTAGATGCATACAGGAACAAATCTGAATTATGGGGTCCTTGAAGATTATTATTATTCAATCAGAACTATAAACATAACTTTAATTTTAAGATACCTTTATAATTTTCATGCAAACACGACCATCCAATGTAAGTAACAAAATAAATATTTGACTAGTCATATTTCAATCCAAAGTTTCATTTTACTACATAACATAAGATATATATGTATATAGCAGAATTTATGTATTTGCCGTGCTTATAATAAAAAGAGACATAAAAACCTATCAACATATCGTACATTTAGATTTTTATCCAACCGCCACAGTCGATCGCGTTCACGCTTCAAATATAGCAGATACAACAATATTCAGCATTGTTTTTTGCGATAAAACATATTACACAAAACCACGGAAAACAAAAATAAAACAGGACTTATAATACATTCAGTATAAAATCCTCTCTGAATACTATAACGGCTCTGAGACCGCAGCTCTCGTTTGCTCGCTAAAAATTGTATGAGAGGAAAACATGGTATCGCCGAATTGGTTTATACGAGTCAGCAAACGCGGCAAGTGAGTGCGCTCTGTGGATGAAATTGTTAGGTAGCAGATAGAGCACGTTGAAGAGCGATTTGTAAATTTGAAATATTTTGGAGTATTTTAGCAAAGGTACCTTATAGACACTTTTAATCAACAATAATACACCAGAATTGCAAGTTCTGCTGTAAAATTTCCTATCTTTTTATCTAAGGCTATATACGACCGCTTAAAATTATAAATTTGCATAATTATATACATGTATTAACATAAAATAAAACTTTTACGAACTTATGGTAATTACTATATTTCACTTACACATGTTACATTATAAAAACTAAACACAACAGTTTAAATTGTTATATGTATTGTCGCTGGAAAATCTTGCTAGCGCGATCTAGAAAATAGCGACAGTATAATAATGCCATCTAAGTTCTTACTTATGAACTATTACTACTTGAGGTGCACCCGTTGATTACTGAAAGCGGCGTATCTGAAAATTAGCAAGTATTAAATGATATGGTAAGAGCGGTTTGTTGGAAAA
The DNA here is from genome assembly GCA_930367265.1 of Catocala fraxini. Lineage (NCBI taxonomy): Eukaryota > Metazoa > Arthropoda > Insecta > Lepidoptera > Erebidae > Catocala > Catocala fraxini. The sequence goes on from OV884047.1 coordinate 20,235,757, forward strand.
CATAAAATTTATGATAAGGATATAATATCAAGTTCTTATTTAGTCAACTGGCACCTGTGTAATAGTATCTTGTAATCTTATCTTGACATTGTACGTTACCTTTCCAAAGAACTATGTCTTTTGGGTGTCGATTTATAAATAGTTTGTATAGAATACTAAAGAGTCATACTCTTAAAAATATTTATAAATGAAATATAAGACACTAGTTTTTCCCCGCGGTTTCACACGCGTAAGTCACGTTCCCGTGAGAATATCGGGATAAAAAGTATGTGTGAATCCAGGTCTCCAGCTATCTACATACCAAGTTTAATCGCAATCGGTCCAATAGTTTTTGCGTGAAAGAATAACAAATATCCATACATCCATACAAACTTTCGCGTTAATAATATTAGTAAGTTTTTAACTGTAATACCGCAGAAGTAACGATCTCTGTATCGCGAAGGATCGAGAAGCTATAATGGATATAACACTTCTAAATCTGGCAGACGTTCACACCTACACGGAATCTTGAACCAGGTCGGCGATACTTAAGACCGTATGAGACAAATAAAATGATGCTGCTTTAGATATATACGTAAATAGCCGAATCAGCAAACAGTTCGTGTAATTATAAAGATGTTTACCAAAATATAAAACATATAAGTTTTATTTATTTAATGATGACCTTTAACAACGTCCGGTAATAAATAATATTCTATACACCTTTTTCGAAATACTTATGTATTAACTTATATGTAGGTATGTATAATATAATAGCAAAGAATTCTTAAGCGTTTTTAGGCCGTATCATTGGTAGGTTTAAAAAGAAGTCACGAATTTTAGCAATGTAGAAGATATTTAAACAAAATCAGCCCGTTTTTATTGCGAATAAAAACAAAAGACGATATCATTGATATAATATGACCTTTATTATCTTAATGATAATATCGTCTTACTTATTTAGCCTGTGGATAATATTTGTAGCTCAACATTTTCAGAATATTCAGCATATTCATTAAAACATTAAAAGTGATGTATTAAAATACCGTACAGTCACAAACTAATATTAAACTAAAAATAACTTTATAACTTTTACGAAGTTAGAGAGAAGCAATATTTTCTCATCGCGCTCACATCCGAGGCACTGACCGCTTCATTCGTTTACTATTTTGCTACCGAACATAACTAATAGCAAACGAGCAAACTTCTCGACGCGAACTTTCCTATATTACACCTAAGCAAACAAAACTCATATTGCACTGCATAAATGTAACAAAGTTTTCTCACTCAGCTTACGTTTTTATAATCCGCTATACGCCTAGCGTGACACTGTCTCCCTTATTAAAGACTTATCGCTAAGCCGGACAGTCTGTTTAAAACGGTGGCACTCATTTGTTAACTTTTGATTTTAACTCGCAAATGGACAGCTGTGTTCTAATTTTTTGATGTTTAATCTCTTGGTCAGAAGAGTCCAGATAATGCTTTTCCATTTGGTATGGGTTACGGTTAATTTATGAATTAAAGCTTAATAGTACAAACACATGATTTTGCTATCCCTTTCTTGTATTTAGAGTCTCTGTTATTGATAGGGACCACAAGTCTATTATTTTCTTTTATGTTATCTTTTTGAGCCATGCTGTAATTCAATTAGCTTTTTAATTTACATGTTACTAATAAAATCTTCTTTGACTTGGATTTAATTAAAAAGCCTTTTGCCTGGATCACAACATCGAATCGGTAATTATAAGTCAAATATTTATGTAATATTCTATTTCTCAAGGCTCAAATATGTGTCCACAATTCTACCATCTACATTCGGTTTACTTGAATAAATGAGCTTCAAAAGAAAGCAATAAAATTACGTTCAACCCAAGCAAGTAGACTTGAAGTAGAACTATCAAAGAATCTATTATATATATATTCCATTATGTACCACTATTCAATTTATGATCGCTACCGAGATCCAGTTTCCATTAAATTCCAAATTAACGGACCTACTTCGACATCACAGAATGGAGATAAAATTTCATTTTCAATAACGTCGCGTCATTCGTTACCATCAGACGTGAACTGAATTGTTCGAATTGATGGCCTGTTCTAGACTAGAATAAAGCCCAAGTCCTACTTAGAGCGAATAGCGAGAATCATCAGCTTAACATAGCATGTCGTCATACCTGCATATAATTATAGAGTAAATTGAAATATGTTTATATTTTGTGATAAGTGATAAGGCAAGAAATCATGAATTGGCAAAGTTAATTATAATTAAAACCGCTTAATATTATCACTATATATTATAAATTATTATATATACTTGAAAGTTTCTTCCGTCACAACATGGCTACTTGTTTCTCGCTCGACCCCCGCAGTGGGGCCGATGCCCTACCCCGTCTAGACTCAGACCACAGAGACTGAGCTTTAATTGATAGATCAATAAAATTGATTAGTTTCTGACTCCGATTACTTGTGAGTTAACACTTGTTTTGTACTGATTTATTAAATTTGTTTGGAACAAAGAGATTTTGTTTGATAAACTCAGTTTGTTTGTAAGAGGTAGTTAATAAAAGCCTATTACTGAGAGATTACTGGCAAAAGTACCTCGTCTTAGAATAACAGGCTTGAAACTTAGTCTATCAAACTGTTCAATGATTATTGGGAAAGATAATTCCGAAAGTATTTAAACAGTCTATTCGTAAAAGTAAGTTCCTTTTGTTTGTTTGTTTCGTCACTTACTTCAAATTTGTTCAATGTAAACATAAGGATGCATTTTGTACTCGTATAAAATACATCATTATGTTTACATTGCATCCATAAATTTACTCTTCTACTCGCACAAGAGTAAATACACTCGTTGACGTCAAATGTTTCATACATGATGATCTGTAACTTTACATTATAGTTAATAGATGTAAAAAATGTTCTCAATGCTCATTTTGTCTTTAACCGTAGTGTAAACCTTAATCTCGATTTTATTGTGATCTAAATATGAAACAGCAGCTGTTATGGCATGATTAACCTAACCTAACATTCAATGTTGTATGAAAATGTTAATTGTTTTGTTAAGCGCTCAGCAGGGCCTGATGGTATTCCGGCATTTGTTTTTAGGGACTGTCATGCGGTATTCATGGAGCCGTAGATATAACCTATTTAATGTTTGTATTGAGCAGACAAAGTTTCCTGATCGCTAGAAACTCCCTAGGGTTGTACCTGTGCCTAAGGGTAAAGAAGGTTCTGAGCCCAGTGATTATAGACTGGTGGCGGTGTTATGTTCTCCAGCCAAAGTTTTCGAGTCAGCGATTCGCAGTAGTCTATATTCACAAATAAATGCTTTTTTGTCCGACGCACAGCACAGATTTCGTCCTGGGCAGGGACAACCGGGAACTTACTCGATCTCATGACACGGGTAGTACCTGCGGTGGACGCTAGACAATAAATCCATGTTGCCTATTTCCCTTCGGCCGCCATCGTAACCGTAGTTTCGTAACTAGTTTCGATGACGGCTTTTTTTTTACTTGTACGTAACCAGTTTCGATCAAGGAATTATTTATCTTCGTACGAAAGTTGTAATGAGTGACATATTTTCTCACTAATCGTTCGGTTTTCGTAAAGCTTTTGACGCCGTGAATAATGACGTACTTCTAGCTAAGTTGGCCAGCGTAGGATGCTCACCGCACACGTTGGCATTTTTTTGCCAGCTACTTACGCGATCGTTGTCAGTATGTAGACTGTATGGGTTAACAACCGTACAATAGGTATAAACTGGAGTCAGCAGAATTGTGATACCGCTGCACATCGTTCGATCGTTTGTGCAATAATAAAATTAATTAGTAGGTACGTTTTTTGTCATCATCCGCACGCGACTAATACTCATCCCATATATATCATTAGTTGTAATAGTACCGAAATATAGTTATCTTTTTAATCTTTTAGCCTAGTTTATCTTAATCTCACCCAAACTCCAAACATAGACTGTAGCGGACAATTTTCCGAACCATGCACCACAGCATGATATAAATAGAGTTGTACAATGGAGTCTCGAAAACAAATCAGATTTCAATGTGACCAAGTGTTCAAAATTATCGTTCACGCGCGCGCGTAACCCTAGTTATCATCAGTACTACTTATATGGAAGGAAAGTCGTTGCAGCGAGTTACTGAGGTGAAGGACTTAGGGTTGCATTTCACTACTGACGTACATTTCCGTAGGCATGCTACTGATGTATGCAGAAAAGCATACCGCAACTTGGGAATGGTGTTACGTCTGGCCAACCAATTGACGAACATCTCTGCTCTGAAGGTAAAAAGTCACCTGGAATGTAATGCGGTGGTATGGTCGCCGCATGAAGGTAAATACAAATATATGTTGGAGCGTATTCAAAATAAATTTGTCAGATTTTTGTATTTAAAACAGTACGGAGTATATCCACTGTTGTATCCTTCCCTGTTTGTGCTAGGCATGACAGGTTATTACAAACTCGAAGTTAGAAAGGAAGTCGCTCTCGTCTCTTATGTATTCAAAGTGATTTGTGGCAAGATACACAATCCTACTGTTTTGGGAATAGTTAGGTTCTGTGTTCCGGACGGGTACGTGAGGCGACGGCGCGGACCGCCGTTGCTGCGCGAGCCGCGCGCGCGCACCAACCTGCTGCGGCAGTCGCCGCGAGCGCGTGCGCTGCGGGCGCTTAATATGTTGTCGCAACATATAGATATATTTAACTGTACACTGAGTGTGTAACAGGGTAGACATGTATGTATATAATTATTATGTTAATATATTAATTTATTATATTTTATCATACGATTACATTAACAAAATTGTGTACTGTGTTCATAATGGTACAGTTTTATAACTTGACTGTCGTATTAGGGCCACCTGTAAATATGGATAAGTGTGTAAATAAATAATAAATAAATAAATAAAATGTTGAACGATGTGTGAAATGTTTAATAAAAAAGTCCACTTAAATAAATTAACAAAAGAAATTTTAAACTATAAAATGTTAAATTAAATGTTATAGATATGTTATTCGTACTCGGTTTTTCTGAGAATACAGCTTACGACTCTATGCTAAACGTACATCATTATATTATAAATTATACAATTAGCAATTTGTTATCTAGGCCAATCGGCCAATCCGGCACTGATACAAAGTGCAATGTGCGGTTTGTTGCTAACCGAACAGCAACAAAGCGCTTTTTGTAAAGAATACATTTGTAATATAGTTGAGTTGCAAATCGATAGTATCAACGTCTACGTATTTTATCCCCAAAAATATTCTCTTAAAACGACTTTATACGAAACTGCAAATGCTTCTAAGATGGATGGATGCAAACCGATCCCTTCATACATTTTTAAATCTAACATTTTCTTTAAAATACTTTGTATCTAGATTCATAAATTATCCAATTTTCATTTCACAAGATTGGCTGTAAGAGCTCTCTCAAGATGTTTTCATTCACATTCTGCTAACATGCTTAGCTAACTTTCGATAAGTTTTAAGTGCTGGACTCTAAAGCGAGCTCGTTGATACGGGGCGCATTATATATCAACTCTGTATACGTTTATGTTATGTTTTTGAACCATGAATTTTAAGATTCAAATCATATTTCTGCCGTTGTAAGGGCACTTATGGCTGCGTCTACTGACTTAGACGTTGGAGCAATTTACGTAAATATTTGCTTGAGATTAGGTATGTAAAATTCCAAATGTGATGAAATTTTATACATGTCTTAAAATGAGTTGTTGTCTTACACTTTTGGTTGGTGCACTATCTGATTGATAGACCTCATGATAGAGATCTAATTAAGACATCTTCGAAAAATAACTGCAGGCACATATCGTTGTCGTGCCTATATGATTCGACAGCGGGTATCGTGCCTATAAGATTCGATAGCGGAATTTAACTTACATTTGTAAGTCTTCTTTCCCAAACAGTCTGTTCCGTCGCTAGCTCTTTTTAACCACCTTCAAAAAAAGGAGGATGTTCTCAAAATCATCCTTGAAGAAAACATATACATACAGTATTTTAAATCAGTCAGTTTACTTATTAATATGGCGTAGTAACAGTCGACAGTAGATCATTCAATAGCGAGTAAACACGAGGCGCCGGAGCGTCGCGACGCCGGCCTCTCTGTGACCTACCTGACGTTATACTACAAGTACGCAATTATATGAGGATACATTGTACCACTTATGAAGGATTAGTTGTTCGTATTTCTATAAAAACTGGTTTAATCTATTTTATGCGTCATCTGATTATATCAATAGCAGTTTGAATAAACATCGGTAGAGGCGTGACGATCTTAATTAATTAATTTGTCAATCGTGAGAATAAAAGAAATAACTAAGACAATAAACAGACACACTTAGTTTTATATTATTAGTCTAAACATTTCACCTTTGTTAACCGTTAAGTTAGTTGGCGGTAACCACTGCTCATATTGCAGTTGCGTTCTCGTTGCATTACAAGAACTTAACTAAGAAAACACAACCAAGTTGCAACTGTGAGAGAAGGATAAAAAGGGAAGATATTTTGTTCTTTAGTCGATATATAAATCTAAGATAGAATCGTGCTTGTTAAGTGGAAAATTTTAATTAAATAATTCGGTTTATCATCGCAATCCTTTTGCCGCGTCACTCAAGATGAGACGGTGCAATTGACGGTGAATTTAACAAAACCTGAAACGCAGCAATTAGTATAAGTATAATATATACTAAAAATATATGCATCAAGTGCAGTGTATTGAACGCATCGTATGCGCATAAATAAACCTATAATACGCTTAATACAGCCACAGGTCATAAGAGAGATCGATACAGGAGTATTAAGTGGTAATAATAAGGGAGAAAGGGGTAGGACACCGATACCGCGGGTAGGATGGGTGTGCGGCATCGATGGCTCGAGATGCCGGAGTCGCATACCCGAGTTACCTGTTTTGTGACCGGGCAGGTCACAAGCGGGATAACCCTCTGGCTATAAGTACAAGACTGTAGATTGTATGAGTATGTGACTGCGTGGATGACGTAGCGATTTAAGTGGTTGCCTCACCACTGCCGTGACGAGTCTTGTGGTTTCGATCGCAAAAGGGACAAAAAATTTGTGTCATCCATAAATATTTTTGTTCATTATGTCTGTTGATTGAATATATGTGAAGGGAGCCGCGATACAGTGACGTCACCATCGTTTATATCGCCAGTTTTGTAAATATCGTGCTTTTCCTTACAATTTTGGACTGCCTCGGTGGCGCAGCGGTACTTAATGTGTGACTGGTGTGCATGAAGTTGGGTTCGATTCCCGAGTCGTGAAAAGTGTCATTCGATTTCGCTGTCAAAAAATTATCGGCAGCATCGCGAAGTGTGGAATCGTGTGCGACAGATGGTCATAGGCTCGCTTTCTATTATGTTGAACTTAAAATGAATGCCGGTGAAATATGGATGTAACACATCCCTGCTTATCTCTTCAACGATAGGCATGAGACTATGTATGTGCGTATGTTTGTTTTTTTTTATATTGCTCGAATTAGGTTTTATCAACAGTCGCTGGTTGTATTAACGCTAATTCTGCAGTTAATTATTTTTACTTTAAACTCGTTAATATATTATGTGTATTGTATATAATGTACTAACCAAATCAAAGCTCTTAGTTCTAACTTAACTGACAGGAATCAGTACGGTATAAAGATTGATTACCTCCAAAGGGGATACAAGCAAAGCAAAACTTTTCAACCAATTAGTCGTCGTCTAAACTACTCGTGGTTTTTCGGCAGTACTCGGAGATCGCTCCTAATTGGTTTGAAATACTATATGCTTGTCCCTTTAGTAGAAACCAAATTCAATATATTGATATAAAAGTTTATAATGATTGCGAGTAGGTATGTAGGGATTATATAATATTGTCTTCTATTTACGCGAATATTATTCATTGAAATTAAACTGCTATATACGGTAAAAATAAATTAAATGTAAATAGTTTAATAATAATTTAATAAGCTTTAAAATTACCTAGTAAAGTTTAATAGTAGTAGTAGTGTAACAATTTTCAAAATTTTGTAATAAAGTGTCAAATAAACAACGCGATAAAATCCGTATATAGCAGTTTAATTTCAATGTAGGGATTATATTAAAACATTGTTAGGGCAAGTATACTCGCAGCGCGCTCTGTCGTTCATGTACTGTCACGGGTGACGGCGGCTGAAGTGGTCGCCTCGCTATGGCCACTGCACCAAGTGCTGTGGATTAGGGTCCAACAAATTATATGATCCGCAAATAGTTGTTCCGAGATCGGGTGTTCTTTATAGTAAGTGTAATCTACCGGTGTAGATCACACTAACTTGCCGAATGAGAATTGAACTTGCATTAAAACTAGCAAGCTGGATATAATTTACTAGCGATGCGGTGCAGCACCCGCGCTCCCAAACATTTCATCTCAAACGAAAATACGCTAGAATAGTCTTAGATATAGTGTGTTCACGTTGGGAATGGTAATGTGGGATTCGAACCTGCAACCTCTCAATCGCAAGTGCCTTAATGCTAAATGCCTAATGCACAGAGATACGGCCGCCGTAATCATTTTAAAAACTAAAGTGCGGCGAGAATAAACAAAGCAATAAAATTTATTTCTCGGACTAAGCTTTCTGTTTAGTCCGCGAAATTCCTTTTACCATCAAAGGTATATAGGTGTACCCACCATAAAATTCCCCACAACGATCACCACGGTAATCCAAAACTCCCTATTATCGTCCCAAAACCTTAAAAACTGACATTACGCTTTGATATTACCCTTAAAATTAACACTGGGCCCATAATAGTCATGGAAACGAGGCCATTTTGTTCCATGCAACAGCTAAACCTACTAATAAAGGTGTAGACGGCGTAGATACAATTAAAACGAGGGTATCTATAGGATCGCTTCAGGGAACGTGGAACATTAACATAAAGTACATAGAGGACATTAGCATAAAGTTGGCGGTGAACTGACATCGCGCGGAAAACGTTCTTATATACCTAAATATAGGTAAGTGTGCGTGGAGAAGCATGTTTGTGTTCTATATGTGTTTTATGTTTCAGAAAGAAACTATTGCACAAATGTAATGTTGAGTTTAACACACACATATACATATATCTTTTTACACACACATCATCATGACACGGTTTGGTTAATTTGGTGGCAAAATTTCTAAGTGCTAATAAGTATTGCCTAAACATATCCGGCAAATAAAGTCGTTGTATTGTTCCATATATACCTAGGTATACATGGAGTATGGAGGAGTTAAGTCCTCTGGAATAAACAGGAAGATACTTACAAAGTCGCAAAACTTTATAGGCACATAATTGGAAGACTAACAGAATAGTCAATAACATATATGTATATTACATCCCATAATAAACTAGTTTATTTTATAAGTTAGTATTGAATAGTAAACAAATAGTTGTTAGGTGAACTCGAATAATGATATTGTATGTTTATGCTTTTTCTGTTCAGTGCAGGCGTTTAATGTTTGTCTTCACATAAGAATAACATTATTATAGAAAAGGATGAATGATAGTCACAAGTAAAAGGGAAATACCATGTCACATGGTAACTATCAGATAGAAAAGCCTATATTTGATGCATCAAAAGAAATTTTACCACATTTGATGTTAAAATGACCTGTAAGTAAGAAAAAAATGGGTGACTATCGTGCCTCCCGTACAAACGACGTCATTGACGAGTTTCCCCTCCACAAAGTGGTTTCTGATCGGTTTGAGGCGATTCTGCTAAGTGTACGGCTACTCTCAGTGGCATTACTTCGATAAGTAGCCTATTTATATCAGCTTTAGCTTTTGTCGCATATCAAAGGGAACGACAAGTGAAAATGGTAGATTCTGCAATTTGCGAATCGTGCAAATACTTAGACCAGAGGCTTCCAGACTTTCTTTCTTAAAGACCACTTTCAAAATTTAGCTGTTTGCGGTGGACCACCTGCACCTACATTTCTACCATATTCCGAAAACTCGACAAAAAATGTGAAGATTAGATCTAACTATGAAAATTTGCGTTGCGCCTGAGTTCCAACCACGAATTAATAGTTTTTGCAAAAAAGTGAGAATTGATTGGTTATTTAATTAATTGATTGTGCTGTGAGTGGATGTCAAAAAAGTAAAATTTGGCCAATCAAACAAGTGATTCCATCCAAATTTGCTTTTCTGACATCTATTGACAGTACAAGGAACCAATCAATTCTCACTTATTTTATTTAGAAAGCTCCCCATTCGGAGTAGTAAAAATATAAAGAAAAATTGTATATAATTTTTAAATATAGTTTTATATACAGGTGTCCCAAAAGATGTGAATCAAATTGTAATGGGAGATTTCTTAAGTAAAGACCTTTGAAATGAGCTAAATAAAAAAAATAAAGTAATTATTTTGTGTTGTTGGTTAAACGTAAAAGATTTTCTTTGGTGCAAAAAAATACACCAAAATAATTCTGCAATTTAAAAACTACGTAAATGTTTTATAAAATTCGTTTGTAGTTTAACGAATTAATCCTTCACAAATAAAAATTTATGAAAAGAATATGAAAATTAGTTATAAACGAAGCACCTGTAGTTAAAAGTCTGAAAACGTCGGACTTTTTCAAAAACTTAGATTGTTTTTTTTTTTTAACTCATTTGAAAGGTCCTTACCTAAGAAATCTCCCGTTACAATTTGATTCACATCTTCTGGGACACCTTTTATTGGTTTTATACGTTATAATATTCATATAATTATATAATCAACAGACTCTTTAAAATCTATGTGAACGTATTTACACACAAGAATGAAGAGCGTCGCGGTATGTGATCACTGTTACCGCGTGGATGAGTCTGTGTGCGAGGGCAAATTATCTGACAGCGTAAAATCGAGATTACACGCCTAGAATTACTCTGTATTTCTTACCATGGCTTATTTTTGTTGCTATATGTCAAATGAAGTTATGGGACAGAACTATAAAGCTGTTACGACATAGAAAGTGAATAAACATTATGTTTACAATATTTCAGGCGATTTCCGATATTCAACAATTTTGGCTTAGTACATGAAGATACATGGTTCAACTGACAGGAATATTTACATTTGACAATGGAGTAGAGTTATAACAAGCAAGAAATAATTAAATATACCTACTTAAAAAAACATTAGTTTGTTTATTGTAAAAAACATCAAAGATTGTTGTTGTAAATATTCTATATTATATTCTATATTCTATCACATACACACAACACCATCTAGCCCAAACTAAGTACAGCTTGTACTATGGATACTAGACAATAGATAAACATACATATATAGGTTTTTTTTGTAAATACAAACATATTATACGTATAAACACCCAGACCAAGACAAACATCCATGTCCATGCACAAAAATGTTTGACTTGTGCGGGAATCGAATCCGCGACCTCAGGCATGGCAGTCGGTTACACTAACCACTGCGCCATCGCTACCAACGTAATGTTTCTTTTACACTACATAAACACAAGTAAGGCAAAACAATGATGACAATTAATGCATCGTATGCGTTCAATGTATACCGTTCCCAAATATCCTTTAGGTGGCATTTAAATCTGCACGCACGCACAAGAGGGGGGGGGTAAATCGTGCAAACTGCTGTTTCCCCCACATTGCCGCGTTAATGTGCCCGCGGCCTAACTTTGCTGAGTCTAAACCCGCTTGTACACTTGCGCAACTTGTACTCACAAGTGGGGGAGTTAAAAGCTTCGTATTTAAAGGGATCTTGAAAGCGATAGAAGTTTAAGCAATAACAATTTTGTTTCAGTACACATTATTTTTGGAGAGGTAAAGATGTGTGAGTGTAAGAATGTGTTGGTGTGTGTTTACATAAATCATGTTCGTTGCTTTTTTTTTTCTGGCAAAGAATATGCACATCCTTAACTATTATTTAGCACATTTTACGAAATGTATCAGTTATACAATAGTAGGCAAGCTTATGCATTATATTGAATTCGAATAACTTTGTAGTAAATTCCAACGTCTTTCTTTGTCACAGCTACAGAGCTATGCTCCATTCTCTGATCCTTTGTGGCCAATAATATTAATAATAATAATAATCCCCTCTGGGACAGTCGTTATTTCATTTAGAGACTAACGCGATATCGGAGGGCACAGTACACTAGCTTTTAAATTATCACCATCGCCTTGTGATACAAACAAAAAATGTATCACTAGGTTAAATAAAAGCGCACAAACCGCAGGGCAGCTTGTGGCGAGTTGAATGTGAGTGGCGACACTGCGGTCCTGAATGTCACAAAGAGTCGGTTAGGGCCTCGTCCCCGGCTTGCCGTTACTGGTTGGCTTGGGTGGAACTTCAAGAGCGCCCGTAGGACTCTCAGCTCTGGCTTGCCTTGGTCGGCCGGTCAGAGGGGAGCCGCTAGAGCTATATGCTTGGGGGTGGAAGTGTCATTTTCAACGGCATAACTACAAGGAAACCCACTCCGGGTCTCCGTTGTCACGAGACCCGTGATGGTGAAACCGGCGCCGCACCGCTCGACACCCTTAGCCGCTCGCACCGGTGTTGCCCTCTGCTGCTGGCTTGTATGCCTATGGTGGCTATTCAGGGGGCCCATCTAGTGAGTTGCCGAGTCACCCTCTGCCCATTGCATTGACGCTATTAGAGTATTCAGGGCAGATGCCGTTTTCAGCCATAGTTAGCAATATACCGGTCCATCAAACACCAATATCCCTAGCACATATATTAGAATCCATACGCAGAAATAGTCCTACTCCTGCTGCGGCTAGTGCTGCTGTAGTTGTTCCATCCCACATTTGATTAAAACTCTCGAAGGGCCTCTTCACGTTGGACCCATGTCTCCGTGTAAGCCTCCCAAAGGGCCAGGTATTTTCTAATATGTATAATATGTTAGAAAATACCTGTGATAAGGGAAACATAATTATAATATCTTTATTGTCTCAAATAAATACAAACGTGTTACACATACAATTTTGATTTTACTTAAACATTGTTATTGTATTTTATTTAAAACATACTGATACTGGTCCCCCAAACTAGGGGAGTGCCTGTATTTTGGAGGTCAGTGTTCAGCCCTAGAAAAGATGCAATTTAATACAAAATATTGTTCTTGTCTTTCTTGGCATTAAACCCTAGTAATGCAAAAGAAAATGTAGTTTATTACGAGTATACAAATCAAGAGATCATGGGCCATCATAAGCTAGACTAACTATAAAGTTATTTTATCGCATAAGCTTTCCTATTATTGTATACCTAATACAACTCGTATAATTATTAATTGATTTGTATATATTACAGAAAAATCGGCTTGATTAGATAGAAGTACCTAAAGATATAATTACCAATATGATGAGCAGCTCAGACCCCAGTACGTACTTTGATGAATTGATAAATAAGCTTCGTTGTACTTAAGTGAGCCCTTAAATGTCCCCCGCGACTTAGGACTTCTGCCTAGTACGAGAGTTGTCTATTAAATTACAAAGACAGACATTATAGATGTAATTTAGGGGCCACCCTTTTATCGTCTACCGCGTACAGTTGTAGACTTCGTGCTACCGCTGATAACAGCTTGACAGAAAAACCCAAAAAAAAACCCTTGCTCGAGAATCGAACTCGAGACTTTATGTGTAACAGGCGTATTCACAACTACCTATATTAATTAAATTTAAGAAATGTGTTCATTTGTTACAACTGTATGTTTTAAATAAACTATTATTACTATTCATGTTTAATACAGCCAGTGTGCTTTGCACTATAATGTAAGTAAATCTATTTTAATTTTCATATTTATTGATTTAAGAAAATACATTTGACACGTTGGATTATAAGTTGCGGAAGTCGAATATAATAATAAGAGGAAGATCGCTAGAAGAAGTTGTTTCATCACCAGACATTTTAAGTGCTCCTGTTACTTCTAGATCCACCCATAACTAAGTGCAATACACATCTGACGACACTATTCAACCATTTCTATGTATAATATGTATGTATTTACAAAAAGAAACATACATATATGTATGTTTATCCATTGTCTAGTACACATAGTACAAGCTCTGCTTAGTTTGGGCTAGATGGTGTTGTGTGTATTTGTAGAATATTATTACTATTATTATTAATTAAAATTGTAAAGCTACCTAAACGGTATCCATTTTTTTTACAAATATGCATTGTAGCATTCTAGCTTTGTTATTTAATAATATTTTAATGGAATAAAACTATTTCTCATTATAATATTTTTTTAGCACAAACTTATGCACTCTTGTTACATGGATATAGTGTATCTATAATGCCATGTAACATCGATAGCATAATTTTGCGCATTATTATTTAATAACACTAATCCACCAATAAAATACTTACTCGCTAAGAAGTTCTTAGTGGCAGTACCGAGCTTGAAAAGGTCCAAGGTAGACAAACTACTACTATAAGTAAATTTAATTCTATATAACAGTAGTTATTGTAATAAAAGTTTTCTATTGACTGCTAGTTTTTGAATTATGCACCGCAACACTGAACCTCATAGAGAAAGACATTTTCCAAATGGGTAATAGCTAGAAAGCGTTGTTCGTACTTATGACTCACGTCTTTATATCTCAGATGGGGTAGGAACATTGCCGGACAGCCGGAGACTGCCCAACTCGGGAGTTGACACCGGCATCTCACGGTCGCATGCAAACATTACGACCACCGAGGCAGAATTAGAATAATGAAAGAATGTTGGACCTTTGCTAAATGCCTCGTTGCACTTTTGCCTGGTAATCTTTTATATTTATTTAATAATGTTAGACATTTTGCAGAATAAATTAATCATTAATTATGTTACAGAATTAAAAGGAATATTTATAAAAATATCGTCCTTTTATTATACTGCGTGCGTGTTAGTTGCACCCGGATTTAAGAGTCTTCTATAGCGTTTCTTTCTAAACTCATTGATATGTAGTCACCTATAATAAATAAGATTGTTGTATTAAACCGGCAAATAAATTAAGTTCTCTTTATTTCGCCTTTACTTATTTGTACATGTTGGTAAACCAGTAAAATTATTGTCTCACGTTGAAGGGTTCTTAGAGTCCCTTTGATATAGCGATAGAGACTGATAAAAATGAAAACATTGTTTCTAAACTTGCCATTGCAACCAAAATATCATACAAAAGTATGTTAAGGTCAAATGCTTGTATTAGAAAAGTATTAATTTAGCATAATACCGATAAGTTTCATTCCTAACATATTTATCACTTTATAACATCGACATGAGCACGATTAAATTACTCCCAGATCCATTAAAGCACTATTATTAATTAAATTCGCAATTACGAAAGTAACAAGTTACATTTTAAGCTTTCGTGTATTTTGAGGTTGAAATCACGAAAAGCGGGTTGTCAAAGTGACATTAGCACGTTTTTCGTAGCACTTTGCGGTAGGGTTTAGGACGTACAAACGTCATACGACGATATTTGTGACAAATTTCGAAAAGATGTTTCATGTTAAGAATAAGCACGGACAAACGTACGCAATTGCGTATAATGCGTTTCACGGTAGAATTCCTTGTATAAATAATAATAATAATAAATAAATAATAATTATAATATATTTAGAAATATATTTTTATAAATATATCTAAATATGTAATTTTTATTGATTAGTAATAAATAAATGTAAATAATAATAATAATAATATTATTGCAATTCGTAACACGCATAATTTTCAAAAAACAATTAGTGAAAAATAAGTAAATATGCAGAACTAAAAATGAAGTGACCAGAATATGGAGGCAGGACATAGTCTATGTGGTACCCATTGTTCTTTCTTCCACCGGTATCATTCCTAAGCATCTTCGCCATAGCCTAAAATTAATTGATCTCAAAGAAACCTTGTACATTAGCCTGTAGAAAGCCGCAATTTCGAACACATGCAGAATAGTCAGGAAATTCATATCCCTTGATAAAAACGACACAACACTAACAACACCTTCAACATAATCTTTACACACTACACAATACATTTTACTTGGTTTCGGCCCGTAAATGTAGTTTAAAACCAGTCACGAGCTGAACAAAAAAGAAAACAGGAGAATAATAATAATATTCTATCACATACACACAACACCATCTAGCCTAAACTAAGCAGAGCTTGTACTATGGGTAGGTACTAGTTTGTGAGCCTGCCCGCCATCCGTTCAGCACTAGGTCCGAGACGCGGCGTGCGTGTTCCCACGCGCGCCTCTGTTGTTTCGAGTCCGTCTCCCCTCTAGGGGGGACAGTAGGGAGTGTTAGAAGTGCCTTGGGGTAGATCTTTCGTGTAGTGGCCTGCCGTTTCATACGGCGGGCCGAAACCTCGGCGGGGTCGCGACCGCATGCGAAAGTGATTCGCGCGGCCCCGTCGATAGTGGTTTTTGTCGAGGAACACCGTGGTAGGTTTAGTCGGTATTCCGGGAGGTACATTTTCTTCTTAACATCTTTCTTTTACCCCGGCGAGTCCGACATAACCCCTCCGCCCGCCCCAGCGGAGGGGTATGCATCATGCATTCCCCCAAGTAAAAAAAAAAATGGGTAGGTACTAGACAATGGATAAACATACATATACACTTTTATTTTTTTGTAAATGCATACTTATTATACATACAAACACCCAAACCAAGACAAACATTCATGTTCATGCACACAAATGTCTGACTTATGCGGGAATCGAACCCCGACCTCAGGCGTGGCAGTCGGTAAAAATATATGGCGGAGATATCAAAATATTTTTATAGATTTGTATAAATTTAAGAATAATCGGCTTGACTAGAAGTCGTTCTTGAAGTCACCGAAGACTTCTAATAATTACCAATACGATGAGCGGCTCATACCCAGTACACTTGGTTGAATTTGAAAATAAGCTTCGTTGTACTTGAGTGAGCCTACTTCTGCGCAGTTCATCTAGTTCTAGAAAAAAATACAAATGGACAACGCGTGTGGTGTCTTTGGGACACTTGGTTGGCATGAATTACCTTTCGCTATATATGTATAAATATATTTAATGGATTGAATGACAACATTGAATAATAAAATAGTAGACGACATCAAAGAAATGGAAATGTATACGTCGATATGAAATACATAGATGGCATATAAAAATTAACTATTTTGAAAAGGAAAAGAATTCTGTACAAAAATAACAAAATATTATTAGAAGTGTTCTTTAATAAATGTATTTATTTAAAATGTAGCACAAAATGTCATTATACCTAAACAAACAAATCGTATCAAAATAGTATAAAACCTCGAAATTAAAATTCCACCGTCTACGTCTATGGATGTTGTCAGAACTAATAAATGGATAATTAGTATACAACCGACATCAAAGTACAGTAAATAAAATCCATGAAAAAGAACAGTGGGTTTATGACAAAGAGGGAGAAAAGAGAAAGAGAGAGAGACAGAGAGATCAAGTGGCATACATTATACAGCAGTCAGCATAATATATCGCGGCGGTTACGACATTTCCGTCTAGCTTCCACCCGCAGAGTGCTTGAAGTGTTACGTGCGTTAAAGAATTTCGTTTATAAGACCGCAAACACACACATTATAAAATAATTTTGTTTTGTATTAAAAGACCTTAATACTAAGTAAAACATCTTGAGTACTCATTAATGACGGCACAGAATATAGAAATACAGATTGACTATAAATAAAGAGCAACCAAATGTTTTGAACCTGTTCGGTCCCTCGTCACAAAACTTTTTCTGTTTCATCAGCAATCTTCTTGAGTATACAGGTGTGCCAACCGCCACTATCAGCTTCGGATTCCAGAAGAGAGTAAATGCAGCCTCCGTCCTTGCTTACAATTATTATTGCGTATCGCAATATTTGCAAGCAAGGATGGGAGGCCACATTTATGTTCGAGGATGCCATCCATGCAGTAGATTTATGTGCTATTGAATAGTTCTTCGAAACAGCGTATATCTAAAGAGACAGTGTAGAACAACATGGCAATAGTTTAACTCGCAAGTAGTTGTGTTTTCGCCATGACTTACGTCTTAATGAAAACGTGTAGACATACTAACCACCACCGTCGGCGACGACATTCAGTGGAGATGGGACTCCCTGGATGACGTCCCCAAGGGTGGGAGCTAGCCGGGGACGTGACGCAATCTGTATCTTCTGTTTATCACTTGCACTTCTGTGAATTATTTTCTTGCATTCGCGTACAATCTCCTGGAGCTAGTAGGAGGCGTCCAAAAGACAGATATATATATTAATGTAAAAGTTGTTCGTGATTATTTATAATGGTTAAGTCACAAAAATTTATTTCTATTTTAAAATATGTGTATATATACATACATAATTAATTAAAAAAAATAATCTATTATACCTATATTTACAAATGTATTAAAAAGATAACATAATTACAAAAACACAAATAATTATAATACTAAATATTTACAAAAATGGTTTAGGCATCGTAGAATTCTATGTATTGTACATATTATAATAAAATTTTTGTTGAACCACTTTCAGTAACGATGTGCTTTTGTTTTTGTCACAAAGTATATGCGCCCATACCGTGCCACTGGATGTATAAATTACTCAACATGATTGAGGTAACTTATTTGCTTATCATATATTTCTATATCATTATTATAAAACAATCTGCTTGAATAGACTGATGTCACTGAATACTTTTAAAAATTACCAATACGATGAGCAGCTCAGACCCCGGTAGATACTTAGATAAATTGAAAAATAAGCTTCGTTGTACTTGATTGCACCTTGGTGTTTGCCACATGTGAGTTGAAATTAAAAAATATCATAACCACACACACACACACACATATTACAAATATATAATATACAGAAAATAACAATAAAAAAAATTTTGAACAAACCGATGATGCATTATTTTGTATTTACAGACCATTACTAAGTAAATAATCTTGAGAATTCATATATGACGGCACAGAATATAGATATACAGAGTGACTATAAATTACCTTATAGTCCTTCTACACAAATTTTTTTGTTTCATCAGCAAACTTCTTGAGTACACAGGTATGCCAACCGCCACTAACAGCTTCGGATTTCAGAAGAGAGTAAATGCAGCCTCCGTCCTTGCTTACAATTATTATTGCGTATCGCAATATTTGCAAGCAAGGATGGGAGGCCACATTTATATTCGAGACTGCCATCCATGCAGTAGACTTATGTACTATTGAATAGTTCTTCGAAACAGCGTATATCTAAAAAACAGTGTAGTACAACATGGCAATAGTTCAACTCGCAAGTAGTTGTGTTTTCACCATGACTTATATCTTAATGAAAACGTGTTGACATACTAACCACCACCGTCGGCAACGACATTTAGTGGAGATGGAACTCCCTGGATATCGTCCCCAAGAGTAGGAGCTAGCTAGAGATGTAACGCAATCTGTATCTTCTGTTGATTCACAACTTGCACTTCTCTAAACTATTTTCCTGCTGTCGCGTATAACTTTCTTCTCGTGGTTGTCTTGCTCGCTTCCCCCGTCTCACAACCACGTGTCCTCTGCTAATCAGAGGATCACGTGGTGTGACCCTCAAACGTGGCCCTGGCGGGCCGATGCCCCTGAGACAAGATGCCTTAGGTTCCCAACGCGTGCCAAAGTATTAGCCACGAGTGATAATGCCCCCGAAAGGACATTATTTCCCGTGTTGCCCGGGGTGTACCGGCCCAACGTCTGCTGTTCCATCCCACGAAAAGTGTAGAAGGGACCAGCAGCCGCCAGGCGCACTAGGAGGTTCTCTGGCCACACACCCCAAATTTGCCACCCACCTGCTTCAATATTAAATACTCGAAGAGTATAACATATTGCAAACAAAATAAACTGCGATAAGCATCGGATGACACGAATTATTTAAGCGGTTTTCAGGACGTTTTCTATAATAATAATATTATAAAAAGAAAAGATTGAATTTTTTGTTTGTTTGTATGGATTTAAAAAGTACTCGACCGATTCAGTTCAAAGTATTATTATTAATATAGCGGCACACCTAACCGCAATATTTAACGCATGCATCGATGTGAGCATTTTTCTTAACTTAATGAGATGTAGTAAAATAATACCTTTATTTAAAAAAGGATGCAAAAAGACTAGTTATGTTTTTCAATATTACTTGTAATCAGTAAATTATAAACATAGGTATAATAGCAATTAGAAAGACATTTTGGTGTAAAAATAATATTTTATACAGATCAATATGGTTTCAGGAAAGGTCGTTCTTCGATAAATGCGGGTGTTACGCTTTTAAAACATAGGTATATTCAGTGCCTGGGAAGATTCGCAAGATTTCATTCGTATATTCTGTTATCTCTCTTAAGCCTTTGACTGCCTTAACTATCATATGCTGCTTCGAAAACTCAGGCATTACGGCATTCGAGATACTGCACTTGACCTAGTTGAATCCTAACTAAGCGATAGACTACAACATGTTGATAATAACAGAAGTAGATTTTCTAGATTACCAGTCACAATGGGCGTGCCACAGGGATCAATTTTAGGACCCTTTCTGTTTGCCGTTTGCCGTTCTTCGTACAGGATTTGTGCGACATTATTTTATTCGCGGATGACACATTCCTTATTTTTAAAGTAGACCGAAAGGCACCTAATTCGAATGCTGTTAATGTTTCTCGCAAATCCTGGACTGGTTTACGGTTAATAGTTTACTACTAAACTCTAAAAAAACAATGTTTTTGTTTTATGGAATAGGGCCAAACGAGCCGACGGATCGCCTGATGGTAAGCGATTACGACTCATGGACACCTGCAACACCAGAGGAGACACAAGTGCGTTGCCGGCCTTTTAAAAAGGAGTACGCTCTTTTCTTGAAGTGTTGTAGGTCGTATTGTGTGTCTTTGTGGGGTAAACTCGGACCAAATTAAATCTGCCCCAATCCGAAACTTTCTTTATAGAGGTCTCAATTTTAGACACAAGTTTGTTTCGACTCTCAATGACATTTTCCCGAGAGATGTTAGCGCGGCCGGTATAAAGAGCATCGCTCTTGCTGTCGTTCGCATAACAATGAATGCTGCTAATTTGCAACATGTCATTGATATGGAGCAGAAACAAAGTAGGCGATAACACACAGCCTTGCGGGACACCAGCATTTACAGACATGGAGTTAGAGCATTCACCGTCGACTACGACCTTAATGCTTCTGTCTGCTAAAAAGCTAGTAACCCATCCACATAATCTCTCGGGAAGCCCATAGGAAAGGAGCTTCAAAAGAAGCACTTTGTGCCAAACACGATCGAAGGCCTTCGCTATGTCCAAACTAACCGCCAAGGCTTCCCCCTTTGTCTCGATCACCTGAGCCCAACGATGTGTCAGGTATACTAGAAGATCACCAGCCGACCGACCCTTACGGTCCAGCCCGAGCCGAACTGCTGGTCACTAAGCAGCTGGTGACCCACTAGGACCCATCCTCCGTAACCATCCGACCGCATTACCGCATGACTCAAAAATTATCAACAAACGCAGATACTTTAATGTATGTCCAGCACAACAAAAATGCAGAACGAATCTTGCACAGCGTAACTATACTTACTTGTCTAATAATCTGTACAATAAGATTAATAAGGTCTGCGCCATTGCGCCTATGTGTCGCAAAAATTGTAAAGCCACTGTGTTTAAATGGTTGTTGGCATTGGATTATAGAGAGACAGAGGATTTATTACGATGTGGATCATAAGACTGGACCTATAAATTACGCACGCCCGTACATGCACACGCACACGCACACACACACATGTACACACACACACACACATACACACACACGCAAGCGCGCGCGCGCGCGCGCACGAACACACACACACACACACACACACACACACACACAAGAGGCTACAGTAGTAAAATAAAAATGTCTGCAACTAAGTAGTAGTTTTAAATTTTAATATTTCATATTTTTATTTTATTTTTGTTTGTCTATTCTTTTAGTATATTTTTCTTAATTAACACTGTGTTCATCTTACGAGTACTACTCACGTAATTGTTTATAGTGTGCGCGAGAACGCTGGTACCCTAAACACAAGTTGAATCTTATTCTGGGTACCAGAGTTTATCGTAAATACTAAATATCGTGTTTGTGACGCTGTTATGTATTATTGTGCCAAGTTAAGAAAAAATAAATTTTATTATTATTATATTAGGTACCGTAAGAGCTGACGGTTGATGATGCATTCCACTATCTTCGAGAAAAGGGGGGTATGGCTATCGGTCTGTAGTTGGGTTTGAGTGGTCACCTTTTTTTGAGATTGGACCAATGCTGTCTTCCATGATCTCGGAACTACGCCAGAAGAGTAAGAGAGCCGAAATAGCCGCGTTAAGACCGGCGCCAACTCTGGAGTGCACACCTTCAACACAATAGGGAAGATTCCATCAGGCCCACTTGACTTATTGATGTCAAGGGATAGAAGTGCTAATCGCACTGAAAGTTGGTAGAACCCTATATCCGGCTTGCAATACTCAAACCGCGGTATGGTAGGCGGTTCTTGTCCCCTGCCATCAAAAGTCGATTTAGACGCAAAGAGTTTGCCCAGGAGGCGTTCTCTTTTGCGTCATGGGCCAACGAATCATTTTCCATGTGAAGAGGTAGAATCGATGGCTTGCAGAAATTTCCTTCAATAGCTTTGGTAAGAGCAGAGCAGCGATAGCTCAGTGGGGAGACCAACAGACTGCAATGCAGAGGGTTTCGGGTTTGAACCCACGTCGCGCACCTCTGACTTCCGGAAAGTATATGACTTTTCGAAATTATATGCGTATTGATTGGGGAAAGTGTAAACTTAAATATAATAGTAGTAGTTTCTAAATTATGTAAAAAGTGTTAAATAAACAACGCGATAAAATCCGTATATAGTAGTTTAATGTCAATGAAGACGCTCAAGTTCAGTTTACATTACTAAATGTAAAGAGTCCTAACGTGAATTTTAATTTAAATAATGATATAGTTACTTTGGTTCAATCTACAGTTTTTTTTTAGGATTTACTTTAGATCATAAATTTCAGTGGGCGCTCAAATATCGTATCTTGCAGGGAAACTTAGCTCAGCCGCATACGCAGTTCGGAAAGTAAGATAGCTTACTGATGCAGATACTCCAAAATTAGTATATTTTAGTTATTTTTACAGTGACATATCTTACGGCATATTATTGTAGGGCAAGGCAGCTGACATTGAGATTATTTTAATTCTCCAAAAACGTGTAATACGTAGCATTTATAATTTAGGTCCACGAGTTTCCCTGAAAGAGCAATTTGAAGAAATAGGCATAGAAGCTGTTACTTCGCAATATATATTTGCAAACATTGTTTATTAAATAAATAAAAATATCAATTATATAATAAGAATAGTGATATTCATAATTTAAACACTAGAAATAAGCATAAGTCAGTAGATCCATAGCATCGTTTACATTAATTTCACAATACATTTGTGGGATTTTGTAAACCTTTTTTATTAAACTACATTACACTAATTAATTTACCATTACTTAAATTTAAAACCGCCGTAAAAGTACAGCTAATTTGGAAGGGTTATTATTTAGTCAACGACTACTTAAATGACAAAAACTCATGGCACTCGTTGCTTATTCTAAATAGGATTCAATGTTTTGTATTATTTATAAGTTAATTTAGTGATGTAGAGGTATCTCGTGATCATTTGCGATGTTATCTAGTATCCTGCTTCCCAATTCGATAATAAAAGACAATAAAATTAAAAATATAAACACACTATCGCATTTAGTCACGGACTACCTTTTCATTGTCGTAAAATGTAAGTGTATGCGCTCTCATGCCATCCTACTGTCTGTTATAGATTAATATAAATAATTCTACCAAATCTAATTATTTTATCTCCGTAATAGGTACTACTAAGTACCTAACTATATACACTATTATACACCAAATAACACAAATCTAAGAACAACAACAGATGTATGGTTTTGTCATGCGCTCCTGTAAACACTTCAAAAAGACTACTACCTACATATTCTTATTTAAAGCGTTAGTCCGTTCCCAGTTAGAATATGCTGTACCATTTTGGAGCCCCTTTTACACAAAATACAAGCAGAGAATAGAAATGGTCCAGAAAAAAAATCTTCATATTACCTATTACAAGTTTTTAATTCTAGGATTCCTTATACGAATCTTCTTAAACATTTTAAGCTAGTTAGGAGGATAGGCGCACATTACTCATGATAATGATGCTGTACAGCATATGCAACAATAAATATAATTGTACTGAGTTATCAAACTGGCTACGTTATGTGGTACCCAGGACTGTTATTCGGAGGTATGCTGGAGAGCGTGCACCTCTTCGCCGATTATTAATAACGTACAACTCATGTTTTATGAATTTAGACATTTTCGGTAAACATTGTAAATTAAAAAAATAGCTACTGAATTTCTAGCTGATCAAAAATGATACTCTTTAATTATCTTGTTACAATATAATTATCTGTTTTATTTACATAATACACGTCCGTTATCTTTACTACTCCACTTGTAATTTCGTGGCCAATAGTGTGGGTTATACGTTTTTTAATTTGTAATGCTAAATTATTTGTAAAGACTGCAATGTATAACTGTTTTTTGTCCTAAATAAATAAAATAAAATAAAATAACTATTGTTATTATTTTTATTTTTTTATATGGTATTATATATGGTATAATGGCTGCAACACCTTGTTAATTTGAGTTGTACAATATTGAAATTATATTAAAATAGCGATTTAAAAGAGTGGCCGTGAGTTTCTTGCAGGTTTCTGCTCATAGGCTAAACCCTTCGCCTGAACCTAGCAACTGACCTCAATGTAGCTACAGTAACTTAATAAACTCACTAACCTCTATATTTTGACGTTCATAGGTGTTACTTTGTGACCTTAAAGGATAAAATATTTTTGACTTAGACTTTAGGTCCATTATTACCGTGAAAAACAAGTACTTTTACTAACATAATCGCATCAAACCCTATTTTACTAAGCGAGCGAAGCCGTGGGCAAAAAGCTAGTGATCAATAAAGGTGCTGTAAATTATCTATAAAATAGTATGACTTATAAATGCTTACCAAAAATTGAGTCGACTAGAGCGACGGCAGTAAACGAGGAATCATCATCATATCACCCGACACTAGTGTCTGCTATACACAGACACTTGGGTAGGAGTGATAAGAGTAAAAATCTCGTTTTACTTAGATGAGGCTTCTTCTTTGGCACATGTAACATACCTGTGAGCGGGAAGAGGCATTACGCACGTACAATACTTCTACGACAGTTCATCTAAAGAAGAAAAGACAATAAACATGACGATCATAAACATATCATACAAATAATCCATAGAATACAACAAGCACATAAATATAAATAATAAATAGTACATTGCCTGCAAATTTTTGGTTAAACCGAACGCATCAGTCGAATAATTCTCCTCTGTCGGTTTGTTTGGTTTGGATGTTCATGATAAAACTTCAAGTGCATACAGATAATCATCCAGTACCATCGACTACAAATCCAGGCAAGAGACAAAACAGTCTAAGTAGTTAATTACAAACGTGTTATACCACGATTACAATCAACGTTAAAGGCCGGCTTTGTATTTGAAACACATATAAATGTATAATATATAAATTCCTTACAATAATGTAGCGTTTTAAGGCCAAAAAAGGTGTCTAAGAGCCATGTTTAATCTGAAGAAAACAGATAGTTGCAAACCTTATTTTAAAAAATACAAAATATTAACGTTACCTTCACTTTACCTACTAGAGAATGCAACATTTGTTAAAGCCAATTTAAGTTTATTTTCAAGGTTATCCGAAACGTTCCCGAGAAATAGACGCGATAAGAATAAACTCTGTCTTCACGAATCGAAGACAACATTAGTGCGTAATAGTATCTTTTGCATGGCACCAACAATAATTTACATTAAATTACCAATATCGTGGCAAAATATTATGTCCTTCGATACATTTAAAAAGAAACTGAAAAATTATTTTACTAATAAAGCTTATTATCAAATTTCAAACTTTTTCTCAGAAAATAAATTTTAATTGAATGAGTGTGAATCAAAAATGTAATTTATCGATTATTATCTGTATTTTAGTGTAATTGATTACCTTTATCTATATAATTATTTTTTCTACTGGACATGTAATATGAGATTTATTAGCGAAATGACTGTGTAATTTTATTAATGTTGACATAATCTCTTATTTGTATTATTATATAATTCTCATTATTTAATATTGTTTGCTATGACATACAATTTAACATTTACCATGATATCACACTTATGAACTAAGAATTTTCGGACAAAGTTCTCGTAATGTCTCGTAGCACTATCTCTCTTTTTGTACGCCACTGTATGAGGCTGAACATGTACCAACTCATCACTATTTGTCATAATATCTTGCATTCGATGTATGTATGCCATGTTCAAACAAATAAATGAATGCTTTTTCTTATTCTTATTCCTTTCCATAGTGCAACATATAGAGCAAACAGTAAAAATTATTATACAGCGAAATTAGTTAGATGTTTGCAATGACTTACGCCATAATAGGCATCCTTCTGCGACGTGAAGAGATACTAACCTCCACTATCAGCGACGATATTTAGAGGAGAGTGGAACTCCCTAGATGTCGTCCCCAAGAGTGGGAGCTAGTAGCAGATGTGAAGTAGGTTATTTCTTCGGAAGATTTACTTCTTGCATTTCTAAGGAGACTTGCTGTTTTCAACTACAACCCCGTGACAGACTGCTTAAAACGATCTGCTGCTTCGATCTAGTTCTGATACGTGTATATTGTTACTTTTCCCTTAGAATCTTCTTGAGTATGTGGATATGACACATAAGCTTTGGATTCCAGATGAGAGTAAAGATAGCCTCTGTTGTTGATTACACCTATTCCAAATAGTTGCAATCAACAATAAAGGCCAACTTTGTATTTGAGGCCGCTATCTTCTACGGTAAAAGCGCGCAATAATTATTCTTCAATGGAGCAACGACAAAATAAATAGAGTAATATTACATTGTGACATCACAGCAAATTACGACACGTCGTACGGTCCCAACGAGAAAGATATGTGTATTCATAAATACGTAGTTTAGGATTATTATTATGTCAAAGTTAAATAAGTAAATATTAAATTTCAAACATATATTAGAATATATAGTATTTTGTCAAACCACTTTAAGTAGTGAACTTACTTCTCATTTGGCACAACGTTTGCGTGGATGTCCCCCTATACTGTCCTACTGAACTTGTAAATCACTAAATATTATTACGGTAACTTCTATAATATATTTTTATATTTACCATAATTATGAGCGGATCAGACGCGAGTATTTGGATATATTAAGAAAGAAGTTTCGTTGCACTTGAATGAGCCATCTTCTTTGCCAAATGTAGGTGTCAATAATTCTGCGGTAGTTTATCTAAAGATAAAAAAGAAAACACAATTGTAACAAATACACAAATTATAATACAGATAATTCCAAAATGTAATAAGAAAATAAAAACAAATTACTAGTGAGACACACAGAGTACAGACCTTTAAATACTTAGGTATTTAAAGGTCTGTACTCTAATATCTAATGTTGTTTATATAAAGACCTTTAAAAACCTAAGTATTTAAAGGTCTTAATACAAAAAACATCATCTGTTTGCATCAACAATTTGAAACAAATGGACTTTCTCTAAAGAAACAACTTGAGTATGCTCAAATGTCGCCGAAATATAGAGTGCCTATAAATTAGGGGCAACCAAATGCTTTGGTCCCATGCGGTTCTTCTACACAAAACTTTGCCTGATTCATCAGCAATCTTCTTGAGTTGTGTGTTGTGTGGCAGGTGTACCATCCTCCACTATCACCTACGGATTCCAGAAGAGAGTAAATGCAGCCTCCGTCCTTGCTTACAATTATTATTGCGTATCGCAATATTTGCAAGCAAGGATGGATGGCCACATTTATATTCGAGACAGTCGCCTCTTGTTGCAGATTTATGTAATAGGTCTTCAAAAGAGCGTATATAAAGAAACAGCGTTAAACAATATAGCAATACTTCAAGGCGCAAGTAATTGTGTTTCCATGCACTCCCAGCAACGTGTTGACATACTAACCACCACCGTCGGTGACGATATTTAGTGGAGATGAAACTCCCTGTATGTCATCCCCTAGAGTGGGAGCTAGCCGGGGACGTGACGCAATCTGTATCTTTTATTGAACCACCACTTGCACTTCTCTGAACGAATTTCTTGCATTTGCGTTCAATCTTTCGGAGCCAGTAGGAAGCGCTTCAACGAAAGAGATAGGTATGTGTATTAATGTAAAATTAGTTCGTGATTTTTATAGTTACAAAAGTATATTTCTATGATTTACAAAAATTATTGTAAATTTGATTAAATCTCATTCAGTACCTAACTAACGTCCTTCGCATTTGTCACAAAGTATGCGCCTTCATATTGTGCTATTGGACGGATAAATGAAAAATTTGGTTAAGGTAACTAAATTATTTTTATAGATTTGTATAAATTTAAGAAAATCGCTCTGGCTAGATAGAGGTCACTAAAGGCATTTTATAAATACCAATGACCAGCTGAAGCCCCAGCACGTACTAAGATGCATTGAGAAATAAGCTTCGTTGTACTTGATTGAACCTTGTTCCTTGCCACATGTGAGTTCAAATTAAAAAAACATCATAACAAACACACACACATATTACAAATATATTATCCACAGAATATAATAAAAAAACACATCCATGTGTCCTCTGCTATTCAAAGGATGTGATGTGCTATTCAAAGGGTGTGACCCCCAAACGTGGCCCTAGCGGGCCTTTGCCCCTGAGACAGGATGCCTCAGGCTCCCAACGTGTGACAGAGTATTAGCCACGAGTGATAATGGCCCTGGAAGGACATTATTACTCGTGTTGCCCAGGGTGTACCGGCCCAACGTCTGCTGTTCCATCCCACGAGAAGTGTAGAAGGAACCAGCAGCCGCCAGGCGCACTAGGAGGTTCTCTGGCCACACACCCCAAATTTGCCACCCACCTGCTTAAATTTTAAATACTCGAAGAGTATAACATATTGCAAACAAAATAAACTGCGATAAGCATCGGATGACACGAATTATTTACGCGGTTTTCAGGACGTTTTCTATAATAATAATATTTTAAAAAGAAAATATTGAATTTTTTGTTTGTTTGTAAGGATTTAAAAAGTACTCGACCGATTTAGTTCAAAGTATTATTGTTAATATAGCGGCACACCTAACCGCAATATTTAACGCATGCATCGATGTGAGCATTTTTCTTAACTTAATGAGATGTAGTAAAATAATACCTTTATTTAAAAAAGGATGCAAAAAGACTATTTATGTTTTTCAATATTACTTGTAATCAGTAAAATATATACATTGAAACAAATATAAATGTATAATATATAATTTCCTTTCCATAGTGCAACATCAAAAGCAAACAGTAAAAGCCTCTGTTGTTGATTACACCTATTCCAAATAGTTGCAATCAACAATAAAGGCCAATTTTGGATTTGAGGCCGCTATCTTCTACGGTAAGAGCGCGCAATAATTATTCTTCAATGGAGCAACGACTAAATAAATAGAGTAATATTACATTGTGACATCACAGCAAATTACGACACGTCGTACGGTTCCAACGAGAAAGATATGTTTATTCGTACAACCGTAGTTTATGATTATTATGATGTCAAAGTTAAAAAAGTAAGTTTAAATAATTTAATTCAGATATGTATTATAATAAGTATATAATATTTTGTTAAACCACTTTAAGTAGTGAACTTACTTCTCATTTGGCACAACGTTTGCGTGGATGTCCTCCTATACTGTCCTACTGAACTGGTAAATCACTAAATATTGTAACGGTAACTTCTTTAATATATTTTCATATTTACCATAACGATGAGTGGATCAGACGCGAGTATTTGGATATATAAAGAAATAAGCTTCTTTGCACTTGAATACCTACCTACTACCTGCATTTGGCAAAGAAGATTGCTCGTCTTCTTTGCCAAATGTAGGTATCAATTATTCTGCACTAGTTCATCTCAAGAAAAAATAGAAAACACAATTGCCACAAATACACACGGTTCGTGATTTTTAAAGTTACAAAAGTAAATTTCTATGATTTTAAACAAACAATATTGTAAGTTTGATTGAACCTCATTCAGTACCGAACTACATTCCTTCGCATTTGTCACAAAGCATATATGTATGCGCCTTCATATTGTGCAATTAGATGGATAAATTAAAAATTTGGTTAAGGTAACTAAATTATTTTTATGGATTTGTATAAATTTAAGAAAATCGCCTTGACTATAATATGTACTATATAATATATACTTATATATTTTTTATATAGTCACTGAATACATTTTGAAATAAGCTTCGTTGTACTTGATTGAACCTTGTTCTTTGCCACATGTGAGTTGAAATAAAAAAATATCATAACCACAAACACACACGCATAATATTACAAATGTCATTTTCATTTTACACTATCATTAATGTAGCGTTGGTCCATATTTTATGTAAAGATTGTTTTTTATCTATGACCTTTCTCGTAGTCGCACTTATAGCAAGATTTTATTTCTGAATTGTTTTCATTATATTACGATATAAATCGATTTTACTTCATGAAGTGCATGTCTTATTAATGAATTTCGCTTAGATTACGATACTGCAACGATATTTCGCAGACCTCAGGCTGATTAAAATATAACTTTTTCCTATAACTGGGGTTTCATATTTATAATTAACCATTGGAGAGGGTTTAGCGCTCCGTCGCTGAGCAAAACCTGTAGGGCTCCTTCCTTACTAGGAATCCTGCCGCTAATGGTATTTACAAAGCGTAAATACTTGAATAACATTAGGAGAGGAATACAAAATGTCATTTAAGACGTCCAAATACAGATAACTAGGTACTTTATACAAACGATACATTAGTATTGGTTAGTTATCACACTTTCATAGATTGCATACCGGAAAAACGTTACAGGTGGCGAACCTAAATAGTATATGGATCCACAGCAAGGAATTAAGCCTCCATCTTCCACTATCCTACGGATACCATGACTGTATCTACCGTGATCGCACTCATGAACGAGGCTCCCAGCCAGGCTGCGTCCACCACACATAACGACGGTGGTATTGAGCATTATAATACGTCGCAGAATTAAAGCCTCAGTTTACCACCTTAGCCTACGTCCCGATACTTGATGTTCACACAAGCTTCGTCCCTTGTATAGTATGGGGCCACCACGCATAGATTACAGGGTCGCCAGGTTACTACTAACCCCGACTGGGAATAAAGGCCCAGTAATCCGATCAGAGACTAACGTTTGCATTCCACCACTTTCCTATTTGGGTAAATGGTACATTACCCTATACAGTCCGCTACCGGGTCTACCATCTGATTCCCTATCCTCTTCTATCTCTCAGAACGCCGTATCATTCATGCCTGACTAAGCAACCGGACTAATACTAATGCGCACATGACAAAAGTTAAACAAATTCACTGCTGGCTAATTATATTATTTAAATCCATTATTTTAATTAACCTGGGATATGAATACTGCTGTATTTTAACAATAATAATACATACGTCACTGCATTACATAATTATAGTAAAATGAATGTCAACCACTCACCGAGTCCTGTGACCTGCAATAAATAATGTACACACGTAGTCAATTTTAAATTTATAACATTTAAAAAGTAGAACACACAACACTTGAAATATTCGATATTGAAAATATATAAAAGTGTAAAACAACCGTTTCAGTATTCTACAGGGTAATATAATGTAATAAAACATAAATATATAAACAACGAGCATTCCATCTGTTTCAAATTGATTAAAAGACAAAATGGACTATTCGTTTTGTGAAATTACATAATATATTAACACGTGCAAGATCCACTTTAGTACTCAGAGAAACATGTTGAGCACCTTTCCTTAAATTTTGACATAAGAATACATACTGACTTATAATTTGAAACAATCAGGTTCAGTTCTACCACGCACAATTTTTTTTCTGTTCCACCAGGAAAGTTCTTTGGTGAATCTCTTTCAGTTTTAAATCCAGAAGAGAGTAATCGTGACCTCACTCCTTACTTACGAATAGTATAACACTCGTAAACAAGGGGGATGGCCAGATTTGTGACTGAAACATCAGTCATTTGCAGTGAAGAATATTTGGAGTCGCAAAGAATTGTTTCTACCATGAGTGCACTTCCAGCAACGTGAAGAGACACTAACCACCACCATCAGTGACGATATTTAGACGAGAGTGGAACTCCCTAGATGTCGTCCCCAAGGGTGGGAGCTAGTAATAGATATGAAGTAGGTTATTTCTCCGGAAGATCTGCCATTTGTCCTGCCAAGAATTCTAAAAATTTACCAATATAGGCGCCAACCACCAGCAGTGGCAATGGATATTTAAACCAAATTTAAAAAAACCAGATTCACACAGAACATAAATTCTAATTAAATTAGTCTATATACCTATACTTTGTATACCTACATAAGTAAGATTAGTATAAATCGCGCCAGAATGAGCTTTTCTGCTGACATGTAGGTACTTGCAATATACATACCCCACTTCATCAGTACCCTTCATGTTTTAGAAAGTGGATCAACATGCCTGTGGTCTCAAAAAATATGTTTAAAATAACCTAATCGGAAATGTGTAGTCTTTCAACAAATCAAATCAAAATATCGTTATTCATTATAAATTACGAACATTTAAACGTTTCAGTGCCATGCAGTCCCTCTGCACAAAACTTTTCCTATTCGATAAGCAAACTTCTTGAGTATACAGGTGTGTCAACCGCCACTATCAGCTTCGGATTCCAGAAGAGAGTAAATGCAGCCTCCGTCCTTGCTTACAATTATTATTGCGTATCGCAATATTTGCAAGCAAGGATGGGAGGCCACGTTTATATTTGAGACAGCCATCCCGTGCAGGACATTTAAGTAACAGTTCTTAAAAGAATATATCTAAAGGAACAGCGTAAAACAATATGGTAATACTACTTAGTCGCAAGTAAGCGTGTCTTCGCCATGACTTACACCTTAAACAGCACTTTCAGCAACGTGTAGACATACTAACCACCACCGTCGGCGACGACATTCAGTGGAGATGGAACTCCCTGGATGTCGTCCCCAAGGGTGGGAGCTAGCAGGGGACGTGACGCAATCTGTGTCCTCAGTTGTATCATCACTTGCACTTCTAAAAATTTAACTGCATTCTTCTGGTACCTGTTGTAGAGGTTTAACCAAATTATACAGCTCGTGATTATTTTACACGTTCAAATTAAAACCTTAAATAAAATTATTGCGAAAAGAGGAACTCGCCACGTACCCTCGGGTTGTGCACCCCAGCTAAGTACTGCAATAGAGAAAGGTTGATAATACTCAATTATTCTGGATAGGGACAGCCGCGTCGTGGAATCCGGGCTTACTCCAAATTGCAGTATTCCACTTCGAACACAAAATATGCGTCGACACGTGTTTGGCCTAAGCGCGCGGCATCATCAAAAACGTTTGGCTACAAATGCAAGTTGGAGTAAGCTTGGATCCCATGACGCGGTTGTCCCTTTCCAGAGGAGTTCCGTCGTGATTGATAATTCTTAGTTGAAATACAATACAAATACAATACAATAAATTGTTATAATATGACGATAAATGTATAAGATATCTTCAGTCAGACCGTCAAACGAAGACAAAACTTTATAGGAGACTTGTAAAGAATTATTTTTACAATATGAACAATACTTTGTGCCAAGGTATTAAATTACTATAAACTATGAATATGTTTAAAATATTTTTAATAATAAGGTAATGTTTATTCGAAGTTAACTTTAATTCATTTTTAAGATTGTGCATGTAGTACATAAAATATCTTTTCAAAGGCAGTATGTGAGACAATATGAATACCATATTACTACAATCTACCATGCTGCACCGTAGCTTAATTGCGTAAAATTAGCGATCAGCAACTTAAGCGCAACTACCACGCAATAATAAAATCGTGTTACATACAACACTTGCTAATTATTTGTTGCTCACTAGTATGAATTCTTTACGACGGTACTTCACAGGTATTACGAAAACACCAGGCTTATTAAAATTTTCCTTTCCCTTATTACTGGGTTTTTATACTGATAATCAGCCCTCTCCCAGTGGAGGGGGTTTAGCGCCCCATCCCCGCGCAAAACCTGTAGGGCTCCTCCCTTACTGGGCACTCTCCCACTGATGGTATTTACAAAATGTAAATACTTGAATAACATTAGGAGAGGAATGAATAAAAATGTCATTTTAGACGTCGAAATACAGATAACTAGGTACTTTATACAAACGATACATTAGTATTGGTTAGTTATCACACTTTCATAGTATTGCATACCGGAAAGACGTTACAGGTGGCGAACCTAAATTGTATATGGATCCACAGCAAGGAATTAAGCCTCCATCCTTCACCATCCTACGGATATCATGACTGTATCTGCCGTGATCGCACTCGAATTAACGAGGCCCCAGCCAGGCCATGATGACGGCAGTATTGAGCATTATACGACGTAGAATTAAAGCCACCCGGTGCCCCTTGACCTGCATCCCAATACTTAATATTGACGCGACCATCGTCTCTCGTATATGACCAGCGCGCATAGATTACACGGTCGCCAGCTTACACCTATACCCAACATCGTCGTTGGGGTTAGTTGTAAGCTGGCGACCCTATGTTCCTATATAGCCCTAGTTAAACAATCAGAGACAGACGTTTGGATTCCACCACTTTGCTATTTGGGTAAATGTTGCATTACCCAATACAGTCCACTACCTGGTCTACCACCTGATTCCCTATCCTCCTCTATCTCTTAGAACGACCTTTCATTCAACCCTGACTAAGGAATCAGACCAATACTAATGCGCACGTGACAAAAGTTAAACAAATTCACTGCTGGCTAATTATATTATTTAAATACATTATTTTAATTAGCCTGGGATATGAATACTGCTGTATTTTAGCAATAATAATACATACGTCACTGCATTACATAATTATAGTAAAATGAATGTCAACCACTCACCGAGTCCTGTGACCTGCAATAAATAATGTACACACGTAGTCAATTTTAAATTTATAACATTTAAAAAGTAGAACACACAACACTTGAAATATTCGATATTGAAAATATATAAAAGTGTAAAACAACCGTTTCAGTATTCTACAGGGTAATATAATGTAATAAAACATAAATATATAAACAACGAGCATTCCATCTGTTTCAAATTGTTTAAAAGACAAAATGGACTATTCGTTTTGTGAAATTACATAATATATTAACACGTGCAAGATCCACTTTAGTACTCAGAGAAACATGTTGAGCACCTTTCCTTAAATTTTGACATAAGAATACATACTGACTTATAATTTGAAACAATCAGGTTCAGTTCTACCACGCACAATTTTTTTTCTGTTCCACCAGGAAAGTTCTTTGGTGAATCTCTTTCAGTTTTAAATCCAGAAGAGAGTAATCGTGACCTCACTCCTTACTTACGAATAGTATAACACTCGTAAACAAGGGGGATGGCCAGATTTGTGACTGAAACATCAGTCATTTGCAGTGAAGAATATTTGGAGTCGCAAAGAACTGTTTCTACCATGAGTGCACTTCCAGCAACGTGAAGAGACACTAACCACCACCATCAGTGACGATATTTAGACGAGAGTGGAACTCCCTAGATGTCGTCCCCAAGGGTGGGAGCTAGTAATAGATATGAAGTAGGTTATTTCTCCGGAAAATCTGCCATTTGTCCTGCCAAGAAAACTAAAAACATACCAATATAGGCGCCAACCACCAGCAGTGCTAATAGATATTTAAACCAATTTAAAAAAAACCAGAGTCACACAAAACATAAATTCTAATTAAATTAGTCTATATACCTATACTTTGTATACCTATATAAGTAAGATTAGTATAAATCGCGCCAGAATGAGCTTTTCTGCTGACATGTAGGTACTTGCAATATACATACCCCACTTCATCAGTACCCTTCATGTTTTAGAAAGTGGTTCAACATGCCTGTGGTCTCAAAAATATGTTTTAAATAACCTAATCGGAAATGTGTAGTCTTTCAACAAATCAAATCAAAATATCGTTATTCATTATAAATTACGAACATTTAAACGTTTCAGTGCCATGCAGTCCCTCTGCACAAAACTTTTCCTATTCGATAAGCAAACTTGTTGAGTATACAGGTGTGTCAACCACCACTATCAGCTTCGGATTCCAGAAGAGAGTAAATGCAGCCTCCGTCCTTGCTTACAATTATTATTGCGTATAGCAATATTTGCAAGCAAGGATGGGAGGCCACGTTTATATTTGAGACAGCCATCCCGTGCAGGACATTTAAGTAACAGTTCTTCAAAGAATATATCTAAAGGAACAGCGTAAAACAATATGGTAATACTACTTAGTCGCAAGTAAGCGTGTCTTCGCCATGACTTACACCTTAAACAGCACTTCCAGCAACGTGTAGACATACTAACCACCACCGTCGGCGACGACATTCAGTGGAGATGGAACTCTCTGGATGTCGTCCCCAAGGGTGGGAGCTAGCAGGGGACGTGACGCAATCTGTGTCCTCAGTTGATTCATCACTTGCACTTCTAAAATTTAACTGCATTCGTCTGGTACCTGTTGCAGAGGTTTAACCAAATTATACAGCTCGTGATTATTTTACACGTTCAAATTAAAAACTTAAATAAAATTATTGCGAAAAGAGGAACTCGCCACGTACCCTTGGGTTGTGCACCCCAGCTAAGTACTGCAATAGAGAAAGGTTGATAATACTCAATTATTCTGGAAAGGGACAGCCGCGTCGTGGAATCCGGGCTTACTCCAAATTGCAGTATTCCACTTCGAACACAAAATATGTGTCGACACGTGTTTGGCCTAAGCGCGCGGCATCATCAAAAACGTTTGGCTACAAATGCAAGTTGGAGTAAGCTTGGATCCCATGACGCGGTTGTCCCTTTCCAGAGGAGTTCCGTCGTGATTGATAATTCTTAGTTGAAATACAATACAAATACAATACAATAAATTGTTATAATATGGCGATAAATGTATAAGATATCTTCAGTCAGATCGTCAAACGAAGACAAAACTTTATAGGAGCCTTGTAAAGAATTATTTTTACAATATGAACAATACTTTGTGCCAAGGTATTAAATTATAATAATAATAATAATAATAATAATTTATTTCATCATTTGATTTTAACAATTTTTCTCTTAATCTAATACATAAATTATATAACGTGATTTAAATACGAAAAGAGAATTTGATGACGACCGTACTAGTATAAACTGTGCTACAGTCGCCAGCGCCTTCCACCTTGAGATTGTTACAAATAAAATTTCATTATTTGGGCACATCAAGAAAAGAGAGAAATACAATTAAAATCTAAAACATTTTGGTTTTGACTTAACTAATACATTAACATAATAGGTAGTATAATATTTAATTAATATATAGTTAAAAACTGTTACCACTCGAGTGATCATCAATAAAAGTAATTACAAATTTTTGTATGGTTGGTGTGTGTATGTGTGTGAGTGTGTGTATCTGTGTGAATGGATGGTGTGAGTGCGTGATGTCTGAGGAGTGAATATATTACTAATATAATTATAGTTTAAGTATAGGAATTTAATAGGTCCTCTGTTTGACTATAGTTTAACCCTAACAACCACTTACGTAGAGTATCCTTGCATTTATTGGTGGGTAGTGCATAGATGTTATTTGCTCGATTTGCCGTATTATATAATTTATTGCTTATAACGTAAAATTGATTTTTGGCAAGAGTTGTACGATGCGGAGTAACTGAGCAAACTTTCGTTTTGATTCGCTTTGTAATCGCGTTATAGGTAATACTTTTATGCTTCCGGAGTACAGTTGATAATATAAAAAGTTGTCTGACGGTTAGCACAGAACATACGGTGTACAGAAGACTAGTGTTGTACCTACGTGGTTTACCTAGTATCACCTTCAATATGACCCTCTATGCACGTTCCAAAGGCAGAAGTGTGGTCTTGCCAATACCACCCCATACCGTAATACAGTATTGGAGTAGGCACTGAGCAAGAGCATGATAAACACATAGAAGTGTTTCAATATTGGCAGATGCCCTGAGTTTTCTAAAAATTGGAATCAACCGCCTTACACGGGTTGTTAAAAGCTTTATATGAGGTAACCAATTAAGAGAGCAATCTATTGTAAGACCCAGATATTTTATATTTGCAGTACGGGTTAGTTGAGGGCAACCGCATCCATTCTGTAGTTCACAGGTATGTGCAGTTATTTCAAAATCAGGAGGCGGTTGAGTGTTTGTACGGGGTGTAAAAGTAACGTATCTTGTTTTACTTATATTTAAAGTTAACAGATTATCGCTCAACCACATCATCACCTCCCTAAGCGCATGCTCTGCATGGTGTTGAGTCTCAGTCCAGTCCCTACCATGCACGATTAACGCAGTGTCATCAGCGTAAGTGATGATTTTACAATTAGCTAGCGACTTGATACATAAACTGTTAATATACAGTAAGAATAGAGTAGGGCCTAGCACGCTACCTTGCGGTACACCAAAGGAAAGCGACTGCTGGGAACTTGTAAAGCTGCCTACTTTAACGCATTGGATTCTATTTGAAAGGTAAGAACGAAATAGCTCCAGTACAACACCGCGAATACCGATCGACTCCATTTTAGAGAGCAGTAGGGGGACAGAGACAGTGTCGAAGGCCTTGGAGAGATCTAAAAAAATACCTATGGCTTTTTCTCTTTTGTCAAGATGTTTACTGATAATTTCGGTAAGTAACAAAGTAGCATCTTCTGTTGATTTACCTTTAATAAAGCCAAATTGGTTTATTGCTATAATATTATTTTTTTCTAGAAATTTAACTAATCTATAATTTATAAGTTTTTCCAATATTTTTGAAATTACACTTAGTACCGATATAGGTCTATAGTTCCCGACACTGTCTCTGTCGCCACTCTTATGGATAGGGTGCACAAGTGCACCTTTTAAAATATCCGGGAAGACACCTGTATACAAGCATCGGTTATACATAAAAGTGAGAGGAGGAATTAGACTAGTTTTAGAACTTTTAATTACGAGTGTCGGTATGTTGTCAATGCCAGCCGCAGAGTCATTTTTTAAGTTAGTGATAATATTATCGACCTCCCGCCAATCGGTCTCAAACAACGCCATAGAGTCTCTCGGTGGTGAAGGTAGAGTACATGTGTTTGAGATATTAGGTGGGTTTAGAGCTTGGTTATTTAATATTACATTTGCATAACTTGACCCTATATCAGCAAAAAAGCGATTTACCAAATTGAGTGACTCGCGAGGATCCGAAGCCAGATTAAGTAATTCACTAGGAGGAGGTGATGATTGTTTAAGACTGGCAATTTTATTTATCGTCTTCCACATACCCTTTGGATTATTTTTATTCTTCTGAAATTCAGACTTCTCAAAGCTAATTTTAAGCTTTTTTAAAAGATTGTTGCAAAAATTGCGGTACCTGGTGTATGTGACCAGCAATATTGTATTGTTAGGATCGGATTTTGTTTGTTTGTGTAATTTGTCCCTATGCCTAACACATCGAAGTAAACCCGGAGTCATCCACGGTTTGATTGTTCGCTTCCGGTGAGGAATATTTATTTGTTTGGAGTGCACACTAATGACGTCAGAGATTATCTTAATTAAGTTAGTAGCCGATACGTTAGCGTCAGAAGTTGTATAAACAGAGCTAAAATCTATGTGGGAGAATTGGAGCACCATAGCAGGATAATCAATTTTAAGCAATGTAGTCGCCGGGGTGTGCCTTTTCGTTTTGCAATCCAAACAAAAAACTAGGGGTGCGTGATCAGTAATAAGAGAATCAAGTATATAAGTCGCTAAATTACCATAAACTATGAATATGTTTAAAATATTTTAAATAATAAGGTAATGTTTATTTGAAGTTAACTTTAATTCATTTTTAAGATTGTGCATGTAGTATATAAAATATTGTATTATCTTTTCAAAGGCAGTATGTGAGACAATATGAATATCATGTTACTACAATCTACCATGCTGCACTGTAGCCTAATTGCGTAAAATTAGCGATCAGCAACTTAAGCGCAGCTACCACGCAATAATAAAATCGTGTTACATACAACACTTGCTAATTATTTGTTGCTCACTAGTATGAATTCTTTACGACGGTACTGCACAGGTATTACGAAAACCCCAGGCTTATTAAAATGTTCCTTTCCCTTATTACTGGGTTTTTATACTGATAATCAGCCCTCTCCCAGTGGAGGGGGTTTAGCGCCCCATCCCCGCGCAAAACCTGTAGGGCTCCTCCCTTACTGGGCACCCTCCCACGATGGTATTAACAAAGTGTAAATACTTGAATAACATTAGGAGAGGAATAGAAAATGTCATTTAAGACGTCGAAATACAGATAACTAGGTACTTTATACAAACGATACATTAGTATTGGTTAGTTATCACACTTTCATAGTATTGCATACCGGAAAGACGTTACAGGTGGCGAACCTAAATAGTATATGGATCCACAGCAAGGAATTAAGCCTCCGTCCTTCACCATCCTACGGATATCATGACTGTATCTGCCGTGATCGCACTCGAATTAACGAGGCCCCAGCCAGGCCATGATGACGGCAGTATTGAGCTTTATACGACGTTGAATTAAAGCCACCGGGTGCCCCTTGACCTGCATCCCAATACTTAATATTGACGCGACCATCGTCTCTCGTATATGACCAGCGCGCATAGATTACACGGTCGCCAGCTTACACCTATACCCAACATCGTCGTTGGGGTTAGTTGTAAGCTGGCGACCCTATATTCCTATATAGCCCTAGTAAAACAATCAGAGACAGACGTTTGGATTCCACCACTTTGCTATTTGGGTAAATGTTGCATTACCCAATACAGTCCGCTACCTGGTCTACCACCTGATTCCCTATCCTCCTCTATCTCTTAGAACGACTTTTCATTCAACCTCGACTAAGGAATCAGACCAATACTAATGCGCACGTGACAAAAGTTAAACAAATTCACTGCTGGATAATTATATTATTTAAACACATTATTTTAATCAGCCTGGGATATGAATACTTCTGTATTTTAAACAATATTAAAACATACGTTACTACATTACACGATTATAATAAAATGAATGTCAACCACTCACCTGCAATAAACAATGTACACACGTAGTCAATTTTAAATTTTAAAACATTTAGAAAGCAGAACACACAACACTTGAAATATTCGATATTGAAAATATATAAAAGTGTAAAACTACCGTTCAGTATTCTACAGGGTAATATAATGTAATAAAACATAAATATATAAACAACGAGCGTTTCATCTGTTTCAAATTGTTTAAAAGACAAAATGGACTATTCGTTTTGTGAAATTACATAATATATTAACACGTGCAAGATCCACTTTAGAACTCAGAGAAACATGTTGAGCACCTTTCCTTAAATTTCGACTTAGGAATACATACTGACTTATAATTTGAAACAATCAGGTTCAGTTCTACCACGCACAATTTTTTTTTCCTGTTCCACCAGGAAAGTTCTTCGGTGAACCTCTTTCAGCTTTAAATCCAGAAGAGAGTAATCGTGACCTCACTCCTTACTTACGAATAGTATAATACTCGTAAACAAGGGGGATGGCCAGATTTGTGACTGAAACATCAGTCATTTGCAGTGAAGAATATTTGGAGTCGCAAAGAATTGTTTCTACCATGAGTGCACTTCCAGCAACGTGAAGAGACACTAACCACCACCATCAGTGACGATATTTAGACGAGAGTGGAACTCTCTAGATGTCGTCCCCAAGGGTGGGAGCTAGTAATAGATATGAAGTAGGTTATTTCTCCGGAAAATCTGCCATTTGTCCTGCCAAGAAAACTAAAAATATACCAATATAGGCGCCGACCACCAGCAGTGGTAATAGATATTTAAACCAATTTAAAAAAAACCAGAGTCACACAGAACATGTATTGTAATTAAATTAGTCTATATACCTATACTTTGTATACCTATATAAGTAAGATTAGTATAAATCGCGCCAGAATGAGCTTTTCTGCTGACATGTAGGTACTTGCAATATACATACCCCACTTCATCAGTACCCTTCATGTTTTAGAAAGTGGATCAACATGCCTGTGGTCTCAAAAAATATGTTTTAAATAACCTAATCGGAAATGTGTAGTCTTTCAACAAATCAAATCAAAATATCGTTATTCATTATAAATTACGAACATTTAAACGTTTCAGTGCCATGCAGTCCCTCTGCACAAAACTTTTCCTATTCGATAAGCAAACTTCTTGAGTATACAGGTGTGTCAACCGCCACTATCAGCTTCGGATTCCAGAAGAGAGTAAATGCAGCCTCCGTCCTTGCTTACAATTATTATTGCGTATCGCAATATTTGCAAGCAAGGATGGGAGGCCACGTTTATATTTGAGACAGCCATCCCGTGCAGGACATTTAAGTAACAGTTCTTCAAAGAATATATCTAAAGAAACAGCGTAAAACAATATGGTAATACTACTTAGTCGCAAGTAAGCGTGTCTTCGCCATGACTTACACCTTAAACAGCACTTCCAGCAACGTGTAGACATACTAACCACCACCGTCGGCGACGACATTCAGTGGAGATGGAACTCCCTGGATGTCGTCCCCAAGGGTGGGAGCTAGCAGGGGACGTGACGCAATCTGTGTCCTCAGTTGATTCATCACTTGCACTTCTAAAAATTTAACTGCATTCTTCTGGTACCTGTTGCAGAGGTTTAACCAAATTATACAGCTCGTGATTATTTTACACGTTCAAATTAAAAACTTAAATAAAATTATTGCGAAAAGAGGAACTCGCCACGTACCCTTGGGTTGTGCACCCCAGCTAAGTACTGCAATAGAGAAAGGTTGATAATACTCAATTATTCTGGAAAGGGACAGCCGCGTCGTGGAATCCGGGCTTACTCCAAATTGCAGTATTCCACTTCGAACACAAAATATGTGTCGACACGTGTTTGGCCTAAGCGCGCGGCATCATCAAAAACGTTTGGCAACAAATGCAAGTTGGAGTAAGCTTGGATCCCATGACGCGGTTGTCCCTTTCC
Source organism: Catocala fraxini (assembly GCA_930367265.1). Lineage (NCBI taxonomy): Eukaryota > Metazoa > Arthropoda > Insecta > Lepidoptera > Erebidae > Catocala > Catocala fraxini. The sequence goes on from OV884047.1 coordinate 20,279,007, forward strand.
AGAGGAGTTCCGTCGTGATTGATAATTCTTAGTTGAAATACAATACAAATACAATACAATAAATTGTTATAATATGACGATAAATGTATAAGATATCTTCAGTCAGACCGTCAAACGAAGACAAAACTTTATAGAAGACTTGTAAAGAATTATTTTTTCAATATGAACAATACTTTGTGCCAAGGTATTAAATTACTATAAACTATGAATATGTTTAAAATATTTTTAATAATAAGGTAATGTTTATTCGAAGTTAACTTTAATTCATTTTTAAGATTGTGCATGTAGTACATAAAATTTCTTTTCAAAGGCAGTATGTGAGACAATATGAATACCATGTTACTACAATCTACCATGCTGCACCGTAGCCTAATTGCGAAAAATTAGCGATCAGCAACTTAAGCGCAGCTACCACGCAATAATAAAATCGTGTTACATACAACACTTGCTAATTATTTATTGCTCACTAGTATGAATTCTTTACGACGGTACTGCACAGGTATTACGAAAACCCCAGGCTTATTAAAATGTTTCTTTCCCTTATTACTGGGTTTTTATACTGATAATCAGCCCTCTCCCAGTGGAGGGGGTTTAGCGCCCCATCCCCGCGCAAAACCTGTAGGGCTCCTCCCTTACTGGGCACCCTCCCACGATGGTATTAACAAAGTGTAAATACTTGAATAACATTAGGAGAGGAATAGAAAATGTCATTTAAGACGTCGAAATACAGATAACTAGGTACTTTATACAAACGATACATTAGTATTGGTTAGTTATCACACTTTCATAGTATTGCATACCGGAAAGACGTTACAGGTGGCGAACCTAAATAGTATATGGATCCACAGCAAGGAATTAAGCCTCCGTCCTTCACCATCCTACGGATATCATGACTGTATCTGCCGTGATCGCACTCGAATTAACGAGGCCCCAGCCAGGCCATGATGACGGCAGTATTGAGCATTATACGACGTTGAATTAAAGCCACCGGGTGCCCCTTGACCTGCATCCCAATACTTAATATTGACGCGACCATCGTCTCTCGTATATGACCAGCGCGCATAGATTACACGGTCGCCAGCTTACACCTATACCCAACATCGTCGTTGGGGTTAGTTGTAAGCTGGCGACCCTATATTCTTATATAGCCCTAGTAAAACAATCAGAGACAGACGTTTGGATTCCACCACTTTGCTATTTGGGTAAATGTTGCATTACCCAATACAGTCCGCTACCTGGTCTACCACCTGATTCCCTATCCTCCTCTATCTCTTAGAACGACTTTTCATTCAACCTCGACTAAGGAATCAGACCAATACTAATGCGCACGTGACAAAAGTTAAACAAATTCACTGCTGGATAATTATATTATTTAAACACATTATTTTAATCAGCCTGGGATATGAATACTTCTGTATTTTAAACAATATTAAAACATACGTTACTACATTACACGATTATAATAAAATGAATGTCAACCACTCACCTGCAATAAACAATGTACACACGTAGTCAATTTTAAATTTTAAAACATTTAGAAAGCAGAACACACAACACTTGAAATATTCGATATTGAAAATATATAAAAGTGTAAAACTACCGTTCAGTATTCTACAGGGTAATATAATGTAATAAAACATAAATATATAAACAACGAGCGTTTCATCTGTTTCAAATTGTTTAAAAGACAAAATGGACTATTCGTTTTGTGAAATTACATAATATATTAACACGTGCAAGATCCACTTTAGTACTCAGAGAAACATGTTGAGCACCTTTCCTTAAATTTCGACTTAGGAATACATACTGACTTATAATTTGAAACAATCAGGTTCAGTTCTACCACGCACAATTTTTTTTCCTGTTCCACCAGGAAAGTTCTTCGGTGAACCTCTTTCAGCTTTAAATCCAGAAGAGAGTAATCGTGACCTCACTCCTTACTTACGAATAGTATAATACTCGTAAACAAGGGGGATGGCCAGATTTGTGACTGAAACATCAGTCATTTGCAGTGAAGAATATTTGGAGTCGCAAAGAATTGTTTCTACCATGAGTGCACTTCCAGCAACGTGAAGAGACACTAACCACCACCATCAGTGACGATATTTAGACGAGAGTGGAACTCTCTAGATGTCGTCCCCAAGGGTGGGAGCTAGTAATAGATATGAAGTAGGTTATTTCTCCGGAAAATCTGCCATTTGTCCTGCCAAGAAAACTAAAAATATACCAATATAGGCGCCGACCACCAGCAGTGGTAATAGATATTTAAACCAATTTTAAAAAAACCAGAGTCACACAGAACATGTTTTGTAATTAAATTAGTCTATATACCTATACATTGTATACCTATATAAGTAAGATTAGTATAAATCGCGCCAGAATGAGCTTTTCTGCTGACATGTAGGTACTTGCAATATACATACCCCACTTCATCAGTACCCTTCATGTTTTAGAAAGTGGATCAACATGCCTGTGGTCTCAAAAAATATGTTTTAAATAACCTAATCGGAAATGTGTAGTCTTTCAACAAATCAAATCAAAATATCGTTATTCATTATAAATTACGAACATTTAAACGTTTCAGTGCCATGCAGTCCCTCTGCACAAAACTTTTCCTATTCGATAAGCAAACTTTTTGAGTATACAGGTGTGTCAACCGCCACTATCAGCTTCGGATTCCAGAAGAGAGTAAATGCAGCCTCCGTCCTTGCTTACAATTATTATTGCGTATCGCAATATTTGCAAGCAAGGATGGGAGGCCACGTTTATATTTGAGACAGCCATCCCGTGCAGGACATTTAAGTAACAGTTCTTCAAAGAATATATCTAAAGGAACAGCGTAAAACAATATGGTAATACTACTTAGTCGCAAGTAAGCGTGTCTTCGCCATGACTTACACCTTAAACAGCACTTCCAGCAACGTGTAGACATACTAACCACCACCGTCGGCGACGACATTCAGTGGAGATGGAACTCCCTGGATGTCGTCCCCAAGGGTGGGAGCTAGCAGGGGACGTGACGCAATCTGTGTCCTCAGTTGATTCATCACTTGCACTTCTAAAAATTTAACTGCATTCTTCTGGTACCTGTTGCAGAGGTTTAACCAAATTATACAGCTCGTGATTATTTTACACGTTCAAATTAAAAACTTAAATAAAATTATTGCGAAAAGAGGAACTCGCCACGTACCCTTGGGTTGTGCACCCCAGCTAAGTACTGCAATAGAGAAAGGTTGATAATACTCAATTATTCTGGAAAGGGACAGCCGCGTCGTGGAATCCGGGCTTACTCCAAATTGCAGTATTCCACTTCGAACACAAAATATGTGTCGACACGTGTTTGGCCTAAGCGCGCGGCATCATCAAAAACGTTTGGCAACAAATGCAAGTTGGAGTAAGCTTGGATCCCATGACGCGGTTGTCCCTTTCCAGAGGAGTTCCGTCGTGATTGATAATTCTTAGTTGAAATACAATACAAATACAATACAATAAATTGTTATAATATGACGATAAATGTATAAGATATCTTCAGTCAGACCGTCAAACGAAGACAAAACTTTATAGAAGACTTGTAAAGAATTATTTTTTCAATATGAACAATACTTTGTGCCAAGGTATTAAATTACTATAAACTATGAATATGTTTAAAATATTTTTAATAATAAGGTAATGTTTATTCGAAGTTAACTTTAATTCATTTTTAAGATTGTGCATGTAGTACATAAAATATCTTTTCAAAGGCAGTATGTGAGACAATATGAATACCATGTTACTACAATCTACCATGCTGCACCGTAGCCTAATTGCGTAAAATTAGCGATCAGCAACTTAAGCGCAGCTACCACGCAATAATAAAATCGTGTTACATACAACACTTGCTAATTATTTATTGCTCACTAGTATGAATTCTTTACGACGGTACTGCACAGGTATTACGAAAACCCCAGGCTTATTAAAATGTTCCTTTCCCTTATTACTGGGTTTTTATACTGATAATCAGTCCTCCCCCAGTGGAGGAGGTTTAACGCCCCATCCCCGCGCAAAACCTGTAGGGCTTCTCCCTTACTGGGCACCCTCCCACTGATGGTATTAACAAAGTGTAAATACTTGAATAACATTAGGAGAGGAATAGAAAATGTCATTTAAGACGTCGAAATACAGATAACTAGGTACTTTATACAAACGATACATTAGTATTGGTTAGTTATCACACTTTCATAGTATTGCATACCGGAAAGACGTTACAGGTGGCGAACCTAAATAGTATATGGATCCACAGCAAGGAATTAAGCCTCCGTCCTTCACCATCCTACGGATATCATGACTGTATCTGCCGTGATCGCACTCGAATTAACGAGGCCCCAGCCAGGCCATGATGACGGCAGTATTGAGCATTATACGACGTTGAATTAAAGCCACCGGGTGCCCCTTGACCTGCATCCCAATACTTAATATTGACGCGACCATCGTCTCTCGTATATGACCAGCGCGCATAGATTACACGGTCGCCAGCTTACACCTATACCCAACATCGTCGTTGGGGTTAGTTGTAAGCTGGCGACCCTATATTCCTATATAGCCCTAGTAAAACAATCAGAGACAGACGTTTGGATTCCACCACTTTGCTATTTGGGTAAATGTTGCATTACCCAATACAGTCCGCTACCTGGTCTACCACCTGATTCCCTATCCTCCTCTATCTCTTAGAACGACTTTTCATTCAACCTTGACTAAGGAATCAGACCAATACTAATGCGCACGTGACAAAAGTTAAACAAATTCACTGCTGGATAATTATATTATTTAAACACATTATTTTAATCAGCCTGGGATATGAATACTTCTGTATTTTAAACAATATTAAAACATACGTTACTACATTACACGATTATAATAAAATGAATGTCAACCACTCACCTGCAATAAACAATGTACACACGTAGTCAATTTTAAATTTTAAAACATTTAGAAAGCAGAACACACAACACTTGAAATATTCGATATTGAAAATATATAAAAGTGTAAAACTACCGTTCAGTATTCTACAGGGTAATATAATGTAATAAAACATAAATATATAAACAACGAGCGTTTCATCTGTTTCAAATTGTTTAAAAGACAAAATGGACTATTCGTTTTGTGAAATTACATAATATATTAACACGTGCAAGATCCACTTTAGTACTCAGAGAAACATGTTGAGCACCTTTCCTTAAATTTCGACTTAGGAATACATACTGACTTATAATTTGAAACAATCAGGTTCAGTTCTACCACGCACAATTTTTTTTCCTGTTCCACCAGGAAAGTTCTTCGGTGAACCTCTTTCAGCTTTAAATCCAGAAGAGAGTAATCGTGACCTCACTCCTTACTTACGAATAGTATAATACTCGTAAACAAGGGGGATGGCCAGATTTGTGACTGAAACATCAGTCATTTGCAGTGAAGAATATTTGGAGTCGCAAAGAATTGTTTCTACCATGAGTGCACTTCCAGCAACGTGAAGAGACACTAACCACCACCATCAGTGACGATATTTAGACGAGAGTGGAACTCTCTAGATGTCGTCCCCAAGGGTGGGAGCTAGTAATAGATATGAAGTAGGTTATTTCTCCGGAAAATCTGCCATTTGTCCTGCCAAGAAAACTAAAAATATACCAATATAGGCGCCGACCACCAGCAGTGGTAATAGATATTTAAACCAATTTTAAAAAAACCAGAGTCACACAGAACATGTATTGTAATTAAATTAGTCTATATACCTATACATTGTATACCTATATAAGTAAGATTAGTATAAATCGCGCCAGAATGAGCTTTTCTGCTGACATGTAGGTACTTGCAATATACATACCCCACTTCATCAGTACCCTTCATGTTTTAGAAAGTGGATCAACATGCCTGTGGTCTCAAAAAATATGTTTTAAATAACCTAATCGGAAATGTGTAGTCTTTCAACAAATCAAATCAAAATATCGTTATTCATTATAAATTACGAACATTTAAACGTTTCAGTGCCATGCAGTCCCTCTGCACAAAACTTCTCCTATTCGATAAGCAAACTTCTTGAGTATACAGGTGTGTCAACCGCCACTATCAGCTTCGGATTCCAGAAGAGAGTAAATGCAGCCTCCGTCCTTGCTTACAATTATTATTGCGTATCGCAATATTTGCAAGCAAGGATGGGAGGCCACGTTTATATTTGAGACAGCCATCCCGTGCAGGACATTTAAGTAATAGTTCTTCAAAGAATATATCTAAAGGAACAGCGTAAAACAATATGGTAATACTACTTAGTCGCAAGTAAGCGTGTCTTCGCCATGACTTACACCTTAAACAGCACTTCCAGCAACGTGTAGACATACTAACCACCACCGTCGGCGACGACATTCAGTGGAGATGGAACTCCCTGGATGTCGTCCCCAAGGGTGGGAGCTAGCAGGGGACGTGACGCAATCTGTGTCCTCAGTTGATTCATCACTTGCACATCTAAAAATTTAACTGCATTCTTCTGGTACCTGTTGCAGAGGTTTAACCAAATTATACAGCTCGTGATTATTTTACACGTTCAAATTAAAAACTTAAATAAAATTATTGCGAAAAGAGGAACTCGCCACGTACCCTTGGGTTGTGCACCCCAGCTAAGTACTGCAATAGAGAAAGGTTGATAATATTCAATTATTCTGGAAAGGGACAGCCGCGTCGTGGAATCCGGGCTTACTCCAAATTGCAGTATTCCACTTCGAACACAAAATATGTGTCGACACGTGTTTGGCCTAAGCGCGCGGCATCATCAAAAACGTTTGGCAACAAATGCAAGTTGGAGTAAGCTTGGATCCCATGACGCGGTTGTCCCTTTCCAGAGGAGTTCCGTCGTGATTGATAATTCTTAGTTGAAATACAATACAAATACAATACAATAAATTGTTATAATATGACGATAAATGTATAAGATATCTTCAGTCAGACCGTCAAACGAAGACAAAACTTTATAGAAGACTTGTAAAGAATTATTTTTACAATATGAACAATACTTTGTGCCAAGGTATTAAATTACTATAAACTATGAATATGTTTAAAATATTTTTAATAATAAGGTAATGTTTATTCGAAGTTAACTTTAATTCATTTTTAAGATTGTGCATGTAGTACATAAAATATCTTTTCAAAGGCAGTATGTGAGACAATATGAATACCATGTTACTACAATCTACCATGCTGCACCGTAGCCTAATTGCGTAAAATTAGCGATCAGCAACTTAAGCGCAGCTACCACGCAATAATAAAATCGTGTTACATACAACACTTGCTAATTATTTATTGCTCACTAGTATGAATTCTTTACGACGGTACTGCACAGGTATTACGAAAACCCCAGGCTTATTAAAATGTTCCTTTCCCTTATTACTGGGTTTTTATACTGATAATCAGCCCTCTCCCAGTGGAGGGGGTTTAGCGCCCCATCCCCGCGCAAAACCTGTAGGGCTCCTCCCTTACTGGGCACCCTCCCACTGATGGTATTAACAAAGTGTAAATACTTGAATAACATTAGGAGAGGAATAGAAAATGTCATTTAAGACGTCGAAATACAGATAACTAGGTACTTTATACAAACGATACATTAGTATTGGTTAGTTATCACACTTTCATAGTATTGCATACCGGAAAGACGTTACAGGTGGCGAACCTAAATAGTATATGGATCCACAGCAAGGAATTAAGCCTCCGTCCTTCACCATCCTACGGATATCATGACTGTATCTGCCGTGATCGCACTCGAATTAACGAGGCCCCAGCCAGGCCATGATGACGGCAGTATTGAGCATTATACGACGTAGAATTAAAGCCACCGGGTGCCCCTTGACCTGCATCCCAATACTTAATATTGACGCGACCATCGTCTCTCGTATATGACCAGCGCGCATAGATTACACGGTCGCCAGCTTACACCTATACCCAACATCGTCGTTGGGGTTAGTTGTAAGCTGGCGACCCTATATTCCTATATAGCCCTAGTAAAACAATCAGAGACAGACGTTTGGATTCCACCACTTTGCTATTTGGGTAAATGTTGCATTACCCAATACAGTCCGCTACCTGGTCTACCACCTGATTCCCTATCCTCCTCTATCTCTTAGAACGACTTTTCATTCAACCTCGACTAAGGAATCAGACCAATACTAATGCGCACGTGACAAAAGTGAAACAAATTCACTGCTGGATAATTATATTATTTAAACACATTATTTTAATCAGCCTGGGATATGAATACTTCTGTATTTTAAACAATATTAAAACATACGTTACTACATTACACGATTATAATAAAATGAATGTCAACCACTCACCTGCAATAAACAATGTACACACGTAGTCAATTTTAAATTTTAAAACATTTAGAAAGCAGAACACACAACACTTGAAATATTCGATATTGAAAATATATAAAAGTGTAAAACTACCGTTCAGTATTCTACAGGGTAATATAATGTAATAAAACATAAATATATAAACAACGAGCGTTTCATCTGTTTCAAATTGTTTAAAAGACAAAATGGACTATTCGTTTTGTGAAATTACATAATATATTAACACGTGCAAGATCCACTTTAGTACTCAGAGAAACATGTTGAGCACCTTTCCTTAAATTTCGACTTAGGAATACATACTGACTTATAATTTGAAACAATCAGGTTCAGTTCTACCACGCACAATTTTTTTTCCTGTTCCACCAGGAAAGTTCTTCGGTGAACCTCTTTCAGCTTTAAATCCAGAAGAGAGTAATCGTGACCTCACTCCTTACTTACGAATAGTATAATACTCGTAAACAAGGGGGATGGCCAGATTTGTGACTGAAACATCAGTCATTTGCAGTGAAGAATATTTGGAGTCGCAAAGAATTGTTTCTACCATGAGTGCACTTCCAGCAACGTGAAGAGACACTAACCACCACCATCAGTGACGATATTTAGACGAGAGTGGAACTCTCTAGATGTCGTCCCCAAGGGTGGGAGCTAGTAATAGATATGAAGTAGGTTATTTCTCCGGAAAATCTGCCATTTGTCCTGCCAAGAAAACTAAAAATATACCAATATAGGCGCCGACCACCAGCAGTGGTAATAGATATTTAAACCAATTTTAAAAAAAACCAAAGTCACACAGAACATGTATTGTAATTAAATTAGTCTATATACCTATACATTGTATACCTATATAAGTAAGATTAGTATAAATCGCGCCAGAATGAGCTTTTCTGCTGACATGTAGGTACTTGCAATATACATACCCCACTTCATCAGTACCCTTCATGTTTTAGAAAGTGGATCAACATGCCTGTGGTCTCAAAAAATATGTTTTAAATAACCTAATCGGAAATGTGTAGTCTTTCAACAAATCAAATCAAAATATCGTTATTCATTATAAATTACGAACATTTAAACGTTTCAGTGCCATGCAGTCCCTCTGCACAAAACTTTTCCTATTCGATAAGCAAACTTGTTGAGTATACAGGTGTGTCAACCGCCACTATCAGCTTCGGATTCCAGAAGAGAGTAAATGCAGCCTCCGTCCTTGCTTACAATTATTATTGCGTATCGCAATATTTGCAAGCAAGGATGGGAGGCCACGTTTATATTTGAGACAGCCATCCCGTGCAGGACATTTAAGTAACAGTTCTTCAAAGAATATATCTAAAGGAACAGCGTAAAACAATATGGTAATACTACTTAGTCGCAAGTAAGCGTGTCTTCGCCATGACTTACACCTTAAACAGCACTTCCAGCAACGTGTAGACATACTAACCACCACCGTCGGCGACGACATTCAGTGGAGATGGAACTCCCTGGATGTCGTCCCCAAGGGTGGGAGCTAGCAGGGGACGTGACGCAATCTGTGTCCTCAGTTGATTCATCACTTGCACTTCTAAAAATTTAACTGCATTCTTCTGGTACCTGTTGCAGAGGTTTAACCAAATTATACAGCTCGTGATTATTTTACACGTTCAAATTAAAAACTTAAATAAAATTATTGCGAAAAGAGGAACTCGCCACGTACCCTTGGGTTGTGCACCCCAGCTAAGTACTGCAATAGAGAAAGGTTGATAATACTCAATTATTCTGGAAAGGGACAGCCGCGTCGTGGAATCCGGGCTTACTCCAAATTGCAGTATTCCACTTCGAACACAAAATATGTGTCGACACGTGTTTGGCCTAAGCGCGCGGCATCATCAAAAACGTTTGGCAACAAATGCAAGTTGGAGTAAGCTTGGATCCCATGACGCGGTTGTCCCTTTCCAGAGGAGTTCCGTCGTGATTGATAATTCTTAGTTGAAATACAATACAAATACAATACAATAAATTGTTATAATATGACGATAAATGTATAAGATATCTTCAGTCAGACCGTCAAACGAAGACAAAACTTTATAGAAGACTTGTAAAGAATTATTTTTACAATATGAACAATACTTTGTGCCAAGGTATTAAATTACTATAAACTATGAATATGTTTAAAATATTTTTAATAATAAGGTAATGTTTATTCGAAGTTAACTTTAATTCATTTTTAAGATTGTGCATGTAGTACATAAAATATCTTTTCAAAGGCAGTATGTGAGACAATATGAATACCATGTTACTACAATCTACCATGCTGCACCGTAGCCTAATTGCGTAAAATTAGCGATCAGCAACTTAAGCGCAGCTACCACGCAATAATAAAATCGTGTTACATACAACACTTGCTAATTATTTATTGCTCACTAGTATGAATTCTTTACGACGGTACTGCACAGGTATTACGAAAACCCCAGGCTTATTAAAATGTTCCTTTCCCTTATTACTGGGTTTTTATACTGATAATCAGCCCTCTCCCAGTGGAGGGGGTTTAGCGCCCCATCCCCGCGCAAAACCTGTAGGGCTCCTCCCTTACTGGGCACCCTCCCACTGATGGTATTAACAAAGTGTAAATACTTGAATAACATTAGGAGAGGAATAGAAAATGTCATTTAAGACGTCGAAATACAGATAACTAGGTACTTTATACAAACGATACATTAGTATTGGTTAGTTATCACACTTTCATAGTATTGCATACCGGAAAGACGTTACAGGTGGCGAACCTAAATAGTATATGGATCCACAGCAAGGAATTAAGCCTCCGTCCTTCACCATCCTACGGATATCATGACTGTATCTGCCGTGATCGCACTCGAATTAACGAGGCCCCAGCCAGGCCATGATGACGGCAGTATTGAGCATTATACGACGTAGAATTAAAGCCACCGGGTGCCCCTTGACCTGCATCCCAATACTTAATATTGACGCGACCATCGTCTCTCGTATATGACCAGCGCGCATAGATTACACGGTCGCCAGCTTACACCTATACCCAACATCGTCGTTGGGGTTAGTTGTAAGCTGGCGACCCTATATTCCTATATAGCCCTAGTAAAACAATCAGAGACAGACGTTTGGATTCCACCACTTTGCTATTTGGGTAAATGTTGCATTACCCAATACAGTCCGCTACCTGGTCTACCACCTGATTCCCTATCCTCCTCTATCTCTTAGAACGACTTTTCATTCAACCTCGACTAAGGAATCAGACCAATACTAATGCGCACGTGACAAAAGTGAAACAAATTCACTGCTGGATAATTATATTATTTAAACACATTATTTTAATCAGCCTGGGATATGAATACTTCTGTATTTTAAACAATATTAAAACATACGTTACTACATTACACGATTATAATAAAATGAATGTCAACCACTCACCTGCAATAAACAATGTACACACGTAGTCAATTTTAAATTTTAAAACATTTAGAAAGCAGAACACACAACACTTGAAATATTCGATATTGAAAATATATAAAAGTGTAAAACTACCGTTCAGTATTCTACAGGGTAATATAATGTAATAAAACATAAATATATAAACAACGAGCGTTTCATCTGTTTCAAATTGTTTAAAAGACAAAATGGACTATTCGTTTTGTGAAATTACATAATATATTAACACGTGCAAGATCCACTTTAGTACTCAGAGAAACATGTTGAGCACCTTTCCTTAAATTTCGACTTAGGAATACATACTGACTTATAATTTGAAACAATCAGGTTCAGTTCTACCACGCACAATTTTTTTTCCTGTTCCACCAGGAAAGTTCTTCGGTGAACCTCTTTCAGCTTTAAATCCAGAAGAGAGTAATCGTGACCTCACTCCTTACTTACGAATAGTATAATACTCGTAAACAAGGGGGATGGCCAGATTTGTGACTGAAACATCAGTCATTTGCAGTGAAGAATATTTGGAGTCGCAAAGAATTGTTTCTACCATGAGTGCACTTCCAGCAACGTGAAGAGACACTAACCACCACCATCAGTGACGATATTTAGACGAGAGTGGAACTCTCTAGATGTCGTCCCCAAGGGTGGGAGCTAGTAATAGATATGAAGTAGGTTATTTCTCCGGAAAATCTGCCATTTGTCCTGCCAAGAAAACTAAAAATATACCAATATAGGCGCCGACCACCAGCAGTGGTAATAGATATTTAAACCAATTTTAAAAAAAACCAAAGTCACACAGAACATGTATTGTAATTAAATTAGTCTATATACCTATACATTGTATACCTATATAAGTAAGATTAGTATAAATCGCGCCAGAATGAGCTTTTCTGCTGACATGTAGGTACTTGCAATATACATACCCCACTTCATCAGTACCCTTCATGTTTTAGAAAGTGGATCAACATGCCTGTGGTCTCAAAAAATATGTTTTAAATAACCTAATCGGAAATGTGTAGTCTTTCAACAAATCAAATCAAAATATCGTTATTCATTATAAATTACGAACATTTAAACGTTTCAGTGCCATGCAGTCCCTCTGCACAAAACTTTTCCTATTCGATAAGCAAACTTGTTGAGTATACAGGTGTGTCAACCGCCACTATCAGCTTCGGATTCCAGAAGAGAGTAAATGCAGCCTCCGTCCTTGCTTACAATTATTATTGCGTATCGCAATATTTGCAAGCAAGGATGGGAGGCCACGTTTATATTTGAGACAGCCATCCCGTGCAGGACATTTAAGTAACAGTTCTTCAAAGAATATATCTAAAGGAACAGCGTAAAACAATATGGTAATACTACTTAGTCGCAAGTAAGCGTGTCTTCGCCATGACTTACACCTTAAACAGCACTTCCAGCAACGTGTAGACATACTAACCACCACCGTCGGCGACGACATTCAGTGGAGATGGAACTCCCTGGATGTCGTCCCCAAGGGTGGGAGCTAGCAGGGGACGTGACGCAATCTGTGTCCTCAGTTGATTCATCACTTGCACTTCTAAAAATTTAACTGCATTCTTCTGGTACCTGTTGCAGAGGTTTAACCAAATTATACAGCTCGTGATTATTTTACACGTTCAAATTAAAAACTTAAATAAAATTATTGCGAAAAGAGGAACTCGCCACGTACCCTTGGGTTGTGCACCCCAGCTAAGTACTGCAATAGAGAAAGGTTGATAATACTCAATTATTCTGGAAAGGGACAGCCGCGTCGTGGAATCCGGGCTTACTCCAAATTGCAGTATTCCACTTCGAACACAAAATATGTGTCGACACGTGTTTGGCCTAAGCGCGCGGCATCATCAAAAACGTTTGGCAACAAATGCAAGTTGGAGTAAGCTTGGATCCCATGACGCGGTTGTCCCTTTCCAGAGGAGTTCCGTCGTGATTGATAATTCTTAGTTGAAATACAATACAAATACAATACAATAAATTGTTATAATATGACGATAAATGTATAAGATATCTTCAGTCAGACCGTCAAACGAAGACAAAACTTTATAGAAGACTTGTAAAGAATTATTTTTACAATATGAACAATACTTTGTGCCAAGGTATTAAATTACTATAAACTATGAATATGTTTAAAATATTTTTAATAATAAGGTAATGTTTATTCGAAGTTAACTTTAATTCATTTTTAAGATTGTGCATGTAGTACATAAAATATCTTTTCAAAGGCAGTATGTGAGACAATATGAATACCATGCTACTACAATCTACCATGCTGCACCGTAGCCTAATTGCGAAAAATTAGCGATCAGCTACTTAAGCGCAGCTACCACGCAATAATAAAATCGTGTTACATACAACACTTGCTAATTATTTATTGCTCACTAGTATGAATTCTTTACGACGGTACTGCACAGGTATTACGAAAACCCCAGGCTTATTAAAATGTTCCTTTCCCTTATTACTGGGTTTTTATACTGATAATCAGCCCTCTCCCAGTGGAGGGGGTTTAGCGCCCCATCCCCGCGCAAAACCTGTAGGGCTCCTCCCTTACTGGGCACCCTCCCACGATGGTATTAACAAAGTGTAAATACTTGAATAACATTAGGAGAGGAATAGAAAATGTCATTTAAGACGTCGAAATACAGATAACTAGGTACTTTATACAAACGATACATTAGTATTGGTTAGTTATCACACTTTCATAGTATTGCATACCGGAAAGACGTTACAGGTGGCGAACCTAAATAGTATATGGATCCACAGCAAGGAATTAAGCCTCCGTCCTTCACCATCCTACGGATATCATGACTGTATCTGCCGTGATCGCACTCGAATTAACGAGGCCCCAGCCAGGCCATGATGACGGCAGTATTGAGCATTATACGACGTTGAATTAAAGCCACCGGGTGCCCCTTGACCTGCATCCCAATACTTAATATTGACGCGACCATCGTCTCTCGTATATGACCAGCGCGCATAGATTACACGGTCGCCAGCTTACACCTATACCCAACATCGTCGTTGGGGTTAGTTGTAAGCTGGCGACCCTATATTCCTATATAGCCCTAGTAAAACAATCAGAGACAGACGTTTGGATTCCACCACTTTGCTATTTGGGTAAATGTTGCATTACCCAATACAGTCCGCTACCTGGTCTACCACCTGATTCCCTATCCTCCTCTATCTCTCAGAACGACCTTTCATTCAACCTCGACTAAGGAATCAGACCAATACTAATGCGCACGTGACAAAAGTTAAACAAATTCACTGCTGGATAATTATATTATTTAAACACATTATTTTAATCAGCCTGGGATATGAATACTTCTGTATTTTAAACAATATTAAAGCATACGTTACTACATTACACGATTATAATAAAATGAATGTCAACCACTCACCTGCAATAAACAATGTACACACGTAGTCAATTTTAAATTTTAAAACATTTAGAAAGTAGAACACTCAACACTTAAAATATTCGATATTGAAAATATATAAAAGTGTAAAACAACCGTTTCAGTATTCTACAGGGTAATATAATGTAATAAAACATAAATATATAAACAACGAGCATTCCATCTGTTTCAAATTGTTTAAAAGACAAAATGGACTATTCGTTTTGTGAAATTACATAATATATTAACACGTGCAAGATCCACTTTAGTACTCAGAGAAACATGTTGAGCACCTTTCCTTAAATTTCGACTTAGGAATACATACTGACTTATAATTTGAAACAATCAGGTTCAGTTCTACCACGCACAATTTTTTTTCCTGTTCCACCAGGAAAGTTCTTTGGTGAATCTCTTTCAGTTTTAAATCCAGAAGAGAGTAATCGTGACCTCACTCCTTACTTACGAATAGTATAACACTCGTAAACAAGGGGGATGGCCAGATTTGTGACTGAAACATCAGTCATTTGCAGTGAAGAATATTTGGAGTCGCAAAGAATTGTTTCTACCATGAGTGCACTTCCAGCAACGTGAAGAGACACTAACCACCACCATCAGTGACGATATTTAGACGAGAGTGGAACTCCCTAGATGTCGTCCCCAAGGGTGGGAGCTAGTAACTGCCAAGAAAACTAAAAATTTACTAATATAGGCGCCAACCACCAGCAGTGGTAATAGATATTTGAACCAATTTTTAAAAAACCAGATTAACACAGAACATAGGTTCTAATTTAATTAGTCTATATACCTATACTTTGTATACCTATATAAGTAAGATTATTATAAATCGCGTCAGAATGAGCTTTTCTGCTGACATGTAGGTACTTGCAATATACATACCCCACTTCATCAGTACCCTTCATGTTTTAGAAAGTGGTTCAACATGCCTGTGGTCTCAAAAAATATGTTTTAAATAACCTAATCGGAAATGTGTAGTCTTTCAACAAATCAAATCAAAATATTGTTATTCATTATAAATTACGAACATTTAAATGTTTCAGTGCCATGCAGTCCCTCTGCACAAAACTTTTCCTATTCGATAAGCAAACTTCTTGAGTATACAGGTGTGTCAACCGCCACTATCAGCTTCGGATTCCAGAAGAGAGTAAATGCAGCCTCCGTCCTTGCTTACAATTATTATTGCGTATCGCAATATTTGCAAGCAAGGATAGAAGGCCACATTTATATTCGAGAAAGCCGTCTCTTGCTGCATATTTATGTAATATTTCTTCAAAAGAGCATATCTAAAAAACTGTTTTTTTACCTGTGTTAATACAATATAGTAATACTTCAAGTCGCAAGTAATTGTGTTTTCGCCATGCGCTCCCAGCAACGTGTAGACATACTAACCACCACCGTCGGTGACGACGTTCAGTGGAGATGGAACTCCCTGGATGTCGTCCCCAAGGATGGGAGCTAGCCGGGGACGAGACGCAATCTGTGTCTTCCGTTGATTCACTACTTGCACTCCTGTGAACAATTTTATAACATTTGCGTACAATCTTCTGAAGTATCGGATGACATAAAATAATGCTTCGTTGTAAGTTGTTAAGTATATAATAACGTAAACGTTGTGATTACAAACACAAAATATGAAACAAATAATGAGTAAAAGCATGTATTACAAACATAAATACGAATAGTGCATTGTTCATTGTTCTCTAAATGTTGTAAGAATTAAACAGATTATTCATTTATTGTATTTAGTATTTAAAGGGATTCAGGTAGCTAACTGTTTTACGTTCGAAGTAATTTTTAATTTATATTTAATCTATAATACGTGAAGCAAAAGCTTTGTACCCCTTTTTACGAAAATTGCGCGGACGGCGGAGTATGAAATTTGGCACAGTTAAAGTAGATATGGAGAAGGAAGGGCGAATCCTAATATTTTTATAAAATATGCATTAGAAATACATTAAATTAATGAAAAAACACTACACGCACACATCCATGCATTTGACACACGCAATCGAATCGCGTTCGTAGTATTTCGGCATTGTTCGTCTGACATCGTAAAATGCTTTGTAACTATGGTTGCCTATACCTTTTACCTTTTTATTTATATGTAATAAAGAAAAAAAGACAACAAAGTAGCAAGCTTAGGAAGTTTGGTCGAATTTTTGACCACTAGGCAACTGCTAGTACTTAGTAAATCATCGTGATTACGCTTACATGTCGCTTTAGGAGTAAATAATATTGATATTAAACTACTATATACGGATTTTATAGCGTTGTTTATCCGTATATAGTAGTTTATTTTCAATGAATAACATTCGCGTATACAGAAGACAATATTAAGTAAATAATATGTTTTCATTGGCAGCAACCAGGTGCTTCAGTACTTTCCCTCATAACCTTTTGTGCTGCCTCAACAAATTTTTAAGCGTACAAATTGTGGCAATGATATGGAATAAGAATCGGACGGCACGGATTATTTATGCAGTTTTCAGAATGATTTCCATAATCACTATAGGCGCTACAAATTATCAATAAAATACATACATACATACATAGATTCAAGCCCAGAGGGGTAGGCAGAGACTA
Source organism: Catocala fraxini (assembly GCA_930367265.1). Lineage (NCBI taxonomy): Eukaryota > Metazoa > Arthropoda > Insecta > Lepidoptera > Erebidae > Catocala > Catocala fraxini. The sequence continues at coordinate 20,296,816 of OV884047.1, forward strand.
CGGATTTCCATTTGCTACGATCCTGACACACTTCTCTGGCTTCCTTCACTTTCATCATATTCCTCATACACGCTCGCCGGTTTAAGGTGCTCTTAACCTGGCCTTTATCCAGAACGTCTGCGATCTGATCATGAAACGTTCGCCTAGGTCTGCCTCTTGCGACTGTTCCATTCACATTAGCCTTATAAACTTTCTTAGTCAGTCTTTTCTCGTCCATTCTTTCTACATGCCCAAACCAGCTTAATATCCTAATACCCTTTCTATTCTTGTCATTATATCGACTTTCATGCCGCATCTCTCTCTAATCACACTATTCCTTATTCTATCTTTCAGCGTCACACCATATATGTCTCTCAGCGCTCTCATTTCTACAGCATTTATTCTGCTCTCATGCTTCTTTTGTCATACTCAATATAATACCATACTCAATATACTATTGAAAATGCTTACCAAAAATCAGCTCGACTAGAGCGATGGCAGTAAAAGAGGAATCATCGTCATATCATCCATACATTAGTCTGCTACACAAATACTTGTGTAGTGGTGATACGAGTAAAGACCTCGTTGTACTTAGGTGAAGCTTCTTTTTCGGCACATGTAACATACCTGTGAGTGGGAAGAGACATTACGCACGTACAATACCCAATACTCCGAAAGTTCATCTTAAGTAGAAATGTCACAAAAACACTTTGAACACAAACACATATAACAAATAATACACAGCATATTCCGAGAACATAAACATAAATTATGAATAGTATATTTTCTTCAAATTGTTTATTTATTAATTTAGATAAAAAATAAATGAGTAAATACATTGATGCTTAAGCAAAAATACCAGTCAAATATATTTTATAGAATAGTTCAAGGACCACAGCTAGTTGGTTGTTACACTTAAATTTAAGAATGCATGACGATTACCTATATATTTTAGTTTACTAGCTACCTTGGTGCTTATCTTTTACATAAAGTTTTAGTTTGATCAGCAAAATTTTTGAATATACAGCTGTACCAACCGCTACCATCAGCTTCGGACTCCAGAAGACAGTAAATGCAACCTCAACTCAGTAATTGCTTACAATTATTTTTGCGTATTGCAATATTTGCAAGCAGGATGGGAGGCCACATTTATATTCAAGACAGCCGCCTCTTGCTGCAGATTCAAATAATAGTTCTTCAAAAGAGCATATCTAAAGAAACAGCGTTAAACAATATAGCAATACTTCAAGTCGTAAGTAATTGTGTGTACCCCATGACTTACACCTTAAACAGCACTCCCAGCAACGTGTAGACATACTAACCACCACCGTCGGCGACGACATTCAGTGGAGATGGAACTCCCTGGATGTCGTCCCCAAGGGTGGGAGCTAGCCGGGGACGTGACGCAATCTGTCTTCAGTTGATTCACCACGTGCATTTCTTAAAATTTTACTGCATTCTTCTGGAACCTGTTGCAGAGGTCTAACCAAATTGGACAGCTCGTGATTATTTTAGACGTTATAGTTACAAACTTTGCCAAGCTCAGTGGGGAGACCAACAAACTGCAATGCAGAGGGTCTCGGGTTCGAACCCACGTCGCGCACCTCTGACTTTCAGAAGTTATATGACTTTTCGCAATTATGTGCGTATTGATTGACAATTATCGCCTGCTCCGTGCCTCGGAGAGCACGTTAAGCCGTCGGTCCCAGCTGCCATGAACATCTATTGCAGTTGTTATTGGGAGAGTGTCGACACAAAAGATCCCACTGGGTCGCAGTGTCGCCGGTCTGCACTGACTGGCACCACATAAGATACATACAAACTTTAATAACATTATTGCGAAAAGAGAAACTCGCCGCGCACCCTCAGATTGCGCGACCCAGCTTTTGCAATAGAGATAGGTTGACAATACTGAATTATTCTGGATAGGGACAGCCGCGTCGTGGGATCCGGGCGTACTCCAAATAACAGTATTCCACTTCGAACACATAATATGCGTCGAGACGTGTTTCGCTTAAGCGCGAGGCATCATCAAAAACGTTTGGCAACGAATGCAAATTGGAGTAAGCTCGGATCCCATAACGCGGCTGTCCCTATCCAGAGTAATTTAGTATACGCGGCTATCCCTTTCCAGAAGAGTTTCGTCAAGATTGATAATTCTTAGTTAAAAAACCTCTCTCTGATATAAAAATTGTTAAAATATGACGATAAATATATAAGTAAGTTCAGTCAGATCGTCAGACGAAGACAAAACTTTATAGGCGACTTGTAAGATTTATTTTTACAACATAAACAATATTTTTGTACTAAGATATTAAATTACTATAAACTATGAATAAGTTTAAAATATTTTAATAAAAAGGTAATGTTCATTCAAAGTTAACTTTAATTCATTTGTAAGATTAAATTTACAATATATTTACACAATTAATTTTAAAATGAAATAATCTAATTTACCTATATTTACAAACGTATTAAAAAAGATAACATAATTACAAAAACACAAATAATTATAATACTAAATATTTACAAAAATGTAATATTGTCTTCTATTTACGCGAAAATTATTCATTGAAATTAAACTGCTATATACGGATTTTATCGCGTTGTTTATTTGACACTTTATAAACACAAACTCGGGGAAAGTGTAAAAATAAATTAAATCTAAATAGTTTTAATAATAATTTAATTAGCTTAAAAATGAGTAAAGTTTACAAAAATGGTTTAGGCATCGTAGAATTCTTGAGCATCGCTGTCAACTGGTAACGTGCCCAGAAGATTGGCAGCATTACCACGTTGAATGTCAATGCTAATTCTTTGGGCTAAGAAAAGACCAGGCTTCTGATCACGCGAAACGTCGATCAGACGTTTTGCGATCTCCCTGTATAAAATACGAGCGCTCGGACCTCATGAACCTAGGGTTTCCACCCCAAACGGCTCAAAAATGTAATTTCCAACTAAATGACTATATTTGCGCCGTTTGAGAGTTGCCGCGGTTGCAGCAGCAGCGCTGGCACATCCCGCAGTACTTGGAAGATGTGATGGCGCAAGGGTGTCAACGCATGTTGCGTCCCACACCAAAGGCCTGCCCATCTTCCAAGGCAACAATGACATTCCGTCGGGTCTCTTCCCATCGTCATGTACCAAGCCATTGGGTTCAAGTACAGCTGGAACGCCAGCAGTGACAAGAACACGACGTATTATGTCATTAACATTAGCGGGGTGAGAAATTCTACCAGCGCGTCTACTACAAGAGAGTCCATGGTGTCCGAGGCTATCGACAGCTTCTCCACTGTGACAGCAATGCGGAGAAACACACGAAACACCTAAACGGAGGCAAGTGGCGAGACGGAGAGTGGTATCGTCCAAAATGGTACCTGTATTGGACGATGGAAGCGCCTGAAGCCAATAACGAGATTCCCATTCTCCCACAGCCAGCAATCGAACACGCTCAGCAACATTGGAAGATGTAGAAAAAAGCTTTTCTCTAACAGATTTGCTAAGTGGCCCGTCCCACTGCCGCTGGGAGAATAGGTTGGTTGGCAATACAGAATTCGGACAAGCCTTTTTCCAGTTGTTCACAGCGTCAGTTAAGCACAGCACTTCTGAATTAGCCAGGCTTCTCCCTAGCCTTTATTATTACCAAGTCACTTAGGTCGGCTTTTCTGGTCTAACCGGATTTGACTGGATATCAGTTTTTACACGGAGCGGCTGCCACCTGACTTCCGCATCCCGAAGGCTAGCGATAACCTAAGGCTAGACCAGTGTCAGGATATTATAGGGTACTGGCTTTCCAATAACGACTGCCATACATGTTCATGGCAGCCAGGACCGACGGCTTAACGTGCTCTCCGAGGCACGGAGCAGGCGATAATTGTTAATCAATACGCACATAATTTCGAAAAGTCATATAACTTCCGAAAGTCAGAGGTGCACGACGTGGGTTCGAACCCGAGACCCTCTGCATTGCAGTCTGTTGGTCTCCCCACTGAGCTATCGCTGCTGATTTTTTTTTGCTTCTGAATTAACTAGTGTGGGTGCTATAATTTTCCTGGTTAATTCTTCCGTGCTGTGAACCGAGGACGAGAACACCGGAAGACTAACATCGGAAATTTTGCGAACGCCAAATTCACCAGGACGAACAGGCAGAGAAGCCTGTAGCCAAGCTCGGTCGTTCAAATCCACATTTAAAGTATTTTTTAGAGTATTTTGAATGATTTTATCAATTTTTCTATCTAAGGGTACAAAATTTTTCCAAAACTGTGATGTTCTTAAGTATATCTACACGTTGCTGAAAGTGCAATCATTGAAGAAACAATACTTTGCGACTCCAAATATTCTTCACTGCAAGAGACGGTTGCTTAGTCACAAATCTGGCAATCCCCCTTGTTTGCGTGTATTTTTTTAGATTGTTCATGTAGGGCATAAAATATTGTAGGTACTATCTTTTCAAAAGCAGTGTGTGAGACAATATGAATACCATGTTACTATCATCTACCATGCTGCAGCGTAGTCTAGTAGCGTAAGATTAGCGGTCGGCAATTTATGCGCAGCTACCAAGCAATAATAAAAAAATCGTGTTACATACACGACCGCTTGCTAATTATTTGTTGCTCACTAGTATGCATTCTTTACGACAATACTGTAGAGATATTTCGAAGACCCCAGGCTGATTAAAATTTTACTTTCCCTTATTACTGGGTTTACATACTTATAATCAGCCCTCCCCCAGTGGAAGGGGTTTAGCCCTCCATCCCCGCGAAAAACCTGTAGGGTTCCACCCTTACTGGGCACCCTCCCACTGAAAGTATTTACAAAGTGTAAATACTTGAATAACATTATGAGAGGAATACAAAATGTCATGCTAGACGTCGAAATATTGATAACTACTTTATACCAACGATACATTAGTATTGTGTAGTTATCACACTTTCATAGTATTGCATACCGGAAAAACGTTACAACTCGCGTACATCAATAGCATATGGATCCACGGCAAGGAATTAAGCCTCCATTTTCTACCATCCTACGGATATCATGACTGTATCTGCCGTGATCGCACTCGAATTGACGAAGCTCCAGCCAGGCCATGATGACGGTTTTATTGGGCATTATACGACGTAGAATTAAAGCCTCCGGGTACCCCTTGACCTGCATCCCAATATTTAATGTTTACGCGATCATCGTCTCTCGTATAGGACCACCGCGCATAGATTACAGGGTCGCCAGCTTACACCTAACCCCAACATCGTCGTTGGGGTTAGCTGTAAGCTGGCGGCCCTATCTATAATAATATTATAAAGCTAAAGAGTTTGTTTGGTTGAACGCGCTAATCTTAGTAACTACAGGTTCGAATTGAAAAAATCTTTTAGTGTTGGATAGCCCATTTATCGAGGAAATCTATAGGCTATATAACATCACGCTACGACCTACCATCCTCTATCTCTCAGAACGCCATTTCATTCAACCCTGACCAAGGAACCGGACTAATACTAATGCGCACGTGACAAACGTCAAACGAATTTACTGCTGGATATATATATAATTTGAACATAATATTTTAATCAGCCTGGAATATGAATACTTGTATATTATAAACAATGTAAGTACATACGTTACTGCATTACAAAATTATAATAAAATGAATGTCAACCACTCACCAGGTCCTGTGGCCTGCCGTAAACAATCCAAGCACTTAATTAATTTCAAATGTATAACATTTTAAAAAGTAAAACTTTTTTTTAATGAAAATTTGAGATTTTTATTTAATGAGAATGACATAATTTATTTAATATAGTAATAATTAAGTTGACACTTAATGAAATTTGAAATGTAATAATTTTTTAATTTTTAATTTATCAATATGAATTTAAATGTTAGCAATTTAAAGTATATAAGAAAAATGTTTGCATGCCGAACGGTGAAATATGGCAGAACTCTGATGTAAATCTATTACCTTCTTATGTATTACCCATATTTGCAAATAAATGCTATTCTATTCTCTAGAAATGTAGACAAATTTTTCAGTATCATACAAGGTAAAGTAATTTAAAACATAAATAGAAAACAACGAGTCGTCCATCCGTTTCAAATTGTTTTAAGAAGAAAGTGGATTATTCGTTTTGTGAAATCACATAATATTCATGATGGGCCCGCGGTTTCATTCGCGTTTATGGTTACTGCACCGCACCCGTGGGTCGTAGCGTGATGTTATATAGCCTATAGATTTTAGAATTTTTCAATTCGAACCAGTAGTTTCTGAGATTAGCGCGTTTAACCAAACAAACAAACTCTTCAGCTTTATAATACGAGTAAAGATAAACACGTTCATCAAAGAATCATTGAGCACGTCTCCTTGAATTTGGTCTTAGGAATACACGCTGACTTTGAATTTGAAACAACCAGATTCAGTTCTTCCACGCACAATAATTTTTTCCTGTTCCACCAGGCAATTTCTTCGGCGAACCTCTTTCTGCTTCAAATCCAGAAGACAGTAAACGTGACCTCACTCCTTACTTACGAATAGTATAGTACTCGTAAACAAGGTGGATGGCCAGATTTGTGACTGAGACAACCGTCTCTTGCAGTGAAGAATATTTGAAGTCGTAAATCATTGTTTCTTCCATGAGTGCACTTTCAGCAACGTGTAGATATACTAACCACCACCATCGGTGACGATATATAGAAGAAAGTGGAACTCCCTAGATGTCGTCCCCAAGGTTGGAAGCTAGTAGTAGATATGAAGTAGGTTATTTCTTTAGCAGATCTGTTACTTGTCCTGCCGAGAAGAACTAAAAATATACCAATATATACACCAACCACCACCAGTGGCAATAGATATTCAAACCAATTAAAACAAGAGAAACCACAGACACACAGAGCATAAATTCTAATTTAATTAGTTTAACCTTACCTCGCCTTACTTGACTATAGGTAAGATTATTATAGTTCGCGTCATAATGAGTTTTTCTGCTAACATGTACTTGCAATATACATATATACCCCACGCACCCCACATCAGTACCCTTTATGTTTCAAAAAGTGGTCGGACATGCGCGTTGTCTCAAAAAAATATGTTTTAAATAACCTAGTCGGAAATGTGAAGTCACTCAACAAATCAAATCATCTTTATTCACTATAAATTACGAGCATTTAAATGTTTCGATCTTGTTCAGTCCCTCTACGCAAAACTGTTTCAGTTCCATCAGCACACTTCTTGAGTATACGTGTACCAACCGCCATCATCAGCTTCAGATTCCAGAAGAGAGTAAATCCAAAAGCCAACAACAATGCAACAATTATTATTGCGTATCGCAATATTTGCAAGCAAGGATGGGAGGTCACATTTATATTCGAGACAGCCATCCCTTGCAGGAGATATAAGTAATAGTTCTTCAAAGTAATATATATTATTATGTAAAGTAACAGCGTAAAACAACATGGCAATATTTAAAGTCGCAAGTAAGTGTGTCTTCGCCATGACTTACACGCTAAACAGCACTCCCAGCAACGTGTAGACATACTAACCACCACCGTCGGCGACGACATTCAGTAGAGATAGGACTCCCTGGATGACGTCCCCAAGGATGGCAGCTAGCCGGGGATGTGACGCAGTCTGTGTCTTCATTCACCACTTGCATTTCTTAAAATGTTACTGCTTTCTTCCGGAAACTGCCAACTACGTACTGCTACTAACTATTGCAATAGAAAAAGGTAGACTATATATATACTACTCTGGATAGGGCCAGCCACATCGTGAGATCCGGGCGTATTCCAACTTGCAGTATTCCGCTTTGAACACAAAATATGCATTGACACGTGTTTCGCCTAAGCACGAGGCATCATCAAAAACGTTTGGCAACGAAAGCAAGTTGGAGTAACCTCGAATCCCTCAACGCGGCTATCCCTATCCAGAGAAGTTCCGTAAAAATAGGTAATTCTTAGTCGTATGTATTTCGACTAAAAAATTACCTATTTTGTCGAAACTTTCTCTTCTATAAAACTTGTTATAATATTATGACGATAAATGTAAAATATATCTTTAGTCAGATTGTCGGTCTAACACAAAACTTATTGGAGACTTGTAGAGAATTATTTTTGCAACATAAACAATACTTTGTGCTAAGAATATGTTAAATGACTATAAACTATGAATGTGTTTAAAATATTTTAATAATCAGGTTAATAGAGGAAGACCCAAGACTAGGTAGTAAGATGTAGTGCTAAAGGACAAGAGGAAATGCAATGTTACTGACAATGATGTCGAAGACAGAACAAAGTGGAGGAGAAAATAAGAAAGCTGACTCCACCATCACGTGGGATACATACCTAGGAAGAGAGAGAACAAGGTAAAGTTTATTCAACGTTACCGTTAATTGCTTTTTAAGATCGTGCATGTTTGACATAAAATATTGTACTATCTATTCAAAGGCAGTATGTCAGACAATATGAATACTATGTTACTAAAATCCACCATGTTGCACCGTAGCCTATTTATGTAAAATTACCGATCAGCAATTTATGCGCAAATAAAATTATGTTATATAAACAATCTTGCTAATTATTTGTTGCTCACTAGTATGCATCCTTTAGGATGGTACTGCAGAGATATTTCGAAGATCCCAGGCTAAATAAAATGTTACTTTGCCCTATTAGTGGGTTTTCATACTTGTAATCAGCCCTCCCCCAGTGGAGGGGCTTAGCCCTCCCTTACTGGGCACGTTCCCACTGATGGTAATTAAGTGTAAATACTTGAACAACATTATGAGAAGAATACAAAATGTCATTTTAGAGAACGAAATATAGATAACAACTTTTTTATTTATTTATTTATTTATTCTCTGAAACTCTTACTACTAACATTACAGGACACCTATCCTAATGCGTTAGTGAGGCATTTTAAATAAACATATTTACAAAACAAATAACTTTAACACTATAGACACAACAAAAATTTAACATTAAGAAAATAACAATACAATAATATGGCACTTAACATTTTCACTTAACCTAAAACTACTCTATCCTATAACATAATATGTGTACTATCCTATAACATAATACGTGTGTGAACTCGCAAAGACTATTTGTCTTTGCGAGTTCACTAAACTGACACGCAAATATATCTATAATGTTCTGGATTTCGTTAATCGTACTAATTGCTCGCGTCAGAGGCGTTTTGGCCAGTAGGTTGGTCCTGCCAGCTGGCACGGCTAGCAGTGGCGGACGCCGGCGCCTCCATATATCTTTATACCAACGATACGTTAGTATTGGTTAGTTTTCACACTTTCATAGTATTGCATACCGGAAAGACGTTACAAGTGGCGTACCTTAATAGCGTATAGATCCACGGCAAGGAATAAAGCCTCTATGTTTCACCATCTTACGGATATCATGACTGTATCTACCGTGATCGCACTCGAATGAACGAGCTCCCAGCCAGGCCATGACGTTTTCGCTATTAAACAAGGTAAACTAATTTTTTTTAAATAAATAGAAAACGACAAGTAGTCCATCTGTTTCAAAATGTTTTAAGAAGAAAATGGACATTTCGTTTTATGAAATTACATAATATATTAACACGGGCATTAGAGAATCATCTTGAACACCTCTCCTTTAATTTCGTCTTAGTAATATATACTGACTTTGAATTTGAAACAACCAGGTTCGGTTCTTCCACGCACAAATATTTTTTTGTTCCACCAGGCAAGTTCTTCGGTAAACCTTAGCTTAAAATCCAGAAGAGAATAACCGTGACCTCACTCTTTACTTACGAATAGTATAGTACTCGTAAACAAGGGAGATGGCCAGATTTGTGACTGAGACAACCGTCTCTTGCAGTGAAGAATATTTGGAGTCACAAAGAATTGATTCTTCAATGACTGCACTTTCAGCAACGAGTAGATATACTAACCACCACCATCGGCGACGATATTTAGAATAAGTGGAAATCCCTAGATGTCGTCCGCAAGGTTGGGAGCTAGTAGTAGATAAGAACTAGGTTATTTCTACAGCAGATCTGCCACTTGTCCTGCCGAGAAGAACTAATAATATACCACTATATACACTAACCACCACCAGTAGCAATAGATATTCAAACCAATAAAAAAACTAGAAACACACAGAACATGAATTCTAATTTAATTAGTCTTACCTATACTTTTAATTACTTAAAATATAGGTAAGATTATTATAAATTGCGTCAGAATATATTTTTCAGCTAAAATGTACTTGCGATAAACATACATACCCCACTTCATCGGTACCCTTCATGTTTTAGAAAGTGGTCCAACATGCGTGTTGTCTCAAAAAACATGTTTTAAATAACCTAATCGAAAATGTGAAGGTTTTTTTAAATCAAATCAAATTAATATATTTTTTACACTATAAATTACGAGCAATTAAATGCTTCAGTCTTCTAAGGTCCCTCTACACAAAACTATTTTTGTTTCATCAGCAAGCTTCTTGAGTATACAGGTGTGTCAACCGCCACTAACAGCTTCGGATTCCAGAAGAGAGTAAATGCAGACTCCGTCCTTGCTTACAATTATTATTGCGTATCGCAATATTTGCAAGCAAGGATGGGAGGCCACATTTATATTCGAGACAGCGATTCCTTGCGGTAGATTTATGTAATAGTTCTTCTAAAGGAACAGCGTAAAACAACATGGCAATAATTCAAGCCGCAAGTAAGTGTTCTTCGCCATGACTTACTTCTAAACAACGCTCCCAGCAACGTGTAGAGATACTAACCGCCACCGTCGGTGACGACATTCAGTGGAGATGGAACTCCCTGGATGTCGTCCCCAAGGGTGGGAGCTAGCCGGGGACGTGACTCAATCTGTGTCTACAGTTAATTCACCACGTGCAATTCTTCAAATTTCACTGCATTCTTCTGGAACTTTTTGCAGTGGTCCAACCAAACTAGACCGCTTGCGATTATTTAAGACGTTAAAGATAAAAAACTTAAATTAAATTATTGCGAAGAGAGGAACTCGCCACGCACCCTTAGGTTGCCCACCCCAACTATTGCAATAGAAAACGTTTGACCAATACTGAACTAGTCTGAATAGGGACAGCTGCGTCGTGGTATCCGTACTCCAAATTGCAGTATTCCGTTTCGAACACAAAATATGCGTCGACACGTGTTTTGCTGTCCCCATCCAGAGGAGTTCCGTCAAGATTGCATATTGGAAATAAAATATTGTACTGTCTATTCAAATGCAGTGTACGAGACAATATAAATACCATGTCAATAAAATCCACCATGCTGCACCGCAACTTTTTTGCGTAAAATTAGCGAACAGCAATTTATGCGCATCTACCACGTAATAATAAAATTGTGTTACTTTAACAACCACTTACAAATTATTTGTTGCTCACTAGTATGCAATCTTTACGACAATACTGCAGATATATTTCGAAGACCCCAGGCTGATTAAAATGTTACTTTTCCCTATAACTGGGTTTTCATACTTATAATCAGCCCTCCCCCAGTGGAGAGGGTTTAGCGCCCCATCCCCGCGCAAAACCTGTAGGGCTCCTCCTTTATTTGGCACCCTTCCACTGATGGTATTTACAAAGTGTAAATAAGTAAATAAAATTATGAGAGGAATTATACAAAATGTCATTTTTAGAGAACGAAATATAGATAACTACTTTATAACGACGATACATTAGTATTGGTTAGTTATCACATTTTAATTGTATTGCATACCAGAAAGACGTAACAAGTGGCATACCTCAATAGCGTATGGTTCTACGGCAAGGAATTAAGCCGCCTTCTTTCACCATCCTACAGTTATCAAGACTGTATCTGCCGTAATCGCACTCGACTGAACGAGGCGCCAGCCAGACCATAACGATGCCTGTTTTGATCATTATACGACGCAGAATTAAACCCTCAATTTACCCCTTGATCCACATCCCAATACTTCATGTTTACGCGAGTATCGTCTCTCGTATAGGGCCATGGCGTATAGATTACAGGGTCGGCGGCTTACAACTAACCCCAATGGGGAACAAAGCCCCAGTAAACCGATCAGACCAACGTTTGCTTTCCGCCACTTTGCTAATTGGTTAATTGGTGCATTACCCTATACAGCCCGCTACCTGGTCTACCACCTGATTCCCTATCCTCTTCTTTCTCTCGGAATGCCCTTTCATTCATCCGTGACTAAGAAACCGGACCAATACTAAAGCGCACGTGACAAACGTTAAACGAATTCACTGCTGGATATTTATATTATATAGACAATAAATATTTTAATCAGCCTGGGATATGAATACTTGTATATAATAAACAATATTAAAACATACATTACTACATTACACGATTATAATAAACTGAATGTCAACCACTCACTGGGTCCTGTGGCCTGCAATAAACAATGTACACACGTAGTCAATTTCAAATGTATAACATATTAGAAAGTAGAACACACAACACTAGAAATATTCGATATTAAAATATACAATATGTAACAAAAACCCTGTTGTTCCATTCGGGTGGGTTTATCAGTAACGCCGTTGAAACGTATACCAATAATTTATTTTGTAAAATACGACCATAAAATAAATTAAATTAAATTTTAAATAAATTTTCATTATTAAAAGTAGAAAATTTGTGTACCTCTGCTAAAACCGATGATGCGGAACGCGTAGACAGAGCGCCCTCTGCACGTTGTGCTCGGTCACTCAAACATTTATTTCACTCGGTGACAAACTCACGATATCACTCAGCTGTTTCTCATTTTGGAAATCAACAGTTGACATGAACTTTTAAGAACTCATACAGGTGATTAATCACTGTAGTAAACAATTATATTTAACAACTTATAATATCTTAAACAAGCCACTAATAAGGATATAGCAATTCTAAATTATTTTATTTTCCTTCTTTTATCACTCTCGCGTTTTAACATAAAAGAGCTTTTAAAATTTTGCCGGATAAAAACGAACGAATACTAGGTTTACACTCCTGTTTCAACAAAATAAGAACACGACGAATTTAAAAATAATGCGGTTCAGAGATTCGCCGTCTTTAACTTCGTCCAGCTAAACTTCACCCGCGGGTCAGAGACACTGGGGAGTACCGAATGTTGGTACCAACCCGGCAATAATAGTATGGGAGATGAGAATCTTTCTTTAAAGCCCTCCAAACATACGCGTGGATTACGCCGACACGAAGGCCGACGCGTGCATTGAGTGGGATCTTGCGCAATCAGTTCAAGGACTTGCTCCTCAATGTTATTATACGTCCTCGGCCTGCCTACATTGATGCGGTGTTGCTGATTATCAGCCCAGACAGCTCCAGTCTTGTTAACTCGTATTTGTAGCCGTTGGAATGCCATTGCCAATGGCTAGAGCTTTCTTCATGTCTTACGGAGTATAGCGTAGTTATTCCGAGGTGAAAGGTGACATTTCACAGATAATAAGTCACTCGCGAAAGTTACGAAATTCGGAACTATGAGTATTAATACAACTGTTTGGCGGCGATGTGCGCGAGCTACTAAATGACGGTTCGCGGCGCGCGCGCCGCCACAAGGAACGTGGTCTCTATGTCGGCGCGTACATACAGAAAGATTTACGACCGCGGCTTCTTTGATGCCAGCGTTTTGTAACAGTGACAAAGGCGCCGAATATCTGTTTGTCGGTAAGCCAGACATGTGTAAGTTCAGGTGGAAACAACATTTTTTAAGTATGGTGTGAATTTTATAAACAGTGTAATATTAACTATAACTCGATTTTGCTTCAATATTTTCTTGTCAAATATTCATAAATGGCAATGGCTTATATGTATATATATACGTACCTAGAACGGCCAATAGGGTTTTTGATACATAGTGTATAAAAGTGAAGCAACCGTTTCGGTATTCTCCAAAGTAACATAATGTAATAAAAACATAAATATAAACAACAAGCCATCTGTTTCAAATTGTTTTAAGGACAAAATTGTCCATTTTGTCGTTTGTCCATTTGTGTCGTGCAATTACATAATATATTAACATGTGCAAGATACACTTTAGTACGCAATGTCTGAAGTATATCTTGTACGTGTTCATATATATCTCAGATCTTGAGCACCTCTTCTTAAATCTTGTCTCAGGAATACATTCTGACTTTGAATTTGAAACAACCAGGTTCAGTTCTTCCACTCACAATTTTTTTTTTGTTCCATCAGGCAAGTTCTTCGGCGAACCTCTTTCAGCTTCAAATCCAGAAGAGAGTTAACGTGACCTCACTTCTTATTTACGAATAGCATAGTTCTCTTAAACAAGGGGGATGACCAGATTTGTGACTGAGAAAACCGTCTCTTGCTGTGAAGAATATATGGAGTCGCAAAGAATTGTTTCTTCAATGTCTGCACTTTCAGCAACAAATAGATATACTAACCACCACCATCGGCGACGATATTTAGAAGAGAGTGGAACTTCCTAGATGTCGTCCCCAAGGGTGGGAGCTAGTAGTAGATATGAAGTAGGTTATTTCTCCGGAAGATCTGCCATTTGTCCTGCCGAGAAGAACTTACCAATATAGACACCAACCACCACCTGTTGCAATAGATATACAAAACAATAAAAAAAAAACTAGAAACACACAGAATGAATAATTGACATGAATTCTATTTTAATTAGTCTCACCTATACTTTGCCTTACTTAAATATAGGTGAGATTATTATAAATCGCGTCAGAATGTTTTTCCTGCTAACATGTCCTTGGAATATATATATTCCACTTTCACTTTCTTCAAGGAGATATAGCAGTCGCCTTGACTAAAATCGGTCGGGAGGTATCATCATCACCATCATCACTTTACTTTATGAGTACCTACGCTTCATGTTTTAGAAAGTGGCCTTCCAAGAATCTTGTCTCAGTCTTATATTGGATCTACATGAAACTCAAATTAACCGTCAATTCTATTTACTTATTGGCACGTTTAGATTTATATTTAATACCAGTCTCTAACTAGTACCAGAGACAAGTGCTTTTTCACACATATTTTCAGAACTTTAGTCTTAAGTTTTATTTGTGCAAATATGTATAAGGTTGAAATACCCATAACTTAATTTTTTGCAATAAATTAATTTTATTATTATATTTTAGTATTTGTTTTAAATGGTTTGAGTAGAAAACGGATAATTCGTGTTTTTAAAGTACATAGTATATTGTGACACGTGAAGATTATGCTGAAGATAATGTCAATGACAGAGCGAAGTAAAAGAAGACTGTCTCATCACCGTGTGGGATAAATAAACAGGAAAAGAGAGAGAGAGATAGTATATTGACACGTGTAAGATCAATTTAGTACTCATAGAATCATCTGGAGCATCTCTCCTTAAATGTCGTCGTTGGAATACAGCCTTGATTATAAATTTAAACCAACCAGGTCCAGTTCTTCCACGCACAATTATTTTTCATGTGCCGTCAGGCAAGTTATTCGGCAAACCTCTTTCAGCTTCAAATCCAGAAGAAAGTAAACGTAACATCCCACCTCACTTACGAATAGTATAGTACTCATAAACAAGGAGGATGGCCACATTTGTGACTGAGACAACCGTTTCTTGCAGTGAAGAATACTTGAAGTCGCAAAGAATTGTTTCTTCCCTTAGGGTGATAGGTAGTAGTAGTAGATATGAAGTAGGTTATTTCACTTGTTCTGCCGAGATGAACTAAAATATACCAATATGGGCACCAACCACCACCAGTGCAATTAACATTCATGTAATAAAATCATAGACACATAAAAAATTAATTTCAATTGAATTAGTCTTACCTATACTTTGCCTTACTTGAATATATTTAATATTATTATAATTCACGTCAGAATGATTTCTTCTGCTAACATGCTAACATGTAGGTACTCGTAATATACATACTCCACTTCATCAGTACCGTTCACATTTAAAAAAGGTATCCTAGATGCGTAATGTCTTAAAAAAATAATTAAATAACCTAGTGGAAAATGTGAAGTCAGCCTAACTGCAGCCTACCAGCGTGGTGGACTTCACTCATGCCCAAAAAAAGCCTGAGCCCAGCAGTGGGACAGCTTATAAATAAGACTAATACTTGAGCAAATGTTCTGAACTACATTATGTGTTCATGGATATCAGCATTACCTCCGTCTATGTTTTAGGTGACCTCTTTAATATCGGGCTTATTACCCCACCTTTATTGGAACTACACGAGACTGAAATTAACGTGCAATTCTTTTTATTTATTGACACGATTAGATTTATATTTAATACAGTTCTTATTTAAAATTGTATTGTTTTAGCTCCTTTTATATATTTTTTAAATTAACGGCCCTGTCTGCCTTTGATGCAGTTTCTATATACTAAACACTATATACAAACATGATAACTAGTACAGGAGACAAGTGATTGTTTACACACATTTTTAGAACTTTAGTCTTAGGTTTTATTTGTGCAACTATGTATAATGTTAAAATATTTGTACCCATATTTTCTACAATAAATTATTATATTATATTATTTGTTATAAATGGTTTATAATTTTAACTAGGCATCAGGACGTATCGATCCCACCGCCCACTGGCAGAACACCTCCTCCAGTGCAGTCAGTCAACCGATAGATGGCGGTCAAACCATCCAAAATTAGGTGGAAGGAAATACCAAGATGCTAGTTGGGCAGCAACGCCTAGTGTTCAAGACTTCCGTCACTGCGATCGCCAAACCGCCTGGCAAGCGTGGCGATTATGGCAAAACACCCAAAATGAAGCGTTCCCCTTAAAAACCGGCCGCGGCGGCCCCGCTAGTCTTGGCTCAGATAGCGGCTATGATAACAGCGGGGGAAAGGGGTGCTAATAATCTCCAGCAGAGATCGTGCTACCACCAACGACGACAATTGGCTCTGGCAACATTCAACACGCGCACACTGCGGACCGACGAGAAGATTGTCGAGCTAGAAGAAGAATCGAGCAAGTTACAATGGGATATTATAGGCTTATCTAAAGTCCGAAGACAGGGTGAGGACTCGATATTCCTCAAATCCGGTAATTTGCTCTTCTCCCGGAGGGCGACCAACAGTCCCAAGGTGATGTCGGGTTTATCGTCCACAAATCTCTCGTGAACAGCGTGGTAAATATTGCGAGTGTGTCGAGTATTGTAGCGTACCTTATACTCAGAATATCAAAACGGTATTCGCTGAAGGTCATACAGGTATACGCTCTGACCTCAGCGCACCCCGATGAGGAGGTGGAAGTTATGTACGAGGACATTTCTCGGGCTATACATAGCACCAAGACCCATTACACCGTTGTCATGGGAGATTTTAACGTGAAAATTGGCAAACGAAGCGATGATGAGCAGAGAGTGGGGCCATTTCGATACGGACATCGAAACTTGCGGGGCCAACTGCTGGCTAGCCTTATGGAGAAGGAACGACTCTACATTATCCTTTTCAATTCCTTCTTGCATAAGCGAGAATGCCGTAAGTAGACCTGGATTGGTCCCGACGGTGCGACCAAAAACTAGATCGACTTCATCAAGTCGACGAAGCAAATATTCAATGATGTCTCCGTGATCAATTCGGTAAAAGCTGGAAGCGATCACCGAATGGTTAGGGGTACATTGAATATCAATACAAGTCTAGAACGATCTAGATTGATGAAGTCTACGCTCCGACCAGCACTAGTTCATATTCAAAATCCCGAACGCTTTCGCCTCGAACTTCGAAACCGCTTTTATGCCTAGATGAGTGCATAGATGTGGACGATTACCATAACAGGTTCGTGGATGCTGTCCATAGAGCAAGGTCTAAATTCTTCAAGCCCCTAAAGCCCAAGAGGTCAAATAAGATCACAGGTAAAACGCCACAGGCATAGCACAGAAGTGTGGTGGTGCTTTTCTTTAAGAAGAGTGATAAACCCTCTAAAAGAACTACAGACCCATCTCACTTCTGAGCCAAGTGTACGAGCTGTTTTCAAGGGTCATGACGAATCGTCTCGAGAATAGGCTAGGCGACTTCCAGCCTCCCGAACAAGCCAGCTTTCGTAAAGGTTACAGTACCATAGACCACATACATACGGTGCGGCAGGTTATACAAAAATCGGAAGAGTATAACCGGCCCCTATGCGTGGCGTTTGTGGACTATGACAAAGCCTTTGATTCGATCGAAACCTGGGCAGTGCTGCAGTCTCTCCAAACGTGCCAGATTGACTATCGGCATGTCGAAGTGCTGAAGTGTTTGTATGAAAACGCCATCATGTCAGTCCGTCTCCAAGACAAGAGCTTGAAACCATATACAACTACAACGAGGGGCGAGACAGGGAGATGTCATATCTCTGAAACTGTTCGCCGCCGCGCTGGAAGATATTTTCAAGCTCTTGGACTGGAAAGGACTCGGCATTAACATCAACGGCGAGTACATCACTCACCTTCGATTCGCTGACTATATCGTGATCATGGCTGAGACCATGGAAGACATTATGCTCGATGGCCTCTGTAGAGTCTTTAGAGAAGTAGGTCTTAAAATGAACATGGACAAGACAAAAATCATGTCCAACATCCATGTTATACCTACTCTTAGGTAAGGTTGGGAACTCTACTCTCAAAGTTGTCGACAAGTATGTATACCTGGGACAAAAGATCCAGTTTGGTAGGTACAACTTTGAAAAAGAGGTCAATCGTCGAATCCATCTCGGCTGAGCAACGTTCGGGAAGCTACGACATATCTTCGCGTCCAATATACCGCAGTGTCTCAAGACAAAAGTCTTTGACCAGTGTGTGTTGCCAGTATTGACATACGGATCCGAGACGTGGTCGCTCACTATGGGCCTTATCAGAAGGCTCAAATACACTCAAAGGGCGATGGAGAGAGCTATGCTCGGGGTTTCCCTGCAGGATCGAATCAGAAATGAGGAGATCCGCAGGAAAACTAAAGTAGCTGACATAGCTCTCCGGATAGCCAAGCTGAAGTGGCAGTGGACAGGGCATATAGTGCGCAGAACCGATGGCCGTTGGGGTAGAAAGGTTCTAGAATGGCGGCCACGCACCGGAAGACGCAGCAGAGGTAGGCCTCCTATAAGCAGGCGCGTGCGCTTCATACAAGCAAATTAGCACTGCATACCCTAGTCCGCTGGCCTATGTAAATCTATATAATCGAAATCTATTTATTAAATACTACAAGCTGAATAACAATAAGAGCTTGTGCCACTGCCATCTTTTGGTCCTTGAGCGAACTACTAAACAAATAGAGATTAATGAGTGTTGCTATCGATCGACGCGTTACACCACTGAGGTGTCTGGAAGCAGAACTAATTGTGCTTATTCGCTACACATTTAAACGTCAATCGATTACGCTGTCTTTAAGACAAATATTTTGCTTGTGTGTGTAAAATGCACGTGTGTGCTCGCCGACTATAAGCTCTGCTTCCACGATAATCCAACTAGTTTAAACAGTTCTCAAAGACGTCATAATTGTTGTTTATTATAGGCCTATTATTTTAGCAATATAGCATTGTATGCCATTATTAATTATTTCACAGAGCTGTCGAGGGGATTTTGAGCGATTTGTAATTGATAACTAAATAATTAGTGAAATTACCGGAATTACTGTAAATTATGGCAAATAATACCTGTGAGATCTGTGTTGGTGTGTGTTTAAATAAATTAAAACTGGTGTTTTCTCGACGTTGTCTTTTGATGACAAAAATAAAATAATTTCTCTGGGACGCTGTATTCGCGATTTAGATCTAAAACAACAGAAAGGTAACACGACAAGTTCTTTTAATAAAAAGTATTATGATATTTATAGCTGGCTAGCGGGCTGTGTACACACAAGTAAACTATTTTTTTTCCGTGTATATTATTTTCAAAACAAGATAAAAATAATGTTTGGACCTATAATGGATATTCGGATTTAAATAATTTTCACAAAGCTGCTTATAAACACAATTCGTCGGAAAAACATATATCCTTGTTTAAAGTTCCAAATGTTTGGAAAAGGTAGAATAGAGTCTAGTTTGAATACACAGTTTATTTGATTTTAAAACGATCTTGTAATTTTTATGACGACGTTTTACAGACTTATTTAAAAAAAGATAGGCGCGTTGATTTGATTTATAAAAAGTAAAAAATACCTACAGTCAAGTATGTTAGTAATTTCGTTCATATATTTTTGTTCATTTGCGCAAAAAACACTCTTAACATCTCACGGCCTTGTAATACCTACAAGGCCACAATGGATATCATTTAGGTGACTTGTTCTCACTAGTGAGTCACTATCAGTCACTTATTTGGATATTCATGGTAGCCACACACACAATCATCAATGGTGCCATGTTGAAAAGTCGCTAAATTGATTTTGGTAAGATATTTTATTTATTTATTGTACACAGATATATACATATACACACAAAAACATTTATAAATGAAATGTAGTGCCCTCGCAGAGATTTCGAGTAGGGCATGCGTACCCTACCAGAAATCTTTGTGCACGCCCCTGCCTATAAGGTGGACTGAAGACCTGGTGAAGGTCACGGGAAGCGGTTCGCTGTGGGTAGCCCAAGACCGGTCTGTGTGGAAGACTTTGGGGGAGGCCTATGTCCAGCAATAGACGTCTTTCGGCCTAGATGATGATGATAATTTTAATATTGACACGTGAAGATTATTCTAAAGGTTATCTTTAGAATAATCTTCACGTGTCAATATTACGTCTCGTGTCAAGGACAGGGCGGAGTAAAAGAAGAAAATAAAGAAGACTGACCCACCACCATGTGGGATTAATAGCTAGGAAGAGAGAGATAGTATATTGACACGTGCAAGATCTACTTTAGTACACACATAATCATGTTCAGCACTTCTTAGCAACCGTGATTTTAGATTTAAAACAACCAGGTCTATTTCTTCCACGCACAATTATTTCTCAGTTCCATCAGGCAAGTTCTTCGGCGCACCTCTTTCGGCTTTAGACCCAGAAGAAAGTAAACGTAACCTCCCACCTTACTTATGAATAGTATAGTACCTACTTGTAAACAAGGAGGATAGCCACATTTGTGACTGAGACAACGGTCGTTTGCAGTGAAGAATAAATATTTATACCAACTGATGCTGATGTGACAAACGGAGGTGCTACCTCTGTCTATGTTTCATGTAACCTCTTTACAATTGGGCTTATTATCTCTCCTATATTGGAGCTACATGAAACTCAAATCAACTTTAAATTCTATTTATTTAGTTATATTTAATACTATTCTTGTTTATAATTATTGTATTATTTTAGTTTCTATTAACAATTTCTTTAATAAAAGGTCATGTCTACTTTTGATACAGTTTGTAACTTGTACAGGAGAATCTTTTACACACAATTTCAGAACCTTAATCTTAAGTTTTATTTGTGAAAATATGTGTAAGGATGAAATACCCGTAACTTTATTTTGAGCATTGAATTATTTTTATTTTCCTATTTTTATTATTTGTTTCAAATTGTTTTGATGCGAAATCGGACTATTCGTGTTTTTAAAGTACATAGTATATTGACTCGTGAAGATTATTCTGAAAATGACGTAAAGGACAGGGCGAAGTGATAGAAGAAAATAAAGAAAGCTGACCTACCACCGTGTGGGATAAATAGCCAGGGAGAGAGAGAGAAAGTATATTGACACATGAAAGATCTACTTTACCACTCATAGAATCATCTTAAGCACCCCTCCTTAAATGACGTCGTAAGAACACAGCCGTGATTTTAAATTTGAAACAACCAGGTCCATTTCTTCCACGCACAATTATTTTCCTGTTCCACCAGGCAAGTTTTTCGGCAATCTTCTTTCAGCTTCAGACCCAGTAGAGAGTAAATACAACCTCTCTCCTTGTTTGCGAATATTATAACACTCGTAAACAAGGGGAATGGCCACATTTGTGACTGAGACAACAGTCTCTTGCAGTGAAGCATATTTGAAGTCGCAAAGAATTGTTGCACTTTCAGCAACGTAAACAGATACTAACCACCACCATCGGCGACGATATTTAGAAGAGAGTGGAACTTCCTAGATGTCGTCCCCAAGGGTGGGAGCTAGTAGTAGATATGAAGTAGGTTATTTCTCCTGAAGATCTGCCACTTATCCTGCCGAGAAGAACTTAAAACATACCAATTAAAACACCAACCACCACTAGCGGTGATAAATATTTATGTAATAAAACCAGCGACTCACAGAAAATGAGTTCTAATTAAATCAGTCTTATCTATATTTTAACTAACTTGGTATAGGTAAGATTTTAATATATCACGTCACAACGATTTCTTCTGATAACATCTACTTGCAATATACATACTGCACTTCATCAGTTCCGCTTATGTTTTAGAAAGTGGTCGTACATGCGTAAGGTCTTAAAAATAATTAAAGAACCTGGTGAAAAATGTGAAGTCCACCTACCAGCACTAAACTACGGTGGTGAACTAAAGCCTTACTCTACTCATGCTTAAAAGAAGCCTCCACCTAGCTATGGGGCAGTTTACACGCAGGACTGATAGTATTATATGCATATGAGCAAATATTCGGAACTAAAAATTGTGTTCATGGATGTCAGCATCACCACCGTTTATGTGTTAAATACCCTTTTTACTATCTGGCTTACTACCTCTCGTATATTTTAAATGAGACTATAACCAAATTAACATACAACTCTTAAAATAGGAGTATTTTAATTAGATTATTATTTAAGGTAATTGACTGCTTACCATCACGCAGTAGAGTCAATCCGAAAACAATAAAAAAGAAAAGAATAGAAAGGCAGGGATGGAAGCTGTTTGTTTTTGAGGCCTTTGGTACACCAGATGTTGATCTGTTACCGTAGCCTATTTGACGAGGATGTAAGAAGAAGGGAGGGTGGAAGAGTAGTAAAGAAAGGATAGAGAGGATTATTTGGAGTTAAAGGCAATACCTAGTCTTAATTTCCCTACATTTGTTAGTACGAAAATCATACGTTGACTTGACATAGTTTCCTGCACTGGTAGCAAAACTCTGCATAAGATTGTGGACTGGAGGCACCCGTTTTCTATAATTAAGGCTCTGTATAATTCTCTTACCTGCTTTCATCAGCCACTTGCCACGGTTTATTGAGTTATTAAACATCACCGTGGGTAAGTAATATCTGTTGAATTTATTATGTAAATCACACAATACACAACTGAATGTATGTACTGTTGTTTTTACGTGGCAATGTGTACCCAACTGTGGGGGAGGGCGGAGGGGTTATGTCGGACTCACCGGGGCAAAGAACGATGGTGACTAGAGACATCCCGGTAATACCGACTAAACCTACCACGGTGTCCCTTGACAAAACCGCCATCGGGGGGGCCGCGCTAATCATGCAATATGCAATCGCGACTCCGCCGAGGTTTCAGCCCACCGTATGAAACGGCAGGCCACAGTACTGTTTAACATATAGTCCATTTATATTAACTAAGTAAGTATAAAATTAATTAAATATTCGTTTGAAAGGCATGACCATTTATTATTTTACCTAAGTAATTTATTAATTAACTGTGTAATTAATTATGTGTAAATGTAAAAAATATAAATACTTTCATATCACATTTTCTACACAATATTATAACATATTCCTCACATGCGTTTTTATGTAATATGTGTTGCATGAAGATATACTTATAAACACCATCGGTAATAAAGCTTTATTGGTTATCCAGATTTTCTTGGAAGTGAAGCTGCCTGCTTCTTCGGTACCGTTGTAAACTTTTCCTCTCCGATGATCTTCGTCTTCAACGTCATTCTTCAGATGTAAGGAGATATACCAAACACCGCCATTGGTTACGGATTCTGGAGGGACTGGTAACCACAGGAAACGTAGCCAATGGTGGGGGCTAGCTCACAGATATATGGCATTCTATTTCTGCATTTGTTTTTAATTTTCAAGCATTATCCTACTAGATTAAATACTGGGGGAAAATTGAAGTGACGCAAGTAACGTTATTCGATTCAAAAGTCAGGATATATTCTTTATTTTAAATGTTCTGTGATTTCAGTTTGCTGTATATAAACTATTTACGCAACTATAAAAGAGATCTCTGCTATATAATGAATATGATCGATATTCGATATAGTAGTCGCTAAAGCGTTGTATCGCCATAAATCAGACAGTTTATGCAGCTTGGCGAGAATTCAGACGCACCACATTATATACATATAACATTCTTGAGAAAGAATCCTTAATTTCAATGGAGGTTTTTTATTTTGTTGTAAAGAGAGAGATTCCTAGCAACTACGAGTGAAAATTTTTTAATTGCTCTCTCTTCAGGTCTAAAGGGAGTGACAAGAATTGAGCAATTATTGAGTTATTTATTTGACATAAAAGTCATTAACAGCACGTACATATTATGGTGAACATGGGCGAGAGATCACGCCTAATATAGAGGTGCACAATATTAAGCGCTTTATTTCAGACAGACTGCCTCAGTGGCACATCTCTGCTGTAGTCTCTGGTTAGAATCCCGGGTCGGTCAAAGCGTTATTGGATTTATGCGATAATAAATGCTTGAGCACGGACTTTCTTTAACTGCGTCTGGTAGACGGCAATAGATTCCCCCTATTCCATAAAAACATTAAAAAAAAAAGTAATGTTAAACATGTTATGTCTAATGTATAATACTATGATTGCTGGGTATTGGTACGATTCCCATTTTATTTTTCTTTTCTTTTCTTTATGTTTTATCCGCATTTTGTTTTCATATTTTTTGTTTTATATAGATAATTCACGTTCATAACGTCATTTTGTCGTTAGCAACACAGTCCATTGTGATCATGTAGTGTACACATAGTTAGGAACTTAGTTTAGAACATAACTGTAATATGTATTTATATTCAAACCTACTTGTACTTTGTTCTGTTTTGTGTGCCTAAAATAAATAAATAAAAAAACGAAAACAGAATCTGGTGAAATGTTGTTGTCATCAAGTTCTGCGTACCTTCAGAGGACACAAGGCACGCCTTCTGGGGATATAAGCGTAACTATGTATATCGCACCCCCAGTGCATAAAAGCGTTAGTACAATTACGACCATTTCTTTTGTTGCAGATTCGAATAGTGCAAGTAAAGATCAATAAATAATTTCGTTGTGATATGACATCAATTTATTATATTTTTGTCGCGTCATAATAAGTTTATTGTTTTTCAATCATAAAAGGCTATTAACCTACTAAAATACTTAAAATCTAATAAAAACAAACTTAATGTTACGTTATGTCTTTGTATCACAAATTAACAAAATATTATAAAAGTACTTTCTATAATAAATAAATCAGAGCAAGCAATTTTGTCGATTCCTTCTATAGTTAGCATTCTTACAAATTTATTCCACTGGAGGTGCGATATGTTTTAGGTTTTTATGTCTAGTTTCTAAAGCAAAACATATTTGATCAAGTCAACTGCCAGTTTTAACAAGATGAGCTTATTAGCTAACTTATAAGAAAAACAAGTAACATGTCGTCGTAAGGCAATGATTACTCGACGAACTTTCTTCATCTAAGTTGTAACAATGTCTTCATTAGCTGATGCGTTTATTGAGAACTGATTTGATTGGAATTCGTTAGTGACAGCAGGAGTTATGTGTGTTTATCTTCGTATTTCTTTGAAGATTTCAGTGACGGTTCAGGCAACAGTGTTCGATGTGATCGAAATCGATTTATCAAATACCTATGTAATTTAGTAAATAAACTTATATGAGTGGTATAACTAATATTAGAAGTGCGATTGTAAGTTTGTTTGTCTGTTATGTCCTTTTTTGTACCCCTGACAAAGTGTATGCAAATTTTCATAATGAGCGGTCAAGTATTTAAAGCGTAAAAGCATAATAAACAAACAAACTCACATTTGCATTTATTTCGTTTATTTAATCTACTACAAAATTAATATCACCGTGTTGATAGCGTAAGAAACAAAGAGTTTTGTTGCTCTGTTAACACAACTGCTCTTTTGAGGAGGCTTTAATGTAACAAGCAATATTAAAATAATATTACTACTTATTTAAATTTAAAGATTTCAAACGTTACACTTAAAAAAATTAATTTAAATTTTCATCTAGGCGATTATTATATATTCATGAACAAATCCGTATAATTAATTCAGTTGCAAAGTAATATTTACGCAACAGTGCTCGATATAAGCAAACGAAGTAATGCAAGCTGCAAAATCAATATTCAATTAAAGTTGCCTGGAACGTTGTCAGAAATTAATGTTATTGCCATCCCACACAACAGTATTTATTACAATTAATTAAATGATGTTAGTAAATTGATTTATTATTGTGGTTTTGAGAATGACCATACCCAGTGGTCTGGCAAGAAAATTTGTTTATAGACAACATACATTAGAGTGTTATGCTTAGGTTATAACATCATAACTATTGATGACATTTAGCTGTTTAGCTTTTTACTACAAATAAAGTCTATTCTGTCGGTCTTTAAACGAACTAAAGATGTATTTAGCACGTGCAGATTCATACGTTGTGTTCGTGTGTAATCAGCTAAAAATACACAAACGATATTTTTAAAGTCATATAAGATGTTAGAGTGTCCTCTCTTTTAGACATACATAGACCATATATATCTACGAAAGTATATCCAGAGGTGTAAAATATCCATACTACGCCAAGTATAATCTTCTTAGCATTGAACTTCTTAACAGTAAGACTCAATAACATTTTATTCGATCCAGTTGCTAATATTAACGCTGCGCCACAGAGGGAATATATTTTGGATTAGAATAAATGTTAGTTACGATAAGGTTATTTTTACAAGTAATTATAAATAACAATGTGACCTATCTGAAAAACAACAAAATCTGAATGTAAATATGTAACCCACATTCACATGTATGTCACAATTACAAAACTCCTCACGGGGCTTTCTGTGTGTGTGTATATGTGCTATCGTAACAACAAAGACAATATTGAATGTAATATTCCATAATTATAAGTATAATTTAATATCCTCTCAAGCTTGACTCAACCTTACTGAAGTGAACTTTCAGCATATAATACATTTTCAAAATTAGTAATATAGCTACAGTAAAATAATTGAAATTAAAGTACTGTTGTTTAAATAATGTTCGGTAAAATACCCGAACATTATAACTATACATCAAGAAAATGAGACGACCAGCAGCTTCGCACTTTCCGTGACCATGACTACTGGAAATCAACCGAAACGTCGGGAAACGTGTAGTTTTCAATAGCTTTAATACTTTTAATTATCTAAACGTACTGTTTTCTAAATAAACCGAAATAAAATCCGAATACAGTAATTTAATTTAAAAATAAATGTAATTAGAAAGTGTTGAGAATCAGCTAGTTTTGTGTTTGGCTAACGGGATCACATAGAGGAAAGATGCGTTGAAAAATGCCGGTTGACTAAACGTATATTGTATAACTTTTATCGTATTGTGTACGCTGAATCCTTCACGCGGTCCCTGGGGTTCGGTCCGTTGGCGGTACAACCGATCGGTTTCCGTGACCGATCAGTGACGTCACAAGTTAGTACCCCGAGTTCGCCACTATATGTCCAACTAATTGGTTGAAGTGATTGTACGGTGAGTGATTGGCTGTAACTTTCTTTTTAGGTGGCCTTCTAACGATTTCATAGGATTTAACCAAGATTTGGTGTATACAACAATGTTGGTGGCTGTTTATCTTTTATTGATCCTGTTATTGTTGTGCTTGTCTTTAAAATCAAGGAAGTAGAATTTATACTGTACCGTTAGCCACAGTTATAGCTACCAAATACTAATGGCTAAATCTACAGCACGTTTGAGCAGTACAATGTTCACATATTTATAACGTAACAAAGCAAGACTTTATAATATTGTAACTAAAGAAACAACAAGTTCGCGAGCACACACGATACAGTCGGCCTACACAATCGATCGACTCGTCTATAAATGGGCCAGCCCTGACGTCGCCACTTTAATATTTTAGCACAGGGCTGTCACTGCAGCTATGTCGACTGACACTCCATGAATGGTATAGTGACTTAAGTAGGCGCGTCACCACTGCCGCCCCGCTGCGCCGAGCGTCTTGAGTTCAATCTGGTCTAATCAAACAATTTGAGTGAACTTCAAATAATTGTGTCCATTGTTTGAATGTTTGTCAAGACCCCGCGATACAGGAATTAGAATAGAGTAGAATAGTTTATTTTACCAAATCAATATTTGCAATTTTTCTCTTTATCTACATTTACATATTTACACATAACAATGTTTTTTTCATCTCAGAGAAGTGCGTTGACGTCTGTACTAATGTAAATTGTGTCACAGTCGCAAGCGGTAAGTTATACCTAGTGCGGCAGTTGGCTTTTTTAAACGAAAATGATGTCGTATATTATTGTCCTTGATGAAATACACGCATCCAGTTAGTATTGTACTCAATATACGGCTGTAAATTCTCCCCTAATACATGGGTACAGTCAGCTGACGTCGTATAGGGGTAGATAAACCGTTACCTAATCCGTCGCCTGTATGTCTAGACGACATGGTATGTAATGCTGTATTGACAAGTAATGATAGGTTAGTGACAGGATAATACTGCCAATTTAAATAGTCTATGTTTGTATTTATTCCAGCTTAGAGTTAAATACTGCTTTTCAAATACTTTATAGTACAGTAAATAAACAAATAATGTTATAATTCTTAAATATTGCTCATTCAAAAGGGATCTTCATGTGGAAGGGAAGAATAATAAAATTGGTAGAGAGCTTATGTAAAGACAGCAAACATATGTTAGCCTCAGAAATGTTATATGTTTATAGGCGCCTTCACTTGACCATTGTATTAAGATTATAATGCTTGATTTTGAAAAACCTAGCCGCAGGTATATATTTTATTGGACTTCTAGCTGACCCAGCAAACGTTGTTCTGCCATATAAATTATTTCTTAGCGGTATGAAATATACTTTACGACCTACTTTCATACCTACCAAACATACAAAAAGAATCATAAAAAGCGGTCGAGCCGTTTCGTAGGAGTGCGACCACAAACACCGTGACACGAGATTTTTATATAGCTATATAGATTAACCAGCGTACACCTGCGGCCAGGTTTTTATTATTATTAATTATACATTTTATATCGAAATATATGCAGATATTCTTAGAATTTACTTCATTGTAAAATGTATATCAACACTTAGTAAATTTAAAATTATACTAGCTTTATTTTGTTTCGTTCTTGAAATACATTTCTCTCATACTATAGTGTAGCACACTACACTTTTATAATCACAGTGTATTAACAAGAGTCTAGAGATTTAATTATAAATTTAATTAAATCTTAAACAGTTTAAATTTACAGCAAGCTTTAATATAGCGTATAGCTTCGTTACTTTATAATGTTTGAGCAAGTAAATATTTGTATTTGAAATGAAACTATTTCAGTTTCATATCGTATTGTAACTATGAGTGTTATAATAATAATAGTCTGACCCTTTTTTTTTTTTTTCGTGGGAGAATGCTTTGACGCATACCTCTCCGCGGGGCGACGGAGTATGTCGGGCTCACCGGGGGAGTAATACCCCGGTAATACCGACTAAACCTACCACGGTGTTCCTCGACATAACCATAGACGGCGGGGCCGCGCGAATCGCTTTCACATGCAATCGCGACCCCGCCGAGGTTTCGGCCCGCCGTGTGAAACGGCAGGCCACTGCATAATAGACCCTCTACTGTCCCCTTGTAGGGAGACAAAAACACGGCTCAGAGGCGCGCGTGGGAACACGCACGCCGCCTCTTGGACCTGGTGCTGATCGGGTGGCGGGCAAGCCCACGAAGCCCATCACCCCCAGGTCAAACCTCAGGGTGGCTGTAGGTCATCTCGCGCCCTCTGGCACCCGGTTCTGCGGTTGGGGAGAGGGTTTAAGCGCACCCTCTCCCGCTCCGCCGCCTCCTTGATGGACATGACTTCCTCACAGAAGGAGGCGACGGCGTTCCACGACGTCTCGCTCCGGACCATAGATTGAACCACGGCCGGGAGCGAGAGCGCAACCAAACCGACTGCTGATCTGACGACTGATCAACTCACGGCGCTGCGATGCCCAGGCGGGGCAATCCGTCAATGTGTGCAGCGCCGTGTCCTCAACAACGTCGCGACAGTCGCCACAGTGGTGACAACCGGGCGTCTCTTGCCGACCTATGCGACACAGGAATTGGCCAAAACAACCATGACCAGTCATTACCTGTGTCAGCCGGAAGGTGAGGGCGCCATGCCGCCTCTCCAGCCACTCCTCAAAAACGGGACTTACCGCCACGATTGTGGCGTGCCCAATAATAGTCTGACCCCTGTTAACGCTAAAACTGTAAGGATAACGATATATTGAAATTGGATCAGTTCATACAATATTTTAAGAAAGCGATATCCCGTACCATTGTTCATTATTTTTTTAAGTGTACTAGCAAAAAATAATTGCAAGTTACTAGTATTCTTGTTACCGACTTCAGCTCACCTAATAAACTTGTGTTTGAAGTGAGTTCACGTTGGTAGTACAATGGGTTAAATTCAAATCCACTACCTCTCAATCGCAAGGCCAATTTATTTATTCGGATACCGCTTATATAATTGTAATGCCAGTGTAAATACATGGCAATATAGACATAAAACATCTTGGTATATTTCAATTTGGTGGCAACAATAAATAATCGCAACGCTAACGCAACACCTTAACTTAAATATTTAATGAAAGGACTCACAAAGAACATTAAAATTTTAAGTAAGCTGATCCTCGTACTTGCAATATAAATGCTTACATTATAACTATATAATTAAAGCAAATTATAAAGCAAGGACATTTTACCTTAGTATGGGAAATAAATCTCAATTTACTAAATATGTAATTAAATAAATTGTATTTACCGGTCTTACTGGTTTCTATTCTATTTCGCTTAATAGTTTTAGACAAATGAAACATCAGAAAATAACAACGATACACAAATATAATATTACGATATATTTTGGTCCTTATTAAACTAAGATGGTGGATATTCTAAATTTAGACCAGTTAGAATTTCATGAATTCCAAAAGCCAATATTCTTTCTAACCTTATTAGCCCCAAGGGCATTGGGGTCGAATTCTAGTTTAACCAGATACGGCTGAATATATTTTCCATGCAGCGATTGTCGTTTGAAATTTGTAGTCCAAAGTAAAATTATTTTAAGTTATAACAGTTTCTGCAATATTAAATCGTATCAATGTAAAATAAGTATAGAATATAATTCTACGAGAATGCGCATTCTTAAATTTTTGTTAAACGCTAGGACCTGTAATCGTCTTTAGGGTGTGAATGTAAATATATTGCTAAATTAAAATAAGATATCGGACATGCTTAAGAAAAGGTAAAATAATATTACTTAGTAACTGTTACAGTTATCCATAACAGACCGAATAAAAAACATTTCTTATAGAGATAAGTACCTTGCCTACATTTAAAATTTTCCACCATTCAATAATATATTTTCTTAAATAATTAGTTTGTGAATCCTTGTAAGGTCTAATTATGCAAAGAATAGTAATCAATCTGGGTCTAAACCTAGCCAAAAACAAAATAACCGGTATTGTACGTTGATTCCTTTTGTAAGTCTAAAACGTAAAATTGACCTCTACTATAAATAGGGGCAGCTCTACCTCATCCTTGTTAATATTTGAACGCAGGGTTACCACAGGGAATGAAAAATTTAAGATCTATTAACGAGCGTGAGTGAGGGTACGTGTACATTGTGGGTTATTTTATTGGGTTCACGATTTAAAGTGCTTTCGCTAGTGGTTAGGTATACAATTCTAAGCAATATTAATATTTAACAGTAATTTTATTGAGGTTCAGCTGTATTCGTTTTCAAATAAAACTGTATATATTTTATTCATTACATTAGTGTAAATGACAGTGTGTGCAGCTTTAATTGCGATGTCGATTAAATGTACTGTTATCTTCTCAACTAAAAGTTCTTTTGTAGCGTACAGCTTAGAAAAGGAGGGGCTTTATTAACGAATTGGCATTGCCTTTAAGACCTAGGACTGCTGGTGCAGGTACACACACTGGTCCTCATTTTGTTGACTAGTCAAGTCTGTTTTTCTAACGTTGGCATACACGATACATTACACTCTAGATTTATTCAATAAGTAAATATCTTTATTTTCCTAGTTTCTGCCAACGCCTTTGTCTGTTTGAAACCCATATGTACGCATACCGTGATAAAAATAATAATATATTAATCCAAAATATCTGAGTAACAAGTTTCATGCAGACATCTAAACAGACTTGCACATTTATATTACAAGGATGAATTATTTTATCGTGGTATAAACTCGACATAAATATAAATAT
The DNA here is from genome assembly GCA_930367265.1 of Catocala fraxini. NCBI lineage: Eukaryota > Metazoa > Arthropoda > Insecta > Lepidoptera > Erebidae > Catocala > Catocala fraxini. The sequence continues at coordinate 20,329,133 of OV884047.1, forward strand.
AACTTCTCCATTTGGCATTGATAATAATCACGTAACGAACAAAACTATAAAGTACGATGTCCATTAGCTGTTAGTATATAGGCTGCGTTTATCTACGGCGCGCGGGCGAGGCTTTCATCGTCCAATTTCATAGAAATTCGCAACAAAACCTTCTACTATTGAAGCCACCTCAATTCGGTTTAGATGTGGGTTTATTTCGCTTGGTGACCTGATTGAGTTTTTATGTGAATGACTCTTTTACTGACAGATTGAATGTGTGCGAAGCTTCCGGCACTTTAAAAGAATGGAACCCTTGAAGACACTCGTTATATGTCGATCTCTTATAACTTACATTAAGGAATTTGGATTCGAAATTGGAAATATAATAAAAATATTAATTGCCGTTTATAGGAAATGGATGTGCGTTATATCTTGACATATCATGCGGTAATCATACACGTTCTTATATTCTCTCCTACATGTGCAACAACGTATGTCCTCAAACGTAGGTATTTTAAACAAACGTAGGGTTTAAAACTTTACTAAACTATTATATATTTTGCCTCCTTTATACGCTGCATAACGTTTTAGCCAATCATATTTAATAATATAATAGTAAGAAATAAAATATATACATACAGTGTTCATTTTCTTAAAGATAAATTCCAAACACAACTTCGAATCTATTCCTAGATGAATGAATGCAACGCTCTACTAGGCACGGTAATGATTACCTTGCTTAATAGTATTGGGACCGCTTTACCCACAAATGTCTCTTTTATAAAGCTACACACTTCATCACCGTGAAATCTTTAGCCTTCCCAATCTCCAATAACGATCAGAAACCCCAAAAGCTTCGGAGTTGCCCAGTATAATAATGTCAGAGTTAAAATAGCAGTGAATCAATTACGGAGGCAAGTTTTGATTAAATTACAACCGATATCATCTCAGTAGCAATTGAAACCGAAACCGTTGCCGCTGGACAGTATTGGGTGTGGCGCAAATTATACGTGACAGCGACTAACACCAATGTTTATATTTTTAATATTAGAAGTCGTTTTTGTTCAGTGCATAGGTATACGCGCATGCTGAATTACACTTTTTGATAATAAAACCGTAATTGGGCGTAATCTAATTTGATTGATTGATAAAATACAATAAATACAATTTTTACCATTCTCGGAGACCTTTTTAATTATAATTATGTTTGGGTATAGTATTTGAAAGGGTAACGAGTTAATTTCATATTATTAAGTAAATGACTTATCTTACGTTTGATAAACCCAAATAATGATAAAGTCACCTAATCTTTGTCTCACAATGATATTAATAATATATTATTTGTTATCAAACATTAAAACGTGTAACAAATATTTGTGTGAGCCGCAGACAAATCAAATAGAAATTACCGCACAGGCTTAAAGTAATAGTAAGTATAGAAAATATATTACTTCAGCAAAATATATCTTTATTTTTACTGCTTCGTACAAAATTTAAAGATTTTATAATAACATTTTAAAACGCTCGACGCTTATCGCTTGGTGGTGCTATCCACCTAACCGCTTGTGATGCTCTCGTGACCTGTAAGAGCCCAACTTGGATATAATTTAAGATGTCTTCCCAGTGACGTCTCGTGGAATAAGATGTCTATCCTCCACCTTCCAGATAAGCTCTGACGTTGCGGTTGGACCTTTTGTTAACTAAAATCTGAGAGCAATTCTAGCAAGCTCTATGTTACCAATAGATATATTACTAGTTTTAATTAATAGCATTGACATTATTAATAATGCTTCTATAAAGTTAAGACAAGTCTTCTAAAATAGTTTAGCCATATCTTAGCCTAAGTTAGTCTCGTAGATGTACTATGTTGGGCGCCAATAATTTGAAAGTAGACCCAGTTGGATCACCCATGATAATTTACGCTGCGTCGTGTTTAAAAGGTACATGCTGATTTCAAAGGCTGATTGAGAAAATTTCTTATATATAAACGTTATTAGACTATCGCGATTTGTATACCTACTTTATATAATGCTAGATCTTATATGTAGTGACTATTATTAGACCTCATTTCATATACTACCTTTGTTCATCAAACAACAAAAGAAAGCAAGCTTAATGGTATTAGGAATGCAAGCTTTTAAGAATTGGAGTACGCCAAGTAAAATTTTCCAGTCATTTTATACTGAGAAATATTTTTCAGTATATTTATATATTTTATAGTTACCTAACACCACGTTACTGTATCATTTTCATTAGGGGATAATAAACTGTCCTGTACGAAGTATACAGGACAGTTTATAAATGTTACTATACAAAACAATATTCCATTATGCCATAATGATCATAAACCACGCCGGCTACATTTCTCTTTATAACTTTACTGTATACGTTTAATATGTGTTTGTTCTGTGCTTTATAATAACCACATAAACTTGGTTGATACCAGCTTGTATTAAATCACAGCATATATGCGGTACAAGCGAGCTCTGTGGTTTGATGAATAGGTTCCACACAAGTTCTTTGTGAGTGTGAGGTTTAGCCTGTGAGATAATCTCCATGAAGAGATTTGAATGGTGTGCTGGCATGGTATATATTTTGTTGTTTATTAAATAGAATTAAATAGAGCGTCGGATTTGTATTCGTAAGGATCCTTTAGCGTTTAAGCAGTATAGCCAAATGCTTCTTTAATAACGTCGCCACTCTTCTTTATAATATTATATTATGTGCTCTTTATGGTCTGGATATTCTTTGTATGCATTCCTTAATCTTTGTGAAGAAATCCCTTATAAGCACGTCACACCACCAACGAGGAATGAAATGGCAGTCATTATCTTCCATTAAGAAAAGTACAATAGCTAGAAAATAAAAAAAAAATAATGTTGATTTGATTGCTGCAAAAAAAGGGGTACTGAAAAACCAAAAAAATACTATCTCAGCGACGCTATCGCAGCGGTCAAATCACTCAATACACCGAAACTGAGAGAGAGTCGCACGAACGGCGCAAATGTCAGCAGGAGAAAGATCCTCTCCTACCCGAGCAAATCTCGCAAATAATCGCACGCTGATTGGTCGACGCACTCATACACTTGCTGTGGTGCCTGTGATGAGTTATCGGATTGGCAAGTAACGAGAAGGGAGTGTGCACTCACTTTTCATTTCTTACCAACTCGCTTAGCTCAACTCGCTTCTCACCGACCGTCACCAAGTGCCTAAGAAAATAAAAAGGTCAATATTATATCTTATATTATTTACTTCTCCTTCACTGGTATTTTCCTAGTACGTTAGGAAAATAACCTGGCCTTTGGATTAGAGTCCAACTTGCAGATTCAATACCTCCCGTCAAGTTATTGAAGCAGAAAATTCTCAGTAGTAACATAAATACTAGAACTGTCTCCATCCAATTTTACCTGGAATCACAATCGTATCAGGCCTATGTAGTCATGATGATATATATATATATAAACCCAGTAATAGGTCAAAAAGAACAAGCAAATTTCCAAATACATAATATTGTTAAAATACAAATTTAAATTAAGCACACGATAAATCCCAAAACAACAACCATTTAACATTCGATCAGGCAAGTTTGTTCTATATGTTTGCTCTTTCATCAATTGTTGAGTACGGATCGACGGACAAACAACCTGTATAGATAATACAATAATTGGATTTTGGGAACAGATTAAGGGAATCAGCCTGTATATGATCAAATTTTATACCCGATATCTCGTACGACGGGTTGATAAGTAAGTTTGAACACAATTTCAGTGTACCGACGCCCGCATCGTTTATTGAAACGTTGTTGTCTCCCGATTCCTTGTTTGCTCTCACGGTATAAGTGCGAATGAAAATGGTCCCAAATTATTCAATCATCTGTTCAGATCAGAAATCTCAGTAGTAACACAGTATTTTTAAGAAGTCCACCCGTTCCATCCTGTTATACTGAGGCATAATAAGAAAATTCTTCGAGCACTCAAATGAGTAAATATCTTAAATATAAGATGTATCGTAGACCTACACTGTACAAAAATGTGAGTTAACAGATTAGAGATACATATTATATTTAACAATATGTAACACTTTAAAAGCGTTATTCACGTGTTTTGTAAAGTATAACTTCTAAATACGAATCCTTTTCATATAAAGCAATGCTTTTTGATATTCTGAAATTATTCTTTTCAGAATACAGCCAGTCGCCGATCGTTCGATTGATCGGGACTAAAACGAGACGTGAGTAGAAATCTAATAAAAATATTGGACGCTGTCCAATGAACGTTGGGTACGTGATTATTGACGTGGGCCGTAAATAAACAGCAGTAGAATTAACAAGTTTGTTGCGGAATTTTATTAAGGGTTATTCATCGGTTGTTCGATTTTGATCACTGAAAAGGATGACAAATAGATTTGCCGATGAAAGCATTATTTAACACACAAAATGTATGGTCTTTATTCAATGCTGTCGAATGAAACCCATAGCAATTAAAACTGATATAAGTTGACCATCAACCAGTGTTTCAATTCACCATATCACTAATTACTTATATTAGATCTTATTCTTAAATAATAAAATATGAAAACCTTACTACTAACTATATTTTATTTTTATTTTTTTAAATAAACATTATACTTACTTGAAATTTGGATGTTTCCACAGTGTCAATGCCTCTTTTATCACCTCAAGTTCTTCCATGACTTTCACTTAAAGTTTTGTAATATCTTTGTTTCGCTTCTTACAGTAAAACCGTATACCATTTACCTTTTTTTCCACTATCCCAACTCCAGTCTGGAGTTCCGAGGTAGACAAAATGGTATTGATTCTCTTGTACGGTAATTTTACGAAATTAAAACAAATATATGATAATTACCTCACTCAAAAACCGATATCATTTTAAATAATACCTAAAATTTGACACCAATTTGCAACCATTTACTAACAAGGTATGTATTGCGATCGAAAACCGAATAAATACTAGCCATAGTAATACTAAGATACATATATTTTACGTGGTATCCATTTTACACAAACCGTCTTCAACATTCTAGCATTGTTGAGAACTACGACGATGTACCAAATGGGCACTTTGCACTCACATTGAGCGCACTCACTGCTCACGCTCTCGAATAACTAAGGCGAATATAACAAGCTGGATTATCTAGATGTGGTAAGAATTGTAGCTTGTTATGTGAATACACATTGTGGTTTAGTTTATCTCCAGCTTCTGTAGCGGAGGAGACCGCTAGATTGCAAAGTAACAAGTTTCAAGTTGCATTTCATTTTTGTATTTTGAATACAATTTGCTAGATAAATGATTGTGTTGTGAATTTCATACATACAGAAGAAAGTCAAAGATTTAGTTTATTGCTCATACGATAACATTACTTAGACGATTCGTTTAACAATCGTGCGCAATGTGCTATGAAAGACGTCTTCGTTCCACACAAACAACATGTCATGCGGCTTATCAACTGCCATCAAAATGTCGTTAAACATATATGTTACAACTTTATAATTATTGTTTCTGATTACTACTTTCAAGTTTTGGTGGAGGATATAAAGGTACCTTGAATTGTTCAAACTTTTTGGCTATCTTGCTATTTCCATATAATAATAATAATAATATTCTACCACATACACACAACACCATCTAGCCCAAACTAAGCAGAGCTTGTACTATGGGTTCTAGACAATGGATAAACATACATATATACTTTTTTTTTTTTTTTGTAAATACATACATATTATACATAGAAACACCCAGACCAAGACAAACATCCATGTTCATGCACACAAATGTTTGACTTGTGCGGGAATCGAACCCGCGACCTCGGGCGTGGCAGTCGGTTACACTAACCACTACGCCATCGAGGCCGACGAATGCATATCGGCTAGAGTTAATGTAAATCACGCGTGGACTCTAAACTCGAAAGTACTATCTGAAGATAACGTTATTGTTTGCAGTACCTACCTGTCTAATTTGGTTTCAATGTTTGTAAAACGATTATTTTGTTTCACCATACTATAATGTATCTACACGATAGATCTATCCAAAAACCTTCCACATTAATTAAAAGTCAAATAGAACAACGAAAAGTTGTCATAAAAATATTTGTATCCGCAAATTATTCCCTGGCCTGCCATAATGAGCGATAGCCTGTTTTTCCACCCAACTCTGTTTAATTCCGTGAAACTGCATTTCACGGTTATTTCCCCGAAGGCTTTCATTCGGTATAAACAAAAGCGCATGACAACCTTCCCTTTTCAACAGCCGCTGTATATAACATTATGACGTCACAATAGCTGTGATCAAATCGCAGAAATTATTAGGGTAAGGACGCAATAAAAGAACCAAAGTAAATAAATGTATACTATTAGTATAGACAAAACAAAAAATAAACATTTGTATTGAAAATATATAACTTTATTTATTTTTGTAGATTTAATTAACTACCATGTCTTTAATTATTAGATAACTGAGTGAATGTAGATTATATCGTTAGATTAACAAGTGAATTAAGTTTTCTGGTTACTTATTATATTTATATACGTATTTTTTATGAACAATAAAGATTATTATTATTATTATTATCACCTGATTATTCTGCAACCAAATGATCATTGAAGCCATATTGGCCAGTATGGCTTGAAAGACCAACCGTGCGTGCCTCAAATCTGCTACAAGTGAAGAATTGGCCTTTTAATCTAATACGGCCGTTATCGTTCAAAAGACTAAATCGCCGATTGTAGTAGATTTGTTACACGTGCAGGTTAGTGTGTGTATTTATCATTTGTACTATTACATATTATAAAAATCTTAATTCAATAAAAACATGTTTTTTAAATACATAGTGACCGTTACTTTTAATATAATATGAACTTATGTCACGAAGGCTTCAGAATTAACTCTGCATTATATGTCAATGCTATTCGGATAATATCCGGAACTAATCGTATTAACATACAAGGCTCTTTGTGTTAAAAGGAGGTCTTTCTGGACAAAAATATAACGTCTGACAAACATATTACCTACTATAAAAATACAAAATAAATTCTATATTCAAAAAAGCTTCTAGAGTCGTTTATTATATAAAAAATAGGACTATGTGTTTCGCTCGTGAACTGTATAGTAATATTACGTGTATGTAAAAGAGCATATGTCCTATTACTATAATGGAGTGCTCCGTAGGTTTGTCTGATGAAACACATTTGGTAGAGTCGTTAGTTACATTAATTTAATGTAGATGTCGCCACGTTGACGCGAGTCTTTGTTTTGATTACGGCTTAACTTGTAACTGTTGATGAGACAAAGCCCCCAAGTATTATGTTTAGATATCACTAGTGATTAGATTTTATGTCAAAAGATGTTTGTCTGACTAAAATGTTCGTATAGAGTTGAATTGTTTATGCGAAAATTTACTACCATGAAATTTCTTCGTATAGACATAAAAATAATCTATATTGAGGTACTGTCTGTACTTAAGGAAAATTGAATGTAAAATATTTGTAACAGCAAACAACTGTTAAATTATAAATCAAACTACGCACTTAATAACTTGTAATACGGTCTAAATAATTCCTAAAAAGCAATTTTTCTTTTGTAAACCTTCAAAAAGTTAATAGATGTTTTAAATTATTATTCAAAAACATAGTATTACATTTTGAAACTTACGTCGATTAATTTTACACTTAATTATTTACGAAGACTCTACATTGAACATGGCTTCAGTTATATAACGAAGGGTCATATTTTTGTCTCGTAACGTATATATATTGTCTCTTGTGAACGTAAAAATGTCAATATTCAAAATAATAATCCTATGTTCACTTCGCGCACCTTTATGTACCATTTTTGTAATATGGCTACATCGTTCTAACATATTACTGTTTTATGACAGTTGTAGATAAATATTACACAAATTTAAGAATATATTCCGTAGTAGCTGTTGCTGTAAATATAATACGGTTTATAAAAATCATGTGACCATGAGGTTCGTGGTATAAGAGCTGAAATGTTGAACACGGCATAATATATAGTAAACACAGTAAAACACCAGTTGAATTCCATTTATGAAGCTCCAGCTAGAATAAAGAGTATTATAAAAATTACATACCATTCTGATGAGCAATCGCGTTCTCCTTACCTGAAATAAAAATACAAATATTAATACCAAATATTATGTATTACAATTTTTTTTAATTTTTTTATGAGTTTTAGAGTAATGTGGTTCTTAGCATATCTCTTCTGCAATCCTTTGTTAACCACGGAAATCAACAATCTCTGACTAAGTACTAGTTTGGTAAACAGGCATAAGCCTATAATTGTATGTAGTATTGCTCGCTTTAATGATGAAAAGAAAACATAGAGATAACCTCTATTTCTAAAAGTATCCAAAAGTGTTTTATGATATCCACCAACATGCATTTATTACCAGTGTAATAAATAATTACCTTTCCCATCACATATTACAAGAGATTTATGAACAGGATGACTTACTGCCATGATTTCAATTTAATATAGTAACTAAACAGTCTATTGCGGTATATAATTTTGGTCACAACATTACAACACTTGATTTAATTATACGGATTGCGCTTTGTATGGTCGGGTCGTCAACCTTTGCCGCGCCGGTGCGACCCACGAATATTTTTCTTATTTGGGTTGTCTTTGTGTTAGTTGTGATTTGAAGTCGAAATTATTCTTAAATCGGTGACTATCTTTTAAAATAATAATAAATCTTAATGGAATTAGCTCTGCGTTTTTTAAACAAAAAATATAAAACATAATAATAGTGTAATATTAAATATTTTCTACTATTCCTTTATATAATACAATTATATATTATTATATTAAAAATAAAATATCATAAAAAGTTTAAGTTATATAAGAGAAATAATATTCTAGTAAAACTAACCGCCAATTACATTCTGCTGGCATCTGGCTTAATGGCGCCGTGCCTTTGCCCCTGAGAGTTCGTTATAAACATTTTAGCTTTGACAACCCGCTAGCAGCCATGACAGCTTTTTTTGACGAAGCGAAATATTTCAATAAAATATTTTTTGCTGAACTTTTGTAAAATTGCCTTGTTAAATTTACTTGTATGTCCACTACTATAGAACATTTAATAAAAATATTCATATTATTCTAGTCACGATCCTTCTATGTTTTGAAACTAACTTTTTGTAACTTGTTTGTTCAATTGTTACTATAATTTTCTATTCTACTGAATTATTTAACACTTCATTTGGAAAGATAATGGTGAAACAATATATAAGGTCAGACTTGCAAGCAAAAGTAAGCAGATCGAATATCCATAACACTACTGAAATGGACCTTTAACACAAACATTAACTAAAGCTGTAAAGTAAAGAAAACAACAAGTAATTTTCAGCCCAAAAAGAAAGTATTAATCCTTAACATAAAATGGACCCTCCATACAAAATAGTTAAAGCCATAAAAATATCTATAGACCATTTCTAAAAGTTCTCATTAAACACGTAATTACCGTCTAAATCAAACTGCATTCATCCCGCCAGACACAAAAAGAGTAAAAATAAACCTCTTCAGTAGAGACCTTGCAAACGAGTGCATGAATAACGGAGGGCTTCATAGAGCCTAATTTAGAGCTCTCTCTGAATATTTGAGACTCATATCTGCGGAATATAAAATTTTATTTGTGCGAAGTCTCTACCATTGCTACCGACTCTACCGTACGATGTGATGTTTATTTAATGACACGTACTCTACTTACATTTTTGTGCTTATCTCTCGAAGGTTAATTTCGTTGAATGTTTATGGTAGAGATAAAATGGTGTGCTTTTATTAGGTTCTTATTAAATTTTGTTTTTACCAATTTCTTATTATGCTGATTCCTTGGTCCAAATATATTACCTGAGCTGCCTATGAAGCGGTCTTCCATGCGATACCTAGTCAAATAAAACATAATTAAGATTTATCAATAAAAGATTAACAATAGTACAGTCACATTAGTTGTTTCTATTAAATGGAGCCCCAATTGGTAACTAAAATAACTCCATCTCATTTTATTAGCCATCGAGATAAATTTTATAATGAATTTATTTTGATTGGACTATAATGTATTCGAACATCAATGGCCACGTGACACAATGACGTACATGGGCTATTGATGTTATTAAGACTGCGCCGAGCGAAATGTGCCAAAACAGGCGGTCACAGTTAAGTGATTAAAATCAACACTTTTTGTTTAATACAAATATAAAATATACATTTACCATAACAATGAATGTGTTTACAATTAGTCAGTGTAAAAAACTTAAAATAATTAATATTTTCGCCTACAAAATTACGTAAATTTGCACGAAAAATGCAAAAACGTAAGCTTGTGTTACGTGATTTTTAGATTATAACAGTAGAAATCTATCCTATTTTATAGCTTAAACGAAACATAAATAGTTACATTACAATTTGTCCTTCCCAAATATTTAAGTTATTGGTTGACAATAAAGATACATATTTATCAAAAAAGCACTCCAAATCCTCCATACATTTTTTACTATGGCGGCCGCGCGCCGATTTGAATATGCGCCGCACGAGCTCTGTCATTATCTGTCTTACGCTCGGCGCAGTCTTAAAACACGATTTACTAATAAAATTGCGATACATAAATATTTTTGGTTGTGTGTTTAGTTTAGTGTTTATGTGGTAACATAAAGTTCATTTAAAAAATAATTTATATTATTACTCCTTTGTTTTATTTGTGTTTGTCGCACAAATCCTGATATATCAGTAGATATACCGATATATCAGGATTCGTGCGCCGAACAATTGCATTAAAACTTAAAAACCAGATATGGATATTAAGTTTTAATGCAATTCTAATTGCTTGCCATTATGATGACTATGTAATAAATATCAGAACACTAAATCTTTTAGCACAATCACGATCACAAGGTAAACAATCAGTTAGAGGCAACTTCATATACATAGATCACACAAATATTATTGATCCGTGTGCTATCAAAATCAAACTACACCATTCATTGGAATACTTTAAAATATCGAAGTATAAGTATTCCAATTAATGGTGTAATGAACTGTTGTAAATCTCAAAAAGATTTGATTTAAAAAAAGTAACTAATAACTCGATTGAGCCTTTGAAGTGAGACTGATTTGAATAAATGGGCAGGTCAACTATTACAAAGAAATGTTGAGTAATAAAAAGGGAATGCGGTGACAAAGGTGTGACAAAGGAAGGATGCATTACCTATCTATAACAGAACACAGCAGCCGTGCCAACAGGTTCGATATTATTACCAAAAACGTGAACATCAGTATCAGATCTGAGCACAGCTCATGTTTTATTACATCCCGTGCAGCGTACGCCAGTGTTTCGCTTCCGTGACATCGGCTAATGAGCTGCGCGAGAATTCAATATCGCCGTGTATCCCGACCACCGAGCTGGAAATAACTCACTTCATCGACTTGTCGACATCATAGCCGTGCAACTAGCGCCCTCTACGTTTTCCGATTTTTATTAAATCGCTCGAGTCTCGTCGTGAAATTTTATTACCATTAAAATTGAGTTTTTCATACTTGAAACGTCGAAATAGGATTGTAATGTATATTTTTATATGGTTTTATAAGTTGTATAGACATATAGCATTTTAAATGTCTATAGCAATGTACACATATCATATAATGTGATATAATATAGTCGAGGTTCACGTATGAATTATGTTCTAAAATATATGGTTAACATTTCCCCGAATACATATTTACATTTTGTTAGCGTATAATACTGAATAATACTTTAGTATTTTTAATACGTGTTGTAACAAAAATGTCTTACTTAAGAAATACGTAATGGCAGCTCCAAATAATAATAAGAATATCTGTAAAATGTGGATTCACTTTACCACGTATTAAATTGATTTATATTATTCTTAATTGTTAAGTCTGCTCTTGTGTGTGATAAGAGTTATCACACACAACAGTAGACAAACAAACAAACGCCCCTTACATTTACTATATATAATATAGTCTAAAATTTGAATGGAACGTCACTCGCAAGTTTACTTTTCGTTCTTCTTCCTCAAACTACCCTCTGTCTAACGTCATAGCTCATCATCTAAAATAAAATATCATAAAGAAAATTGATAGAATAAATTTTAATTATCTTTACCCCAAGCAATTTCACATTTATCTAAATTCTTTCGCAAAAAATATAAGTTCTAATATCGCTAGAATTTCTATGAAATTCCTTAATGGGATCAGACGCTATATTATCACAATGATGGCGGGACTGAGCAGCCTCCAGGGATTTGCTTAATGCCTCCCACTGGCTTAATTATAGATAAATGTATTTCTTTTAACTCTAATGCTAATATATGTCAAAATACTTTGTATATAAATGCGAATATGTAAAAGAGATTGTACTATAACAATTTTTAGTAATGTGTCAAATTATTAAACAATTACGTAATAATTCACTTATGTGGTACAAGTTATCAAATGTTACACACGATTTCCTGAAACGGATGAAAATATACTCAAATCTTTGCACAACGTAAGATTTATTTATTCGTGGAATTTATAACAATAATTTAAAAAAGGATTAAATATAATGACCACCAAAAATACTAATTGCACAGCAAAATATGCTTACTAAAATATGTCATATCGATCATAGAAATAGGAGCCCTGCTGAGCGGGGCTCCGTCGACTTAGTTTGATCTCTTTAAAATATTTTATTTGATATTTGATGTGCAATTAGTATTTTTGGTGGAACAAAGGCAAAAATTGAGGAACAGTTAAATACTACCCATTTAAAAAAATTGACTTTCGCACTAGGTATAATAATTCCTGTATCGTGGAGGACTACAAACATTCAAACAACGAACACAAAGAACACCCAGACTCGGAACAACTATTTGTGGATCACACAATTTTTTGTTACGTGTGGGGATCGAACCTACAACACTCGGCGTGGCGGCACTGGCATAGCGACCACTTAAACCACTGCGCCATCTGTGCAGTAAATGTACATGTTATACAACATTCACTCTCTGTTTGTTGGCAAGAGCGAGTCTATGCATTTTACTATTTATTTTCTTGGAACTTAATCAAGGAAGCAAACAACAAGTTTTATAAGTTGTGCAACCTCGAGGCCCCGGTGGCGCAAGCAATAAAGTTAATATAACGCCGCGTCATCACGTCACTCCACCGTCACCGCGTCGTCACCGAGGCGGTACCGAGTCGGTACCGCGCCGGTACCGCGACGCCACCGCGCCGCCACCGGGCCTCACCGTACCCACCTCGTACCGTGAGACAGCCGACTCGTTTTCCTGTCCACACCCGCGCAGTGCATATAGATAGCACACCTAGCAGACCTACGGGTTTATTCAGAAGCTAATATAACTAAATGCTGCTTTAAAGATTTATTAAAGTTGTCATTAATTATTTGCTATATTTTTATGTGACCACTATGGTTTAAATTTAATATCTTTTATTATAATTAATAGTAGTGAAAGCAACAATCATAATTTACAACTTAACTAATATTAACAAAACTAACCACTTATAAATAGAACAAAATGAAGAGTAACAAAATATGGGACTGTAAAAATTAATAATAAAGGATGGCCGGTTTAGGCATCGTCGTAAAATTCCTCAGCATCGCTGAGGAATGCTACCACCATGTTAGTATGTACACTCGGTATATAGTAAGCACAGCCTATGAAGCAGCGATAGCTCAGTGGGGAGACCAACAGACTGCAATGCAGAGGGTCTCGGGTTCGAACCCACGTCGCGCACCTATGACTTTCGGAAATTATATGAATTTTCGAAATTATGTGCGTATTGACAATTATCGCCTGTTTCGTGCCTCGGAGAGCACGTAAAGCCGTCGGTCCCGGCTGCCATGAACATCTATGGCAGTCGTTATTGGGAAAGTCAGTACCCTCTAATATACTGACACTGGTCTAGCCTTAGGGTATCGTTAGCCTTCGGGTTGCGGAGGTCAGGTGGCAGCCGCTCCGTGTAAAAACTGATATCCATTCAAATCCGGTTAGACTAGAAAAGCGGACCCCAAGTGACTTGGGAATAATAAAGGCTAGGGAGACGAAGAAGCCTATGAACACTTGCAACAAAAAGTTAATACAATATAGTCCAATGTATCTGTGGGAACACATGTACATATATGTATACACACCATATGTACTTATCTACCCATGTATGTTGCATGAAGTTATGCACTTGCTCGGGCAGTCACAGGATTATCGGGTTGCGAGCGGGTCGCATATTTTGTATTATTGCTTACTTGATCAATATAAGTAATGTAATTCTGCCAAGGACCCTTTGCATTTCTAAATTCCCGAAACTCGTGACTCAACATATTCTTATACACTAGCCTTAATATTGCCAGGCTACTGCAATGCTGTATTGCCACAGTTAAAACGTAGTACGTTATTGCAAAAATGAACTGCAAATTGCTGCCTCCGAGTGACCAGTTCAGCAGTCGTTATAAATGTATTTTACAGTTCCACACGTTGTGCATACTCTACCATCGGCGGAATACAACACAAGGTTAGTTAACTGCAAATATTAGTACAGTGAAGATTTTTTCGATTCGATTGGCTTCTGGTTCATGTAATTTTAATGTTTTGATCACTGATTAAATAGTATGGGGTAAGCAGACATATATAGATATATTGAACCAATAACAGCTCCCTGTTATAGGATATAATTTGCAATTCTACAATATAACAAGATAAAATATTATTGTGGCAAGATAAACCAGTAGAGCTAAGATGAAAATGATGCGAAACTTGCTATGAAGTTTAATTTGATTTCTCTCTGTTAAAGTCTCATAATTTCGTCGTTTAGACTACTTCATAGAAGGGTTAAGGATGATAAAAATGTGAAATGTGTAATTTGGAACAAATTTCTTCCTAAATGTAGTACGAATAGTAAGAACAATCGGTCCGAAACATCAGCATTTACGTTTCATGTAGGCCTACAGTTGGTAAAGATTATTCAAACGATCTAAACGTAAAAGTTCAGTGAAATGATAATATAAAACAATTTCTTGTCTTTACTGTTACAACTCTTGTAATAATACATAACGATTATCGAGTCACCTTCGTTTTTATATCAAGTACTATGACTTTTTCTATCATTTATATCTGCCTGTGTTATTGTACGTCAGGTCGTACGAATAAATTGAAATAAGAGAAGTTACACATCACAACTGAACGAACTTCGCGCTCGACGCTCTTTCGAAGCTACAACCAAAGTATTTAAGTATATGTGTTTCTGTGGAACATTGTGTATCTATCATGTATATGATTGGCAAGCTCATATTGTTGTAAATTACGGCACTGACATCAATATATAGTATTATTTTTTATACATCATATTTTTTGTTGAGTGGACGCTGATGGCGAGATCTAAAATTATATAGTTAAATAGAGAAAAGTAATTTTATCTGGCCGTAACTGATGTACATGGAATTGGAACATGAAATAATGATGAGACTGCTACGCATGGAATCACAAGTTCAATTCTTCGGCACTGTTATGTATGTAAATTATTTCGTCAATTTTTTTAAATATCTACTCCGAATCTCAAATCCGGTACCTATACGTATTAACGTCTACTGGACCTTCTATCGAGAAAGATAATAATTTAAAAGCCGTATATTTAGCAGAATTAGCTTCCATATGTCGTATTTATGTAAACTTTGCTATTTAATTTTGAATCAAACATAATTTCGTCATTTTCTTTGTTTTCAAAAAGAAAACTAATCTATAAAGAAATATAATTAAAATTCTTACATCGGACTTTCTAAAAATAGATCAGTTAAAATGCCATCAACACGGAATGCAAAGGTCACCAAAAATCCTATATAATTTGAAACAGGCTAATAAGTATAACAAAGAAACTAAAGTGTACTCAAGCAAACAAAGTGCCGGACATGTTCTTATTTGACATAATCAAACAATCACCTAAACAAAAATACTTCGGAACGTTGCCCATTTTTAATGTCAGAGGATACGTCCAAAAATTTATTTGTTCCCGAGAATAAACTTCAAAGGCTCTTTACATGAACCTTGTATGCAGACTTTAGGCGGCTCTCATTGCAAACAATGCACAAAGAATGTGACCGTTTAAAATTAATTTTGTTGATTGTGTGGTTAGGAGTACACGTAGAATATCGTGATAGGTACGTAATATAGCCTCAAATCCGATATCCTCCAGGTTCCCTCATATCATTAGCTACTTATACTTGCATCGTTATAGAAATCGGGGCACAAACATTTAAACAACAGACACAAACAATACCTAGACTCAGAACAATAATTTGAGGAATACACATTGTTTATTACGTGTGAGCTTCGAGCCCACAATACTCGGCGTAGTGGCAGAGACGGCGTGACCACTAGTCACGTCGTCTCTGCCACTACCCGAGTGTTATATACGTATATATCTATCAACATTTATCATACATGGCTATGATAATAGAATAGCTAATCCTTAACCTTCCTTTACAAAAGATGTCAATATGTAAAATAAACCAAATCAGCGTCTTGCGGCAATTTGATATTCTTAATTATACGCCTAGATTGGATGAACCACACCAAAAAAATACAAAAATAGTACGAATACAAAATTAGATCTCTCCAAAACTTTTACCTTC
Organism: Catocala fraxini; assembly: GCA_930367265.1. Lineage (NCBI taxonomy): Eukaryota > Metazoa > Arthropoda > Insecta > Lepidoptera > Erebidae > Catocala > Catocala fraxini. Next base: position 20,345,786 of record OV884047.1, read on the forward strand.
AAGTAAATTAAAAACCTTCTAGTCTACTCCAAGAAGAGTAACCTCCTAATTCTATTTGAATATTCACATCGCTTAATATTCTAAAACTTTTCCAATTACCCGACTGCGACGGTAAAATGTAGAGTTCGATTGTCTGCAATCACTTTTTTGTAGCAATAAATTAAAATTCCTACGCCGAGTAGGTCGAGTTGCGAAACTTGGAAGAAGTACTAAAAATTGTAAGTGTCCAAGTTAGACTGGCGACTAATTGTATTTAGTAATTGGTTTGCTCAGTAGTTTGTTATAGACATATTAGGTACGAATATCAAATTATTTTATTAATCATACTTCGTTGATCAGACATATAAAACTAGCTTAGAAAACTGATATTCAGTCAATATCAATTAGATTAGAAGACTTCGATACAGTAATTGGAAATAATAATGCTGAGAAGATTATGAAATTGTAGTCTATAATGTATTTTATTACAGTGACGACCCACATAATTATATCACACCCCTTCTTTAATTATTACAAAATACTTTAAACGTACTGATATCTAACGTACTATGTTTCATACAGGTTGACAAACTTCTGGGATCTACTTAATTATGTTCGGCTACACGGCAGTACATAAAGGAAACAGTGTTTTCCTCACTCGTAGCAAAGATCACTCGATAACAAAATGCTTCGCTTCTCCTCACAATAACAAACTCAAATTTATCAAAACTTAATTATTTAAAGAAATCCCGGCTCCGAGATTAACCGAACGCCCACGAGTTATCCCAAACACGCTCGTTGTAATCTCAGAGGCGAGGATTGATTAATTTACGTTAATTATGCGGCGGTAAGCAGATTTACTTTACAAGCGTATGAAAATCTATCTACATGTTTTTACTTGGAATAAAGTTCGGATTACACGTGTATTATAATAACAGCACTTAATTATACGTATATTTTTGGGCAAATTCTAGTAACCGGGTGTGGAAGTAAGTGGAATTAAATATGTGTTTATAGTAATTATATAGTGAGTAATTTGCATATAGTGTTTATAAAGCATATTTGCAAGACACAGCGTGTCTAGATTAAGCCATAGAAAAAGTTTAGTGTGTATTAGTTTCGTGTCTTTAAAGTCGGTTCAAGCCAAATTAAAATATATAATTTGTATAAGAATATGTATATTAATTGCAATTTAAAACAAGCCTAGCATTTAATTAAATATTTGAATTTCTCACAAAATTAAGAAACATTAACCGTGATTTTTATTTATAGATGATTATTATTTATATAGAAAACCTAAAGAACACTTTCAACAGGGTCACCTTGCATAGTTGTATGCATGCATCTATATTTATCACAAGTCATGGTTTATCTTATTATAAATACACTGTTGAATAATTAGTTATAAGCTTATGCTTATAACTAATTATTCAACAGTGTTAATATAAATAATTCTGAAAAGCATCAACACAGCTACAATACCAAATAGTACTATTTTGTATTGTAGCTAGTTTAATTATTCTCACTAACCCTATGAGCGTAGTTAAACACTTCACTCGGAAAGTGGCACTATCTATAGAAATGCGACAGTAACCATTATTTAAGCACAATCTCTCAATAAAAGACAAGGGGCTAAACTGCGGTCTCATTTAAAAGTCTGATGTGAAGATGAAGTCGTGAGATAATGACAATTTATGACCAGATACTGTGAGTAAAGGCCCATAGTGCAACGAAGTCAAAGAAGTGAATCTTTAAAAGATTGGGACAAGTGGTTTGGAATAATAAACTGAAATTTTCGATATAAAAATTACATAAAAAATGAAGATAAAATATTGTGATTGCCTCTTTTTTTGTCGAATACGTAAGTGCTAGTATGACTTTGATGATTCTTGAATATATTGCAAAATATGTGTAAATTTGTGGGTTTCTGCTATCATTATAATTACACACTGGGCAGCTTTTGGCAGCTTAGACAAGTTATATTTAGTTACACGTTTATGGTTAGAGCATATTGCGCCTCCATAATACTAATTCTATAATAATAAAAATGTATTTTTCGAACCTTACAGAACATGTTTAGTTAATTCTAGAAACTGTCGATAGATTGTAATTATATAGCTATCTTATTAGATAGTTACTGTGTGAGGATGGATATGAAAGGGAAAGGGGTAAATGATCAGATGACGGGTGACAGAGAAGTATGAAGGCGAAGGACATACTGCGCTGACCCCAAATAAATTGGGACCAGGGCAAGAGGATGATAATGATTAGATGGTTAATGTAAATCACAAAATATTATAAGAATGGGGCAGACATTTAAGGTATTGAGTAGACAAACCAAACGGTACGAGTTGCTTCGTTGTTAAACGCTTCAAGTTCAAGCTCAAATTTTGGAAAGTATTTACCTTTGCCTTTATTAAATAATCACATGAAATATCTCTAACATACACTACTAGTGGTTTGTATTATAAAGCGTCCTATAGAAGAATGATTCCAGTACTAAAATTAAAAGCGCAATGAAAGTGGTCCAAATCTTTTTGTTCCTTAGATTAAACTCGCAATCCTGACGTTAGATTTCCCCGAGGAGGACGATGGGATCGTCGTACAGTACTACTTGAACAAATATAATGCTCTAGACAAAAATATGATTATAAGAATTTATTGGATCAATTTTTACCAATAGAATTTGGAAGATGTATTAGTATTTTCATATTCTAACACCGTGTAAAATTACATTATCTTCAATATTGTCGAAAATATATAGCTATAATAATACAATAAAATATGTCTGTAAATGATAATAATATAAAACGTACAAGAGTAGATCTAACCTATCATCCTGCTTATGTTATTTTAGTTGTTAGTTTAGAATGATATTGAAAATAGTTTTAAATAATAAATAAAGGTATTTTATACGTGTCTATAATAAAAAAAAATTAATAGAATTTATTTATTTCACACCACATTACATTTCATAAGCTTAGTCTATCGGTACAATACAAAAGTTATGAATGTGGGAGACTGGTGCCTAGACTAAGCTTACGCCTGTATCTTAGGACACCAGGTCTCCACCCCTAGTGTGTCCTGTTATGTTTGTACATTTTAATTTATTGTAATGAAGTGCTACAAATACCAAAAAAATGTTTTAATAAAAATAATAACAATAAAAAGTGGAAAATGAAACGAAACATGCAAATGTATGTACCTATGTATGAGTTATGTATGTTTGGGCCCGCGTGTATGTGTATGTGTGTGAGTGTGTGTGTGTGAGTGTGTATGTGTGTGTGTACGTGTGTGTATATCTGTGTTTAAGTGTGTATCTCTGTGTGTTATATCGGTTTTTTCATAAGACTTTCTGTGTCAGTGTATGAGAGTTTTACGAGCCAACTAAAAATATTTTTTTTACTTTCAGCCGTATTCAGTGAGTATACGTTTATACCTTTAAAGGCTAGGTTATACAAACGAGGACCCAGAACGTAATACTGCCGTGTTGCAATGGCTGCCCTGTGGATGGTGTAAGGACATATCTTGTTTTTCATGCGTTTGCCTTCTGTTTCTTTAGGATCGTCAGTTAATGTGGCGTGATATTGGAGTATTGCTCTGTACACAAAGAGCTGCCGTAGGGATAGTATAATGCATTCGTCATACAGGCTCTCCATGGGAAAATAAATAGGTTTCTTGAGCATTACTTTGAGAACTGTTATCTGGACTCTTTCAACTGCAAGAAGAATTGTTGCAAACGTACCGCCCCAAGCGGGGATGCAATATGATAAGAGGGATTGAGCTAAGGCGCAGAAAACAGTTCTCAATGAGCCAGCATCCAGTACAGTGCGAAGTCTTTTAAACGTAAAAATAAGTTTACGAGTGCGGCCTTTGAGTATCTCCAGATGTTTGCTCCAAGTCATGGTACTATCCCAAGATATTTTATATTATTTGTACGTTCGATATATTGACAGTCGCATGAGTGGATATTGTCTATAGGGCAAATATGAGATTTAATTGCGAATTGAGATTTATTAGGTTGAGATATAAACAGGGCGTAAAGGTTAAATATCTTGTTTTATTTAGAGTAAGGGTAAGTGAACTATGAGCAAGCCAGGACATTACCATTTTAAGCGCTTTCTCAGTGTTTGTTCGCACTTCGTCCCAGGTAACACCTTGCACTAAAAGTGCTGTGTCATCGGCATAGGACATTAACTTACAATTGGGAATGTTGAGTTTACAGAGGTCATTTACATATACTAGAAATAAGGTGGGGGGATAACGCACTACCTTGTGGCAAACCATAATCCTGTAGCAACACCTCCGCACTGAGCGTATTTAGGATTTTTGTGCACTGGGTATTGAGCCATAATTTGCATTGTATACTTAATTCTATTTAGCTTGTATGTCTCTTTTCTCTACCTCACGACAAACAGTTACTACTCAACTTTTCTATTACAAGTGCCATTTTCAAACTCGCTCTAATATAGCGACGAACTAAAGTTAACTAAATAAAATAATACCCAACAGCAGCTTCCAAAACTATAAAAGCCAATACCAATAGACGTCACTGAGGCAAGAAACAAATTGGAAAACATTATAACTGCACAGTGTTTCGAAACTGCGATACGTAGGCAAAGTTTGACAACATATGCGCTAACTCGCGAAAAAGTTACGCGCTCCGGTGTAAGCTTTTAATGTACATTTTCACACACTGTGTGGTTCAGCTTATGTGGATAGGTTATTGCTTTTAAAAATGCTATTTATTTTCAAGACCATAGCAGCTGGTGCAGATCTATAAATATTATAGTTCATTTGAAATAGTCGAAACAAATATGTAATTATATTTCAAACGAAACTACATTTTGTATCGTATGGTTCACCTATCGTATGGTTCACCTATCGTATGGTTCACCTATCGTATGGTTCACCTATCGTATGGTTCACCTCTCCACAACGACAAACATACATTATAATATTTCGTATATAATAAGTTTACGCATGATACCAAATTACAATTAATTTTCTATTTGCAAAATCTTCATTTTTGTAAAATTATCAAGTATATTTTTGCTACTCCATCTAGGAAATAGCAAAATAATTTGCATTCAGCATTCTGTTTTAGCACTCTTTATATTTTTATACATTATGTCGGTAAATAAGTGAATTTTTACTACAATGAACACGATGCATAGAAGTCCCCCGAAGATAATGACGAGAAAATAATTATTTCTATTCAGGAGTGATTGTTTTAAAATAATTATATCATAGCGATCAGAAACGTGCTAATGAGCATCCTGTTTTAGGAAAATGAGCAACTGTTGTAGTATATCCTAACCGCTAACAAAGTACGAGTATAAAATATAGAATAAATTATTCAAACTTCGCAACATGGCTAACAACAGCTTGTCCAAAGAGCAAATAAAAATAACTCGGAACTAAAAATAAAACTAACTTCATAAAATATTCAGCGCACAAAACGCAAAATGACTTCCGGCCTACCCACAGTTGAACTAACTGCAAAAACTCTGGACAAAGTTGTTATACCGTGACCGCACAGTGATACAAATCACACACGGCTCGGACGAAATGTGACGCTTCGTTATAATTATTTGTTAATTGTTTTGAACTCAGAGCGGATATGAAGGTAATTAACTGTTAAATATGGAGCGTATAAATGTCGAGCGTTAAATTATGTTGTTCTGATTTAACAACGCAGAAGTAATTGCAACGGCTTGTCTGCCCGAGTCTTTCATACAATATTGTACTTGTGTTCAGGATAAAACAACTTTCATATACATATTCTGTAGTAAAAAATGAGAGTAACATATACAAAACAAAAATTAGTGCGTTGAGATATCAATCTCATATTGAGAGTAAATATTTTGAGAAAATAACAAATTACCATTCTTTAAACAACTGAAGAAAAATATTCATGAAAATTTCATTTAGCTAAATTTTCAGGGAGAAGTTTGGTGTCGGAGTGATGTCATCAGTTGCCCATTAACATACAAATAGGCTCTTGAAAACCGCCAACATTGTGATTAACCCGATTTATTCTACGTGCACTGTGTGCCGATAAGATCGGTAGCTGGACAAAAATATGTTTTAAGAAAATGTTGATGAGGAAAAAGAGAAGTTCCCTCAAGTGATTAAATTTTCGTTCTCGTATTATACTATGTAGCTTTATCTTATTTTCTAATGCAAATTTTATAGCTTAAACGGTATAAATTATTCTGCTTATGCATATAATGTATACTTTCAGTTACTAACTGAACTAATTTTGTAAAAATCAAAAGAATTATAATTACATAAGAGCTACAGCTCTTATAATTCCAATTTATAATTTGATTAGAAGCACATTTCAAATCATCGGCCTTTTAAAAATCTGTTTATGATGCGGACTATTTATGTAAGCAACAATGCTTATAAGAAAAATATTTGGAATTAGATGAGGTGACTAATCTCTTTGCAATGCCAATTTTTAAATTGAATAATAATATCTAAGATAGGGTATCAACGGTTATCTTAGATGTTATTATAAGATTCGCGACCAATGCATTGAGACTGACCTTCTTCATTGGCCTAACTGTAACAAGTACTAGTATGTAGTGTACGTATGTATATGTGGCCGACACAAGACATGTGTATTCTTTAACTACATCTAGCCTTACAAACGGATACACAATTAATAGGGAAGCAGTATTATTGTTTATTTAAGTCTACATTATAAATTTTAGATAGTCTGTTAGTTTCAATATAATTGTAGTTAATAGTAACACATATTTTTAACTAAAATTCTTAATAGTCTCTACATTATTAAATAAGTTTAAACCTGTATTTTCCATAAAATCTAGTCGTATTATAATATCTATCAATTCGGCATCCACTTATTTAAATATATAACTTTAAATCACTGTAATACCTTAAAAACAGAGCGCATTAGGCTTAGACTGAAATTCGTATCAGTATGGTAATGATACAGGAAGATTGTTCTTAATACTAATGTAAGATGTGACAAGGTTAATGAGAGTTTTAGTTATCAAAGATAGGGGCACAGGAGTAGCGGAATAACCAATTAAGTGCAACATCTCCTAGAATAGTACCTTAAGCGTACAGAATATAGTAACCAAGTAAACTTGTGTTGTATTCATCGTAAGTAAGATACCCAAGCTCCTGTGAAGGCACGTTGTGATAGTTGTCCCTTCTGCTGACGGCATATTGGCTCTCATTTTATTATTATATACTTATGCAAGTGAAGCCTTTGGACTTGTGTAAAAAGAGTCACGTATTTCGCGTTGATAAACCTACGGGTACGATACTAATAGGTTACTATAATGGCGCAGCAGCAGTGTATGCGAGTCCCCTATCCCGGTGTCGGGTTCAATATCCAGGTCACGCAAAGTGTGTTTGCGTAATGTCGTAAAAAAAATTACAACCAGCAGCACGGTACATAAAATTGTGCTCAGTAGACGACAATAGACTGTCCCCGTATTACATGAGACCTAAAAGCATAGTTGGCGAAATGTGAGTGGAAAACACTTAACCCTAAAGGCGTCAGAATATGTATGTATGAGATCGATACATTTCTATAAGCGAGGTACAGATTATGATATGATGTATACTCAAACAAAGCTTACTCTATAAACCATTATAATATTTCAAATAAAGCGTTTCAACCACCGCATATATTAATATCTTTATCAAAACAAAGAGGAGTACTATTATCCGAATCCGAATACCGTTTTATATTCTTGCAAATACTAAAAATCACGGCCCACTGAACATTTTTAGCTCATCAGTAATCTCGAACACTCCCCGAGAGTGGTTCGTCATCGTAATTTTAATTCCCTCGTCATAATGGAACGAACTCTCTGTTTGAGCATGAAATCTGTCCACAATCTGGACACAGGGGGCGCTGCGCACACACTCCGAAGATTTTGTCCAGACTGAGACGACAATTAAAGCACTGTGCTCATAAATTGTTATTACAACCTGTTTATTTATGCGTGAGCTAGGCTTCAGAATTACAGCTTGAATTGTATACTGTTTGCGTTAAAGGTATTAAACTTGTGTTATATAAGGAACTTGGTAAACCATATTAAGTACACTAAAAATGTAAAAAATATATGTAAGTGTATTTAGCTGCATGGAAAAATAAGACTATCGCTGAAAGCCTTCAGCGAACGTCTTTTGATCACATCGGAGACATACTTACTATTTGTAATAGTACTCTAAACAATCAGCGTGCTTATAGAATATAATAAAAAATGAGACAAAAGGTATGCCAAGATGGTAACAAGTAGAAACCCTAGTGGTAGACACTACCTACCCCTGAAATAGGTGTGAATTTATGTATATATGTATGTAGTAGTGACAGAATTAAACGCCTTGAGGTGATCTATAAAGGTGAGGGTAGTGGAGTGGATTATTTGTGAAAAGAATGGCGCTTGCGTTGTGTTTCGTCGAGTGAGTGAGGGTACCGGAGGCCTAAAGGGGAGAGAGGGAGCAAATTTAAAATGCCGGCAACGCACTTGCGACTCCTACGGTGTTGCGGGTGTCCATCGGCGGCGGTAATCGCTTACCATCACGCGATCCGTCTGCATGTTTGCCTCCCATATCATAAAAAAAGATATATACTTATGCAACAAAATTCATTGATTTAAATACTAGCATTGCTTGTCGCTTTTGATCATAGTTTATAGCTGAAACCACAGTAAATTTGGAAAGCTTTATTTTAAATTTCTGTTTCATTTAAGTTTCGGGATATAATATAACGTTATATTTGTGGTATTACGCTATTAGGGATGTTATGTATCCATGTGCTATCAGAATAACACCCAGATTTCTTTAAACTTTATAGCAAAATTATTCTTTTCTTTTATTCTAAATAGTTATTTACGCATTATAAATAATTACTATGTCGCGGGCAAATAATTGAGAATAATTAAAATAATTGAAGGATCGGACACTTGTGTATCACACAAAACCATGATTTTTTTATTAATTGAATTCAAAATCACCACTAAAAATCACTGCGCCATCCGTGCAGTCATAGTAGTATATACATAGTCATAGTCTTAAGTAGATGTAGCTCTCGTGAGATAAACATTCACTTATCTTAATTACCAAAATAGATTCATTGAAAATACCTGGCATTAATGGAACTGTTCATTAATTTATAAATTTGATCGCTACATCAATTAGTTAATTTCGTGTTAAATCGAGTGCAGTAAGCCACTGTATTGCTCAATATCGGAAACCAGGTGAATCAGTCCATTGCATAAATTATCTGTTGTTTGCACTGGTGGCGCTGGTAAATTTACTGTCCATATATTAGCTACGAGTATGTGAAGCGTTCATACCTAGTCAGATGTGTTTGCTGGTGACAACATAGATGGGTGACCAGCAAAATCAATAACCAAACGCATCAATGAGTTTAACATACATACATAGCCTGACGGCTTTATTCTCGGAGGGATAGATAGAGTCGATTACTCCGATTACACCAGCTATGTTTTTAGCTCCCAGTCTGCCGTCTACAGAGCACAGTCTCGGAATCCATGCTGCTAATAAAATTTCTTTCCTAAAAAGCGTTATGTACCCAAACTGATAATTGTACCAGAGAACATACGCACAATTGTCCTACAGCCGTGTATACAGTAACTTGGAGTTACTGTATACACGGCTTTTGGAGTTATTGATTTAAAGAGTTACACAAAATTTGTTACAATGACAAAATGTACCACAATACTACTTGAATGAATACTACAGAACTTTCAAAATATTCTCTCAGCACAACACGCTATTACTATATTAAATAGGCTAGTCTTATTTATTAGTAAAGAGCAGATAGCAAATAATCTTTGAGCGTTTCAAATAAGAATTCACTGAGCACTTAAACTTGTTTAAAATTCCTACTCTAGACGCAGTATAATTTTGCCGTCGCCGTCGCCGTGTTTTAACGTCTGCTTAAGTAGACTTGCTATTGGAAAAGGTCGGTTAAGATCATAGATTTAAAATATCAAGAATAAAGTATTGTCTAAGTCTATGGTTATGATATATTGCTGTTTTACACTCCAGTTAATTACAAGCGCGATAATAAATAAGTCGACTTCTAACATACATATGTTACATTAGTTTAAAAGCAGTATAATAGCTTCCTATAACTCATGCGAACAAACGCATGAAAAGGCTTTTAACTGGCTTATCTAGATGCTATAAATCTTTAAACTTTGATACTGCTTTCTCTAAAAATCTCTATAAACTTGCAGTCAATAAAAGTTAACTGCACCATCTTACTATGTTGAAGAGAAACGAGTATTTTACTGACAGTAAAATACATTGCTGTAATAGTTTGGACCAAGATCATGTGCTCCGATGTATATAGTTACTTAGACATCGTGCTACAGTAACGGCAACTTTTTATTAAAACGTGCAGATTGGCAAAACATTGCACATTTAGAAATGATTTTATTGTGATGTTGGGTATTAAACTGGGCAATGAATAAGTTGTGCGATAGTTAAAGTTGAAAAGATTAGGTATATCGAAGTGATATAAAGAACTCTTATACATAAATACATTAACTACTTTATGGAATTTTTCGTTTTATAAACAAAGACGTATTTTATTCAATAGATTCGTACTAATATCTGATGTTTTCAACAGTCCTTAATTGTTAAGCAAGTTAAAATTTGAAGATTGTTAGTTTAGTAAATTAAACACAGCAATTTAATTCTTAAAAAATATTCAACGATTTCGCAAATGTATGTAAATATTAAGCATTCAGTTTACAATATTCATGCATACTTAATTCATCATACTAACTTGCCTATTACAGCGAAAATACAGTCCTATAACCCTTACATTCTGTTTGAAATTATGTACGCATAAAAGTGCTCGTTAGGAGTACCTCGGAGCGCGCGCTTTGCCCATAGTTGACGACGCACAGCCAGCTCTCGTTATCATACTCCTTAATAATAGGGAGTAAAAACTTTATATATTTTTAACGGGCCACTTGTATTTAATATAGCATGTAAAAGAGGTTTATCTTCTTTTTATTATAATATTTGCGATTATGACAATGAATAGAGAAAAGGTGTTTAAAGGTTGCATTTTAGTTGCCATAAAAATGTGTAATAATGTTTTAGACGATGTAACGTTTACGTTTGATGTTAAAGATTAGAGTTATAAAAATGTATAAATTAAATTTTATTTAATTGCACCGGTAAAATATGGTTTAAAGATCTCATTTGATGTACAGTAAGAAACAATAATCGCATAAAATATATATTATTTCATCATCTACGCATGTTTTACTCATAATTGGTCTGGCATATAAATACAATTCATTCAGACAAATGATTTAAATCTACACTTATTTAAAAAGAATTTCAGCGTCTTATATGCTACGTCTTTAAGTTGAATAAGTTTTCTGAAACTGGTTGATAGGTAGCCTTAACAGGATTGCGCAATATCAAGGATCTTCCTTAGATCGCCGTATTGGAAAGTTTGAGAATAAAACTATAAGCACATGAAGCTTACTTTTATTGTCTCGATTCATACACATTATTTAGGTTAAGCAACATAAAATGGTCCCACTAACAAGATTATGCGGTTCCATAAACAACGTAAAAAAATTCTCCATTCATAATCTTTGCCAGTTTTCTCATTGTGTAAAAAGAAATATTCTAAACTACTGTGTAAAAATAAAATTCTCAATAATATCCCGAAGGTCAACCGGATAATAAAGTATTAATCGGAAGTTCGTAGAAACTTTTATAAAAGTGTTTTTGTTAATCGCTGACCGTTAAATTACTTTTTCCTTGTTGAATTATATCCATTTGGGGCTCGTACTTCCATTATTTGACATAATTTTGTAGAACAGGGGTTAGCCTTGTACATACAATTTTATGAAATATAATATACTTATATTACAAATACATAGTGCTGAGGCACTCTGCTATTTGTACTTTCTAATGAAAGTACAAATAAATAGTATATTTCTTTAAATTAAAATGTCTAACCGTTTTTTAAGTTAAGCTTGGCTCACATATATAGGTTATGCTGATATTTGCAAACGATCACGCCTATTGCTAAGTACTAAAATTAATATACTCAAAAGTAAATGAAACCAGTTGTATGATTAATAAAAATAGCCTGATTGGCCAAATTTAGTGCAAAGATCAGAGATAAAATTAGATAAAACTTATATTTTCACACGTATGTATGTTAAAACTCCATACTGTAGTTGCCTTTTTTGGTTGTCCACATCGTTAACTTCCCTGTATATATTGCCATTAAAACATGCTTCTGTATTATTTTTAGAGCCACGAGCATTTCTTAAATAAGCACATCGATATGATATTACGCAAGTAGGAATAACAAATTTATCTCATTTCAGCACGAAGAGCGAACACTGGTGTACCTGTTTTAAACCTTTCTACTTCATATACTATACAAATTCTATGTATTTACATAACAAAGAATCTTCTTATATATTATTTCATACTGGGTACACTTTTAAATTGACTTGCATTTACAAACTTAATTACAGATTGAACATGGACGCCCTGAGCTATCGGATTCACTTGAATCTCAATCATGCATCCCTATGCATTAACATGAGCGCTCAACCTTGTTCCCTTTGGAAGCACGAGTTAAACTACGACTCATGTGGAGGAGCTACATGCTTCCTAAGCAAAGTATCGCGCTTATTCTGCGTGTTAGCCCATATAAGCATACCAATTTCACGTCATACGTTTACAATTAGGGTTGATAGATGAGCTCTATTATATCTTAGAATTACAACATCTATAAAAAGGTTTATTAAAGATGGCTTTGGTCTATGCAACAATCAAAAACTGTTGCGCTTGCGATTATAAGACCTCGGGTTAAATTTTCGAGCCTAGGTAATTATAATTATAGTTTTTGACGATCGTGATAGCTCATATACGTGTATATGTGATAGTATTATCCTAAAAAATATAGTGACGCCTACTACGTTAGCTATGAGGTTATATATTTCTAGGATAAAGCTATGATTTTCTTCATTTTTAACAATTCGGGTCTTACTTCCTACGACAAAATAAAGGAAGCTTATAATTAGGAGAACAAGTCCTGACGCGAAGAGGAATAATAGAAACGATTTTGTAGGTTCACAAAACATTTTTTATTTCAGCTTAGAGTGAAACGAGCTAATGGCATTTTAGGAAGCTTTCAAAACTTCTTCTTTGTCCCCAATTATTTAAAAACAAAAATTCCCCATCAAATTATTCGGTCATTTTTATTTTGCTGCAGCCCTATTACCCTGGGGCGAGCTAAACTATGTTAAGGACATAATTTAGCCAGAGCGGAAAACTTCATTAGCGCGATGCAGGCTTCACTAGTCCGTCGTGCGCCCGCTAGACGGCATTACTAGTCTGTACGGCCGCCATATTCGGTTTGTTTTACGAGTGAACCTTTACCGTTTTTACTGTTGTAAGGTTACGTTTTGTTCTCATAATTACGCACCGACGCAGGTATAGTTAATGTGCACTACAGATGTACAGACGTTTCGTCAAATGGCAAAGGTTTAACGATCTGTTTTCATAGTACTTGTAAGTGCGTAAGTTAATGTAGCATTGCAGTGGTTTGCTACTCTACATTCAAAATATACATACATACATACATAGATTCACGCCTGTTTCCCAGAGGGGTAGGCAGAGACTACGGATTTCCATTTGCTACGATCCTGACACACTTCTCTGGCTTCATTCACTTTCATCACATTCCTCATACGCGCCCGTCGGTTCAAGGTGCTCTTAACCTGGCCTTTGTCCAGAACGCTTCCGATCTGATCAAAAAACGTTCGCCTAGGTCTTCCTCTTGCGACTGTTTCATTCACACTAGCCTTATAAACTTTCTTAGTCAGTCTTTCCTCGTCCATTCTTTCTACATGCCCAAACCAGCTTAACATACCCTTTTCTATTCTTGTCACTATATCCACTTTCATGCCGCATTTCTCTCTAATCACACTATTCCTTATTCTATCTTTCAGAGTCACACCACATAATATATTTCTCAGCGCTCTCATTTCTACAGCATTTATTCTGCTCTCATGCTTCTTTTGCCAAACCCAACTTTCACTTCCATACATAAGCGCGGGCACTAATAGTCCTCTATGAACAGCCAAACGTGCCTTTTCGGAAAAATTTCGACTCTTCATAAAAGCGCGTAGAGCTCCATTCACTTTGTTTCCCGCAATCGTTCTCCTTTCAATATCTACCTCATGTTTACCATCCCTTGTAAACAAAGTTCCCAAATATACAAACTCTTTCACTTGATCCACTTTTTCTCCATCAATCATAATATTGCACATCATCACGCACTCTTCCTTTTCAAATACCATTACTTTCGTCTTGCTTACATTTATTTTCATTCCTTTACTCTTAAAAGCACCATGCATAATAGTTACCATCGCCTGTAACTCTTGTGCTGATGACGCAAGTATTACTTGGTCATCGGCATAAAGAAGACATTTGACAAGTAACTCATTCATTCTTAATCCCCATTCGCAATCTTTTAAATCTTTTAAACAATTGTCCATGTATAGGTTAAACAGCCAAGGTGACGCTACACATCCTTGTCTAACACCTTTTTCGATGCTAAACCATTCTGTATAGGTCCCATTTATCCTAACACAAGCTCTGGAATCATCATAAAGAGATTTCAGAGCTCGCGTAAGGGTACTATTCACTCCATACATGGACAATACCGACCAAAGTTCATTCCTCACCACTTTATCATAAGCCTTTTCCAGATCCACGAATGCGCAATAGACCTTTTGACCTTTGGCCAAAACTCTCTCGGCTATGCTCCGTAAGGAAAAGACCTGATCCGTACATCCCATACCCTTTCGAAATCCCGTTTGTGCATCCGATATTTTCTCGTCGGTTACTTTCACAACCCTTTTAATTAACACTCGCATATAATTTACCGACGACGCTGAGCAAGCTAATACCTCTATAGCTTTTGCAATCTTGCTGTGAACCTTTTCCCTTGTATAAAGGTACTATGACGGCCTTGCACCAATCACTTGGTACACGGCCGGTATTCCAGCACAAGTTAAAAAGGCGGCACAACTGAGTTGCTATGAGACCCTGTCCAGCTGTCAGCATTTCGACTGTAATCCTATCATACCCACCAGCCTTGCCTAATTTCATGCTTTTCAAAGCTCTCATTATTTCATCCATATTAATAGGGCTTTCATCATTACTACTATCATTATCATTCATTTCGAAACTTTGCCCTTGCCATTCCTCTCTTTCAAATAAACTTTCAAAATATTCTTTCCATCGCTTCAGTACGCTCTTCTCTTCATTCAATAAACTTCCATTCTTATGTCTGATTAATTTCAGCTCTGTGGTTACGGTTTTACCTCGAACCGAGCGAATGGATTTCCAGAAGAACTTAGCGTTGGTCCGGAAATCTTCAGATAATCTTCTATCAAACTCGTCTTTCAATTCCTCTTTTTTCCTTTTAATTACATCTTTCACTACCTTATTCTTTCTTATAAACTTATTTCTAGCTTCATTTACATCCTCATCCGTTGCCTCTTGCATTCTTTCATTGGCTCTGACAGATAGCCAGTCCAACCATGCCTGCTTCTTCTTACGTACTACCCCTTCCACATCTTTATCCCACCACGCATTCTAAACTCAAAATATACCTTCTCATATTAACTTGTTTTTTACGATCAGTCGTACTAGGAGAGTCTTTGTGTTGCCAGTGTGTTAGCATTGAAATTAAACTAAGTTTATACGGATTTTATCGCGTTGTTTATATTTTATAAAACACTATAATTACATAATTTTCAAAGTGTAGTTATTTCAAAGTTTGAAATAACTACACTGGAACATTGAGATAACTACCATTTTAGTCTTCCCGTGACCATGGCTGCTGAAAAGCAACCGAAACGTCGGGGAAAGTGTAAAATTAAATCTAAATGGTTGTATAATTTTAATAGCTTAAATCGAAGTAAACAGTAACTAGTAAAAGTGTTTAACAATAGTAGTTTAAAGTTTCAAAATTATGTAATAATAGTGTTTTACAAAAAATAAACAACGCGATAAAATCCGTATAAAATTTGTTTAATTTCAATGTATAACATTCGCGTAAACATAAGACAATATTATATAAATCAGTGTGTTAGCAGTTGGCAAAAACGCTGCTAAATATGGAAATTATCTCACTCTAAACTTAATACAGCAACTAATGGCCGCATTTGGCGCATTGATTATTGCGCGATAGCGGTTTGAACAACTGCACCATTTTATAAATATTTACAGTTTTTTGAGCTTAAATAGGCTGTAATGTGAATTACATTTGAGGAAACACTATACTATGAAATTATTAGTGCTCACTATTCCTGCCAACCACTGCAGCTTTCTGTGCTATTGAATTGAATTATCCTCTACTGGTAAATTACAAAATATAATATCACAAAAATAGCATAGAAAATATGCCTATATCAATTTAATCTGGTTAAGAATTAATGAAAAGTAAGCTTTAAAGGCTATCTATTGAGATACCCTCGCGACCCCACATTATCTCCAACATTTTTGATCCTACCGTGCTATTTAAGATAACATTTATTAATATGTAATTCTTTATTCGTAAAGATATTTTAATGGCCCGCACCTTAAATAAAATCTATTAAATCGTGTCTTATTGCCCCAAATACGGCTTAAGACGAAGCCGAATATTATCCATCGTGTTCAATAAGCTTCACGTAGATATAAATATCCTCTTTTCTGAGTTTTCAATCAACCGCCGGCGCCGGTGCGAGAGGCATCATAATCCCGAGATTGGCTGACGGCGCCACGGTGCGACTAAACTTTACACTTCAATATTCAATTGATTCCTGCTATAAGCAATATTTATGTTACGAAGGGGAGACAGCGCTGTAAGCTGTGAAGTGGCGAGCCATCTAGCTGCTGCAAGTTTTGAAAGTTATATCAAAATTTCATAACTTGAAGAGAAGTGAGAAGAAGAAGAAGCACTTTATTGTGTACGTTTGATAGTGCAGCGGTACTGTTCAAAACTATACCTCAACTCTTTGATGAGTGAGTGATGTATTCATTTTAATAGAGTTGCACATTTACGCTTGATTAACTAAAATGGTAAATGTTATGTACAACACGGCAACAAAGTTACTTATATTGGATTATTAAAAGTTGAAATAGAAATATATGTATGTATATCATGGATTTCTTGATAACAAATTACGCCGAAACAATATTTCAGCTCCTAAATGTGCCATCACTAAATTCAGCAATATGTAGTTACTACCAAATTTGACAAAGAGTAAAAATCAATTCAATTCCAAGCTATGAGATATCAATTCTAGAATAATATAGAAATGTTATTTGAACTTCAAATATCACTGAATTTAAGATTTAAATAATATTACTTCAGATGCCAGAAAATCGAATAAGTATAAATGATTGAACTAGTGAGTGAACTGCAAACGAATTCGCGATAAATACCTCGTTGGACAGATTATCAGTAATTAAGTGCGAATGGAGCGAAAGGGCGTCGGCGGCGGCGTGACGTCACACCAACCTGATAGAATGTGACAGACACATTTAATAGACGTTGATAGGCCGCTGCAAATTTAATTTACCATAGCGTTTTTGCGAGGGCCATAATGAATTTTAACGTAATTTGATACTATACTTTGATCACGATTTCTCTTGATACTTGAGTCGTAGTTTCAATGATTTGTAACAAAAATCAGTTATCTATGTCACTCCCCTAGTATGAGTATTACATTAATCTGAGGCTCTATTTGGATAGGCTTGCAGATTACGTTTCATTACAGTAGAGTAGGTCGTCTGGGAGAAAATCCACCAATTAGATATCGTCAAAAGTTTGCGCTGTCTTTTTCGCTAAAGTCTATTGAGTACCTACTTAAATTAACTTAATTGAACTAACTTTTCAGACTCAAACTGTGTCTCAGACGGAGTTGAACTTTTAACAGTTAACGTTTAACTTTCTGGTACTAATGGTATCGTAGTTAGTTGTGCTGTAAGAGCAGCGATAGCTTAGTGGGGAGACCAACAGACTGCAATGCAGAGGGTTTCGGGTTCGAACCCACGACGCGCACCTCTGACTTTCGGAAGTTATATGACTTTTCGAAATTATGTGCGTATTGATTGACAATTATCGTCTGCTCCGTGCCTCGGAAAGCACGTTAAGCCGTAGTTCTCGGCTGCCATGAACATCTATGGCAGTCGTTATTGGGAGAATGTCGACACAAAAGATCCCACTGGGTCGAAGTGTCACCGGTCTGCACTGACTAGTCCCCACATAAAATAAGATAGATAAGATAAGATAGTTGTGCTGTAGAGTCGACATTATTGAAACTCAGTTGTACATAGGCTGAACAGTGTTATGGTCGCGACAACGATTATAAAATTTAAATGCTACATTTGATGCATAGTCTCACACCTATATATCGCGTAGTTTAAGGTGCATTTTAAGTTCTGATAAAGGCCTAGCCTGTCGCCTTCTTCTTGAAACATTATCAGACTCCGTGCTGCTATTTACAGTAAAATCAATTAATATGTTGCCCGACTCAGAAACCGATGTTCATACCTAATACACAGCAGTTGCATTCATTGCCGCTACGCATGAGTGCCTCGGTGCACAGTCATACCACACTTTGTACCACCTTTGATATTTTTGAAAACGATATATGTATTTTATTTACGAACCACCTGAAATACAACACTCGTATTATCTGCAGACTACATGGCTGTATTACAAAAGTTAGCATATCTACGTTTGCCAAAATAAAACAAATTGTACAAAGTCAACACGGTGTTGTATTGCGTTGGAGCTGGAGCCTAGGAGCTGGTCATCTATATGTAAATGCTTCAGGTACGAAGCGAACCGACGTAGTTTGGAAAACAAGTTTGATATTGCATGTGTTTTTGTATATACTCTACATAGTTTGTAGTGAGATACTTGTTATAAAGACAAGTGACGGTCAATACGGACAAAACAATTTTTCAACGACAATACTCGCTTTAGGCATAAATCCTGTATCGCGGGAGACTTTATAAACATTCAAACAACCGACACGAAGAACACCCAGACTCGGAACAACCGTTTGTGGATCACACAAATTTTTGTCTCGTGTGGAATTCGAACCCACAACACCCGGCATAGTAGCAGTGGCCAGGCCACTATGCCATCCGTGCAGTATTTTTTATATAGCATATTAACAGAGTAAGCACATATATTTGCATAATCAATATCGAAAGCTTATTTTATTATAATTTGGGATAATAAACAGCTTCAATATACAATATGTTTAAATATAGAAGCTGCATAATAGTATGTTACAATATTGCAGCCCAGATATGGATAGCACTATTATTTTTATACATACTAAGAACATGTACATATAACCTACAAGTTGATATTAGCAGTCTGTCAGACTTCTGCGAAAAGCGTGACATTTCTGGCACATCAAGCGGTCGTTTTGTGTCAGATATCTGTAACTAAACATAAGTTACCCAATCTTCACAAAGGTTACAACAGTTACCAGTAGTTATATTCTTTACAATTGCTGAAATATTTATCAATAATATATTCAGCTTCTGATATTTATTTCATCAATAAGACCAGCCGTTACAGCTAGTAAGTTTTTAAAACTTCTATGATTTATTATGTTTAGAAATGATAAACATAAAACATTCGACGCTCACGCTTCTAATAGTACTTATGTGCACTGAACAAACGTCTTGGTCCTGAAAGTGTAGAAGATTGCAAGTACACTACATCTATCTCCATCTGTCTACGGCGAACACTAAGATACGTTAGCGTCATCGCGTATTCAATTTCCGTAATCTAAATAAGTGGAAACGAGAAACGACTGATAGTTGTACGAAAACCTAAAGCGTATAAGGCAAGATTGTGAAGTTCCGTTTTTGATATCCGGATAATGTCAACTGCTATTGATAGTTTTGTCTACTTATACTTAATAGTAAAAATGTATGCTTGCTTTTAGAGTACGGGGCACCGATTATACGATAGATCAGCTCTGAATTTTAAAATGTTATCTTCATAAGTATGAAACCGATAAAGAGTATTCAGATAGATAATTTGTTTTAAATATTACACAATTATCATAAATTGGGAACTTAGTCTCAATATCTATATAAACAACAAAATAAAGATATTTATATTCAACCATTTTACGAGTTTATTATGTGACGCGATTGACAAAATCCCCGTATTGCAACATTAGTTAATAGATGGCAAACTGCACATATACAGTAAATACATTATACTCGTCAAAAATACAAAGCTATCATAATATTCGAGAGAAAATAAATAATCTCATACATTGTTAATGATCCAATATTACTAAAGAAAAGAAAGTTCTTTTTCACTGTAAGTGAAATAATAATCCTCGGCAAAGCTGCCCGAGGCTTATATCGTAAAGAAACCTCTGTAATTGAACACTGCGTAATGCAAGAGTATCTCTTCTTATTACACTGGTAAAGACATGTCGATATAAATTTTGTCCTTACGCGGCAAAGCAGCGTTGAATACAAATTATTATAAGTGATTATAAAATAATTAGAACGGTTTGAGTGAATATTTTGTTCTTAATTTTATCACTTCATAGTAGAACATCTTAGACTTGGTGGCGTATCGGTAGAGTATACGACTGCTGTGCATGAGGTCTCTGGTTGAATTACTGGGTCGGGTAACTGTTATTGACTATTATTAATTATTATTAACAATTATTTAATTATTATTATTAGTTATTATATTATTGACTGTTATGGATATTGACTGTCAAGGTTTTCTCAATAGCAGCATAGAAACTGCAACTGTGCTCGATAGGCGGAAATAGGCTAGCCCTGTATTACATGATAGAACTATAGTTGGCAAAATATGGGTGTAACCTCTGCCTTACCTGTCGAAGATTTGTATTTAAAAACATGATAAGCCTCTAAGATATAGCTCCAGGAGTTTTATATCGATTGCTAATCGTGTAATAATATCTTAAAAAGGCAAAATTATATTTACGTGATTAGTTGATACAAATGGCTATATCAGCGGCCTAATAATAAGCATCGGAAATAGGCAAGGTACCGATACATAAGTACTGGTAGTGGTAGTAGTTGGTACAAGTACCAAACGTTTGCCTACTAACATAATAAAGCCTCCTTAAGGAATTTAGAAAATCTGAGCCACCGTATTAAATTAACACAGGATAACTTGCCATAAATGTTGCCTAGGTTTTACAATATTGCTAAATCCTACTCTGTCCTACTAATGTTGACACTATTATACATGTTAACTGTTATTAGCTAAAACCGAACCTGATAAAACAAGCTTTCTTGCTTCAACCAATTGATTTCACTCATGCTACAAATAAACACACGGTCTGACATAAGCGTTTAGCATACTCCCATGTGCTATCCGCTTGCCTATCTAAATGTTACCATGAGAGAAACAATATAAAATAATAATATAATGTTTTTATTCATTTAAGTTCATATCCCTAAGACTAAAAACACCACAAAACAGGCCGACCCGGTGCTCATATAATACATGCACATATATCTTTTGTACCTTGCCCACTCAAAACCAATACAAACCCCTAACATAACAAAAACCGTGCACATGCTACAACCGATCTACATAATCGCAAACTTGGGTACAAATAATAAGGTGTAACCACTAGGCGGCGCTAGTGCTGCGCGTAAAAGAAACTTTGTCAGTATAGGGACTGAGGTCGAGTACCGTCATTTGCATCGCTAGGGTTGTCGCACATTTGCATACAAAGAAAATTGTCAGAGCCACGAGCTAAGCGTCCGTGTAGAAAGTAAGGAAGCTACCACCATCTGACTACATTAGAACGGGGATGCAATTATCTCTGGAGTTGATGATGCCTTTTTCACGTGCTAGGATTTTAGCAGAATGCATAGGATGTACAAGGCCTCAGTAAAATCTAATATATACTGTGTGTGATCATTATATACTGAATATAAATGTAGCCACTGTTATATTAATCAGCCTGTCGTAATTTACTGGACAAAGGCTCTCTTAATTTGCAACATCTTGCTTCCAATTTAAACATTCAGTTTATTCTAACCATTTTCGTCAGATTGTTGGTCCACCTGGCTGGGCGTTTCCTATCCTACATTTCCCAATTGCTAGCTTTCCCTCTACGACCTGCTCGCTCCAATCGCCATCGGCTTCTCAGTAAATATAGCCAGCTCGACCTATGTCGATAAAATTGCTCTTTATCGGATTACCTGGTTTCTAAGTTTAACGTTCAGTGATTCCTTAGCAACATCCTAACTTATATTAAAAAAAGTAAATTGGAGTTTGTTTAATTGTTACGCTTTCACGCCTTAACTACTCGACCGATTATTATGAAATATTGCATACACGTTGTCAGGGGTACAGAATAGGAATTGTCCTACTCTGTACTCCTGTCAGAACAATTTCTATACTGTTCCTCTCACAACCTGATAATTTACCTATCATCCAGAAAAATATACTGTTCCTGAGGTACAGAAATTTATAGATTTATAGATATAGAATTTATAGATTAACGCGAACTAAGCCGCGGACAAAATCCAGTGAAAATATAAATTATCCATCGATATTCCCATAATAATATTATTAGACAAGCAATACACAAATATTAACATTCTAATATCTAACTATAATGGTCATACAATATGAGTAACAAAATATTTGGTAATAAAAATTCGCCAAGTCTCCCGACGAACGAACTCGAACAAAAATAAAACAATATCGTTACACGGCTAACAATTCGTAAATTAATCAACTTTTTAAAAATGTCATCACGAATAAGGAAGGAAGAAAGTATAATTCTTTTCCAAATTTCCTCCGGGGACCGACAAAGTTCCGGCCAGCCGCAGGCGTTTTGAAACTAAGTGAGGCAGCCCTGGCTTGTGGGTACTTGGTCGGGGGACAGCCCTATGAGAGCCGGCTCGCACTTATCGCCGAATGAACATTGTAATCAAAGTATGTACAAAATATCATGTTACATGGGATATTGTGTTTATTAATTTGTTTACGCCAACATCCAAGACAAATAAACAAATACTTGGCAGTAGCATTGTTGCGTAAACTTGTATAATTATAAAAGGTGAAATTATATTTGCCTGTCATCCTCGACGTGGTAAATATGATGGAAACATTATATTTAACAGAAGCCGACCTCACTGTTATCAAACATTTGGTGATGGAAAGTATGAGCCAGCTCGTCCGAAAAGGTAGTGATATCATCTTAGGTGAAGCTGGCCGTCTACATAGACGTAGATTTCTACCCAGCTCTGCTACGGTGTTGTACTTACTATAATCCTTGTATTTTTGTAAGATAAATATGATACCTACTGCATATGTATATAATACACGTAATATAATAAAGATTATTATGTTGATTATATAATTATTCTAAAAGTGTGGCGTGTGCTTCTGTTCTCAAATTTATAAACAATCACTACTTCAACGTATTTCTTTAGTTTATATTATAGTCAACTGCCAGTGTAACCTGTATTAAAATGTAAATGTTCCTACATAAAAAATGTATAAATAGAACTTAAAATCCTTAAGGGCTAAGCCTTTTCGGAGGCTGTTCATAATTGATGTGTTTTTATTTATGGCCGGCCGCTATGTTCTCTCACACTCAGTGGGTTCGAGCCTTGTACTACTGTCTTGTATTTTAGGCTAATATTCTTTATAAGTATCTACATTTATTTTAAGGTAACTGTTGGAAGATATAGTTTAATTGACTCGTTTGCCCGGTAAATAATAACAAAATTTGGGTTTAACTGTGTGAAAAAGAGATATTAAGGTATTGATTGCAAATATGTATTGTAATTAAAAAAATTAAACCACTTAATCCCTTCTAAAACCAGTAACAGAAGAAGTCAACATATATAATTTTGGCTTTGACTTAAAATATATAATCTCAGTAAGCAAACAACTTGATAAAATCCGTATAAAGCAGTCTAATTTTAATGTGTAACATTCGCGTAAACGTAAGACAATACAATTAAAAAGGGCTAATATAAGCATGTAGTTACATAGAAATTTCGTATTCGAATTATCTGATTGGTTTGAATATATTAGAATAATATTCATCGTAATTAACTATTAATTTACTTTAGAAATTTTTGAATTATATATTATTTATTATTATAACAGCTTGTATTCACGTTGCCTTGAAGATTCTTACACTTCATAAAAGCCCAAATATAATATAACATTTTTGAATAAAACCGCCGCAAACATTTGCTTAGTTACAGTCATGTTAAATTAATAAACTTCCGTTAAAGTATCTAGCAGCATACTCTATAATTATTGTAAATAATAATTAAATTATCATTTCATACCGTAACAGTGCCAGTTGCAGTCAGCTTACCTGAAAATAAAACAAATGTTGATAAGTAATGCATAGAATAGAACTAGAAGTTTAATAAAACATGATCTACCTCATCGTTGAAAGCTGTTTTGTTTATATTTTGAAACTTAATCACATTTAATATTTTGCCGTATTTAAGCATTTATTTATACTTTGTCATTCATTTAGAGATTCAAATATTGCATACAAATATTTACCTAAATGTTAAAATGACAAAATGAAACTAGTCCCAACAATAATTTAAAAATAAATAATTTATCAGAAGCTATTATAGTAAAGTCATATAAATAATTATTAAAATCTCTATAACAGGCTCGTAACATACGTAAGGTATTCTAGGTAATATACTTATACTATAGTTTTGTTAGTGTGACGTTTAGAAATATTGCTTTGTGACTTAAATTAATAACCTTGTTTTGGCTTTATGAGCGAATACAGAACACGATAACCACTTACCATCAGATCGAATAGGGGATTGAATTTGCCCTATCATTGAGACAAATAAATTTGAATTTCAAATTCATAATTGTGCCAAGGGATATTTTGCGGCAATAATTAGAATAACACGTCAAAAACTTAAAAAATAGTCATTTCATTAGGAAATATTGAAGTTAAAAAAGAAGCTTTGACGCAAAGTAATGCATTTAGGCAATAAGCTCTTGGCTTGGCTTCCTCACTCTTTTAAACCACGAATTGATTACAACTCAATATATGGGATATTCTTTCTTTTAAATGTCATAGTCGTAACATTAATCTCTCTGCCTTTCCAATAAAAAGAATCGTTAGAGTACATTTGAAAACTACAACAATCTCTACCACTATTAGAGATCGATGGAAACGCTGTTTACACAATCACGAGATGGCAATTTGTAGCTGTACGTAGAGACAAATCCTCGTGAGCGTGACCGGAAAGACTATACCAAATCACTCTTAATAAGATCGAGACACGTGGACGCTACGGTAGAGCGCGCCATACATCACAAGTGAACAGAAAAGTAGAGTTTTATAAGAAACGAAAGAGTTATTGTCTGCTATTTTTAGAAGGCGTGACTTGTTTGAATTTCATCTAGCTAACATAAAATTTAAGATTAAACTAAATTTATTATATGACTAATAAAATGAATTCATTGTTTTCTACTGATATTATTATTGTAATAGTTTGTTAAGATATTTGGATGATGGTAAATCACTGACGCGTTAACTGTAACTGATTTTTGCCACTGTATAACTAAGTCTGCAATTGGCTCGCCTCCTATAACGTAGAACGTACTTGGCATATATGTCTGTAATATTATTAATTATATATAAATATATTTATTTTATATATATATATATATATATATATATATATAGCTTAGCATCTAAAGCGCACTCTATCACACAATTTACAGAACTAATTAATATTAATATCACCGGAACTTTCACCTTCAAATTCATAAATTTACTTTGGCTCTCATATTACCTATGCATACTAAAACATTAAATTAGCTAAATTGAAACCTAGAGTCTGATAACTCGTATCGTTTCAGACTCTAGTATTGGTAGTTCGATCACGTTCTGTACCCCATCTCTACCACCCGCCGAGATGGAGGCTTACCGGGGATAATTGAACGGCTCTACCTAAAACATGTTTGATCAGCTGATCAAACAGGATAAGGTATTATTAAGACATCTAATTAGCTGCCTAAACTAGTGGACTGTCTAGAATAAGATATTGGGTACGAAAGCTGGCGTAGCTAGGTGTTGTTAGTTGGATCAGCACATTTTTGTCTCGTAAAAATGTGTTTAACCTATAAATATTTCGAATCTGGGTGTTCTTTGTGTCTACTGGTTTAACGTTTCTAAAGCCCACGCGACATAATACCATTCTAAGTGCAAGATATGTATTTTTAAAGAAAACTATGGAAAACACTGCTATGAATAGCCTGACCCTTGGGATAATGGCGTCAGACTTAATATTAAAATTATTCTACGAATAGCCAATATGATGATACATAAGTTCACAAGCTATGGTAATAGGAGCGTAATAGGAGCGAATAGTTTGTTGCCTTCGAGACATAGTTCCAGATTTCATATTACTACTAGACTAAAAGGATTCCAGTCTTATTTTAGAATTGAACCTCGAACCTGACGATCGGTTCTCGTGTCAGTGTCAAAATGAAAACCTTGAGCATTCACAAGTATGCGTGTTGAATACCCTACTTAATACCCTACAAAAGATCCTCCAAAATAGTCTTCAGCTAATTCGAACCTAAGCCCTCTCATTCAGAAGTAGGTATAATACCTCAAACATTAAGCTACCGCCTCTTAAATTAAATAAACGTTAAATTAACCCTACGTTTCTATAAAAATTACAAAGGCAATGCGCATCGTGATAAATTGATCTGGTTATGTCAAGCTGCCCTTGACCTTGGAATGTCAAAGTGACATTGACATACCATATACTACCTGACCGCTAATAGTAAACATGTCGTGTTTGATATCGCGTCGATCTATGTTCTTTTCGAAAAAGTCAAATTATAATGTTGTCGAATAACAATTATTTATAATGACAGTTTAGTTGGCGCAATGACTTAAATGATAATTACCACTTGGACAATGTTTCGTTTTGGATTTCATCTCGACATGAGATAAAAAATTGTATGATGGACAAATGGTATGGGTGTTTCTTGTGTCCTTCGTTTTAATTTTTTATAAAGACACGGGCAAAAATCAAAAGAATACAAAATGTGAAATAAATTTATTCAATTTAGGTTACAAGGTAACACTCATGCATGTCAAAGTTACATTTTTTTTTTTTCTGTCAATTAACATTTAGGTACTGCCACGTTCAGCAAAGTGAGGGTGTAGAGCTCATGAGAAGAACGGGCAAGAAACTCATGGCTACTCTTTTTATTTGTCAAGTTTTTCGTTTACAAATCATAACAGCTGTAAGGTTCTGCAACCGTATCGATACATTTCGATTCGGCGATACGTGATTTAATCCTCGTGCCGGCATTGTTACAAATAAATACAGTCTTTTATTTTAATTAACGATGAAGGTAGCTGGGCTGTATAAAATAAATATAGAACTTTGGTTAGTTACATTTGTGCCTGCATGTACTTGAAGGAATGGGTATCGGTTCATGGCCATGGCTATTTTGGCCGGTTCCTGTGTCGTATAGGCCGGCAAGAGACATCCGGTTGTCACCACTGCGGTGACAGCCGCGACATTTTTGAGGACACGACACACGCTGCACACTTTGGCGGATTGCCCCGCCTGAGCATCGCAGCGCCGTGAGTTGATCGCGGCAGTCGGATTGGTTGCCCTCTCGCTTCCGGCCGTAATTCAGTCTATGGTCCGGAGTGAGAGGTCGTGAAACGCCGTCGCCTCCTTCTGTGAGGAAGTGATTTCCATCGAGGAGGCGGTGGAGCAGGAGAGGAAGCGTTTAAAACCTTTCCCCAACCGCAAAACCGGGCGCCGGAGCGTACGAGATGACCTCCAGCCACCCTGAGGTTTGACCTGGGGGTGGTGGGCTTCATGGACTTGCCCACCATCCGATCAGCGCCAGGTCCGAGAGGCGGCGTGCTTGTTCCCACGCGCGCCTCTGTGTCGTGTCCGTCTTCCCTTTAGGGGGCGGACAGTAGGGCTTTTAAGTGAGTAGTGCCTATAGGGTAGATCTTGTCGTGTAGTGGCCTGTCGTTTCATATGGCGGGCCGAAACCTCGGCGGGATCGCGACTGCATGTGTAAATGATTCCCGCAGCCCCGTCGATAGCGGTTTTGTCGAGGACCACCATGGTAGGTATAGTCGGTATTCCGGGAGGTCCATTATCATCATTTCAACATCTTTATTTTACCCCGGTGAGTCCGACATAACCCCTCCGCCTGGCCCCGCGGAGAGGTATGCGTCAAAGCAAACCGCCAAGTTAAAAAAAAACCGCCATCGGTTTAGAACATTACTCAATTGCCACTTTGGCATATTGCCAGTCTCCATGCTGCAATTAAGAATTTCCTCATGAAAGAACTAAATGATACTTTGCCACATCAAAATCTAAATAAACCTCACTGTTTGACCATAAACATAAGCGGAACCTTATGCCAAGGCACCAACATACATAGTTAACGAAAAGTCAGTCTTTTTCTACATATAATAATTATTAAAACAGCTGAGACTTCCTAATTTAAAGACATAAATACATATCTCAGTAATATATTTATCATTACATTGTTCTACATCTTTATTATCTCACTTTAGTCGGGGTATATTTAGGGATATATGTATTTTATGGCATCAATATCGGTGGAATCTGGAAATCAAATTACTTGCGAAACGACCTTTCAGTTGATAAAGGCAATAGGATAACATAAACGTATAATTGCCGAGTCACGTACGACACCCATGAGACTACCTGTGTATGGGCAATACAACCATAACCGTAACCCTTACTCGAAATATGACACTTTAAATAACATAATTTATAATCCTCGATATGCCAACTGTGTACGAGTAACGCTGTTAACCATATTGAGAAATAAATAATGATAAAAACATTATTTCTGGACATAGGCAACCGTGCGCTGAATGGACGAATTAAGTACTGATTGTTAGATCTAGGGATTTATTCCAATATGGCAATATAGGCTTTCTTCGTAAAAAATCTAGTGATAGATAACAACGTGACGTCGCCATTTTGCAGGTCAAGCTAAAGCATATTATTATGCTGTCCTAATAAACACTACCTTGACCTTTGTGACCATCAGTTATCATGCGTTAAAGAACAATTACTTCATTTACAAAGTATTAAAGGCATTACCTTACACCAAGAGAAAATAGAGTGAAATGGACATCTTAATTCCATTAATAATAACATCCAATTTACTATGGAATTAGAGGCAAATAATTCATTAGCTTTCTTAGATGTACTTGTCATCAGGAATCCTGATCATACTTTGAGCCACACTGTATATAGGAAAAAGACCCATACAAATAGGTACTTAAACGATGAATCTCACCACCATCCTAAACAGTTAGCTACCGTGGGAATGTCTTTGTTTCAGAGAGCCCATGGGATCTGTGACAAGAAACACCTGGACGCCGAGCTTCAACATGTCAAGCAAGTACTGCAAGACAACAAGCTCCAACAGCCGCGCCGCTGTCACAGATCCCGAGAAAAGCCAGCCACAGGCGAGCGCCAGCCTGCTATACTGCCTTATGTAAGGGGTGTCACTGACAAGATTGGCTACATCTTGAAGCGAGCTTCAATCAACACATACTTCAAGCCGCCAACGAAGATAAGTCAATTTTTACCATCCGTCAAGTGCCAACTACCTTTACAAGATGCAGGGGTCTATAAAATAGATTGTGACTGCGGACTCTCATACATTGGTCAAACCAAGAGAAACATAGGCACCCGCATAAAAGAACACATAGCTGATGTAAAACACCAACGCTCGTTGAAGTCTGCTGTGTGTGAACATGTGCAACAGGGGACCAACCACTACCTGAGATTTGACAAACCACAGATTCTCGCTAAAGAACACCGATTCCTACCAAGGATGCTTCGCGAGGCTATTGAAATCAAAAAACATCCTAATTTTAATAGAGAAGATGGTTGGAATGTACCACCAGCTTGGGATCCAGTAATAAAAATAGTCAAACCCAAGAAGAAGCAAACCACAGCTGGACTTCATGATACTTTGAGCTCATTCTGCGTAAATAGAAACACCAATGATTAAATTATGTTCGGGTACTTTGAAATAACTACACTGGAACATTGAGACAACTGCCATCTTAGTCTCCCCGTGACCATGGCTACTGAAAAGCAACCGAAACGTCGGGGAAAGTGTAAAAGTAAAAATAAATTAAGTAAATCTAAATAGTTTAATAATAATTTAATTAGCTTAAAAATTAGTAAAGTTTAATAGTAGTAGTAGTGAAACAATTTTCAAAATTTTGTAATAAAGTGTCAAATAAACAACGCGATAAAATCCGTATATAGCAGTTTAATTTCAATGAATAATATTCGCGTAAATAGAAGACAATATTATGAAATGGACATTGTTAAAGAAGGCCTAATCCAATGTATTTAAGTATAGCTTGAAATGATAAATGTATATAAATCATTCTGATGGCTGAGGAGTACAATCATACCAAAAGCAATCTTACACATAAATACACATTAGTATATAAAAAAGCTCAGTGGGGAGACCAACTGACTGCAATGCAGAGGGTCTCGGGTTCGAACCCACGTCGCGCACTTCAGACTTTCGGAAGTTATATGTCTTTTCGAAATTATGTGCGTATTGATTGACAATTATTGCCTGCTCCGTGCCTCGGAGAGCACGTTAAGTCGTCGGTCCCGGCTGCCATGAACATCTATGGCAGTCGTTATTGGGGAAGTCAGTGCCCTATAATACCCTGACACTGGTCTAGCCTTAGGGTATCGTTAGCCTTCGGGTTGCAAAGGTCAGGTGGCAGCCGCTTCGTGTAAAAACTGATATCCAGTCAAATCCGGTTAGACTAGAAAAGCCGAACCAAAGTGACTTGGGAATAATAAAGGCTCAGGGAGAAGAAGTATATAAATAGTAATAATTTTATTTCGTTTTCTTTTATATCAATGGTTATTGATTTCTCTTAAATATAATTAACTAGCTTTTGCCTGCAGCCTTCCTCGGAAACTATACTTTTCCGGGACAAATGGTAACTTTTCTATACCCCTGACAACGTATATGCGAAATTTTATGATAAGTGGTAAAGGCGTGAAAGCGTAACAAACAAACAAACTGCTGCATTTATAATATTAGTTAGGATTACACAGTATTGTGTTACATTAGTATTTAAACGTGCTGTTAAGCCAATATTAGGTAACTGTATCTGCAATTTCATTTTTGTGTCTCGTATATTATTTCAGTGCATTATAAAAACCAAAATTCATCAGCATTGCAGTTGTACCAGCGTAAATGAAAATTACACCTAGAGAACATTCGACGCTATTCAGCCATTAAAAAATACAGCCTGCACAGCCTCCGTGCGGCCATAACACTTGTAATTAAGTACGTCATCAACACAATGACTCTACCACTCTACAGATAGAGTCGTCTCCCCAGGGCGTCGTGGCCGATGACTAAGGGATACGAATGGTTGGACTCTACATTCGTGTATATAGATAAATATTGTGACAGTGGGCCGCTTTCACAGCGTTGCAGAGGTTTGGCTATTATAAGCTTTATGAATTTAAATAAAGTCATGTTGCATAATTATCTATTATACCAACAAATATCGTAGTTTAGGGTATGCTCCTTTGCCACGTTTGATGTATAAGGTAGAGCTCGAATATGTCAATGGATTTTATAAATTAAGAATTCTCGCAATTATTCTGCATTTTTGAACTGTGATTAAATAAGCTATCTTGTAACTATTACTCCAAATCCTAACTAATTTTATAAATGTGAATGTTCGTTTGTTACGCTTACACGCCTTAATTAATCGACCGATGATCATGAAATTTCACATACACGTTGTCAGAAATACAGAAAAGGATACAAGTAAAGAAAAATACTGTTACTTATCTAATCAAACCTACATTTACACGAGCGAAGCCGTGGGCAAAATGTAGCATAATATAAAACAATGTTAATTACATGTGATCGTCAATTCAGTGCTGGTGTTCCTCCAGTCAGAAAATTCCAGTTTTAGCAAGTCAAGTACTCCGCTTTACCTCTATCTACGATATCCTATTCTACAACACAGCACATTTAAGAAAAGAAGAAGGGCTCGATGACGTTGTGGTTTGTGTAACCGACTGCCACGCCTGAGCTCGCGGGTTCGATTCCCGTACATGTCAAACATTTGTGTGCATGAACATGGATGTTTGTCTTAGTCTGGGTGTTTCTATGTATAATATGTGTGTATTTACAAAAAAAAATTATATATATATGTCTATCCATTGTCTAGTACCTATAGTACAAGCTCTGCTTAGTTTGGGCTAAGTAGTATTGTGTATTTGTGATAGTATATTATTATTATATTGTATTCTAAATACATACATACAAAGACTCATGCCTATATTCTCAAAAGGAAAGGCAGAAGGGTATTATCATGAATTCAGGTCACACGTTATTTAGTAGTTAGGCGAGGCTACTACTGTCTACCGGGCACAGTTTTAGACTCCATTCTGCTTCTGAGAATTTAGGGGCAGAAAACCCCAATAACACTGTCCAACGCGGGTATTAAATTCTGATGCACAGCAGTCGCAATCAATCCCTATACGCCACCTAGGCAGCCTCTCCTAAATAATTTACAATTAAATACATGAACAATTTCTATTTACACCACAAGAAACTGTTCACACGCATGAAAGATTTAAATTAAAAACTTATATAAAATCACGAGTTTGAAAGAAATATGTGTCAGTTCTGTCAGTTCGCGAGACTCTCGCATAATGGCGCGAGTTTTTGCGTGTCATAGCGGTACGCTGTTCACGACATCCGGCGATCATCAATCAACACCAGATGTAATTTAGTATCAACTTCACCGATTTTTATTTTAACTTAAAGTTTGTGATTTTGCATAACAGATTTATGTAATTAATTAGCTGTTACTAACAAATTTTCCAAGTTTTTACATGAGCCTACGGAAAAGTCTCTTCTGCAATGCCTTAAAACTTGTTGAATAAGAATCTATTTCTACTTTTCCCTTTTCAGAAGTTTTAAGACATCTGCATGACAAATTTCATCATAATGTGGTCACTATTGATGCGTACTTGTCCCTGGTTTAGCATGACTATTCAGTCGTGCTGAACCAGGAACAAGTAGGCGTTTTTGATATAGACAGCTCCAGTTAGCATTATCTCTAATAACTGGAACTATTGGTATTAAATAAATATAAATCACTATTGTTAATTATTCCTTTGTTTTCTTTTCTTTTCTTTAACTGCTTTAAATAAAAAGAAAGAAAGAGAAGAGCATCATCAACAATAGTGAGTGAAGTTGAAGAAGTGTATATTTTTATCGACCATCACTGTTTGCTTGGAGCTGAATTGATCATCAGAACATGGTATATAATAGGAACACTGTAAGTGTTCCTGTTGTATACCATTATATCTGATCAAAAATAAAAGTCATCCCATTTTACTTTAGATTATTAATGCTCGTAATTAAATATTTCTTTATGTATACTTTCCTATTCCCAGTTCTCTTGCTCACTCAAGACAGTTTCCTGCCTAAAGGAAATTAAAAACGATTAGCACCAGTTGAAGCCGTTTTCTACCATATTAATGTAGGCCCTTTTCAACACTTCCTACTCACTTTTATTTTGAACGTTTTGATTCTAATGTCTCTTCATCTGGACCATAATGTTTTGCCCTCAGAATTGTTCTAATAACCTTTGCAAAATGCACCTTAAATTTTTATAATCATAAAATTTAATAGCTATACCATATAATAAAACATCACTTTTATATCAACATCTTGTATCGAATAAAATACCGACAGCACAAATGAAAGAGGTAGTTAACATTTTATGTCGGCTGACAATTAAGATAATAACGAAAGCATCTGAAGAATTATGGAAAATAATAACTCGGAATAAGCCGTTGATAAAACCTATTGAGATCTGTAAGCAACGGATTGGTAGCTCAATACAACAACAAACAGAGAAGAAAGGAAAAAGAGAAAACATAAACCTGTATGCAACAAGTAAAAAGATTCAAATGAAAACAGAGCATGGAGACGCGTGGCAATTGATTTAACGAACAGAGCAGCCCTCTTAAATGAATGACGAAGAAATAAAAGGAAAAGGCAATTGTGACTCGTCACAATACAAACAATTTACACAACAACAGAATTGGACGTCATTATTCAAATTATCTCAAGCCGCTCATAACGAACCGATCCAACACTACTTGCGAACTCAAAAGTTGAGTCTTGAAAGTCCTCAGCTTACTTCGTAGCTATCACGAGTAAATTCTTCAAAATGTCCAAGTATATTTACATAAAACAAAAGAATAATAAGCACAAGTTTGTTTTTTAATGATAAGACCTTGTAGAACATTCGAGACTTGCGAATTAGCCACTTTGTTTAGTTTCTCTTGAAAGCCTAAAGCCAAGTTAAAAACTTTGAATTTAATCAATTTTCTGCTTAATTGTTACATGTTTAGTAACTGCTACTTAATTGTTACAAGTAGCATTTGACTTTATAATTATCGGTTGTATAATGAAAATCTTGAATACGTAACGAATGTTTGTGGTACTCAGAGAATAATATTTCTCTTTGCAATCAAACGACGCTGTTGGTTGATGTTACTTTGGTTAGAGGCTAGATTATAAGATATGAGGCTCTCATCATTTTGGAAATTTTCTTTTATATCAAGGCTACAATAGTTTATGACAATATAGAAATACGCGTGATTGTACTGAAGCCTTTGCAATTAGAATGAACGCTTCATTTAAACAAAATTATATATCACAAATTTATGCTTATTCTTTGGAATTTAATATTTCTGGCGAAGTAATATTCTTTGGTTCTGTTTTAAATTAATGTCAGTGAAATTAATGAACCACACAAAAATGACAAGATATTTCGTGACAAATTATATCTACGCTTAAAATTTGTCACAGTCTACGTGACACATGTCACATGAATATTTTAGCTCTTTGTGATTTCTTTATAACATAATAATATGCTTGCGTGTTTACGCTTCGAGGGTGACACAATAACACTTAATATAAGACCTAACCATTAGTCCGAATGTCTTTCTTTGCTTTACTGGAAAAACAACTTTAATGCCTCAATGTTAAGTGTGACAATTATGTGTTTTGTGCGCTTCATAAGTCACGAGGAATGGAGGCCTGCCTGACCGTTGGTAAGGTTAGATCGACACGTGTAGCCTAGCTGTAATCAAGACCTAAAGTGATCTATATAATGTGGTGTGATAATCTAACTCATTACGACGTCTGGTGCCTTTGGTTATTTGTAGAATTACATTAGCAGAGTTTAGTGTATGCTTCGTCTGAATATTTTAAGGAATTAAATAAAAATGCCATATCAGACACAAGAATAAGCTTATTCAGTAGTTGCAGTTAATTTATATGGTTAAATGGTGGTAAATTTAATATTAATGTTATAATTATTTCAGCTTGTTAGTAACAGTTTCATAGTTGAAATTTATTAAATAACAATTACATGCACATATAAACAAAAAAGCACAGACATTGAAAAAAAAAGAAAACTGTCGCGAGAATCCCATCCTATAGTACCAATTAGTGCAAGTTTTATTAAAATAACAAAAGGGCTCTCTTATGCAAGAGCTGACTGATGGTACCAATTACTTTATTTTATTTGTTTTGTCTACTTTCAATCTATATCACTACTCTAAAATAATATACATGACATAAATAAATTTCAGACACATTAACCAATTATAGTCTAAGCGGTACTTATACATACTCATGTGACAGAATACTATTTAATTAATAATATTTAGTAGAGATCAATAACAATACGGTTTGGAAGAAAAAGAAACAATATAAAAAATATTTTAGGTAATGTATTACAGTATTAACAGTATGTATTTTATTTACAGTATTTATAACCAGTAAACAAATATAATTGCTACAAAATTATTAAGGTAATTCTAACATTTTGTTTAGATAGATTGCTATCGCTATCGGTGATGCCAACTATATTATTAGAGTAATAGTGTCGTTAGAAGGCTCTGTTATAAACGAATAATTACTATGCCTATAATGCTGAATACGAGGTGTTGGCTTTCAAATATATGCTTGTTTTAAAAGAGTATTATGATTGAATATTAGACTTACTGACAGTAATCGACTAATTTGTACTTTTTGTTATTGTGCAGATTTTCAGATATTAGATGGATATTCATTTTGGTCTTTAAAGGAACTAAGGCAAACTAACTAAGCACTGATATTTGAAGTACATAAGTCTTACTTTGTGTCCAAAATGAATATATGATTTTTTTACTTTGACTAAAAGATTTATGTTGTGTGTCGAACAACGGAGGTCTTTTATGTCAAGATGATTTTATTGTAAAGTTTGATTTCTCTTTTCAAGTGTTGTTTTAAAATTAATTTATTATTTACCAGCCAGTCTACCAATGTTTCATATCACGTTATCGTTTATGATAAATATTGGCAATAAAATATTCCGTCGAACTGAATAATACATAACGCATTGTTGTTTCTCGTATGAAAGCAATTACACTGAGCGTCATAATTGTTGTATTAATATTTGATATGGTTCGATTGCTTTAATTAAATTTTATCTTGTGATATTTTGACACGATATGATATTGAAAATAGTAAAATAAAAAAAAGCATACATCGCACGTATCTTTTTTTTTATGAAGCGAGTATATAGTATGTGTATGGCTGCTAATACAAGTTTTCATAAGCTATGATAAACATTTGATTAAGGATAAATGTATGTTAGCTAATTTAATGGTTTTAACAGCACAACAAAATAAAAGCACACTACTCAGTCACATTAAGTATACTTCCATTAATACTACATAAACATATAATAGGCGCCTGCGTCAGTAGTGCAGCAGCAGTCAATGGTTGAGGTGTCCTGTTCTATTTCTGAATTGGGCAATGCATTTTTGCTACGAATATGGCTGTATAATCACAATTGCAGTAGAAATTCTAGTAGTTTGGTAGATAGCCCGCAAAGGTCTCGCTTCTAATTCATTTAAGCCCATAGCCATAGCTGGTAAATGATTTAATTGTAATTAATATCTTTAATAGGTGGCGAAATTTGGGTGTAGTACACCCCTGCTTAACAGTTCAGGGATGTAGGCGTAGGTCTAGGCGTGTATGTATGTAAAAGTGACGGTATCAATTAATCTATAATAGCTCACAGACACTGACAAGTTTTACTATACTTGTCAGTGTCAGTGAGCTATATATTTAATCATGAGCCAATTAATAACGAATATCTAATTACGTCATAATAATTTTATTACATGATTTTCCCAAAGTTAAAGTCACTATGTTGTGCAAAAGACCACATCTATAATGATATTAAGTGCCGATATCGTTCAAGACAACCAAAAAGCTCGTCAAGCATTTTTCTCTTCCACGTGAACGACCAAATCGAATTTGAAACCGCGCACAAAGGTCTTAAGACATCGGCCAAACGAGGAACAAAGCTCGGATCCTTCGCCAGTTAATATTTGGCTATGAATAGTTAACGATCGGGGAGTGAAAAGGGAGGCTGGTGAGGCGCTGTAGGTGGTGAGGTAGCCCACTTGCGAGGCTTCGCAGATGACCCACTTGTGGGGAAACTCGCGGGATAGGTCAAGTCATTTGTATTTGTGGAATAGTTCGATGTAGTTCCAGGCAAAATTGGTAAGAGAAACTAATATAGATTTGAACTGTTTATATTTTGCATCTAGCCATTGATAGTCTAGTTTTCATGAATATTGCTGCTGTAATGATAGATCTACTACAATATTTAAATTACCTATATCGACCAACGAAGCTTTGCGCAATTGCGATGCGTTTATCAATACATTGCTTTGCTCTTGCCATCTTGTGAATCTTTCAAAAAGTAAACATTACTGATAGGTGTTGTCAATTTATATAATATACATAATATTAACTGTTGCAAAAATGCCTCTGTATTCATTTTTTAGAATCTATGATATATTATAAATGTAATTTAGTTTATACTGTTACATTAGATAGGTATAGTGCTTGAAATAAATTATAGTAGTCGTAGCTAAAACAATTTATGATAAGAATATGCTTGTATAAAAAAAAGGTATCATTTTAACACTGAACATACTGCATCACAAATCAAATCGCACTTAAATATAAATATGAAGTTATGTGAGGTTGTTTGGATATTTACATACATACATAGATTTACATCTGTTTCCCAGAGGGGTAGGCAAAGACAACAGGTTTCCATTTGCTACGATCCTGACACACTTCTCTAGCTTCTTTCACTATCATCACATTCTTCAGATACGCTCGCTGGTTTAAGGTGATCTTAACCTGGCCTTTATCCAGAACATATCCGATCTGATTGAAAAACGTTTGCCTATGTCTTCCTCTTGTGGCTGTTCCATTCACACTAGCCTTATAAACTTTCTTAGTCAGTCTTTTCTCGTCCATTCTTTCTACATGCGCAATCCAGATTAACATACCCTTTTCTATTCTTGACACTATCTCCACTTTTATGTTTATATATTTGTTATCTTGTTTTACGAAAAAGTGTTCGTAAAACGTTTAATGAATTTAATTGAAACTTCGTACACAGAAAGCCCATGGCTTAGATAAGCACATAAGATGTTATCTTAAGTTATCCTGGTACGCGTCTTCGTGGGATTGACGCGAGCAAAGCTGCGGGCAAAAGATAGTTTTTCTACAACACGCAAGAGGGTTTTCAGAAAATATATTACATCAGTACTTGTAATATGCTGAAAGCTTGAACTAGTACTAAAAGAGCACATATATTTTATTTGAAGTTTTGCTATTGAAGTGTTTAACAATACATAATATTTTCGTAGCAAATATTTTATTTCATCGTAGATCGTCTACGAAATATCGTAGACGGTATTTGAATCAAAACATTTTATATTCACAAATATAGCATGTTTTGATTCAAACCGTAGCAACATTCGAAAATATTTATAATGGAAAAGAATATCAAAGAATGAGTGTCATAGCTTCGCTTTAAATTTGAAAGCTTGTTTGAAACTAATTTATGATTGAATTATGTAAAAGATAAAAAAATATACTAGTACTTAGACTCTATCATGTATTCTCCCAAAGAAGAAATTATAAATCATCCACATTTGATCAAGTAGAAATGCTATGCAGTCTATCAGCCATACATCGAAAATCTGTACTGCTATTGTAATTTTTGTACTAAAACACTTATAACATTTTCCCGATCCAAAAATTGCAACTAGTACGTCGGGATCGGTCGGTTTTTATCACTAACACAACAAAAACACAGAACCAACAAACCAGTCAAAATGCAAAATAATTATGGATATAGTAATTTAGTTGGAAATTACATTTTTGAGCCGTTTGGGGTGTAAAACCCTAGGTTCATGGGGTCCGAGCGCTCGTATTTTGTACAGGGAGATCGCAAAACGCCTGATCGACGTTTCGCGTGATGAGAAGGCTGGTCTTTTCATAGCCCAAAGAATCAGCATTGCCATTCAACGTGGCAATGCTGCCAGTCTTCTGGGCACGTTACCAGTTGACAGCGATGCTGAAGAATTCTACGACGCCTAAACCATTCTTGTAAATATTTAGTATTATAATTATTTGTGTTTTTTTAATTATGTTATCTTTTTTAGTACATTTGTAAATATAGGTTATTAGATTATTTCATTAAATTAGTAAATAATAATAATAATAGTTTATTAGCAACAAAAAAAGGATTCAGAGCTGTATGCATCATCATATTTAAATAAATGAAATAAGTCGGGTACATCTGAGGTATACAAAGTGAGCAATGTCCCCCGAGCTAGGAAATTCCTGTGTTACGGGGGACATCCCTCCATCCTGTGTAATGTCATGGAAATACAAAAATAATTTTGACTATATACAGAGTTGTTGATGCAAAATGCGAGTACGATGCTGTGCTTAGTAAACTAATTTCGAAACAAAATTCAAGTAGACTAATTTAGTGAAATTTAAAGAAGAAAAACAATAAATAATAAATTAAATAATTAAAGGAAATGTCATCTTCTTCCTCACTATTTTATATTTGTGTTTTGTTTTAAGTACGAGTGTGTATGTGTGTGAGTTGTGCGCGTGTTTTGTGTATGTGTATGTGTGTATGTATGTGTATGTGTGTATGTATAAATGCCTGCATGAGTATGTGTCTGTATATAATAGTGTCTGTAGGGTATGTGTATGCGTGTTTCGGGTTACGTGTAGGGACGTTTTTTTTAATAAATGACAAAAATAAAAACATATGTATTATTTTCACTGTTTTAGTAGCTTACACATTGTTTGGGTATTTAATATCAAACATGGGTGCACATGCGATATATACATACATAATCTCACGCTTGTATCTCGGAAGAGGGAGGTGGCAGTGTATGAGACTCACATTTTGTCAGCTTTATTTTCAAGTAAGACTCCAAAGCTTGGAGCATCGTCGTAGCGTTGCCAGTCTCTCGGTTTTCTATCGGATACATTTCGGAGAGAGTGCAGAGGAACTGCATAATTTGATTTCTCCTTCCTCATTCTAACCTAACCTAACCAGCGATACAGGTACATGGTAGATATACCACATTTATGCACGAAGCGCTTTGCTTCCACTTTTATAATGCGTACCGCAAAGGAGTGAAACTCGCTACCTAAGTTTGTGTTGCCCGATGAGTGCAATCTGGGTGTCTTCAAGTCGCGAGTGAATAGATATCTTCTAGGCAAGCGTGCTCCATCGTCGACAGCATCGTCACTTTACAACAGGTGAGATTGCGGTCAAACGCAAACCTTATAAGAAATAAAAAAGTCTTATGTAACACAGGGCGAGGCTTTATGAGGTATGCCGAGCAAAGAGTTCCAGATATGCTTGACCAGCAACCCAATAACAATCTGGTTGACCTGGGATTTGTAGCCACCTTATGCATAGCAGTCGCAATATATATATATCGCATAATAGTTATAAAGAATTATAGCTTTATGACCAAAATTTTTATTTTTAAAACTGGTACCCTTATTTTATTTATGGTGAAATAAACTTTATTATTATTATTATTATCCTCTACCGCTGCCCCATCGAGGCAGTGATGTG
Organism: Catocala fraxini; assembly: GCA_930367265.1. Lineage (NCBI taxonomy): Eukaryota > Metazoa > Arthropoda > Insecta > Lepidoptera > Erebidae > Catocala > Catocala fraxini. The sequence goes on from OV884047.1 coordinate 20,386,984, forward strand.
TTGACGTGTATAGACATTATGTTAAAAATATACAATATGTTCATGTGTACGATTAGCATACTACTAGAAAAAATCTAAAGAAATTAGCTGGAGCAGAGATTACCATACATATTTTTCAGAAAAAATGTTTTCCTCACACGAACAACTGAATATATTTCCAAGGCAGCACTGCGCCAGAGAAGGCTTACAACAAAGATTTGATCACAGCATCATTTATCCATACGACACCCGGCTCCGGCGCGCATTTAGTTGAAATATAAACGTCATATCGTTGTCCCGGGCCGTGCATTGAATACGGAGACTAAAGCCGGAACCACAACATGTTTTATTTTTGCGTGTTACATTTTTTATATTTGCTTTCGTGTGTCGTATTATTTTAGAGCACAATCGCCTTTAACTTTTATTTTAGTTTAGTTCTTTTTAAATTTGGAGCTTATATTAAAATAGTACTACTATTCATATTATTAGTAACAATATCTATTAATTTAAATTTAATATTTATATAAGGCCGAATAGCTAAAAATATACACTTTAGGTATATAATTATACTTATGATGATTACGTCCCAACAAAACACTCCCAGTTCTCTTAAAGCTATTTACTTCTATCTAAACAATTTGTTATTTGCAACATTTTAGTGTAGTAGAACCTCGCTGATTTCAGCATGAATGGGCCTGCTCGACCGGGGAAGGACGGGTAGTCCTAGTCTCACAGAATGTCGATGTGAAATAGCAATATTCCATGAGAGAGAGTGCCGGAGGCCCAATTACCCTTTTTCCCCCTTCCCGCTCCTTCTCCTTCCCACTTCATCCTTTCCTATAGGGTCAGCAACGCGCAAGTGATGTCTCTGGTATTGCAGACGTCCATAGGCTACGGTGACCATTTACCATCAGGTCGGCCGTAAGCTTGTTTGCCAGCTTAGTTGTGTAAAAAAAAACTTTATTAAAAACTATGCGTGCTATAATTTACACCTCCCGACAAAACAAAATTAACAACTTAAAAAAAAGAATTCTGTAGTGTGGTACAAGCTTTACCCGGGAATGACAGCTAATAAACGAGCACATCCTTATGGAAGTGTGATCCCGGTCCGGACTCAAATCACGTCCCTAGTCCCGATACATTCATTATTGGAAACGTGTGTGTAATAGTTTAAATATGCGAAGCTTGCAATATTCATTATGCAGGACTATTCGATTATTTACGATCAACATTTGCCATTTAAATTTTAAATTAAATGGAGAAATGTTTAACTATATTCATATACAGAATGTCCGGTAATTATTGGATAACTTTGAAATGTCTTATAGCAGAATAAATGACAGTTCAGAAAAAAATATGAAAAAAATCTATCCTATTTTAAAAGTTCAATAGCTAGCCTATATATCCTTTTGACTATCTATCTGTTAGCATAATTATTAGCATATTATTTAATGTTTCAGATGAATATTTTAAAATTTTGATTGGTAAGTATTTTTGGTATTTTTTTTATGGTATAGGAGGCAAACAATCAGACGGATCGCCTGATGGTAAGCGATTACCACCGCCCATGGACACCTGCAACACCAGAGGAGTCACAAGTGCGTTGCCAGCCTTTTATATTTCTCCTCACCCCATAAAGGGGAAGGGTTGGGCCTCCGGTACCCTCATTCACTCGACAAAACACAACGCAAGCGCTATTTCACGCTGGTTTTCTATGAGGCCGTAGTATCACTCCGGTCGAGCCGGCCCATTCGTGACGAAGAGTGGCTCTCCCACGTTATAAATATTTGCAATGAAAAGAGAAGAATGCGCTTAAGCGTGAATGTTTCATAAAATTGATATTAATTCGGGTACTACACATTCATGTGAAGAAGATTGGTAGAGCGACAGTGAAAACACAGGAGCATAAGAATAATAAAATTATCAAGTTATTTAATAATTATTTTCGTATTTATATTTTAATTACAAGATTAGTAGCCCACTTACAAAATACATATATGAACAGCGTTCTATCTCAAAGTGAGGTAAATAAGTAGATCGTTTTGAGTTAATATAGTGTAACTGCTACAAGTGCGGCGGAAAGGTTCCGTAGCGGAAGGCTAGACCATTTGTCAGGCTTCAGGCTTTTAGCTGTCCTTGTGAACCTTCGTATATATTCACGTAGTTCCGCCAGCTCGTATATTCGGCGAGCGGGCGATAGCTTAATGTGTTACTCGGGACGTATGGCTATATATCCACTGATTTAATAAGGTCAACATAGAACAATCAAAGTCCGGCAGCTTTTAGTTACCCGTATGCAAGCAATCTGTATAAATAACATCAAGTGAATAAAAGTTTCATATAATGCTCAACTGAATGAATGAAGGTGAGAAACAAATCAAAAATTTATAAAAGAATGGGATCCTCACCGGACTATTGGAAAAGTGAAAATAAGCCTATTTACCCAAAACTTTGATTAAAATTAAACAGTGCTACAACTCTACATACAAACACAAAAATATTATGTATAAGTTTTCACTTAATATCCAATGAGAACTATTTTCATAGAAATGCTGGATCTGCCTCTGTTTATTAGTATTTGACGGATATAATAATATCACGAAGCGTTAATATAGTATCAAGGCTTTGCAGTATTATTTTTACTGCCAAATAAACAGCAGGTCCACCATGAAAATGTCTATCCGTAAACTTCATTACGAACGAAAAAGGAATACAAAGAATTTTCTTCTGATTTCTTTCTTTCAAAATGACGTTACTCCGTTGTTCGGACTATTTCATGAAATGTTTTAGGAGAATCAAGAGGTTACATACTGAAATTCAGGACAAAATTCGGCATAAATGTGTTTCTCGGTACGAACAGCCGGCGCGAAACTTCGGCAATTACAGTTTTAAGTAGGCCTACAGATTTCTTAGAAACGAGCATAATTCTGTTTATACTTTTACAGGATTATATAATTATTTATTATTATCAAAGCATAGCCGTGAGGTAACTCTTACTAAGAATTACGCTTAACATATTTTATTAGTCTCGTTATTATAGCTCCATAATACAAATTCGTTTAACACAAATCTCATGAAAAACATTCTCATAAGGCGTATAAAAAAGAAAAGACAATGATGCGATTTTTTATTTAAAAACTAAACTCAACAGCCCTTCAAAGTAAAAATAACCAAAATATTCAACAATAAAAGTTAAAAGAGATTATGTACAGTCAAACCTAACCAGAAAGTAAAGTACCAAGATTCTAAAAAATATGCATTAGCATGAGGTCTCATTAGGTCAGCCTACTCCGGGGTTGAGCAAACTGGTATACAATTTTCTGTGCAAAAATTCTCAGTAACAGCACGGAGTCTGACACTGTGTTTGGTAGACGGCAATGATCTCGATCTTTTTTGCTCACGACCGATTAACATACCTGGTGACATGTTAGTGTAATGGACCTATGCTTGACCTTTCTTAAAGATTGGAGTGTATTCTCTACGGCTGCTCTACTAAGACAGTGTTATTTTTTTGTCAAGAATGTATCAGGTATAGTATCGCTAAAAATAGAACTTTGTCCTCTCTCGAGTGTTGTACGCGTACAAGGAGAATAATAAACTGCGTCTAGATCGTCAGAGACCTTTTGCTCGACTGTGTTTCTTTCTCCTCTTACAGAATATTTAAGCAATGTATCATACGTGGGACACAAGGCAAAGGCTTGGCCGGCTGTAAGAGTAACGATCATTAAGCAACGTTTTACTGTCAATCTGATAGTAGGGTATAGACAATTATATCATTGATAGCATCTTTGATGCGTTAGTTGCTTCATACAATTTAAGCAACTCTAATGTCTGAGGTCCTCTAGACCGAATATTGACCATGGCTCACGATCTAAACGGAGACTGTTACTGCGTAGAAGATATTACACTGCACTAACTCCGGATTACCTGCCCTCACTTGAACTTCATGCACAGCAGTCGCATTCACTATGACTATATGAGCATAGAACAGTGACCTTATGGCTGAAGGCGTAGAGATCGTTTCTAAGATGTGCTAGTTCTACTCACAGCAGGAACATGGCATGGCATAATTATAATTATTATATTATATAAGATGCACATATTAAAGTAGTTGATATTAGATTATTAAAACTATTTCGAAGACAATATTGAAAGCGATTAATGAAATAATTGTAATTAATTTAAGGATACCGACTTTGGTTTGTTCTTGAAAATAAGAGATGTCTATAAAAAAATGTAGAGTACAAAAGAAAACAGGCCTTTAGTCGCGTTACAGTTTCAGAAAGCCTGTTAATTAGTATCGCTCCAATTAGCGGTTATTTCATTAGGTACCTTTAGTTAGAGTTAAACAGTACAGCCTAATTATGAAAGTCGGTGGCACCAATATCCGGTACAAAGGCGGAATATTAAATAGAGTTCTTTGTCACGTGACAGCGGGTTTGGTATGTATTCTTTGCGAACAATCATAAAACGATAGGCGAAGGCTCTACTATATTAATTTTTAAAAGTTATTTTATAAATTCACATGTGCCTTTACATATATCGGGTAAATACAGTATTATAAAGTCAATTATTAGGTATCAGTTTCAGTTCTCAAGTGAGGTGAAGTGATATTATGTCTTACCAAAAGAAAATTGTCAAGAGCCGTACAAAATCTGAATCTGTGTCCGGTAGACGTAAATACTTGCTCCTTATGGCGATTCGCATTTTATATAACTACCAAAGTCATACCTGCAGCCACATAAATTAATCAACGTTACTACTTTAGATCACATACAATCGAACTTAAAGCTTAATTTATACATAAACACTTGTGATGACAGAAAATGATAGATACAGTGTTCTTATAAAGGCAACGAATTGCATAGCCTTTATCGTACGTAATACTACCACTAGAATGCCACTTGACCAGCCACTCTGTTCATAACACGCACGCAATCAAATAAATTCCCTTTGATGTGGGGAACGCTTTGACGTCAATGTAAATTGTATTGGAAACTGGACCAATAGCCACAGCAATATACTATTTGAAAGCCTTTGCACTGTCGATATGTCAATAATGCACAGCCTGTCAGTAACAACGTTTCGTACTAACAACATTGCATGGCACTTGTAACCAATTTCGACGAAAATACCGATAAGTTGCATTTAATGTAGAAATTTTAAATGCACGGATGATGCAGTGGTTAAAGTGGTTGGCTCGCCAGTGCTGCTGCGCCATGTTTTATACGCCAACCTACAGGAATTATATCTTTTTTACAAATTTTTTACCAGGCCTTTAGGTACGGTAAGAAATACCTGGTAAAATAACGCTATAATGTTCAAAACAGCTTATTTATTTAAACAAAACAAATTTTATCTGCTACTAAAACGGTAATTTATATCGTACTCACTCTTTCTGCAGAATTGAAGCTAACTTTTGCCAAATTTTATCAATTTCGTTTTAGTATTTCAGTTGTGAAGATTTGTTGAACAAATGGTATTTAAATTTTATCACGGATTACCACCGGCACCTGACAATGTATCCTCAGTTTCGACAGTGAGACCAATTTTTTGTCATTTTTATATTTACAATTCATTGTGTTTTACGACTTCGCCCAGACACAATTGTTTTTTTATTATATATGGAATCTCAGCATTTTCATACATTTATTAGACAAAAGCAAACCAATCGCTTTTATTATACCGCGTGATCAATATTCATTCCGCTTCATACATAGTAATAGATTTATTCCTAGATATAACCAATTAAATAAAAACTAGGCAATAAAATTTTGACTTCGAGGTAAAATTTAGATTTAAAAAACATTCAGAGTTCGAGGCGCGGCATTGGTGATCTACTAACGACAGTACCTACGTGACGTCGACCTTGACAACGCAAGAACCCTGAAAACCCTACACACAGAAGGCACACAACATAACTCACTTAAAAATAAATTACGGTTTGCGCAGCTGCTACTGGAAAAACAGCTCTGTGCGAGTTAGACGATGTAACCCTTCACGGGTTCCGTGGCCAGGATGCACGTTTTTGGTAAAAAAGTACAGGCGATTTGTTATTGGATTTTTCTGGCAAGATATTCTTAATAGCAGCGCGGGGCTGAGCTCGAAGGATATCAATAGGCTCATCCTTTGATATGTCCAATAAAAAACCGTAATTGCCGAAATGTGGCCCTTATACCTCGAAGAGGTAGGTGGTGACCTACGCCTTACGCAGAGGTTTAAGCTGTATAGCTGTGAGACTATATGCATGTATGTAAATATCAGATTTACAGCTAAAATTTATTTAAAATTACTATGATAAAATAAAACAATGTATCAACTTTTATTACTTAAGTTAACAGGAGTAAAACAAAAACACGATTGTTTAAACTGACGCCGGCAGTTAGAGAGAGGGAAATAAACTTATCTACCAAATGTCATCTCTATAGTGTCAATAGTCACCAGGTTTAATGGCTGTGGTGTACGGATGAACAGGAAGAAATTATGTGTTCCGTTATTGTCATTTAGCTACGAAACTCTAAAACTACCATAATTCACATATTTAAATGGATATTTATTATTTTAGTATTATTGACCCACAGCTTCGCCTGCGTGAATCCCAAGGAAATATATTACCGGGAGAAAAGTATACTAAGTATTCAGGACATAAACTATCTGTGGGCCAAGTTTCATGCAAATCCATACTACAGTTTATGTTTAATTGAATAACAAACGCCTTCACAAACTTTCGTATTTATTATATGTGTAGCTTTAGCTCTGGAATCGTTTCATAATTAAAATACTAAACAAGTTTGCAGCTAATTTATATGGGTCATAAAATAGCAAACGTTTTAACCGTATGCATGTAGATATCGGAATTATACATGACGTAGCCCTCGCGTAGCAGATGGTCTACAGTCACGCTACGACGTAGTATCGCTAGGATCAGTAGCAGTAATTTTACTTTATTATTGTCCTACCGCTACGGTCGAGTCGAGAGACGGAGTTTTCTTTAGACTGTTGGGGACTTTGTAGTGATTTGAGTTGCAAATTACTAGTTATTTTTAACATACTCTAATTCCTTTATATAAGAACACGTCGGTAGTGTAATGTGTGGGTGAACGCGTGTAACAGTTAAACCATTTTAGTAATATCAAGAACTCGATTACCCATCATCATTGGGTGGTAGAGATAGATTACTTGTAATTCTTCTACTTTTAAAGAAACTCTTCAGCTTTATAATATAAGTATAGATTAAGAAAATATAAATGTTTTAAAAGTATTTGAAATTTTACAAATACTCTCAAAATATTTATATTTTCTTAATCTATACTCATATTATAAAGCTGAAGAGTGTCTTTATTAGTTGGAACGAATTGAAAAATTATGTTAGTGTTTGATATCCCATTTATCGAGGAGGGCTATAGGCTACGTAACATCACGCTACGACTAATAGAAGCGGAGCATCAATGAAAAATGTTGCAAAAACAGTTGCGCGGGTCAACTAGTAACAAATATAAATAAATAAAGTTATTACCAATTTCAGTAAATCTTTTCGATTTGTTTCATACTGCTGTTGCCTTATATCAAAGGCGTTAGTTAGATAAAATCCGATGGCAGTTTGGTACTAAAACTGTAACATTAAGTACCATTTGAAGCATAGAGACTGCCAAAGCTAATACTAAACATTCATACATGTTTAGATGGATTTGAGAGCTTACTTATAGAAATTCAACTACCCAGAACCTCATCTCATACTACTTTGAGGACCCTCATTACGAACGTAGCCTTGACAAACACTTACTATATTTTTTACCATAATGGAACATATGTATAAGAAAAGTTTTGAACTAATAGTACTGATATCGCTGCCTGCATGCGACTGTTGTGCATGAGATTTTGAGTCATATTCCCAGATTGTAAAAAGTGATATTGGTTTTTCTGGCAAAGATTTCTCCGTAGTAACACGCAGTCCGATACTATATCCGACAGACAGCATTACTTTACTACGATTATCAAGATGTGATAATCGTAGTAAAGAAATGCTGTCTGTCGGATCTGATCACCTCTGCCTACCGTTGCCAGAATTTAGGTATGATACTATGCTTGTTCGTTATCCTAATTTGTATTTTAAATTCGAATATGAGTTAGTTTATTTGTTACGCTTTCACGCATTAATTACTCGACCGATTAACATGAAATTTCGCATACACGTTGTTAGGAGTATAGAATAGGACATGGGGTACTTTTTATCCAGGATAAGTATTGTTCCAGATGAATATAAATTAATTGACAAAATCTACATTAATGTAAGCGAAGCCGCGGGCAAAATCGAGTACAAGATAAATAGAAGGTTATAGAAATGTGACGGTAATCAATTTGTACTGCTTTATAAATAAAAGTGGTTACGATATAATTACATACTGTAGCTGGATTCCAGCCTGAATATATGACCCGGTTAAGTTAGACGCCTCCAGTCAATCAAACACACCTGAAGCCTTCCAAACTAAAATCTTAAATGTTTTCAATCGGATTAACTAAATTTACTGAACTGTGAGAGATTATGTAATATCATATGTGTCATGAAGTTGACGAAATATCAAATTAAAAAGGCATCAGATCGTTTTATTTATGAAAATGTGTCTTTCTTGAGATACAAATAAAACAACATACCTATTATTTTTACTATACAGAGAGAAAAATTAGTTTGATATACATATAGAAACGTTTTCGACGTAAACTGGTATTTTATGTAACACTATATTAGATGGAGAACAATTTTAAAACCGTTTCTAAACATACTGATCCGAAGGTCATGAATCCGAAGGTTATAAATCTATCAGCACGAAGACGAAAAAACAATAGATTTAATTTTCAAACTAACGAGTATGCAGAAATTATTTACCTATTTCACAAGTCTGTATAAAGATTAAACTAAAATGATGTAGGTCTGAGCTTTAGAATCTTGTACTAATGTAACAACTTTGTATGGGAAGCACTACACTCACAATTCATGTTATACCCTCATAGTAATAGACGACGAAAATCAGATCCATGCTATTTTGTTACCTGTTAATATCTGCACTTGTGTTGAAAATTTGAACAAATAATCAGCGCAATGCATGATGAAAGAGCTTACAAGAAAGAAGTAGCTATCGTTTGGACAAATATTACACTTTAATAAGATTTTATTACACCGATATTTTTTAGTACAATGGAAAAACGACCTACTTAGAAAGCTTTTTAGACTTGTTTTTCTTGCGCTAGTAAGCAATGCTTCTTTTCTAGATATCAAATTATTGGTAACATAGCAGAATATATCTAACATCGAAACAATATCGCCCATACACATGTCTCATTGACTGCTTGTTAAGTCTTCTCGACTTTTATCTACCGACTATTATCCGTACATAGTTCTAGTTAACCGCATTTCTTTTCTTTCCCGGCAAACGAATTTATCAACACTCGTTAAATGAAATTAAACTGCTATATACGGATTTTATCGCGTTGTTTATTTGACACTTTATTACAAAATTTTGAAAATTGTTACACTACTACTACTATTAAGCTTTACTAATTTTTAAGCTAATTAAATTATTATTAAACTATTTAGATTTCATTTATTTTTACACTTTCCCCGACGTTAACTTAACTTAACACTCGTTAACTTACAAAAGATAAACGTCAATCATCATAGCAAATGGAAATCTGTAGTCTCTGTCGACCCCTCTGGGAAACAAGCGTGAATCTATGTATGTATGTAGATAAACGTCAAGTGACTTTGTGTTGTGTTTCTACGGAATCTAGGGTTTTCTGGCTTTTTGAGGACTTAGTGTGCTAGATGCAATTATGCTAGTGCATAATTTGCCCCTTGCAGACTAAACCCCTTTTTTAAAGGATGTGTTTTTGGTGTAATGCCAAGAAAACGTTAAACTATGGCAAAAAAATAAACCGTAGCTTATAAAACATAAACAGAATCTTAAATGACATAAGTATATTCTGATATCTGTAAGTTGCCTTCTGATGTTTAAATTGCAAGCAGAGATGTTCAGATAAACATCGTACGTTATTATTAAAAAACATGGGACTTGTTGCATATGTTTATTTTTAATACGTGTAGTGTGCATTCAACGTATTGAATAAAAAGAAAATACATTTTAATGTCGACAGCTCATTAGTGTATTTTTCTGTATGGCACACGTATATAGATGTCTTTTATTATTTGAAAAGAACTAGAATTATTTTATACAATTTTGTAATATTTTTTGTATAGCGACGGAAAAGTAAATTACGTCCAGATTCAGTGCACAGATCGCGCAGTGATCAGCACTCTCAATACGTGGAGCGTAGTGAGTTAGATCGCCTTATGGATCCAAAACTTCTGTAAAACATTATCAGCATTACTTTCGCCAGTAAAATATCCCGTGCATTACAGAAGGTGAATTCATATAAAACTAGTATTTATCTGTAAACCTCGCTGAAAATAAGTCACTAGTTACCTAACCTAAATTTGCCGAACAAACTTTTCAAAGGTCAATGTTATTGACAAGGCAACCTCGTATTAAATATAGAAACAACGAAACAACATTTCAAGGAGCTAAGCTTAACTTTCCTTTTCTCGTCTAAAGAAACCACGAGTCGATACAGAATCTACATAACCATAAAAACTAACAATGGCTTCCACCCGACCTCGCACGAAAAAATTCAATTTCCTTGCTATGTAAATGAGAATACAACCTCCCTCTGCAAGCTACGTACTACGTACCGTGGTACCAGAGTAGTAGCATTTCGAATGCACTCAATACAAAACTATTGTATTGTGACTCGGTTCACAAATAGATGCGACGACGACAATACTTCGTAAAAAGTACATTTGGAAAAGTGGTTCTGCGCTTGCCAATTTTGTGGGTCACGAGAGACAATTACTTTTAGTCATAAAGACTTTTTTCCAAGACAACGTTATTTTTTCCAGTAAGCCGGTTTGGAAACGGAATGGTTAAAGCGGTCTCTTATGCGAGATACAGGAAAACTCCATTGTGCGAGCTATCCATTCATTAAATATTTGAATAGAAATATAAACCATGTTCAATAATTCTCTGGAAATGCAGTTCTACCTAAACATGGATCGTTCCAACCCCTACTCATTCTGATGAGTAGGGGTTGGAACGATCCATGTTTCAGTTCCAGTTTCAGTCAAATAAGTTTCTGTTGTGTTCCTGACGGTAAGTATTGATTCCAGAGCTTCTAAAATAGTTTGCGTGCTATTAGCAAGGGGACAAACGGTAATTGAATTTTGTGCTAGAAACTTAGTCACTAGAAATCGTCGGCCAACTTGTAAGTTTGTTTGCCACTATGAACCACGCAGCGGTCACACACTACCATTGTTTTAATTTTCTACTTTATAAGCAGGTAACATTTGTACTTTTCTAACATCTACACTCAGTACAAATTCGTTACTGTTTATGTAAAATATGACAAAACTAAATAGATTAGCGTAACAGATCTTACACATATTTCAAAATCTTAAACTAATGCGCAAAACCAACATTTGCACGTAAAAATGCGGACAGCGCAGTTATTTAGAGTTTTGCTGGAAAGATTTGCTGGAGTTCTGATAAAATCACAGATTTATGAACTAAATCGTCGAAAACTAGCGCAAACTGGCGAACTCCGCCGGTTCGTATCTCAACCGCTGATCTCTGAACAGCTCATTAACTTGGACTTTATTATTTATTTATCTCCTGTAATAAAGTTCATTACTGTTACACGATTATGACAAAAGTTTACACATTAGCGCCATTTATTTACCATGCTATTTATAAACTAGATTTTATAGCAAATTTAGTGCTTTGAATATTACTTTTTATGTTATTATATTATACACTACTTACTGTTATATAATGTTGTCAGTGCTTATTTATTTTGCTTTAGTTGTAAGTAGTTTATTGTACAACTTTTTGAAAATATAGATATTATTTATTATTATTATTATTTCTTTTGATTTTACTTCTGTATGGTTGATAATAAAACGGAGACATATAGATTATCAAAATAGTTACCTGCTTGCTGTTACACCTTTTAATTGTTTCTTCTTAAGCAATGCAAGTCCCGCACTAGTAATACTTCCTATGTCGAGGAACTCTACAGACATTGTAACAACGGATACGAATTTAATTCAGACTAAGGACAGCTATTTGTAAATCATATATTTTCGTACCGTGCTAGGATTGAACTCACAACACTCGATATATCGTAGTGCGAAGTGTTAACAATTGTTTATGTGCAGCAATCTTTGCAGTCAATTCTATGAACGATATATTTATTAGCATTTTAGTTTACATTCTTTTGATTCTAAATGAGTTAAATAAACAATATCGTAACATGCGAAACAGCAAACGACTATGTACGACGTGTCTATCAGCACGTATAGCTGCTACTAACTCTACTCTAACCTTACATAATCTTTTAACATGAACCACTATCACGCTGTTATATTGTCTCGTATAATATTTCAAAGAATAATCACACATGTATCATAAAGGGCAGACAAAGCGTCCGTCGCTACAATAGCTAATGTCGGGGACAGCCGCGCCTTTGTGACGCGCGACAAAAGTCGCGGCGACGCGCGATAACGCGCACAATGCCGCCCGCATGCCATTTGACACGTGCCTTTATAAGATATGGTTTTCTAATGAAGAGAAGAACTGAGATTCGTGGCATGCACTGGATAGTTTGGACGACCAACTCTTGTGAATATTACTATGGTAGTGATAGTAACCAGCTTTGTAAGGAGATAATCCTTCAGTATGACCATGGAATACACAAGGTTATAGAGATATGAGATGTTGACGATAGAAAAATAAGAAGATACGTCTACATTTGTGATGATACATGCCTTGAACAATGGTTTAATAAATTGACTGCCTGACAGAAGAAAAGAAAAGGACCAAAGGCAACATTGATATATCGTAAAAATCATCAAGGTATCTCAAATCACTAATTAAATAAATAAACAGATATCACCAGGTTACAGACTGCGGCGTCTGAAAACAATCACGCGCTATCTTCTCTTTTAGTTTGACATGACCAATCTTAAGTTTATATTTTACAAAGTAGTTCAGAATTAAACATCAATATCACAATAAAAGCTAAATACATAAACTAGAATCTGCACTAAGATTACTAGAAGCTTTTAAAACAATACAAAAATGCTATATAAATATTCGCGGGATTAACAGAAACGAATTCAAACAGAATAACACAAAAAATATTTGCAGTCCATTGACGAATCGGTATTGCAGAACGCACAGCTCTCAAACATGATCGAAACGAAATAGAAAAATGTTATAACACAAGCTTTGTATCGTTCAAACTAAAAACACAAAGGATAGTTGTAATCTAACCCGGACTTTGACAGCACCAGAGCTCTGGCGGTGGATTACGTTGAGAATAATTATTATTGCACTACACGCTGCGTTCACACATGGCGTATAGTTCGCTAGTATGTGATTGCATGTAAGTTTGCCGATTCTCTTTGAGCAAAGGATCTGTCACAAATTGGCACTAATGACACCGTGGGTAACTTGGATAATAAATACATTATTTTGACCATTTGACGTTCGACGTGCTGACGTTTGACTGCACGGATGGCGTAGTGGTTCAGGTGGTCGCCTCCTATCGTCACTGCGCCAGGTGTTGTGGGTTCGACACGTCCCCACACGGGATAAAAATTTGTATAATATACAAATAGTTGCTCCGAGTCTGTGTCTTATTTGTATCCGTTGTTTAAATGTTTGTCTGCTACGTCGTATGTAATTATCGGCAAGAGATTTTTCAAAACAGGTAATAAATACCAATTAGTAATGTATGACAAAAATACTTTTTTTAAATCTGAGTGTACTAACTTACAGTTCTGTAAGTTTGACGTAAAATAAACAGGTGTAATAAAGAGCAATTAACATTTATTTACTTATGTAGGTATACAGTAATCATTGAGCTAATGTGACATTTTGCTAAAATATCCTGTTTTTATTTATTTTATTCATACCGTCCTTCATTACAACAAAATGATGTTATAATATCTATATTAGTTTCTCGTTATGGAATTATCAGAACCGTACAAATATTTAAAATATTTTTATTATAAATATTTTAAATATTTGTACGATTAGAAATTTGTGTAATTATTTGAACACTTGTTACCTAATGACGCGTAAATCATTGAAAGGATTTAGACGAAACTTGGCTCGGATGTAAACTAGATAGTATGTGTGCCTTTAGTATTCACACAGGTAAAGCGAGCAGAAACTATTAAATGGTTGTTATTTAGTTTATAGGCACTTACTCGCTCATCATTCCTAACACGCACAAATATATTATTGTGTTTATCAACCCAGCCAGCAGCCCCCTTATCGACACTGGCTGTCGCATATTGGTTCGTTTTATTACATCGCTACCTTTGACTAGTTGCCGAGCACTTCAACTATTCGGCAGATAGATGCATTCCCTCTGCATGACGTAGTTGATATGTTCACAAAACGTTCGGGACGTTTTGCGCTGCTGTGTTTATTTTTAGTCGCTTTGAACGTAGAAAAGTTTTGTACCCCGTGCCTGCGGATTATTGATAAAAAATCGATATAGGCTTCTTCTATCAACGGTTCTACACAGCAAGCGTTTTTATTTAAAAGCGTGCATTGGTAGAATGTTTCAAAATAAAGTTTCGATTTATAAAAAATTCGTATCTCAGATTATACAATATTCTTTTTTATTAATTTATTAATTTATTACATAAATTGCAATTGCAACTCTTATTCTGTATAGCTCTATATAAAATATAGTTAATAATCAAGATAAAGAAAATCTCTGTTTTAATCTAAGTGACCAATTAAAAGTATGAATTCTTGAAAGTATGACTTTGTTTCTAATGTTAGGTAGTTGTTTTTAACCATATCTCTCACTATATGTGTAATTCCAGTGTCGCTTAATTCACTGTGCCATGTGTGCCCTATCTTTTCTATTACATAATTGTACATAATGTGTATATAGGTAACACTCTTTCACTTCTTCACAACAGTTTAATCTATGAGTACTAATATTATAAATAGGACAGTTTAAATTTTGGTTTGGTTGTTAGTAACGATTTAACTCAAAAACTATTCAACCGATTTACATAATATTGTCTTCTGTTTACGCGAATATTATTCATTGAAATTAAACTACTATATACGGATTTTATCGCGTTGTTTATTTGATACTACATTACATAATTTTGAAAATTTTGTTACACTACTATTACTATTAAGCTTTACTAATTTTTAAACTAATTATATTGTTATTAAAACTATTTAGATTTGATTTAATTTTACAGTTTCCCCGACGTTTCGGTTGCTTTTCAGCAGCCATGGTCACAGGGAGACAAAGATGGTAGTTGTCTCAATGTTCCAGTGCAGTTATTTCAAAGTACCCGAACATAATTTAATCATTGGTGTTTCTATTTACGCAGAATGAGCTCAAAGTATCATGAAGTCTAGCTGTGGTTTGCTTCTTCTTGGGTTTAACTATTTGTATAACTGGATCCCAAGCTGGTGGTACATTCCAACCATCTTCTCTATTAAAATTAGGATGTTTTTTGATTTCAATAGCCTCGCGAAGCATCCTTGGTAGGAATCGATGTTCTTTAGCGAGATTCTGTGGTTTGTCAAATCTCAGGTAGTGGTTGGTCCCCTGTTGCACATGTTCACACACAGCAGACTTCAACGAGCGTTGGTGTTTTACATCAGCTATGTGTTCTTTTATGCGGGTGCCTATGTTTCTCTTGGTTTGACCAATGTATGAGAGTCCGCAGTCACAATCTATTTTATAGACCCCTGCATCTTGTAAAGGTAGTTGGCACTTGACGGATGGTAAAAATTGACGTAGAGTAAAAAAATTTTCAAAATTATGTAGTGTAGTGTCAAATTAACAACGCGATAAAATCCGTATATAGTAGTTTAATTTCAATATTCAACTGATATTAAAAATTCTTTCACAATTAAAAAGCTATATTATCACTGATAGTAAAGGCTACATTTTAATTAAAAATAAGTACTGTGACTAACATAACTTAATCTGCTTTACCAACATAAGCCGCGGGCAAAAGCTATGTTTTAGCATTGTTTGTAATTCAAATATATTATTATACGCGGATGATATGAAGATCATCAACATTGTCAAAACCCGTTTAGACTTAGAAAACCTACAAACGGACTTGGATAAATTTTCCACATATTGTGAAAACAATAAGCTCCAATTGAATGTTTCAAAATGCTACCACGTAGGTAATCTATAGTAGACAAAATCGTTAATTACCTCTAGGCTTAAGTTAGATAATCAATTTATAAGTAAAGTCATATCAATACCATAAGAGACCTAGGCGTTATACACGATTCTAAACTTTTATACGACAAATACATCGACACTATAGTAAATAAAGCTTCGAAGACTCTAGGGTTCATAATTAGAAACAGTTCTTATTTTTGTACACTATAACCTATTAAGGTACTATATTGTTCCCTAGTGCGAAGTCAACTTGAGTACGCATCCCAAGTGTGGAATCCTCAATACGAGATCTATAAATCTCGTATTGCGTCTATATAGAGGAAGTTTCTTCGATACCTAGACTTTCGAGCGCAGCAATTCTCGGTTAACTACGAGCATCGCTGTAAGAGATACCATTTCTTACCACTGGAAATGAGACGTAACGTAAATGATATCTGCTTCCTAGCAAATATTGCAAACAATTCCATTGATTGCCCAGATCTACTAAGCAAAATATATTTACGTACTAATGTACATGGGTTAAGAAAACGACCCTTATTAGACACATCCCATGTTTATACAAACTACAGGAAAAACTCTTTCTGTTTAAGAAGCGCCAAAGCATTTAACAATCTGCCGGCGCACATGGATATCGATTTATTTTGTACTAATGCACGCACAGTAAAGAGACTATTTAATAAATTTTTCTTTAATAGTGACCCTTAAATTCCGGCACAGATTTTTCTGAAGTATGCTTTTGTTTTGTTTTTCATTCATATACATTTATCTCTTTAATGCTTGTATTCCAGCTAACCATCTTATGTTCGTAACTCTGTAAAGTCTGTAACCACGTATTATAATATCACCTTAGTTGCAAGTACAATGCAAACTTTAATTGTATGTTGTCATATACATATATGTGAGAGCTTGTTATTAGCAATCGAAGTTAATTATTGTATTTATGTATAAGAATATCAGTCTGTATGCTTTCTGTAAAAATAAATAAATAAATAATAATTTATATTTGCAACGCAAACCGAAAGATAGACGACAGGTTGACAGCAAATACTTCATTTTCTATCACGTGAGACTTACATAGAGCAATCGGATGTAACATGTTATTACACCTCTGTGAAATCTCTCCGGGGTATACCTACAAATGAAACGCCATAATAGCTAGTCCAAATAGTCACCAAGCTCCGCAATATAACTAAACACGAAGTAAAAACGCTGTACAAAATAATTACGACTAAGCAATTGCTAACTTAACAAAGAATAAAACACGGTTTTGTTGAACACTGTACCTACAGTACATTTCTCATCATTCTCGTAAATAGAATGAAACAGTACAGTCGCCAACAGCTAGAACCAAGTAAATAAAAATTAACTAACTGTCTTACATCAGACACTGCGAAGCATCACATTTCTTTAAATGAAACTAACGCCTTGTGAAACTCTGTGTACTGCGGCGAAAGATCAAATCACGGCTACAGAATAAACCTAGATGCGGCATATAAATGTTTTAGTGGTGTTTATGGATATTTGGCTTATCTTATATGAATACGTGACAAATATTTTTCTATAAATGAGGGAAATAAGTGTGTATCAGACTTACAGCTAGACTCAGCCATGTTTTTACATCTTACGTAATAGGAAGCGCGCGTGTCTATCTGGCACATCTAGACTTCAAAATAGAACAAGCATTTATTAATAAAAACAACGTATAACATTTTACTCTACCCGGTAGTCACGCTTCGATCGTCCCCGAGCGGTAGCTTTTGTTATAGGAGCTATGCCAAGCAAGTGGTGTTTTGTCTATCGACCGACAATTTTCTTCGTCACTCCTTCGTCACTCCTTTAAATTATTTTACAATGCCGCTCAATTATAGTAGTTTTAATAAAAGATCCATTGAAATATCGCAATGTACAGCGAGGAAAACCTTAGTAGCGTTTTTAGCTCGGGCATTATTTATTTAGACGGTGGCGAATGAAACGTACCCACCCCTACTGTATGTTAAGTCTATTTTTAGCAAAGGAACATTGCTTTTCAGGTTGTTACCTTTCAGTAAAGTTTGGTAATTTTATTACTAATAAATTTAACGTGGTGGTAACCTGAAGAATAAGGCATTCTAATCGAGATGATTCAAATCCTACCTATGGTGCTAGTAAGGGAAAGCAACTCCAAGTCAAAATATTTTTACTTATCTAGAGATTTACCAAGAATACTAGGAGTCATTAAAATTGCTAGAAATCAGTCATCTATCACTGCACTAAGTAAGGATTCAAGGTTCGGGTTCGATTCTTAAACAGAACAGTATAATATGATCTACCGATTTCTAACTTATTATACAATACGTATTAATTTCAGGTTTTGTAAGTCATGATATGTTAGAGAAATACTACAATAGGTTAGGTTACGAGTATATACAAAAGACTGCACAGCGTAAAGGCATAAATGTATACGTATCGTACTGTAAACCTTTGAACGGGTTTAAATAAGAATCAGCACACTGATAGACCATGTCTTAGATTAATACACAAGACATCTTTATCCCGATTCCCCTATTTCATCCAAGCAGAGAGGAGGCAAGATTTTTTTTAAATAATCTTTTACGATGGTGATGATAATAAGAATAATAATAATAATATTCTACCACATACACACAACACCATCTAGCCCAAACTAAGCAGAGCTTGTACTATGGGTTCTAGACAATGGATAAACATACATAGATACTTTTTTTTTTGTAAGTACATATTATATGTAGAAACACCCAGACCAAGACAAACATCCATGTTCATGCACACAAATGTTTGACTTGTGCGGGAATCGAACCCGCGACCTCAGCCGTGGCAGTCAGTTACACTAACCACTACGCCATCGAGGCCGACTAAAAGACCAACTGAACTTATACAGTCGGAATTGGGTGTAGATTGCAAAAGATAGGAAAATGTAGAAGAAGGAAGGCCCCGTGCCCTAAATTGAGGCAGCAACTTGGCTTATAATAATAATTATAAGCCGTTAATTATTATAATTATTATTAGTCTAGTTGCTTAATTATAATTTTACCTTCTTGTCCTTATTATAAAGCTAATTACAATGTTGTAATATAACACTAAGTAATGATCTCAGGCTGTAGGTACGACATCGTATCGATCCGTTCCTAATTACACCCATTTAACTGAGCACGTACCTCGTGTCAACAACATAGTATTACGATGTAAGTAATGAATCGCTGTTAATATTAGTTTTCAATTCTCTTCTTTTGGTCAATTTTATTTAGCTTTAGGAATAATTTCGGTAAAATTTCATGTTGATCACTATTTCAATTAAGGAACAGTTACAATAATATTCACTACAGCATATGCCAGATGGAAGAGACTGTATTGCTTTGAGAGTATATAAAATCACAAAACGTTTTTTCATGTCTGTCACACAGTAACACTTATGAATTTCATTTTAAACAAACGTCTTAAGTGATATTGTCAAAATAACATTTACAGTATTTATATTACACAAATCTTTACAGAATCCCTTCGGCTTCTGAATAAGAAATGAGTCATGTCTAACTCTTTTTCTGTTCTGTGTTCAGACTCCTATTGAATAAAACCTCTCCCGTGCTTTTTACTCGCCCTTATATATATAATATAACCCTGAGCCACGACATTCATTTCAGATTGCTTCGCGAACCCAGTAGATTCACAATAAGTACCGGTAATGCCAGTGAAACTCTCTTCAGGCTACTCTTTGAAAACGCTAGATATGTATATCTTCGAATAATTTATAAGTATCTATATATATATAGCACCATATAATACCAAGTGCACTCTAGCAATACACTAGAATTTTTTATTAATAATTTATCCTGCATCTTAGTTATGATCTTATTTGAGTAAGCTTTTGTTGACTTCGCTACAACGCAAAGACTTCATGTAAAGCTAAGATCGATAGGCTCTTAGCCTTGGAATGAATAATCGTCCTGGTTAAACAAAATATGATGTAAATATTATCTCAATCCGTTACTTTGTTCAAAAGTCACAAATATCTCTAGAATAGTCAAACCCAAAAAGCATTTATGCCTTTAGATCACGATGTAACACTAATGACCGTAAAAGTATATTGGTTTAATGAATTTACTAAATTAATTAAGATTCATGTAAGTTATTAGGTTCAAGCAAAGAGATGAGAAATTATGAATTCAGTATATTTAACTCATATGATGTTCAAGGTGTTGCAGCCATTATAACGTCATATATTACTAACTATATAAATAAAATAATCCTAATCCTAAACTATATTATAAACGCGAATGAGAGTTTATTTGTTTATTTGTTATGCTTTCAAGTCGTAACTACTCGACTGATCATCATGTAATTGTTAGGCTAACAGAAAAGGACATAGGGTACTTTTCATCCAGAAAAAAATAATGTTACAAACCTAACCTTCATTTACGCGTGCGAAGCCGCGGGCAAAATCTATAATAATATAAATTGGATGTAGCATTTTACATATAAAGCCGATTAATACTTTTAGCTGTTAAATATTGTTATGGCGGCCTCGACGGTGTAGTGGTTAGTGTAACCGACGGCCACGCCCGAGGTCGCGGGTTCGATTCCCGCACAAGTCAAACATTTGTAAGCATGGACATGGATGTTTGTTTTGTTCTGGGTGTTTCTATGTATAATATGAATGTATTTACAAAAGAAAAGGATACATTATGTATGTTTATCCATTGTCTAGTACCCATAGTACAAGCTCTGCTTAGTTTGGGCTAGATTGTGTTGTATGTATGGGATAGAATATCATTATTATTATTATCGTTTTCATTTCTTTAATAGAATATCTAGTGATAGCAAATTGCAGGTGTAATGTAAATTATGTAATATGTATTATGTTCCTGTCTGTAGGCACAGCTCGAATGCTATAAGCTTTTAGTTCAGCGATTACTCTATTACGTCTAATGTGATAGCAGATGCCGCTATTTTCCTGAAACAGTTCCAATGGCGGATATAAGCGGGATTTATTTTTATTGGAGTACGCAATTGAGCGTTTGATTGGTCCGAAATGTGTAGTGGTTTGAAACGATACTTGTCTTAGGGATTTAGTGGTAAGGCCTCTTATATACAATATTATATTATAGTGGAACATTTACAAATTAGGTCAATGTTACTATTGATTCGATTGCCTACATGTGTTACTAATACACAAGTACATAATCACCCGCGGTGATTATCACATGTCTTGCTAACAAAACTAACTCTTTAGTAGTGTCGCAGGCATTATGATTGAATTCAATAAACGTGACTTAGACTGATTAAATACGTTCTAAACATAGGGATACGTATAAATATAGATAGTTAAACAAAACAAATGCAAAAAGTCCAAATAAGTTGTTAAATTGTATTTTGAACATACGATGAATTTAACTCCATTCATTAAAATTATTTCGATAGATCTAGAGAAAGTGAGATTAAGAAAATTCAAACCCAACGACGTATATAAAGAATTTAAGAGTTAATGATGATAACCCGTAGTTACTTCTACCCTCGCGAAAAACAGGGCAAGTATGTATATGTATTGTATGTACTTGTATGAAAATGACTCTATATAAAAGGACATCTTAAAAAAAATACGCACCTATTTCCAGAAGGCTCAATATAAGTTACCCAAATATGACATTTGTGCGATCAAAAACTTCAGATTTTCTCCGCCTATATAACATTCAAGGTAACGTAATCCCTCCGGAGTCCTGCTATCCTGCACTATATTTTTTCTCTCACAATATTAGGTTGCCACAGAGGCGGCACTGCGGGTCCTCTACCGGCTTCCTTACGACGCACCGTGATATTTTATTCATCAGTGAACATTTTGTATATTTAGTGACAACACGAAAATGTCCGATTCAGTTTTGTAAACATTGCAACCCGCATACAAACCAGCATTCATTATTTATTCTGTTATATTAGGCAAAAAAAATCGGCTCTTGACTTGCAAAAGATTCAGTCGAATTTTTTACCTTTAGCTTTAGCGTTCATATGTATTCAAAACACAAATATAAACAAATAAAAAAGCAAGAAAGAAAAGGAGGCTTAATTATTTACTGTATTTAGTTTACTTGTGCGATTTCTCTCGGATTTAGCAACTCTGTCCAGATTATCCGTTGATGTAAAGCTATATTAGAGTAAGTATATCTTATTTACGCTTATTAAATACAATACAATTATGTGTCTCGGGCAATAAGGATTGGATTATTAAGGCTTGTGAACGTTTATATAGCGTTCAGATGCCAAAATACATATATACGCCGATATTACCGAAAGGCTAAGCAGAGGTGTATCATTCCCACATGTTACGAAGTATGAGTGCCTAAGTAATAGGAGGCGACTCTATAGTCGTCAAGCAGGCACAGTGCTAGACTTCGTGCTGCCACTGAGGATTTCTTTGCATGAAACCAGACATTTATACCTGAATCGAACCCAAAGCCTGCTTATATATAGCAATCGCATTCACTATATTTGCGCCATTAAGACAGTCTAAGGTAAAGTCAGTCTTGAAATTGACAAGTAATCTGTAGACACTATTGCTCTTAAAAACTATCGCAATACTAGAAAATAATATTTCTTTTAGTACACATTCTCATGTTGTGTAATAGCTCTAACTTTATACTCGGAATATACATTAAAAATGTATTGTGCACGTCTGCGCCTAACTTAGCGTGAGCAAGTAAAAACATTTTCTAGTTTCCTAGAATATTAATAAAAACAACATTGTTTTAACAGGTTTTAACCCCGTTCCGTCCGCCGACGCGCTTCATCTCCGTTTCAGAAGTAAAACAAGTATTCTAACAGCGAACATTTTTACTCTAATTATAATTCAAGAATGAGAAAAATGTTGGCATTTAGAACGCAAAAGGAAAGCTTCCCTCGTGTATATTATTTTAGAAAAATAAATAGTAAATTTTCTCTGTTTTGTTATGAATCCCTCAGCGGGGATGTACTTGACAATTTTGTTCGTGAGCAGGTTGATATCGCGGATATATAGCTGTGTTATCAGTAAATGATACCCAAGAGAAATGGATAAGTAAGTAGTTAAAACATTAATATCAACATTTTTACAAAATTATATTTATTTTAAATTAGAATTATTTTCATTGTGAGTTTTATCTTTTACTTTTAATACATTTCTGGTTCTAAGTGTAATTACTGTGTTGCAGGGATGTTTATAAATATGAAAACAACGGATATTAGTCAGAATTAACAACACTGCACGATGGCTCAGCGGTTACAGTGGCTTTACCACTGCTTCTGCGCCAGTAGTTTGTAGTATCCACATATAGTTGTTCTAAGACTGTTTGTTCGTTGTGTCTGTTGATTCAATATTTGTAAAGTAATCTGGAAGACAGACATTACAAATATATTGAAGAATCCTTTTATAAGAAAATACACAAATGAAGTTCACTTGCTTTTTGAGAATTGCTGTAGTAACCTTATACAGTACAAGTGAGATTTACTAATCGCGGTACGCATATTGGTTGATAGAATACTCGTACTAACATTGGTTCTATTTTTATCTCAAGTACCCCAAATAAGAGATTGCCTAGTGGTCAAAAAAAGAGACCACACAAAGACCACAACCACATAAAGAGGAATCCCTAATACCTGTCACACTTTTAATAAAGCTTTTAAGTTTTAAACGGTTGTAATCGTGTTTTGTTTGCGTGACTCCGTCCACTCTATATAAATGAGGAGTGACAGCGTCTGAAAGGTTCCAGTTTCTCAATCTCGAAGGCTCGACACAACTTAAGGCTAATATTGAACTGTTTAGTAATGTTTGTGCTGACAACTCTCGCTTTGATCACGTTATATCTTAGTTTGATAAGTTTAGTCAGCTATTTGACTTTACCTGTGTAAACACGTGTAGCAAATAGTTATGCTTTGCATAAAGGCTGTAATTTAAATAAATAATTAGAGGTCTGAGATCAATTTCTTTGAATGAGGCGGTGGATGATATTATTATAGGAGTTCGACAGAACAGTGTAATACTGTTACTGCGTGTAAGGCGATAAGTAATGGTGCCGAAGGCTTAAATGCAGACTTCCCTGAATACTTAACTTCAAATTCCATCTTTACTTCCTTTGTTCTAAGGTTGGTAACAATTAAGTAATACCGCGAAGCGAAACTTCACTAAACTCACTAACTCATCAAATTTGACATTCACAAGTATTACCTTGTGACCTAAATGAACAAATGATTTTTGACTTTGACTTTGACATTATAACTACATCTCTTAACGGCGTGATTTCGCTAATGTGTGCATTCTTATAAGAAATTACCCAAGAGGGTGTGTTTTGTTCTTACTAAACATAAAATAATAGAAACGGCTTGAAAACCTAATTTTCAACTGTTTCTCTTACCTTTTTAATTAAACAATTATAATGATTAAAGGAATAACACTGCACATATTACTTGATTTAACACGCAGCCAGATCCATGTGTCCCAACTAGCATAAGCCGTAAAGACATATTCTAAAAATTGTCTCTCAAATATTATGGACACCGAGAGCTTTCAAATTCACTGTATATTGTGTTATATAGAGAGCTGTTCTGAAAGGGAAATTAAGTGGCTTCAGTGCGCCATTAAACGACAATGTGCTAGTTGGCACTCGCTTAGACATTACCGCCATCTGGTGGTGAGAGCCGCGCACTATATAGTAGTTTATGTGATGTAGAGCAAAACAATTCATCGATAATTATGCGATGTCCGCGGCTTTGTTCGCGTAGGACGTCGATATAAATTGTTGTAGCTAGCTAATCCCCGCCATGGTTTACTGAAGCTCAGACGTATATTCCTAAATTTACGTTTTCGTCGGAATTTGACGATTAATGTATATAAAATATATACGCCTTTAGGAGTATTGTGAACTTACGAAAGCTATATTTTTAAGTATGTTATGTGCTTTCTTTAGATAGTGAAATTGTCACTTCAAGCGTTTTTCTGCGCTCAGATTCTTATTTACTACCATTTTAAATCATATGAAAAAGACATTGCAACTTCTTATTTTACATTACGTTTCTATAGAACAATGAAGCGATACACCAATAGTCTACAAAAACATATATTGAAATATGCTTTTAAGACTATTAAAGGAAAAATAATCCAAAAGAATATCTCCTTAGAAATAGAATTCTTTAAAATTGCAATGTCGAAGCTTTAAATAAATCAAAAAACTAAAGTTACAAATTATCGTCATCAAAACTTCTTGTGGGCCCTTCACCAACAACCCCTGTTATTGATGACGTCATACGGCGTATAGGGTACCCACCCTCTGGTCTTTGTGTGTTTAATCATAGGCAGGATTAGTACCCGTCTGACTGTAGCACTGAACTAGGGTATATTATATAGGGAGATAACTAATAGCCCTAGGGCTTAGTGAGGGTTCCTGTGTAAATTTGCGTCAGTATTTTTGATCCGTTTCACATGGCAGAGTAATAACGTTTTTATAAGTCCTTTACTCCCTAGCATATATATAACCTACTGTTTAATTTATCGCAGTAACATAGCTAGCAAGATGTTGACAAGCAATCGATTGCTAGTCATCTTAAGACCTGCTTCTATATAAACTCGATACTTTATGATATTGGAAGTACCTACACTACACATTCTTCTTTCAAAATATAAGGAAAGAAAGCAAAATTAACAAGCCGTTGCTTAAATACAAACGAGCCCCAGAACCCACTTCATTTAATTATGTAATATAAATAAATATATTATGTAATTTTTGCCAAAAGTAAAACTATCCGTCTACATGTACGACATAAACAATTCAATAAATATGTTTGTTATCAGTTTAATATGACGTTAATTTGGTACCATCTAATCGTGACACCACCATTTATGACAATATAAATAGCCAACTTACCACAGTCTGCTAAATTAACACTGCATCAAAAACCACAATAGAGACCTCTAACCTGATAAAATATAATACACAAATAAAAATAGACTCATAAAAATGCTATAAAAACTCTGCCTCCTTCTTATTAGCGTACTGACAGCGGCAATAAACTCGTTCGTTTAAAACACCGTCTCAAATAAATCCGGTACAAAGCAGGCCTGTTGAGTTAATGTGGAGTATTTGTCACGAAGCAGCACTGATCGATCGAGCTCCATTGAGCGGAAAACTTCGCTTCGTTCGACACTTTTTCTTATTTTCCAACTGACGAGGAACCGAGCACAATAACTCCAATAATACGTCCACCACTGAAAGAACTCCACGATGCGATGCAATAACATTTAGTTTTTTGTTATTTTATTCGAGTTCTGTGTAATGTGTGTGCTTGATGGATTATAAATGTGTTTACTTTGTAAAAGTACATAGCAGTTAGCAAATTATTTGCCCGTTAGCTATAAAAATGTACTGAGACAGCTGTAATTTATCATTGTCTAATATCTACATCATGTGACGTAATGTTATATTTAAGTATGTATAGTGTCCTTGACTATGCAATATAGGTAAAACGTTTTCGAATAAACTTAATCCGTATGCAATAGCGTGATGTTTATAGAGTGATGCACATAGGTGCACTATGTGCATCACTCTATAAATAAGGTAAATGTCAAAAATATAATGGAAATTTGAAAATTTTCTTACACTACGTTTTAAGCTAGGTTTAAGCAGCGTCTAATTTTGAGTTTAAACGATTTTAAGTTCTATATGTTACTCAAACTAACAACTTTTCACAAGATGCACTTACTTACTTACAGTACCGAGATGACCTTTGAAACTACTACTAAACCAACCCTTAGGTTCTCTATCAAACACTAAATATATAACCATTTTAAACAAGCTTTTAGCTGAAAGTAATGTTGCCATCGTTTGACATATAAATGTCCGTAGTTTCCAATCTGTGACGGCGCGTCGAAAAAGGTCCTCCAATAAGTTCCTCATTGTTATCTCAAAATGGGAAATGTGGCTTATCTGTCCGCGTAAATATCGACGAGGGAAAATAGGAAGATATAAATTCTAGTTTGGGGCAGTAAGGTATAGTCCCGTGGCTTACCTAAGTGGCTCGTCACACCGCACTTTGCTTTATAAAAGTAAATGTACTAATTTGCAGCCGCGGCGATAACTGCACCTGATTTTTCAAGTCTTATGTTCTATATCTAATATTGTTTTCCGTGTACGCGAATGTTATACATTAAAATTAAACTACTTTATACGCATTTTATCCCGTTGTTTATTGCATCTAAGCTCGAAATAGAATTACTTAAATTTTATCACAGGCAACTTTCAATAGCTGCAATAAGTAATTGCGCTTAAAAGCTAGGCCACTACTTGTTGTTTAAGTCTAAGCTGGTAAAGTGTGAATGTGATATTCCTTGTATAATAATAATATCAGCCCTGTGTATAAGCTATCCCAACGCTGGACAAATGCCTCTTTTTACTGTGATAAGGGTGAGGCTTTTGTATACCACGTTGGTCAGTTCGGATTGGCAGACTTCGAAAACATTATAGAGAACTCTCAGATATGCAAGTTTCCTTGCATACATTATATATTGCGATACTCGTCTTTATGCATCTGTATCTTAACTGAAATTACCTAGTATTGTGGCAGATAACAGAGACTTGATGACGTATTACGATAATTAACAATATACTCAAGTTACGGCACAGTTATGTGCTATCTTGTAATCTGGCCATGGATATCGGATACTGATACAATAAAAAGTAAATACCTAATTACCTAGATACTATTATAATGCGACTGCAAGGTGACATAGAGGTTTAAGTGCTCGCCTCGCTATTACCTCATGCACCCAACGTTGTGGGCTCGACTCCCACAAGGGACAAACAATTATGTGAACACAAAAAGTTCTTCCGAGTGTGAGTGTTCTTAGTGTCCGTTCTTTGAAGCTAACTAATAGACAGCTCGTTGTTATATGAATCTTGAAGCTTTTACAGTATGATTAATAAATATTTAATTATGATCTATCATTAGAAACAATAACTATCGAATCGCAGGGGCACACCGTCACCTATATGCAATAGGATTTTTTGAGTAGTAGAGCGTCGCTGATTTCAGCATGAATGGGCCGGCTCAATCGGGAAAGGAATACTCTCTCACAGAATATCAACGTAAAATACCAGTATTCCTAGTGTTGTGTTTCGTTCGGTGAGTGAGAGTGCCGGAGGCCCAATCACCCCCTTTTCCCCATTCCCGCTCCTTCTCCTTCCTACTTCTTTTCCTAAGGGTCGGCAACGCGCAAGTGATGCCTCTGGTGTTGCAGGCGTCCATAGGCTACGGTGACCACTTACCATCAAGTGGGGCGTACGCTTGTTTGCCACATTAATTGTACAAAAAATAAATTATTTCCTACCTTCCAACAACTGACAGGTTATAATCTTCGAGGATAATCCAACCAACATACATACTAATTATATACCAAATTACATAATACTGATGGTATTCAAGTCAATCCGTCGTTCTTGACTATCATAAACATCTATGACAATCGATATGTGGAAAAGTTACTTCTAAACATCCTCCATCAAGATGTCATTGCAATATTGTTATTCATTTGGGCTATTAAGTTCTTATGACAGCATCGTAGCATAAAAATAACCTGCTCTAGTAAGTCTGGTAAACCGAACGCAATATAATTGAATAGAACAAGCCGAGTGTGGTGATGACAATAATAAATCTAAGCTCCACTTTATACTCAAATTTAGTATCCGTAAATTAAACTTGACTATACATAACTAATACATTTGACATTTATTACAGAGGCTTACACTAATTGGATATTTTGTTGGTACTAGTGGAACTTAATCCCCGAATCCTGTTTAAACAAGCAAACGATAGATACCCTAAATACTATATCCATCGACGCTTTTACAAACACTCGTATATAAGACTTTATGTATACGCCTCAATCCGTATCTGATCACGCGCTGCGGTCGCCGCTTGCCCGGTTAGTTGCAAGTGAAACGGTAGCACTCTGATTTGAATATAATCATAACTGATACTGTGAATCATGTATTATTATCCGTTTCAAAATCCAAATTGATATTTAAGTATTGGTATCGTTAGCACCTCAGTTTTGAATCATTTTCTTAACAGTAGAAACTACTAACTATGATACTGAAATATTTAAAATATGAAATGAAGTTCAACTTATATAATTATGACGTTAATACGTTTTGCGAAACGTCGTCTCGGATACCTACTATGCACTCTGTAAACACAAATAATTCTGATAATCATATAAGAATATACTGGAAAATACAGCCATACAGCAGTAGGTAATATCGAAGCATAATAATACAATGTTAATATAAAAATACCTCTATCTAATCAAAGGAATTGGTGGCATAACAAAATGAACGAAACGCGCTCCAAATGATTATTGAGATGAAATTCTCAACATTTCGTGGGTGCTAGTGCTAGTACTACGAGCTCCCGCGACGTCAAATATCGTTCGGCGAAAAAATATTAAGAATTCTGATCGTGCTCTTTTAGTCACTTTTATTAGGCCACTTTTATAAAGACCTACGCAAGGTCTACACTTTATTTGCTCAATATAATAAATACCTATTAGGCTACCTCGCCTTATCAATCGTAATTCTTATAACAGTTCTAGGAAAAGTAGGCATTAATAGTTCCTATGTTAGACAGGAATATATATCCTTAGTATTTGTAGCTACCCATCATACTTGAGTTTGTAAGTGTACGATTGTAATAGAACATATGAACATCAAGATTTCCATTTTTTTGAATTGCTAATTTTAGTTTGTCATGATTTAATTAACCGGTCGTATACCGCCGGCTCGCATACCAGCCGGCAGATTTGTACCCGTCGTAGGCCGGTGGCTCGCATGCGAGCCACCAAATTGGCGCCAAAACGCCGCGCGCCGCCTTCGCTTAAGCGAAGGCGGCGCGCGGCGTTCGACGTACGACGTCGTACGGCGTACGACGGGTACAAATCTGCCGGCTGGTATGCGAGCCGGCGGTATACGACCGGTTAATAATGTCGTCAAACTTAAATATGTGTATGTAATTATTGACAAAACATAGCACACTTTGTACTTTATCCAAGATCTTTGTATGTCAATACCTAAGTTTAACAAATTAATGAGTTCTGATTTCTGATGATAACTATAAATTATCATTACAGAAGAGAAGTAATCCATATTGTAGGCTGTTTACAATTTTACTCTATCTATACGGTAAACCAGGCCGTAGTCTATTCGTGTAAACGTTACAAGAAATTGGAGAAAAGCACAATGGTTTGAACCTTCGAACATAATTGAAACAAACATCTAATTTTATTAACACTTCGATTATACTATGAATTGACTATATATAACTCCGGATTCAATCATCTTTATCAAACAAAGCATAGAATATGAAGCATTTCATAAGAGCTGTTTCTCGAAAGCAACATAGATTCGTACATGATGTAAATAGACCACTTACAAACGGCTTATGTTGTTGCCGATATTATATTGATGTTCCAGTGAACATTATCTATTTAATGTCAAACATAGTATGCATAGACTTGTACCATTGATCTGACGAGACAGCTAGAGGCTTTGTTTGATGACTAGCTTTTGTCTGCATTTTCTCTTGCGTAAATATAGGTTAGGTTAGATAAGTAACAGTACTTTTTCTGGATGAAAGTTTGTCTATGTCCTTTTTTTGTTACCCTGATAACTGTATGCAAAATTTTATGATGACTGGTTGAGTAGTTAAGGCACAAAAGTGTAACAAACAAACAAACTCAATTTCGCATTTATAATATTAGTAAGAATAGTTTAGTCCAGACAATAGTTTACTTGTAACCATTCTATAATATGGTTTTCTACTTTTATATCACGACAGCTGATGGCAAATAAATAAACAAGTCCACATTCGCATTTATAATATTATAGTTAGGCTTCCTTTTTCTATAGTCTCGATATTAAAGTAAAGGCAACTCATGGTAGAGGTGTTGTAGATCTGGCTAAGAGTGGATTACCGTATTACAGAGCTATTGTGTTTTATTTTACGTTTATTACTCCTCAAACGAACCATGGTGGCATTAACGCAGATGGGATCAGAGGAAATGCAAATTTAATTGTTTTTCATGGTTCATGAACAACCAATTTAATGAGATACCTAGATACTCAAATGAATGTTTTAAGCATGGCAGTGGCGAGTTACCAAAATGACTACGTAGTTCTTTAACCTCTTTTATACAAACATTGAGTCACAGTTATATCCCTAAAAAGCTAAGCAGAAGTAAGTAAGTAAGAAGCGTATTGCATTACGTAAGATGAGGCGAACCTATAGATATTTACCGCGCACCATTTCAAACTCACGGCTGTTCCTAAGAAATTCTTGATCAGAAAACCCAGCAACACTTTACCCGACCTGGGAATGGAAACCGAGATGTTATGCACAGTCTCAGCCAAGGTAGCATTCCCTACAACTACGTCACCAAAGTACTTTTCAATCAAGTAAATATATGACTATCGTTACATCAAGTTATACCACAGATTTTATGAAAAGCACAAGAAAGATAAAGTTTATGCGTTTATATTTTATTTGCTCCTGACTAATAATATAAATACGCTACGAATGTTAGTTTGTTTATAATTTGTTGGTTTGTTATGCTCTCACGCCTTAAATACTCGACCGATTATAATAAAAATTTGCATTCACCTTTTTAGGGGTACAGAAAAGGCCATAGGGTACCTTTCATCTAGAAAAAAGTACTATTCCCGAAGGATAGCAATTTATTGACAGAATCTAGATTTACGCATGCGAAACCGCTGGCAAAATCTAGTACAAAATATAGAAAGTCTTTTTAACAACTACTCTCATACTGTTATGACTCACTGAACTATAACTTTGACTTTATATGAATTCAAAGAACGTTTACAAAGAACACTCGCACACGCAGCAACTGTTCTTCTGTATATCACACTAATTATTATTCCGTTAGAGTACCAAACCAGCAATACTGAAATATTGACAATAGTCGGATGATCACTAGCTATTCATGCAATCACTGAATAAATATTCTAGGTACTATTGTTGTACATCTATAAATAACGTAGCTTCAATAGATGGCGCTATAATAAATCAATTTCGAACGCCTCAGACAGACTATAACTGTGACAGCAAAAACAATACATAAATAATGTGCTCCGCGCTTCTAAAATAAGCTCAAAGAGAAGCAATTCCTTTACATCAGACACGTCTTGAACATCAATAAATTGAACAACCGGCAATATGACTTTGATTTTGCCTTACATGAAATAAGCGATTAGTTTGTCGCGAACTGACGGTTTTATTTACTCACGTTATAAACAGGAAAGATTTGCATTTTTGTTACGAACAAACTCAAAAACTGCATGATTGATTGGAAAAATTCTTTCACCCTTAGAAAGCTACTTAATCCAGAAGTATTATAGGCTATATAACATCACGTTATGAAGCACGGGGGCGGAGTTGTAATCATAAAACTGGGTGAAACCGTGCGGAATAGCTAGTATTTGATACGATAGTGATAGTAATTACTTCAGTTAAAATACAACAGAAAGAGCATTTAATAGGTTAATCCATACTTCGACTACGAAAGGCAAACGCTTAACATAGGTATATTGAAACTACTGACACAAAGTACACCTAGAATATATAGAGATGAGATATATAGAGCTATCTGAAAATCAGTTTTTTTTATTTATGACTTCTTGGGCATATTATTTAGAAAGAAATGTTTTATTCCATTAAGTACTCAATGTACTATCAACAATGAACATATAAACCAATTCTTTAAGACTAACTTATACCTAAAATATTATAAAATAGAAATAAAAAAGAAAAAAGAAAACTAAAACTCTGTAATAAAATTCCTCCGCATCACAATCGACTGGTAGTGTGCCCAGAAGACTGGCAGCATTGCCACGTTGAATGACAATGTTTCATTCAATAGCTTATTCTTTCAGCGAAATAAAGGCCAGCCCTAATCTGGTCACGGGAAGCGTTGTTGATGTTTTAATTGTATCTCCATACAAACATAGTCTTAAAAGATATATTAATAAATACAATTAAACAGAAGGCGGTACATGGAGATCAAATTAGGCAACTGCGTCAGCTATTGTTGCAGTATAAACTACAACGCTGGTATTCTTACAGGCAGCAAATACATAACATACTAAATTATTGTACTATAAACGCAGTAATAGAAATAATAATTAGAGTCTTAGAGTCTTCAAGAGACAACAAGTCAAAAGTTTTGAGGACCTTTGGGCCCTATCTATATCCCAACATAAAATCAATAATACAAATAAAACCAATACTTTGCTTAAAAAGTGTTTGCAATACACAAAAGATCCAAAACCAAATAGATTTTTTAAGGAAAGTTACCAAGAGAATTGTAGGAATAAAAGCATTTCCATCTGCAAATATGGAAGACATCGAAGTGCAATTATGAACTCGAAAGAGAAACTTAACTAAAGTGGCAAAGTTTGAGATAAAAACAAGTATAAGTGCTGCCCTTTGGCGATAAATTACGAGCGCTATGATAGTGCACAATTGGTTTAAAATTAATGCACTCGTGCATGAAGTTTTTGTTCCAAAT
This sequence comes from Catocala fraxini, assembly GCA_930367265.1. Taxonomy (NCBI): domain Eukaryota; kingdom Metazoa; phylum Arthropoda; class Insecta; order Lepidoptera; family Erebidae; genus Catocala; species Catocala fraxini. Next base: position 20,420,867 of record OV884047.1, read on the forward strand.
TGGTTCAGCTAAAGCTGCCACGGGACGGCGAAAACTAATCCCATTTATTATAAGGGCACATCCTCACTAGACTTACAATACCCACACTAGAAAGACAATATATAATCCATGTATATAATTACAAACCTGTAAACAGGCTGTCTCGAAACATTTACATATTTTTATAAAACTAATGACAGCAATAGCCTAAGGAGTGACCGTTGTACTGCTGCGCCTAGAGGTCAACATTTGAAGTTATGCGCGTATTAAATTCCAACGCAAGTGAAGCTGTATAGCACACTTGTTAATAGGATAGGATAATCTTTTTTGCATCTATTAAATATGGACGAAACGTACACAGTGAAAGAACAAAGCTTTTTTGAGCTTCAGGCAAAGACATAAGCTATATTTAAACAAAAAATACTAAAATAAAACTTACAATTACAGTTAAAGTGAGCACACATGCGCCATTGCCATTAATTATTTTATGTAATGCAATAAACTGTATGTGTTTCAGAAACCTACTCACACAAAGAATTCAAAATAAACTCTAGACTGTTTCATGTGAAATTAAAGTGCTATAAAGCTTTCAGTAAATTCTATAAAATACAATAAAAGTAACATATTTCATACTATTTTATCCCCTATAAGCCATACAGAGCGGCACTCATCAAAACTTGGCTCCTCAGACAATAATAAAAACCACATAAAACTAGTCATAAAACACCACTTGACGACTGAAACTACCTCAAAGCTATCAGTTGTGGTCACGATACGCAAACAGTTTGCTAAAGAATTTAGATTCTACAAGCACTTGGTTGCATGAAACACGATGTATCTACTCCACGGATGACGTAGACACAGGATTTTACGTAGTGCAGGAAGTAGGCCTATTTAAAAAGAAGCTTGAACATTATTTTGCCTATGAGCCAAATTTACTTGTCGAAATATTTTTATATATAACTTACAGAAAGCTTCAGTTTCAGTTCTGGGCGTATTTTGTATTCGTCCGTAATAACCCGTTTCAAGGCTTGAAATACTCGCCGTAAAAAGCATTGAGCCTACAACGACAGATATTTTTTAAAAACGTTTAACTTGTTTACTTTAATTGCTAACTATTATTACTCGTTTCTGTTACTCAATTCGCGAAACGCAATTACACAGCTTTGTATCGTAAATTCTTCATAGTGTTACATGTTTAATGTTTTGTGATGATTACATTTTTAGTGATAGCCTAGTGGGTGGCCGTTGGACTGCCTCGAATTCGATCCCAAGGCTTTTTGACTTTTCGAAGTTACATGCGTATTAAATAGTTAATTATCGCTTGCTTTAACGGTGAAGGAAAACATCGTGAGCCCTCAGACATGCATTTGAAAGTTCTCTATAATGTTCTCGAAGATATGTAAAGTCTGCAAACCCGCACTGGGTCAGCGTGGTGGACTATGGCCTAACCCTTCTCACACTGAGAAGAGGCCCATGCGCAGCAGTGGGACGGTTTAATACAGGGCTGATATTATATACATTTGTATAGTCAATGTCTACATAATATGTTGGAAGTGACACATAATAGTTAATTCTTAACTTTTGAATCAGTCAGCTACAAATTGTTTGCTTTTTAGAAAACAGGCTGTTATTTTCTCAGCCTGAAATTTATCGATCATCTATATAGGTCTCTTATATATGACCATCTATATAGCGTATCTTCCTATACAGGACGTAAACCTGATATTTTTATAAAGATCTTTACATTAAAACTATAACTATATATGTTAGATTTTATGAAGTTTTCATAAGACGATCTCATAATACTAGCGGTCGCCTAGTGCTCGAAATTCGACCAAAGTTTGTCTGTAAGATATTGCTGATATATGTCATTACATATTGATATATGTAACCATAGTTACGCGCTTGACTGCGTGTGTCAAATGCATGGTTGTGTGCGTGTAGTGTTTTTCATTAATTTAATATATTTCTAATGCATATTTTATATAAATATTAGAATTCGCCTAAAGACGAGGCTACATGTGTCAGATGAATCACATTGGGAAAATTCAGTGTATAATACTAAATTTAACAAAGCATTACCCAGTCATATGAAACTGGGCACTATTTTCTTAGTTTTGTAGAACCGTAAACAGTTACATACAACATTTTATGATAACAGTTATCCTCATATTACAGAAAACAGTACGTAGCACCTGTGAGAAAACCCTTAATGAAGCACTATTCAATCAAGATATACGTGAACGCCCCACAGCCAATTTGGAAAATGCCCACACAAACTACATAAATATTGAGAGAGAAAAATCCAAGAAAATACCCTCATTATGACCGTCTAGCCTAAGTTAAGAATAAGCAATGTTTTCATCGCTGGCGCGACGCGAAGGGCGAGCGTTGACCTCTTCGATGAGCGATCGATGTAGCTGGCTCACCGCCAAACTGTCGACGGAGGCACGTTGGCTCCTTGCCACCGCTGCTGGCCTAGTACCTCGACTCAAATGCCGTACAAGCTTTGTTGAGAGTATCACCCGGATGTTATCTGGAGTTTTCGAATCAATTGGATTTCTAAGGATGGCTGGTGAAGTTACGATGCGCTTTGCATAACATTACTTAGTTTTTTATGTCATTACTATGATCAACATTTACCAAAAATTCCTAAGAAATAGATGGGAATATTGAAAAAGCTAATGGTGACTCAACATCATTACTTTGGTCTTTAAAATTAAGCAAAGCCCCTGATAACGTACATATATATCGCATTAAAGTAAGGTATGCTCACAATGAAGGAATCATCATAAATGAAAGAAAGAAGTATTTTTAACCTACGTGAATATCTGTTGCTACCTTTTTTTTATACTACTATAGTGGCAAACAAGCATACGGCCCACCTGATGGTAAGTGGTCACCGTAGCCTATGGACGTCTGCAATACCAGAGGCATCACTTGCGCGTTGCTGACCTTGTAAAAACCTTTTAACGCCCTTTTTGAAGAACCCCATACTGTAGTCTTGTGGGCAAACCTGGCAGGGAGTTCATTCCACAACCTGAGGGTCCAGGGGAGAAAATTCCTTATCTTTAACCAATCATAGTAAGTATTACTTGAACTTTACGTCGACTACCGTTTTTAAACAACTGATGACATCAGCATACACTAGGTTTACTTCTATTAGTTAAAACTCAGCAGCTATCATTACATTTTATCAATCAATATTATTAATATTAGTATTATGCCCGCGAATCACATGTAAAACTATTCTGTGTGGCACGTATAAACAAATATACAATATGTATTCTTCTTCCATTGGTTGATTTTAAATAAGTAGGTACTTAAATTTGGTTGAACTGTATAATTTCGACGTAACTGAAATTGAGTCATTTGCTAACAACTATCAAGGCTCACATTGCTTTAATTGATATAATTACGTGTTAAGTCTCTGTACTTCCAAGCCCCACGAGCTCACTTTGTGTGTACACTTCTAGTAGTTGATACAGCCAACTGTATTATATAATTATACAGTTATTTAACTTTCAATTTTAAACACTCTTTTGTGTTGTGGGTTTAACGCCCACATGGGACAAACATTTGTGAGATCTACAAATGGTTGCTCCGAATGTAGGTGTTCTTTGTGTCCGTTGTTTGAATGTTTGTAAGGTTCCCTACGATACAGATTACTAGTGAGAGAGTTGTCTTTTCAAATAAAAATATTTTTCTCATACTAACAAATAGTATCAACGAGAAATATCATCGTGTACTCATCTAGCAGTCAATGTACTTTTATGCATGATGAGTCCATTCACTCTACGTATTTGGTGCAGTAACTAAGGTGTTATAAGAACGATCTTGAAATCTGCAACGTGGCAATACAAAGGTTTTACATAATAAACTATTATTTCTGTCGTATACCTATCAACATGACCCAAAACCCTTTGCGTCTTAAAATTGGATGTATGATAACATTATTATCCCTTATTGATTACAAACGTATCAAACCCGCGTGAAATATAAAACTTGCCGGGTATTGTTTAAAGATTCCCTTTGCCCGTTCGGGTTTCGCTTATAACCGTCCTTTCTCTAACCTAATTTCATAGCGTCCAGTGAACACAGAACCCGGGTAAACCCATTAAGTATTCAGTTATTGGTAAAATTATAAGAAAGGTTCGCACATTTGGGGTCAACTTAAATTGGTTTCTATGTGGCTTGAAGGAAAATTTTGATAAGATCAGGGATTTTGTAAATTTATCGTCGCTGTAATTTACGTGGAAAGTTTTAATCTCGCGTTGTTGGAGGTCAGACACGGCGCGCGTCCCCGTCGCGTCTCCGTCGCGTCTCCGTCGCGGTGGCGGCGCGGCGGCTGTGAGCGAAGAACAACACGCCCGTGATATCAAATCTTTAAAAGTTCGTTGTTGTTTTAGATGAAACTCGAACCCCCATTGAGCCTATGTGAGCGTATATATACAAAGTGTACCTATCCCAGACGAACCAAACTCGAGAAAACCTGAAATATGTGAATATTGTTGGAGATAGAAATTTGCAGTGTTACAAATCAACAATAAAATAATCCTACAACAGTCCCGGTATAAAACGCAATAACTTGGGCCGAACAGCAATCTAGGTAGTGAAATAAAGGCCAGTGCTAAATTAACGTGAGCTCTAAAGAACTGTTTAGCTAAAGGTTAGAAGCATATTATGTAGAGAATTTATTTAAACGTAAATGTAGGTTGTAAACTAGTTGTTTAAATAAACAATTTAGTCCTAAATAAATAAACACACAAAACTACGAACACCCAGAGCGTCGTGTTTAATTGTATTAAATGTAAGTTTTACGTAAAACTCGCCAGCGGCTCTGGAGATAAACCAAGTGATTAAAGCCAGAACTTTGTTTTTGGTACAAATAATTTATCCTCCTCTAGCCAGAGCTTGCACAAGAAATAATGACTGTTTTTAAGGTCGCTGATTATAATATTGTAGAAGCTCGAAATAATCCTGCATATCTTATGCTTTTTATTTAATCTTTAAATTCAAGACCTTTGCAGATGACAGTCTTGCAAAATATTTAAACTAATAGTACAATCTTTGTTTGATTCTACTGCAGGTACTTTGATGGATAGTTCATTAGAAGTAAACACAAAAATAATTTGGTTTTTAAAAACAGGGTTAATGTAACAAATGGAATTTAATTTAGCTTGAGAACTCTCAATACATCTGTAACTTGAAGTGTAATGTGTGTTGTGTAGTTCAAATGAGATACTAATGAAGATTAAGAATAAAACATTATCAAGTGACCGTAGAACAATCGTTCAAATGGCGACGACCTGGATAGAACTAAAACGCCATCGATATCTGTGAACGTCTCCAAGGGAGTTCTATGTTCAGTAAACATGTTGTGCTCATGTTGACAACAAACAGCTAACGTTGTAAATAAACTTGAGAATATTTTCAAGTCCATATGATTATACCATTTCCAGTAGTTGTGACAAGTAACTAGAACAGAGACATGGTAATATTTTCAGGAACATTCTTATATTCTTGCTTTACATGATATGTCATATAATCGTGTAACCTACTTTTTGGTGTATTTGTGAAAAGGTATGCTAAAATGAATTATTTGGCATATAAAAGTATTGACAAAGTAAATTAGAATCATAATCATCATATTGTATTAATGAGCGTGTTTATAAATTACCAACGTTTAGTCTAAGACATAATAAGTATTGAAATTTTTATCTACATCTATATCTATACCTCATTTAATTTAAATATATAAATAATGTCTATTTAACAGTTACCAACGTATAATTTGCATATTAATAATAATGCGGTACGCAACGGTGCATTACAAATTGCTGCTAACATTTTACTTTGTATTAATATCAATATTTAAGTACAAATGCTAATACATGCAAGTATTTTTGCTAGTGTTATGTCCTTTGCTTTCTCTGCATATAATAAAACGCATAAATATAAACAAAATCAGTAAGTATATATGCGGTGCCAGTCAGAGTAGATTATGTGGATAAATGATTTGTATAGTTTAAAGTGCGAGCTACGCGCCCTCTGTCTCTAAGTGAGCGTACCTACTGTATTTTTATATCACTTTTACTTTTAATGACTCATAAATAGGCTCTTCGTGGTGCTTACTTTATTGTTATTATTTACTTTTATATTGTTCACTTTAAAAATATAGTTAATAATCTTTATTATTAAATAAATAATATATATAAATATACATAAAATATAATATATAAATAAACGCCGACCCCAAGTGACTTGGGAATAATAAAGGCTAAGAGAGAAGAAGAGAAGATTTAATAAATAATTGGTCTGCATGAACCGATTTTATTGAAATTTTGTGTGCGTGTAAGTGTCTCCCTGGACGGTTTATATTCACAATTAGACCCGGTGGCACTGCAATTGATTCGTACGGGTAGGACGTCTGTCCAGTACGCTAATAGTTTATAAAGGAGTTTGGAGTAAATCTTTAAGTCTGTTGATTCTGGAATTACTGACATAATTAAAAAACAATTGCATCTAGTCGCCGGCGAGCCAGTACAGCTCAAGAGCTGTACTGGCTCGCCGGCGTCTTGACGTTAATTGGATTTTGTTAAGATCACAATCATCACAATTTATATAGTTTTCTATGACATAGCTGCAGAATATTTTGCATTATTGTCATTTAAAATTAATTTCTTTATGGATTAAACGGTTAGCTTATAACTACGAACCATTCAGTTTAATCTTATTTACACTTTTAACGATATAATCTTTCAACTTAAAGCTGATACTGCTAAAAGTGTAAATATCTATAAGTACAATATAATAGGATATAAAACATACCTTTATAAAATGTATAGCGTGGTGTCTCGCCGTCTCAGCGCAACTGTAACAACGCAAAACAAATCAGTATAACTCATGCTTTCATACAAATAGAATAAAATAAACGGAGGTCTCTACGAATAGGTTTGTATAAAGTAGAAATAAATCGTTTATAGATAGTGTTCTTAAGTCAATGTGTATAAATCACGAGTACGAGTACGAGCACACTGGTTGTCTTTGGAGTGGCTTATAACATTTGTAACTAATATAGTTGCGTGTGCGCATGACTATTTACTTTCACAATTGAGGAGACTACAAAATAACATTTGTAGCAGCTCCATAACTACTCTCTATAAGATGCCATGGGCGCGTCGTTGAACCGGCATTCGTCAACTTGACTATGGCAAATATAATTTGATCGTTACACGAACGAATAAATAATATTATTAATGGCATTGTAAATGTTATAATAGGGTACATAATGATATTATGATAAGTTTAATTTTTAAGTAATTTCATATGAAACAAATAAAATCGATGTTATCTTAATCCCAATCCATTACTGTTAACGCCTGATTGAGTAACAATGTTACATTTCAAAGTAAAAGTATTATATAATATTTCTACTATCTCTCAAGTGTAAATAATTAGAAATACTTTGCTTAGTCTGAGTACCAAACAAAATCACCAAGAAAATCTCGTAGGTAGTGAATAAACATCTGCAGTGTAATGTAATTGAAACTGAATACTTAAGTATTAACTGCATTAATCCTCCATCATACATTTGGGCATTTTGTTTGCGCAAACATTTGCGCAGCATATATTAATAAGCGCTTGACAAACATTTGCCAAACATAAAGCGCGCACATTCTCAGAATCACTTATTACTAAACATTGTTCACACAACACTCTATACTTGATTAATTTCAGTTTAGGCAAAGCATACATTGAATCGCTTATAAATTCAATATTCGTGAAAACGCACTAATCGCTCTATCGGTTTTGGCAACATTCTTAGGTATTAATTGTATTCATCAACAAATTTTTGTCTTCTTGTTGGCCAGAATTTGAGCGTAGGAATTTGCTGTGTATAAATAACCCATATTATTTAATTATGCATATAACTAACGTGACTATCTGGCGTTTATAACCCATGCGCATGTAGCTGGCATATGTAACACACACGACTAGCTTAAGCACGTAGCCTACATTGCCTATTTACCTCGTGTTTAAGCGCATCCAGTCACAAGACAAGTCTTGAAATACGACTATAATCAGTATCACTTATATGCAATAAATCACCGCGGAGTAACGCGAAACCTCTAACACCAGATCCGCAGAAGCCACCACGCGCCTAAAGTCCAGATTACACGTGTTAAATAAACAAGTCCACTTTGTTTAAACGTGCCGACATGTTATTCCTAACACGTTGTAATGTATTATTATAAGGCGAGTTTACCTTGTTACAGCTAATATGACCATTATATTTCGAACGGCTAGGAATACCGTGCATGTACGAGGGCACTACCGTGCATGGGCGATATCTCAGACATCCTGGGGCCAACATACTCCGCCTGAACATACTGAGGAGCAAAATTTAAAAAAAAATTTACTGTTCTGCTGTTTTTGGTTGCCCGCGAGCCAAGCAACGTACCGGTGAATGGGGCCGACGGTGACGCGACCAAATAGGAAAATGTCACTCGGCCTTTTGACCCTTCTTGTTGAACTACTCAACAAGAGAGGAGTCACGACATTCTCTACAGAATTAATGTAGCTGACATGATCCTTTAACGGTGATATTGATAATTAATTACGCGAGCGTACACGTTATTTTGCCGAATTTTAAGTAAGTATGATAGCTTAATGGATATAAAATTGGACTTGCAATAAATAAAGAGGACGTGAGTTCGAATCGTTCTTTATTTCCTCTTAATGTCGCCACTACCAACGTCACCCTCTCCTTACCCAAACTCTTACTTGACACAAACTCTGGCTATGCTAGTTACAAATAACACCACTTATTTGGAAATCAAATTACTAGAATAGTTTAAAGAAAGAAACCTACGCTTTAAATCCTTGCACCGGTTTTTTGCGAAAATGGAAGCGTGACAAAACATTCCACTTTTACCGCAATTTTAGAATTGCCGGTAGTACATAATATGTATTGTACAGATTTGTATCGGATTCGGGATCCAAATTCCGGACACAGTTAAAAAAATAATTTTCCATCGGCAACTATTGGCCGGGCGAAAAAGCAAATAGATTTCATTCTTGTTCCGAGTGAGCGTGGCGCTAAAATTTTGTGATCGAAAAATGAAAAGCAAATAAAATATGGTTTATTAATAGGGCTGTGATGGTGGCTGATTTATATGTTGTTGATATCTTTGCCAAGTTTGAGAATCAAAAAGCCTTCATTATTTTTGTTTACTTTAGGTTCGAAATATTTAGTTGAATAAGAATTGATTGAGAAATAGTAATGAATGTCTCCTTGACAGGATTATAGATAGCCGTTACCTCAAAATCTCTGTCCTATGCATAATTTATACATTTTTATATCACAAACACATATAAAAATATAGGTAAGTGGCTAAAATCTAATATCTATTTTATTGTTCCAATAAAGATATTCTAGCCGTATTTAAGTAGTTAATTTGATTTACTTACAATTCTAGGCATTTAAACAATATATAAAATGTCAATTCGATTCTTATAAAAATCTTGCACTTCGATTATTCTACACACAAAACCCATACCATAATGAATATGCGTAGCAGTTACATTTAATATCGTCTACGACGTAGCACCACACATATGAGAGCTACGAGCCCTTTAACACCCTTGCTGTCAATCAAATATAATCGGCTCAAAATATTATATTTGAGTTTAAAAGCTTTTCGATTTATAGGATATTACCTGACATTTAGTGTTGTTAACAAGAACCGCTAATAGAGTGTCAGTTAATATTGACAGACAGCGGATGTACTCATTAGAAACAAGCGACAAATGATTTACTAGTTATTTTTATCTAGAATTAATAAAATAGTGATCAATGATGTTTATCTGGATTGATCAATGATGTTCATGTAACTCCTTTGATTTCAGTTTTGAGATATCACTAGTTAAATGTAAGATTTTAAGACAATTCATTGGAACTAAATAAGTGCTTAGGTATCGTAAGTTGGAAAGTAATTGAAGAAAGGTTCACTGTCAGAAAGAAAGATACATTGTAATTAAATTTCTGGTGTGAGATACAATTTTTTTTACCAGAAATTTAATTACAATGTATTATTTCGTCTTTTTATCGTTGGCTCGTGCCAACGATAAAAAGACGAAATGATAGATCAAACAAATCACGCATCGTAAAAAGCCAAGACTTGTAGATTGTAAATGTCATGCCCGTTAACCCGCATATTTTTACTTTAAAAAAGATTATAATGGCATATATATTTTAAACTTATTTTTATTTATGATACAATATAATGCAATGAAAAATCTAAGAGCACGCTTTCTAGATTAGTCTGAAAATGTATCGGACCTGCATCTCTCGGTTCAGTCACGAACAGTTTGCTTTGTAGCAGTGTTGTTCGTGTTGGTTAGAATAGGTGGCGATGTGGAGCGAACTTCACACGGTATTGTATCGTTACTGTTATTATTATCATTTTAGTCGTAATAGTAATTAGACACGTAATGCATACCACCTAAAGTATGTAATTATTTGTTTATATATAGAATATATGCGAATGTGCATGGTCCATCGTCACGGTCAGGGTTTAGGTACCGACTATGGGACAAAGAGCCACTGAACTATTCTGTTTCCCTCATGAGAAGGATTAGAAACACCTAGTTCGTGCCTTAGACTGCTATTAGTTTCAAACTATTTTTAATATATCTTTGACACATAAAATTCTGATAATCTTTGTGGAGATTAGGTGAGTTCATAACATTATTAAAATTAATGAAGCGTTTCAAGTTATCTTGTGGAGCTTGAAATCTCTTACTATCGATAACTAAAATAAGTAGGACACTAAAACGACTAAACTAGGTTAGAAAATACTAATAATATGTTCAGATTGCCGAATGCTTGGCTGGCTACATTCATATATAACCTTTTTGAGAATAAATTTCTTTAAATTTAATATATATATAGAAAAACAATCAATCAGTAGTATACTTATGTGGTGCAAAAAACATCCTGCCTGCAGAACTTCGAAGAGTTATATTGACATTAATCATAATGAAAAAGAACATTGTTTCCAATAAAATACTGTATGATTAAACCATTTTAATTTTAAAGTAATTTCGACCAACTACATACAATACATAGATACGACTACCTTTTCCAGCGAAATTCTCGCCGAACGATTTCACATGAAGTAAATTTATCGATGAAACATTCTTGCTACTCGCCCATTTTTGTTTTAACGAGGTGCTGAAATGTTTCGCTCAAATAAATTCAATATTTGCACGGCATGTCGAAATCGCGTAAATTAAATAGGCTCTGAATAAACAAACGTGGCTGTTGAAACGTATTTACTACGTATGTACTTTAAGAGACAGTTAAGTGGCATCTCCACTGAGGAAGTTAAGTTCTAGAAGATCTGAAGACCGAAGTCAAATAGCCCTGAGTTGTGTCGCAGCTGTCAGCAGGGCAACCAGGACATTATGAAGACAGTGTGTTGTCAAATATTTTTTGGTCATGGTTGATCACAGTTATTGTTGACTAATAAACGTAATCATTCACTAATAACTGTTAATTGCTCACTAATTAATATATCTGCTATTTACTAGTTCACTAATCAAATCAATGATAATAAGTACACTAGATCTAATGAGGAAGGACATATTTAAAAAAAAAAAAAATTTTCTTTTCTTTATAACCCATTTTGTACGTTAAAAAATTCTCATGGCTGTTAAAAACATTTACTACGATAATAATAAAAAGTAAAAAAAACCTAAAATTAATTAGTTTAATTTATACGTTATTAATTAGTTTTTGGCGTGTATCATCATTGATGCTGGATGCGGCAAGCCGAAGACAGGGCGCTATGGCGCTCATTAGGGGAGGGCTATGTCCAGCAGTGGACTATTATAGCCCGATGATGATGATGATGATGATGAATTAGTTTTTTAAATTTAGTGAGATTTGGTAGGATCTCCCGTCCGCCTTGGACGGGGGGTAAAACAGCTCACGTAATTAATGGATGCCCTGAACCCGTGCCGTTCTGATATTGAGAATTTCTTGCCAGTTAAATAGCCAATAATATAAACCAAATAATATTTAGCTACATGGATGGCGTAGTTCTTTAAGTGGTCGCCTCACCACTGCAACTGCGCCGAGGGTTGAAGATTTAATCCTTTAAATAAATCTATACTAATATTATAAAGCTGAAGAGTTTGTTTGTTTGAACGCGCTAATCTCAGGAACTACTGGTTCGAATTGAAAAATTATTTTAGTGTTGGATAGCCTATTTATCGAGGAAAGCTATAAGCTATATAACATCTCGCTACGTCCCATGGGAGCGGCGCAGTAACTATAAACGCGGGTGAAACCGCGGGCACATCTAGAAACAGATATACGAGTTAATAAGCGGAAGTGCTGATTACGGGCTTGCTACCAGGCAACCTAACCTATCCTAATTCTTGTCATTACTAAAATTGCATAGTAGATATTCTCTTAACGGCTATAAGATAATACTTTCACAAAGCTGTGAGCTCAAAGTCTACAAAATTAAATGCCTATTCAAGCAAGACTAAAAGTATAAGTACAATATACAAACAAACAAACACTTTATAAATCTTTGTTCGACATAATTATGCCCAAACTGATGCAATAGGAGCGATGAGGCAGGCTAAACTACACTTTCATTATATCTGTCAAAATGCATAAAGGTCTTGCTAAATAGTGTCATAATAGTGAAAGTAGGTTAAGATTTTTTAAATTACATTTCCATTTACCCAATTAAGGTCCGATATACTATCGTCAGATAACTTTTATCTAATGTATAAATATGGCAGTCTGACATATTTTCTATACCAAAATTGTCTTACTGTCAAACATACCCCAGATAATAGTAATCCGACGATAAAAAAATTGGCATTCAGTTGATTTAAATATGAGTTGGATATAATATTGTCTTCTGTTTACGCGAATATTATTCATTGAAATTAAACTACTATATAACGGATTTTATCGCGTTGTTTATTTGACACTTTATTACATCATTTTGAAAAACTGTTACACTACTAGTACTATTCATACTACACATTCCCACACACACACAAATACTCCATACCTCACACACTATCATAAATACCCACCATAACTAACCCAAACATCCACTCACTCACACCACTCTCACATCTATTTATTCATGCATTAGTTATTTGTAATAGTTCAGTTCTAAGTATATGACAATCCGTATAGTTCGATGGCCACGACACACGCTGTGCCTATTGTGACTGTCATAGCAAATGTTAATATATGTGTAACTTAACTGAAATAAACATTATTATTATTATTATTCTCTTAATTACTATTTTTTTCTAATGATTACATTTCTAAATATAAATTTAAAAACTATACATATTTAAAATATAAAAACTGAAATTGTCCATCGACATCGGGAACCGGGTCCAAGCCGATGGTTAGGGCCCCAGAGGGAGGAGTCTCCTCACAATACGCGCCGTGTCGAGTAGTACTGCCTTTTGCATCAAGGACTTTTTTATATTTTTATTCTTTGTTTTTAAGGGACTTGGAGCCATTTTGACTATGTCAGTCCCATCGGGCTTACAAATACTACAAACAACTTAAAGTATCCAAGGTTACTGGCTACATAGTTAAGTAGAAACTACTACTAAACAACAAATTATCTATTATCTAATTTACAAATAAGTTTATATAAAGCAACTGCTGCGTCTGACATAGGTTCAGACAAGATACTTAAAACTACTCCAACATCATTCACGTTAATATTAAAATTATCTTTTAGGTGATCTCTCAGATTATCAGTTTGGATACATTCTGTTAATAAATGGTAAATATCTTCAACAACATTACATGATAAGCAATTTAGAGAGTCCGACACCCTAACCAAAAATTTTAATTTATTATAGGTAAATGACCCGATCTCAATCTACAGGCAATTACAATGAACTTTCTGCACAATTTTACATTAGTAAACCATGGTATCTGAGAAGGTTTATTCTGGACTATTTTATACCATATGACTTTGTTAGTTGAAATATCATTGTAATCCGATTTCCACATGTCATATATAACTCTCTTGTACTTCAATAAGATGTCACTCTGTTCAGAAAATACAAATGTCTCTACACTATTTGATGCGGCTTCTTTAGCCAATTTATCTAGCTCTTCATTGCCATAAATAGCAACATGAGCTAGCCGTGTGTCGACAATCTCGTGAGCTAGGTCAAAGTATTTCAACTCTTTTTCTTTTTCAGCTTTCACAAGATTCTCGTCATGCGGAATGGTAACATCGATGATCATTGCTCGGCGCTCCAGTCGGTCTATCGGTATATTATTATTATTCTAACCTTTCATCTATCTCTCAGCTGTACGTAGGGAATGCAGGTTTTTTTAGAAAATGGTGAGTTGTCAACTGATCGCTTAATCTTTGCCTTTTGTGCTAGTAGCACACCAAACAATTCTTATAGCATTGGAAATAGACACCCCAGTAACCGCTTATTACTAGAAGGCAATGTGCATGCCACCATAGTAATTTAAAAAATAAAATGCATCATAACGGTTAATTGAGTGGAAAACGGGTTTAATTAATCGTCAATACTTTTAACCAGTTTGATATTTATTTAATAATTTACTAGCTAATTAATATTATTATTCGCTAATAATTGAATAGGTACTAGATCAGTAATCAACATATCTGCTATTAACTAGTATATAACTAGTAATCCATAAGAGTAATTATTTCATAGTATGTTAATTATTTATTAACAATACACTCGCTAAATATTCACAAAGAAATTACTCGTTTATCCATATGGCTGTTCTTTATGAATAGTTAACGACTACCTACTTGTTAAACTTGTTAATAACTCGCTAATCACATGATCAACGTTCGCTAATAGTTCACTAATAATTAATTAAACGCCTACTTGTATGAAAGTGGTTATAAATGCCACAATACAGGGATTGGTAGCAACAATCCTGGCATCACCTGTCACAGAATCAGGCCATTTCAGACGCGTGTCCTACATTTAAAGCGAAAACTGAACGTCAGCTACCCTTTTGTCGTCAAGCGGAAGTTCTTGTTGACAACACGTCAAAGTGACACGTCACTTCCGGCCTCAACAAGACGAACAAGAAGAGTGGAGTTGGAATGGAGGACGTATTGTATTGACAGTATTGGAGGAGAAGGATTGTTTCGTTGCGATTGTTGGCTTTGATTTTAGTTTTAATTGGATTTTGTTCGCCAATAGAATATACTGCATCATAAAATTATTGAATTTGAATAAAGATAAGTATATATTTCATACAATTATACTTTATACAATTACACACTATTACATATGTTATATATATTAGATTGAAATATATGATGTGTCGGTTCGTCATGTAGTTAATACAGTTTCTGCCAATTAGTTGGTAGTAACTAAATAATAATAGCAGGTAAGTAGTCGTTTAGTCGCTGCAAAACAAAAATCTTTGTGTGATTCACAAATGGTTGTCACGATTCAAGTTGTAGTTTGCATCTTGTAATTGAATATTTGTGAAGTCTCCCGTGACACATAGCTTGTTAAAAGTGGAAAAGTTTTCTTTAAGAGTAGAAAAAGTATAAACGTAATAATTATAAATAGTAAGAAGTCCTTTCAAATCTTTATGCAGATCTACAGCTTAGTTGATAAAGGAACAAAAACAATTCTCAAGGTTACGTATTTAAATCCTTGTTTGTATAATATGCATAAATAGAAAACAATATCGACAAAACTATTATTAGATCGCGACACTTTTTAATCAGTAAACTATCGTTGAGATTAAGATATCTGTATGGTATTAAATCTAAGCGTTTCTATCCTCGCTTTGGCACGTAATGATGTTGATACCGGATGTTGCGGTGCCATTGCCATTGCGAGGTTGGCAGTTTAGATTCTCAAACCGGAAGAAATTATGTGTATTCCGAACAACCTAGATGGTTTTAAATAGCTAGACGCACTATGGATAACTGTGTGCCAAATTTAATGTATTTGTGTGCCAAGTCTCTTCCAAATCCGTTCAATGACCTACGTGAGATTGGGCAATAAACATCCAAACCTCCAAACATCTTCACAAACTTGCACGTTTAAAGTTTAGTTGGATGCTTCACAGTAAACAAACCATTACGACAAAATTACCGCTACCGCATAGAATAACAACATTCTAACTAATATTATAATTGCGACTGTGAGTTTGTTTATTTCTTAGGCTTTCATGCCTTAATTACTCGACCCATCATCATGAAATTTCGCATAAACGTTGTCGAAAGTACAGAAAAAGACATAGGGTACCTTTAATCCAAAAAATTTACTGTTTCCGAGGTATGGAAATATATTGACAAAACCTACATTATCGTGAGCGCAGCCAAAAACTAGTCGTAGTACCTCGTACCCATAATTTAAAATCTTATTATTTGAAATGAACACAGTTATAATATACAATAACTATTATCTTTTTAAAGTACCGAATACCCATCAAGACTTTTTTTCGCAGCATATTGCAGGGTTGTGAAAGCACTTTTTTCGAAAATTCAACTGCGAATTTGCCGTAAAATTGATTTTATATAACATTTTGTTTATAAAGCAGCTTAAATATAAGCGTTATTGCATCCTTTGACACAAAAATAATATTCAGTAGCTATACTGACAAAGTATTAAAAAAGCAAAAAATCCCCTTTGCTTTATGCCATCACTACGGCTTAAGCATCGCTTGTAAAAGTAATATGGCGTCAAAATTATTATTTTAACATTTCCTTGTTTATCAGTGTTAGGTATCCAGCCATAATTTCTTATCTTATACACAGACTTATGCAAACCTTTTAAAATGTTAAACAGAGAGCATGATATATTCCCGAGCTAAAATCTGAAATCTTTACTTCATACATTCGTCACATTCATGCAAGCTCGATCGCGCTTTAGTTAAAGAACGTTGCCCAGGTCATCCCCTTCTACTTGTCCTATTGATTATAAATGTAATAAAGCTTTGTAAAATCAATAAAAACATAAATACAATAGATAAACTTCATATTTAAAACAAGTTCAATAAAAACTTCCCTATAAAAACTGACAAGGGGACAAGGGATCTCCAATATACGCCACGACGGGTTTTATTTTATTTATTCAGGACAACAAACAATAATTGTACACTATTCTTAATCAAACTACTTATTACTAAAGTACTTAAATATATGCACAACCAACATCACTGCCCGCATAATTAATATTATTACAAGAAAGAGTAGTAATGTTTTACAAGTATTAGTTCTGGCATGACAAAACAATAATTAATTTATTACAAATGAAATTCGGTATCAACTATGTTCATTAACTATTTCGTGGAGTTTCTTAACCACGCATCTCTTGAATTGCCCAGGAGATAGTATAAACAAATCGATATCTGTAAAATATTTATTTTAAAGTTTCATGATGCGGCAAAGTGACGCTTACTTGCCCGCATTCGTTCTGCACACCCTTGGTGCAAAATGGGCCCCAGTTATGTGCAGCGCGTATACGACGCCAGCTGCTAGGGTTTCTTATTTGTATTTGATTGCTTAGGTTATTGCAGTCAGTCATATTTATTACGACAAATGCTATATATCCCAATAAGTTCATTAGCCATGAGTCTAAAATCTAATCTAAAATCTCTTTATGAGTGTCATTAGAGAGAATTTAACCAAAGTGTCATGGTATGATCTTCTTTTGCGAAAACATCTATAATTGACGGTATGGAAATATTTAAGCTGTACTACTTCATATTTTCCATTTGACCCAGGCTTCCTGTTTATTTTAAAAAATATGAATAAGTGGTCTAAAAAACCATATAGGGTATTTCCTACTCTTTATAGATCAGCAAGGTACAGATGATTTAATAATGTCATATATTTTACTATAAAAAACTGTGGCAGCGGAATTAACTGACATATTTTCTAAAACATTATGCCAATCCACACTAGAAATTCCTTTATTAATTCTAGTATAATCACCCTCTAAAAATGGATATTTCTTATTATCTGAACGGTTTTCTAAAGTTTTATATTGTAAATTAATATTAACATTAACATGGATACAGAAAGGCGCGTGTAAATTATCTACGGGTACTAAATAATTCCTTGGGAGTTTACAGACGCTTTTCTGGCCTCACGAAACAAGGTTTTGTTTTTCAATGTCAAGTGCTCATTAATGTAAACTTTAACGGGTGAGCCCTATATGTTCAGCTGCGCTGGACACACTCCTTTGTTTCGCCTGGCTGCTGACACGAAATTGTCAAGTAGTAGTAACTAGTGAATCTCACTACAATGTTTCTTGGCTGTGCGCTTTGAGAGTTAGCTTGAGGTACCCGATGTATTGATGTGATAAATTGCGCCGGCGCTGTTTGTTTAATCACAGTCGCAATGGATTCAAGTAATGACATCAAGTTCTCGCCGCGCTTTTCAGGAAAATTACTAGTCTCAACATTGCAATTTTGATTCTGCTACTCCATATCATCCAATTTAGTTTCAAGATCTGAGATCCTCTTCATAGCTGTCAAATATTAACTTTCAAGTACAGTCACACGTTTTTCTGTCATTTTTGTTTTTTATATAGGTCTTCATACTTGTCGCTCAAAAATGTTATCGATGCCTTTATATCTCTAACAATACATTGAATCTGTCCATTATTTCTTTTTGCTTGGCCCTGATCTCTTTGCGTATTTCTATGTCCTCATGGCCTGGTGCATTTGTTCTTCGGTGTGTTATATTAACAGAGGATGATTCATATTTTGAAGGCGATTCTTCGCATGTGGACAGCTCATAGTGTTGTTCAATGCCACTTTAGTAATCTCTGTACTGTTTACTACTCTGTAAGCCGTGATCGACGCTTCGTTAGTCGCTGTATAGCTAGGTATATTTGTTTATAGTCTTCTTTTTCTTTTCTTTTTTTTCGTGTGGTTAGTGGCCAACCTGTTGTCAAGAGTTGTTGCTTACCGACTGTTGTCAATTTGATAACAACCAGGACCGACTTTGCACGTGCCCTCCGAAGCACGGAGACGCTCAGATGAAATACCACTAAGTAGTCACCCATTTTTTTTGTTTTTTTTTTTTTTGTTTATTTTTTTAACTTGGGGGAATGCTTGATGCATACCCCTCCACGGGGGCGGGCGGAGGGGTTATGTCCGACTAAACCTACCACGGTGTTCCTCAACAAAACCACTATCGACGGGGCCGCGCGAATCACTTTCGCATGCGGTCGCGACCCCGCCGAGGTTACGGCCCGCCGTATGAAACGGCAGGCCACTACACAAAAGACCTACCCAAAGGCACTCCTCACAAGTTATCCCTACTGTCCCCCCTAGAGGGGAGACGGACTCGAAACAACAGAGGCGCGCGTGGGAACACGCACGCCGCCTCTCGGACCTGGTGCTGAACGGATGGCGGGCAGGCCCACAAAGCCCGCCACCCCCAGGTCAAACCTCAGGGTGGCTGGAGGTCGTCTCGCGCCCTCCGGCGCCCGGCTCTGCGGTTGGGGAGAGGGTTCAAACGCTCCCTCTCCCGCTCCGCCGCCTCCTTGATGGAAATGACTTCCTCACAGAAGGAGGCGACGGCGTTCCACGACCTCTCACTCCGGACCATAGACCGAACTACGGCCGGGAGCGAGAGGGCAACCGATCCGACTGCCGCGATCAACTCACGGCGCTGCGATGCCCAGGCGGGGCAAACCGCCAAAGTGTGCAGCGCCGTGTCCTCAACTACGTCGCGGCAGTCGCCGCAGTGGTGACAACCGGGCGTCTCTTGCCGGCGTATACGACACAGGAACTGGCCAAAACAACCGTGGCCAGTCATTACCTGTGTCAGCCGGAAGGTGAGGGCGCCATGGCGCCTCTCCAGCCACTCCTCAAACACGGGACTTACCGCCACGATCGTGGCGTGCCCACCCATCTATAGACTGACCGCAAGCAACGTTGCTTAACCTCGCTAATCGTTTACCAATCAGTGAGTGCAAGTAGCTATGAGCGCCTCAATTTTTAAACAATTTTTATATAATTTTAATATAAACACATTATAAAAAGAAATTGTTTATATAGTAATAGCTAGCACTACGATCGTGCGAATGGGGCAAATGGTTAACGCAACCTAATAATTAAATTTTTCCTATTAATTCAATTTTAATCACCGCCCCTCACTTCACTGTATATGTGTGTGTCGAACAGTAGTGTGCATACATTGCTTATGTCAATGTGTGTGTCAGAGGGTACGTATTGTGTGAGGGATAATTTTCGCAATTGTATATCATAATGACATGCAAGACCCCTCCGTACACACACGCTCTCATTAAACATAGGTGTGTTTGAGAGTGTGTGCGTCTGTGTGTAAACACCATGCGTTTTGTGTACATGTGTGTAGCTGTTGTAGGGGAGTCTGCATACTGGACAGACGAAATAATGACTAACGGACTAATTAGCGAAATCAAAGGGACTATTGAATATCGAAATCCTTTGTGCATGTCATAGATAGTTTATGCAACTATTAGGCATATATCTACGCCGAATTTCGATAACTTTAGATTAGATAGATAGTTATTATTTTTAGGCATTTTATGAACTATTCAACAAGGAATACAGACCATATTCTTTTGCTAAATTATAAGTGCACTGTGCGTATTAACGTCTTTTGACTTTCGCGATTTGTACACATTCTTAATATAATATTAGACGACGGGTCTTACTGCCGATTAATTATTTAAAGGTAATAAATAAACGCAAATACGTATAGAACATGTATAATAATTTAGCTGTCTTCTAATTTATTTGTCTTAATTTTTATCTGTGAAGACTTTTAATAAGCTTTAACTTTGTTACTAACAATCACACTGTAATAGTTGATAAGCTGTTAATTTTATTAAAACTGTAAAATAAAATACTTGATGCAATAACAGCAGAGGTGATCATTTACATAGTTTGCTCTCATGTAGACTATACGCGCTTTGTGTTGTATAAGTGAGTATGTAAGTGTAAGAGTGTGTGTGTGTGAGCGAGGGAGGGTGTTTGCATGTGTGTGTTTATAATGAATAAGCACCTGATCGATAACTCGCCGCTGTACTGAGTAAGGTAAAGGCTTATGTTTTCGTTGTCGACGGGTAATCGAATGGTTAAGCTTTTAGTAGATACCTTTTTGAATACGCTTCTATTTGTTTTTGTAATGGTCTTCAATGGTTTTTAGATACTATACTGATTTTACAGTTGCCAAGCTTAAATAAAAAATAACTTTTGTGAACTAACACTTTGCCATCTATTAATTTTGCATGCCAGAAATACAAAGTCTTTCGCCTGTTTGATATGATATTTATAGCGAAAGACTAACAATCTTGGACTTTAAAATATATGACAATCATAAGAAAGACATGCCATTTCAATAAACTTTATACTATTATAGTAATATATGTAAATATTTCGAGATAAGTTAGGTCTACATTTTAGATTAACACTTTAATACATAATTACATTAATCCTAATAAGTTTCGTAACAAAGGCGTACGACAGTAATCATCTCAGTGTTCTTGTAATTACGAACTCTAAAAACACAATGAACATAAAATGCGCATTTGAATGCTGAACCAATCTCTAATTAACAGTAAAGCAACTCATTACAACACTAGTGTTGGACTTCATTACAAATAGGTTCAGCTGTCTAACGGTCGACATTGCTGGTTACAATATTGTGTTAAATGAGATTCACGTAAAGAGTTTATTTCTTCTTAAATGAGACTCGAATAAAGTCCGAATGATTAGGACTATTATTGCCACCTAGATGACTTTTACATGATAATTAGTCGATTGTCGATAAGAAAATAACAGCTGGTATTCTTTATAGCATCTTCAACTGGACTGTCTTAATCTCGAGATTTTCTTGAGTAAGCAGTTTTCAGTAAGTACGGAGTTAAGACGTGTTGACAATTTACGTATCAACAACGAGTTCAAATAATTACCGATATGGAAACTTAATTGTTACGTTCGTTTATCACTTTATCAATCCACAAGGTATTCCTCGCGGTTTTACTCATGTTTACGGTTACCGCTTTCCTCCCGGGACTCCTAGCATGACGTTACATAGCTTTTATTATAAGCCCTTCTGGATAAAGTAGCTTGCTTATGCTAAGAGAAATATTAAAATCGGTCCGGCCGTTTTGAGCTTATTCATTACAAACAAAAATACAAATCTTTCCTCTATATTATAAAACCGAATAATTTGGTGTATACGTAGGTACATATATACGCATTCTCTTTGCAACGTTATTTGAATCCGAGAAAACACAACAATTATTTGCTCAAAAATTTGTTTAAGCTAGTCTAAGTCTAAGCCTTTGATTAGTACCAGAGTGGCGAGTACAAATCTCCCGCCGTTGCCCATAGGCGCGCTACGTTCAACTGTCATGGCGGACAAAGCGCGGACGCGTGCGGCGGGGCTCGATTAATTGGCGGCGGCCGCCCCGACAGCACGTAATTGGCATCCGATACTAACGCACTACACTACTTGTTTTATATAACAAAGCATCGGGATTCATTCTCAGTCGGGCAGATGCAATGTGGTTTACACGGATATTTATATGTACGATTTTTGCTTTACACCCTTACTAATATTATAAATACGATTGTATAGTGGTTTGTTTGTTACGCTTTCACGCCTTGACTACTGACTAATCATCATGAAATTTCGCATACACGTTGTCCGTAAATCAAATGTGCGATTTTCCTTTCATAAAAAAAAATGTACTAAACTGTTGCCGGGGATTGAAAATTGACAAGGCCTACATTAACGCGAGCAAAGCCGGAGGCAGAATCTAGTCACTTATGTATTTATTTTTATGTTATCTATAGAGACACGTAGATATTTATTATTTGAATATCAACCGAAACGTTGTTCCATTGTTAATTTAAATAGGTAGTTTAAATTATCTGAGATCTATGTCTTTTTAAAAATAAACCGTGATATTATCCGTATACATACAATAGTTTATTTTCATTGTATAACATGCGCGTAAACGTATAATAATATTATATAGAAATTCTTATTTACATATAATTCGATTTTTTTATTAACTGTAAATAAATCATAGCTCAATTATGGCTAATTTTATATTTAGCATCTCCAAGTGCATATAGAGTTACATATATAGGATAAAATAATACTAATAACCGTTTACCCGTGTCTCTTTCCATCTTACTTAACAACTTTTGTTCTGCTACTATTTTCAAAACTCAACACTTTTTCAAAATACATACAAGTTAAAAATTATACACGCCTTGCCTTCCATACGACGCCTCCCACTGTGTATTGTTTGGATATGCGTTTCTTTTGCGACCACGTTTAATCTTATTTCTAAGTCGTGGGATTAGGCTAACCAACTTTAATAATCAAAATAAGTAATGATTAATGAAAATTTATAGAAGAAATGTTGTTAAATAAGGTATAAGTAAGTCACGGGTAAAAGGTTGATATTTCTCAATTAATCCTGTTGAATAAATTTGTTAGATGGTAAGCGCAGAATGTTAACATTTGACAACACACTTTTGGATGAGGCCAGGATTTCAGGATAAGGCCATGTCCTTCCCTGATATTAAGTCAACTTATGGATAAGTATTAATAATAGCGTGCTACACCCAAATTCAATCTACTTCAACCAATAATATAATTGATTTAATTAACGTTTCAGTATTGAATTATTTTGGAAAGCTCTCTCCATATTCGTTTAAACGTGTAATGACATTACCTACAAAGCTTTCACGCGACTCGTGTACGTGGGGACACACGCGACTCGTGTACGTGGGGACAGGTGGCGGATGTGACGTCACGACACGACCGGAAGCGGACGCGGCGAAACCAAACGAGGGAAAGGGATACTAGAATTGTATCAGTTTGGTATAACAGACAGCGTTTGTGAGGGATACGTTGAAGCTGCATTAAATAATCATTTAAATCATGGTGATGTCAAAAGTAGTGATCTTCGATGACGTGAGTGTTGCATAAACAAACGCCTTCGTCTCCCTATTTTCTTAGCATACCGTTAACAGTTTTAATCAATCCAACATTCAATTTATTCAGTTCCTAATGTAAAGGTAATAAAGCACACAAAGAGCACTCAATCTAGAAACAACTAATTTTGGATTATACAAATGTTGTGTCGTGTGGAGCCTGCAATACCCGGCGCAGAGGCAGTGGCCAGGCGACCACTAAAAATACTACACATTCCGTGCAGTCAATCTATTCCAGAAATTAATATTATATGCTAATAAAGTAACTTTATTATAAGTCAATGGTATTTGAATAGTATAAATAGCACATCAAGATGTGGCACAAACAACGAAATTGAAGAAAAACAAGATGATGTGTATTAGATAATGTAATTTGCCGCCGCGTACGGTGCGAGGAGATGTTGTGTTAACCTTTCAATTCTTTCGTGTAATGTACGTTAAGTGTATTGAATAACATACGGGAACGCGCCATTTTTCATGTGTGAGTCTTATGATAATATTATGCGTATGGCATAATGTAGGAAGATGTAATATGACAGATACGTCATATTAGACAAGTGTTCTCAGATTACGGTCAATGCATCAAGCACTCCATATTCTTGTTTGCCAATGTAAAAGTATCAAATCTCTTCTAAAGTGTATTTTTTGTTTGCTTGTAGCATCCCTAAATCTATACACGTTTAAACAAAGGACACAGAGAAGACCCAAAATTGTAACAATTTTTGTCCTGTATGGGGGTTGAACCGACAACACTCGGCGCACTACCAGTGGTAAGGTGGCCACTTAAACCTCTACGCTACCCACACAGTATACCTGTATATATATAAATGTACTAACTGTCCCGACAGACGTTGTCCTGTACACACGAAAAAAAACAAACAAAAACAAAATCCAAAATCTAAACCATCCTCGAATGCACATGAACACACACAATTTTTTTTATCAAAATCTGTCCAGCCGTTTAGGAGGAGTTCAGTGACATACACACGTACAGTAGAATTATATATATAAAGATATATATTCTGTTGTAAAACTGACTAGCTAATCCCGACGACGCTTCACTATTCACGGCTCAGTCTGATGTTTTTAATTTCCCGTTCCCTTAGAAACTTTGGTCCAAAAAGTATATAGAACTCACTTATATAGATGTGCAACATTGTTTAGACATTACGAGTCAATCTAATCAAATACTTTTTAAGTTTTGCGGTCACAAATATATATAGGATCCATGTTATGCAAGCAGTAGTTTTAAAGCCTTTTTTACCTTTACCTGTAACTAAATCTTAATAGATAAAGGTAAAAATCAGGCAGAATAACTACTGTTTGCATTACGTGTATCCTAATTTCCAAACTAATCCTAATATTATAAATGTGATTGTGAGTTTGTTTTTGATACGCTTTCACATTTTAACTACTCGACTGATCATCATTAAATTTCACATGCACGTTGTCAGGTAAACAGAAAAGGACATTGGATACCTTGCATCTAGAAAAATGTATTGTTACTGATCTAACCTAACCTTCATTTACGCGAGCGGGCAAAATGTAGTGCGAAATAAATATACTTGCATCGCCAAAAAACAAGAACTTTTCAACACTGCACACACGTAATAAAATTCACTTAATTCACACACAATAATATTGTATATTATGTGGTTATTGTACGAGCCCACTCAGCTGTTCTACTGAGACTACTTCACTTTAGCGATGAGCACTGTCTAGCTTATCTCTTATCAGTTCGATAAACAGCGATTACGAATTGTACCAACATCGATACCAACTGATTTATATTATAACACAAAACAACAATACCGTTATGAATAACAGATAAAATATTCACTACATAACAATAAAATTACGAAGGTAGTTTGAAATTAAACTAATCTTTGTGGATTTTAACGCGATTTATTTAATACTTTTAAATACTAATTCTTTACTAAGATGGTGTTCGTCCCTTATCTAGAAATGCAGTTATTTTAAAGTACCCGAACATAATTTAATTATTGATATAATATTGTCTTACGTTGACGTAAATATTATATATTGAAATTAAACTAATTAAGATATTAATATAAATATTAAACTACTACTATTTAAATTATTAAACTGATTATTGATGTTCCTATTTACGCAGAACGAGCGAAAAGTGATACGTTGAAATTCTGCTGTGCGTGGCTTCTTAGGTTTGTATAAAATATTTGTTTCTTTTTTTATCTGTATCACTGGATTCCGAGCTTGTAGTACATTCTAATCATATTGTAGTTTAATTTATTCGCGTAAATATAAAAAAATATAACCTATTAAGTAACAGTGGTACACCGGTGGCCAGACACTATAGCTTAACAAGGTATTTTTTAAACTAAGGTTGTGAACAAGCATACAAAGCTTGGTGTTGTTTGTAGGCTATAGATGTTTGCAACGTCACGCTCGTTACTCGTGCATTGCTGAATCTAGAAAAAAAGTTTTAAAGATGGGATGTAAGATAATGGATGAAAGAGGTATGTGAACCGTACATAATGTCGTAATGCGCCATTGTGAGTAAAATAAAAATGACTGATTCGAAAATCTCCATTCGAATATTGATTTGTTGTCGAGTAATAATGGAACATATAAGCATTCATGATACGCTATAAATACAGCGTGCGCTCTCATAAAGAAAATTCTGTCGGTGAAGAAAATATATAATAAACTTGGCTTATCTTTTAAAATGAATCATCCAGTCCTATCATAGAATTACTACCGTATGTCCAATCCATTCCTTATTAGATTTTGGACAGGTTTAATTTCCTAGACGAATAACCTAAACTATAAGATTCAAATATTTTAAATAACAATTGCGCATTGCTTCTTTTGTGAAGGTAATTTTAATAATCGATGATTGATACAAAAGAATACTTGCAGATTGAACAGCTTGTTTAGCAAAGTTACTAAAGATGTTCTGATCAGTCAATCATTTGTTTTACAGCCCTTTGTATTTCGAACTAATAGTATAATTTCCCTTACTGCTTAAATTGACTGACGTCTACTAATGTTATTTGAGCAGGAATAGTTTTGAACGCATTTGTGCTTAAATTTTTTTTTTTTTTACCCTTTGATTGTTCCTAATTCATCATTTTATACGTGTTTCTATCTTATGTTTTGTTATGATTTATATGGAATGTTATTTTACTATTCTTTGGCAATATTGCAGTTTTTAGCGGCATGTCTCGCCACATATTTATATTGCTTTGGTAATCGGTGGAGGTATAAATAAGGCAGCCTGCTTTGACCCTCTGTCGAGAATAGCTACAGGATCTGCCTTGTGCATAACACTTCCACTTCTTTCTTTCCCACTTTTACCTTCGGTAACGGGTGAACCAGGCAATTATAGCTACCTAATCATTTATGACCAGGCAGATAATATGCTGGTTTGCCATCTATGTTATATAATAATACGTTTCACTAGAACTCTTATTAAGGGCTTTTACTACTAGTCATTAAAACAATTTTAAATGTACACTTAAGTAGTTACTTTCAACTGTATATGCCCTAGAGAGAAGGCAAAGCCGTTGCGCGATTTAAATTACATACATAAGATACTCTTTAGAGTAAAACTTACATGTTAAACAAGATTAGTCTGAATAATTCCCATCAGTATTTATTAAATAGTTTATGTTTGCCCTTATACATTACGTAGAATGAGCTTAGTAGACACACAGTAAATAGGCCCCGCATTTACATTTAAAATGTAATTCCAAAGTGATGGTGACAGGCGTTAGCGACAACATATTACCACTATTATTTATGATGTTTGTCATAATGTATGAGAGGAAAGGTAAAACCATTACCAGGAGATCGGATTTTCGCTGTTTTGGACCCTCCCTATATTATTATTAGAAAATTACATTTAATATTCAAAAGACATTTTGATTAGAATGCTAGTTTATACACCAACATGAAATCAGAAATCGGTTGTAAATAGGTAAAATTAATATAAAATTATGACATAGTCTTTATGAAGCAAACATAATATGAAATTATTTTTGCCACTTATTATTATAAAATTATATTTTGCCTCGATGTTTTGATGAAATTTTACCCAAATCCGTTTACGCTTAATTCAAACACAAACATCTCAATATCTAAACATCTTCACAAACTTTTATATTTACAATATTAATAGGATCATCAAGCTCCTTTCCCTTTTCAGAACATATAACTCAATCGCTGTTATTTATTCACAAATTTATACGAGGTTTTATAAACCGAGCTCCATACAGGCGGAGCCGTGGCCGACAGTGAGCGAAGCCAATCATAAATGTACGGCGATCCCATTAGGCAGTTTAAGATGAATGGAGCTCAAGACAGGCTGTATTCAGTATTCAGTCGCAGGTATTTAAACAGTATTTACGTGAACACTCTCCGGGGAGACACGTCAACTTGCGCCATTAGTGCTGTCTACGATTACGTTTAAAGTCCTAATGTTTAGTTTCGAATGTACCATTTGTATTGTACCTATGTATGTACTAGAGTATAATTTTTTAAAAACGCTTAAAACTAACATAATAGCATATTTTTGTTCCACAATGTGAATGAGTTGCCTTTTGCCAATGCTTTGATTCTATTTCCAATTGCGCATACGATATTAAGTTTCCTCTATAGTACTTTCGCAACTTTCCTGGGAAGTGTAGGTATAATTTTTTTAATGTATGTTTAAGATGGTAAACAATCACAGGCAAGCAGAGGCCGAGGCAGCAAGGTAACGATAGTATATACAACTGCTACACTAGTCTCGGGGTCGATTTCTACATGGGTCCCAAAACCCTAGTTGGTTAAATTTGGATGTAACACACCTCTTACTACTCCTTTCAAAATACATGTGTGAGTATAGTCTATTGGAACACTTAAAGTATTACTCGTGTGTTGCCAACCTGGTACAAATGCAATTACTATGTTGCCATTGCAAAAGACAAAACATTCTAATTATCGAAAGTCAGCATAGCGCCTCTTCAGAAACCTGACAACCTCACTCATCACGGCATCGCAGCACAAGGTTATTCAGCTACAATCTCCAGTACTGTGCAAATAAAAATTGCATCTACAGTTCTTAAATTGTAACGCTTAGCTCATGTTACACAATTATGTAAGAACTACACAATATATAGTGTGACAAAGTTTCGGACGCACGCAAGCCCCGCGCTCTTCGCTGACGACACCAGAACACGCGATCTGTTCGAGATGGAGCTTTTTGTGCTCCGACTATTGATTTATTGCTGTTCGAGGATCGTAATTCTTTGCCCTAAGGTGGACTGCAGTTTGTCCTTGACCTATTACTGCCGATCTTATGTGACGAGGGTCGAATATTTTGTAAGTAGAGAGCGAAAGTCGAAGCGAGCTATGGTTTGAGGTCCCACGTAAACATATACCTATTGACGTGTACCAGGCATTGTTTTAGAATACGTGCAGCTACTGAGAATCTCTTGACAGAAAAACCCAACAATACTGTAACTGAGAACTCGAGCGCAGTAGTGTCATTCACTACCGCTGCGCATATATCTATAACACGTAGCATATTAGTGAGATATTGCATCAATACTTGCACTCAAGATCTTTGTCTGTTGGTTTTGGTAAAAACTACTCTTCATTTTTTGCTACCTTGTTATATCCACCTGCTTTCATACTTTCTTATCACATTCTTTATCAACTGTCGTCGGTTAATACTTCATTATCTTTACTCGTTCGGTGAGTGAGAGTGCCGGAGGCCCAATCACCCTCTTTCCCCCCTTCCCGCTCCTTCTCCCTCCCCCTTGTATTTTCTCTTCTTCCTTTCCTAAAGAGTTGGCAACACGCAAGTAATGCCTGTGGTGTTGCAGGCGTCCATAGGCTACGGTGACCACTTATCATCAGGTGGGCCGTATACAAGCGTACCACCTAAAGTGTATAAAAAAGAAGTGTCCAAATATAATTTATTAGATTTTATGACTAAACATTACATTTATTTCATTAACTACGTTTGACTTAACCTGCCCATCCATCCACGCTTCGGTTTCTGGTTCTTATGAAGAGTAAAGATTTTCTTCTTCTTATTAGATATTCTTGGTAACAGTATAACACTTGACTCCTTGCAACATGCAATCAACTCGGTTCTTAATACGTGAGATCTTAACATACTTCACTCAAATTGGATGTCATACACTTCTCCTTTAATTCAATATATGATTTTCTACTATTTGTAAATAATTTTAATATTTGTGATGGTAAATGTTTTCTGCTTCATCGTTATATGTCCGTGACATGACACGACGTGATGCATTCCGATGCTATGCGACGTATTACACGACTTCACAGAGTCCGAAATAAAGTATTATTATTATTATTATTATATTTCTCTTATCACAGGTATTTTCTAACATAATTATTATATTAGAAAAATACCTGGCTCTTTGGGAGGCTTACACAGAGACATGGATCCAAAGTGAAGAGGCCCTTAGAGAGTTTTAATTAAAGGTGGGATGGAACACCTACAGTGGCACTAGCCACAGCAGGCATAGGACTATTGCTACGTATGGATTTTAATTTATGGGCTATGGGTATGGATGTTTGGTGGACCGGTATATAACTATGGATGAAAAATGGCGTCTGCCCTGAATACTCTAGTAGCATCAATGCAATGGGCAGACTGTGACTCGCCAACTTACTAGATGGCCCTCCTGAATAGCTACCATAGGCATACAAGCCAGCAGCAGAGGGCAACACCGTTGCGAGCGGCTAGGGGTGTCGAGCGGTGCGGCGCCGGTTTCGCCATCACGGGTCTCTTGACAACGGAGACCCGGAGCGGGTTTCCGCGTTGGAGCGGCCCTTAAAAATGACACTTCCACCCTCAAGCGAGCTAATGCTTGCTAATGCTGCTAGCGGCCTCCCTCTGACTGGCCGACCAAGGGAAGACAGAGTTGAGAGTCCTACTGGCGCTCTTGAAGTTCCACCCCAGCTAACCAGTAAGGGCAAGCTGGGGACGAGGCCCTAACCGACTCTCTGAGGCATTCAGGACCGCAGTGTCGCCACTCACATTCAGCTCGCCACAAGCTGCTCTGCGGTTTGTGCGCTTTTATCACAAGGCGAAGGTGGTAGTTTAAAAGCTAGTGTATTATGCCTTCCGTTATCGCGTCAGTCTCATGAAGAGATAACGACTGTCCCAGAGGGTTTATTATTATTATTATTATGCATGACTTGTGTCCAGTGTTAGATAAAGATAAAGATAAAGATAAAGATAAAGATAAAGATTTATTTATTGCGTAACTGTGTACAATACATAGGTCTTAGTTGTAAAGTTTTGGACACAACAGTTTGCCCATATCGGACATGCAACATAATTTTTAAAATGAAATTACAACTTAAACATTTAAAAACGAAAAAAGAAATACATGCATTAATACGATTTACCAAAAAACTCGTTTAGAGTATAAAAAGCGTGCTCAATTAGCCACTTTTTCAAATTTATTTTAAATTTATGGCCATCTACTTCTTTTAAGGCGGTAGGTAAATTGTTAAAAACACGAATTGCAGAAATGTAAGTGCTTTTGTAGTAAATCGTATTATTAATTATAGGTAAGTTAATATTATACTTATATTTATTACGTATGTTTCGTTTTGAAGCAGATTTAAAATTAAAATATTCTTTATTATTTTTCACAAATAAGCATAGTTCAAGAATGTAAATACAAGTAAGTGTAAGAAATCCCTTAGTTTTAAAAATATTTCTCAGTGATTCAGTGCTATGCATATTATACAATGTCCTCAAACATTTTTTCTGGAGAATAAAAGTAGACTGAACATTTGTAGAGTTGCCCCAGTATATTATACCATACAATAATAGAGGATAGACATTTCCAAAATAAGCATTTCTGGTGACATTTATATTTGTTGTTTCTGACAGAACTGATAGTGCATAACAAGCGCTGGATATTTTTTTATTTACGTTTTCAATGTGTGCTTTCCAATTTAGATGTTGATCGATTACAACGCCTAAAAATTTTAAATCACTTACTTGTTCAATTTTAGTATTGGAGACAGATATATTTAATGGAGTGTGTTTACCTTTATAATTTCTAAATTGTATAATTTTTGTTTTAGAGAGATTTACTTTCAAGTTTATTGAATCTAACCAATCAGTTACTGTTGTTAGTGTTTTATTTATTTCGTCTTGAAAGTTAATATTATTTTGATCATCATTGG
The DNA here is from genome assembly GCA_930367265.1 of Catocala fraxini. Classification (NCBI taxonomy): domain Eukaryota; kingdom Metazoa; phylum Arthropoda; class Insecta; order Lepidoptera; family Erebidae; genus Catocala; species Catocala fraxini. Next base: position 20,453,106 of record OV884047.1, read on the forward strand.
AAATAAATATTGTTGCATCATCAGCATACATGACGCATAGGTGGTTGATTATGTATGGAAGTTCATTAATGTATACGAGGAATAAAAGAGGACCTAATATGCTGCCTTGGGGCACACCAAGTATAACATTATCGAAATGTGATGTAACTGCTTCTACTGTTTTTGTATGCTCATTAAATACTTCAATAGTAGTTGCCTGCATTCTATTATTTAAGTAATTTCCTATTAACTTTAAAGCGACACCTCTTATTCCTATGCATTCCAATTTGTTCAGTAAAGTGTCATATTTCACACAGTCAAAAGCTTTTGACATATCTATAAAAAGTGCAATGGAAAGTATTTTATTATTAATTTTGTCCCAAATTGTATTAAATAATTTATATATGGCCAAAGATGTGGTTTTTCTCTTCTGAAATCCAAACTGATTAGTGTTAATGATATTATTATGTTCTAGAAATTTTGTGATTCTATTGTATATGACTTTCTCGAACAGTTTTGAAATAGTTGGCAATAAAGCAATAGGTCTATAGTTATTTATATCATCCCGCGTACCTTTTTTAAACAGTGGCTTTATAAGAGCCTTCTTAAGATGATCAGGAAATTCCCCTGTCTCTAACATTAAGTTAATAACGTGTACTAGCGGATCAGCAATAAAAGTTATACTATCTTTAATAATTTTAATGGGTATATTATCATAGCCGAAACTGGGTTTATTTTTTAAGATTTTAACTATTTTTATTACTTCGTTTCTGTCAACAGGATACAGAAAGATGCTATTAGGATTATTAAATTGATGTATTGATTTTTTCTGGTTAACTATGTTTATACTGCGGTTTTGATTAATATAGAAATGATTAAAAGTGCTTACTAATTGTTCTGGTGATTTTATTATTTTATTGTTATGTGTAATATAGTCTATAGTAGGCTTAAGGACATTTGTTACTTGTGTTTGCTTTTTAATTAGTGCCCATGTGGCTTTTGTTTTATTAGCACTTTGTGAGATTAATTTTATATTAGACATTCTTTTTGACGCTTTTACCACACGTTTCAGGACCTTACAACATCGTAGATGTTTTGTTTTAATTTCTAGATTACTTTTTGATTCAAGATACATTTTTCTTTTATTTTTGCTAGATATTGTAATGCCCTTGGTTTTCCATGACGTATCTTTTTTATGGTATATTTTAAGTTTTTCTATTGGTATTGAAAGATCAAAAATTAAGTTAAACAAATTTATGAATGCATCATATGCGTTATTGACATCTGTATATTGATATACTTCACTGAAGCTTATTTGAGAGATGTATTTTACAAAAATGTCAATATAATAATTTATATTACGACGCATTTTATACCAGTACTTTTCTCTATAACTTATGCTACATGGAATTTTTATTACTTGACACGTGTGATCTGATATACCTAAGTCCCATATTTGAGCGTTGTACTTATGATTCGTGATGATATTATCAATGCATGTGGCCGAGTGTGACGTTATTCTAGTTGGTTGACTAAATGTTAAATGCATATTAAATGATTTAAGTGTGTTTTTAAATATAGTACTTTTACTACTGCATGTTAGGGTATCAATATTAAAGTCACCCAAGATAAATATTTTTTTGTTTACAGCTCTCAATCTGATGGTTAATTTATATAATAATAGTTCTAATTTTTCAATAAACAAGCTTATATTACCATTAGGTGTTCTGTATAAACATACTATATACCAATTTGTCTCAGGAATTATAATACCACAACATTCAAAATGGATTTCCACTGATAATTCAGATATCCAGTCAATCTTTTTAAATGTTATATTGTCTTTAACATAGATTGCCACACCACCACGAGATTTGTTTTTCCTGGAAAAGTATGTTGCCATTTTATAGTATGGTAATTGTAATATTTCAGCATGAATATCTTTATGAAATGTTTCACAAAAGCATAGGACATCTACATGTCTAGATTCTAACAATAATTCTATATCACATACCTTTGATCTAATACCCTGTATATTATTATGTAATATGGTAAATGTATTTTTAGTCTCGAAATAAACAATCCGTTTGAGTTTCTATTGATAATAATCTGGGTTTCAGAGAAAAATCTGTCTGTGTGCCAATTGATACAGTGTTATTTATTTCAGCAGTGTGCAACTTGGTGTATTGAATGTAATTGTACTTATACTTTAAATGTAATATGTTTCTTAGTATAAATCTACAAAGAATCAGATAATATGATCTGTTAGGCACCCAATAATCTATGTTTACAAGTACACTATGACCAAATTGAGAACAAATATGGTGAAACATTTCATGCAACTTAATTATACTTAAATATCTGCCTCGGTTTGAATCACATAATAAAACATTAGTGTGTGCCAGCTTATCCAAATAAAAATATAATGTGGATTGTACTCTTAACGGATTTTTGTCATTGTTACCACACACAATAATAACATAATCTAATTTATTAAAGTCTTTACACAGTTCTAGGGATGACTCCAGCAGTTTATCAGTTGAAGCACCTGGTTTGCTTATAGATGAGACAAAGAAGCTCGGTCCAACCAGTTTTTGTAGAGTATTCCTCATATGTGTATGTACATCAGAGAATATTAAAAGCCTGCTAGTTCTTTCATTTTCATTCTTGGGGTCCTTTGTCAATAAAGAGGGTTCAGTATTTGCTATAGACTGTGTGTTAACTACGGGTGTTGTGCATGACAAGTCACTTACTTGCTCGTTGCAAATGGGATTCTCTACTGTATGTTCATGACTTATATTTAATTCATTGTAACTATCATTTAAAAGACTTTGAATTTTTGCAGCAGTAGGTTTTGGCTTTCTTGATGTTTTATTTGATTTTTTTGTGGATAAAGTATTGCAGGAACTTGTACATAAAAGTGTCAACTTTTCTATTTTACTTTTCTGAGTAATTATTATTTTTTGAAGAGAGTGATTTTCTGAGTTTAAATTGTCTACTTCATTCTGTGTCTTTTCTAAATCTATTCTCAACTTCATAATTTCACTTCTTAATTCTTCTACTTCATTACTTAGCAATGCTTTAGACAAGTCTGGTAAGCTCTGCGCAATACCCGAAAGAGATAGGCTTGAGGAAGTATCGTAGGAATCATCATTACAACTGTTCATACTGCCCACACCCTCTACCTGTTTGCGCCGTTGGGTAATGTTTCTGTCAAAGGAATTCATTATAAAGAAATACGGTAATCTGCCAAAAGTTTACTATTTTGCAAAATATATAATTATTATAGGCAAGCAATTTCTTTGCGAAGCCTGTAATTATTAAAATTAATCAATGTAGTAATATTGTTACTAAATTATTATTGTTTCACAGATTTATATATTCCATGCCATTGTTTTTGTTTAAACTTCATCTATTGGTACTTCATATAAATATTTGTTTTGCTACTAGACGCTAGATGTCGATAATTCACCACAAAACTGACAGGTTATTAGTACAGCTACCATCCGTATTGTCGCTAGCAGCGCGGCAATTTTGAATATTGTTGGAAAAAAAAAACCGTCACCAATTAAATATCTTGTAACTTTGAATGAATTGTTCACTGATTTTATCGGAATATAGTTTTTATTACAGTATTTTGTACACACAGAGTTTAAACACGTTGTAATTGTTCGTTCACTTGAGATTGTTTGTTATTTCTGCACTGTCACTGTAGTTTGAGCAATAGTATGATATTATTATAAAACGTTGTTAAAATCCATGGATAACATTTGTACGCAAGATTTGGAAGTTTAAATTCACTTTAAAGCACTATTTATACATAATTACTTCCAGATTGTATTTAAAAATATTTTTTTTATACTAGCGACAAGAACGACAATGTGCTACGTGAGGGTACCGTTCAAAACCAACCTCCTTCACACCTAGGCCGGCCGTAGACACGACGATATAAGGAGGACGGGACTTGACTCGGGGGCTGGGTTAGCGGCAGACATCACACCTGGCGAGTATCTTCCCAACTTCTACCTGGATCACCGACACACATCTACTCTGCAGTGGACCACGCCCTGAGGACTTTTCTCCTTCAACTTCGCGGGTGTAACAATATTATTGTACTTTTGTGTTCAAGTGGAAAATATAAGTGTACTTGTAAACGGTCCTTGTTTTCTTTCACCACCCGTGGAGAATAACACCCCTAAGGTGACGAATAGGTGACATTGTTAACTATAAGGAAGAGTGACAAGCTGTATAAAGGGATGAGGCATTCCGCAAACTAATATTCGAGCTACTACACTGCTACCTATATAATTATATAATATATATAATGCTAGTTGTGTCCGACGACGTTGAAAAAACTTATCGTCGATCGAATGCCTTACCAACTGCCTGCCGTCTATTTTATGCCACATCAAGACATAAAAAATATTTTACTAGATTCAACGTTGTTAGCTAAGTAACGAAAAATCTTTATCATAATTATTTTTATGAAAGACAGCAAACTTACAAAATTTGCCAACAGATGGCGTTAACAAGTAGCCAGACAAGTAGCCAGTTTATAACATTTAAAATCTGTAAAAAGTTTTGATAAGCTTTTGAATATATTCATATAGTTGTATAGCTATACAAGACGGGGTCTCTGTGGTCCCTTACAAATAAGATAGTAGAACGCGTTCGACAGTTTCATCCACGTGAACGCACATAAAGTTAGATAGGCCTCGTGTCACGTCACCAAATTCGTGATTAATGAAGCCTACCGTTCCTCTGCGCTCTACCACATACCTACAAAACAACTCGACGTATGTGATCTTGACTTACGTACAATCCGGGGTATCAGATATACCTCGGATTTTACGTAAGTCTTATTAAGGCTTTTATAGAATTTAAAGCAATTTATATTATTAAAGTGTTATATTATTTTAATATTTTAGATTAAAATAAATGGTGTATAGAATATTGCCTTACGTTTAAGCGAATGTTATGTGAAGTCACATATGTTACGCGAATGTTATATGGTATACTAGCTGTCCCGACAGACGTTGTCCTGTAGAGACAAAAAAAAACAAATCTAAACCATTCTCGAATCCACTTGAACACACACAAAAATGCTATCAAAAGTCCAGCCATTTAGGAGGAGTTTAATTACAAACACACGCACAGAAGATTTATATATATAAAGATAGGCATATTTATTGTAGCTGAACAGATAAACACAGATCAAACCTTGTACACAAACATAGCTGGCGAAATGAGAGCAATGCATTCCTGCCTACCCCATCCAGACTGAGACATGAGACTATTTATGATTTATGTGGCCCCTAAATATTGTTGATAGTATATTTATAGATTCACCATGAACTATAACTTCTAATATCTTTACATGTGATGCTTCGACTTACGCAAAATTCGATTTACATAAATTTCTTAGCGCGCGTATATTTCGTAATTTCAGGATATCATTATAGACGGTACACTTTACGACGGTACACCTTAAACTTACTAATCGTCGAATCAGAATCCAACATAGCTTGAAATTAGTTTTGTATATGAGCGAGCGGAACGACTGGGCTCCTATTAGCGGAGATAAGCGGAAACGTTGGAGCGGTGTTTCTATGACCAACAGAATTATCACTAATGCGGTTGTATTGTAACTCGGGGAAATAGTACTGAGCTCATCTGATTCATGCCCGGAAATTATATTTACCGGCATACATATTGATTTTCTGCTAACAAGTATATGACTGCAGATTCCTGTCAATGTATTCTTTATTCGCAAAAATCAGAACTACAAAGTTTTATTTAAGGAGAACTATTTACCTAAATGTAGTTATTTTTAAAGTAGCCTAAGTCCTGCTTCCGAACTTGGTCTTGATCTGTATTAGATTTAGAATTAATTAAGGTAGGGTCACATGACATATTAACAAATCACACAAGTCTTATCAGTATACTTATTAGTATATCAAACATATTTAATTGGACCGAGCAGATGATTACGTACGTCGTCACAGAGCACGCGATCTCGCTGTAAAGGGGACTGAATAACCATTCGTTATACGAAACTCTTTGTTATTTTACTTAACATTTTGACCTTGAATATAGAAAGACACAATGCTTAGCTTATGGTTTACTTGACAAATAGTTCTATAATACGAAGTTAGTGACAGCGTTTGGATATGCCGTATGATAATCGAATAATCTTATCTTTATGGAATCTAAGACCAATTTTAATCATACGAGCAAAAAAAGTCAGAGACAAAGGGCGTATGGTTATCAAATCTATCTTTTATGACCCGAACTTACGACATATTGAAACAATTAAATGACGACATTCCTTTTCCAAATTTTATCAGCTTTCAGTATTTTGGTAAGGGTCCATACCAATTGTTAAAAAAATTGTTTCAAATTCCATACTGATTCCTAATAGAAGTGCCCAGAAATCTGCAACCAGCCTAAAAATTTAACCTTGAACCTAATGCTAGATAGTCGCACAAGCAAATTTTTACCCAACAGGTACAACAAATTGCTATAACTAAACACTGTCTATGACAAAAAAGCTTATCTCGCAGCTCAATAATCACGAGTTAGAAGCGCCTATCCTAAATAATCCAAGTTCGGCAGATTGCTAAGACGCAGACACAGACCCTTCAGGAGCTGCTTAATTATAATCTTGTGAAACTCGGGAGTGTTGGTGAATTAAGTGAAATGTGCTACATTCACTGTATTGATATATAATTGTACTGAGACTAATTGCTTGTTCCTGGGCCGCCAGTTATGTTATACATAAGTGATGATAGTGCGGTTTATAGGCATCTAATTAGAGGGTGGAACTCGTTGTTTGTTCTCTAATACATATTCAATAAGTAATTAGATTAATCCTTATCATAAATATATATTCGTGTTTTATATATGTATGGAAAAAGAAGTCTGTTTGTTTGTAGCATCATTCATCCTATCATAAAAACCTTGAAGGGTTGGGACAAAAATCAAACAATTAATATTGTTTTTTAACTATATCGAGCATAGACCACTCATTCGTACAATATACAAAAGGGTAACGTACGAAAAGAGCAGAGGTCTGTAAAGACGCATGCACTTCGTCCCAAGTGCAACGGATTCTCATTTTCAGAAATAGCACGTGAATGATAGCTGTGGTGTTCAAACATCCAACTACAGTAACCGCTTACCATAAGATAGGCGTATACCTCTAAGCCACCATAATAATAAAAATAAATTATGTTAATGAAAAATAGCAGCGATAGCCTAGTGGGAGACCGTTGGACTGCCACGCAGCGGTCTTGAGTTCGATCCCAAGGCGCGCATCTCTGACTTTTCGAAGTTATGTGCGTATTAAATAGTTAATTATCGTTTGCTTTAACGGTGAAGGAAAACACCGTGAGGAAACCTGCATGTCTAAGAGTTCTCTATAATGATCTCGAAGATATGTGAAGTTTGCCAACCCGCACTGGGCCAGCGTGGTGGACTATGGCCTAACCCTTCTACACTGAGAAGAGGCTCGTGCCCAGCAGTGGGACAGTTTAATACAGGGCTGATATTACTATTATTATTAATGCATTTCAGCAACTCTTAATTGACCAACTACATATTTATGTACTGATACAACGTACGACACAGATCAACACTATTCTCTAATACGTAATCTAAGTGAAAATGCAGATGTATTGACACAATAAGCAAAAGAACCACCACTTTGATATTGGTAATTAAAGGTCGTGTAGCGGGTGACAACAGACAACGTGGCGACTGCAACTTCACTGTGTAACTTTGGCCTGTAAAGTTTTAGCTTAGCGAGAGATCTGGGTACTAAATCGTTAAAAGTTTCGCTATATAGCTACTGCAATATTATTTACATATATTATTTATTGTGAAATTTTAATCTCGCACTCGACATTCTAACATTCATTTTACAATATTTTTAAGTGCTATATAATAATAATTATTATTATTATGCCTGTCTGTTATTTAATTTGTATTCGCGTTTTATGAATGTTTTCATTTGTTGTTTCTTTACTTTAGAAAAGAGTTAAGGCATTACGTGCTTTTATACAGAAACACTTTGAGAAACAAAGAACAGCGCAGACTTTTTAACTTTTGCAAAATATAAAATGTTTGAAATTAAAAATTACTTTGTGTTAGAGCACGCTATGAGTGTTTAAAGTTTACTTGTGGAAAAATTAGGCACATTATGTTAAGTTCAGTGGCACCAGCTAGTAATTATATTCAAATGATTTTCTATAATGCTATCGTGTACAGCCTATAATCAAAGCCTCTATCTGTACAATATGTATTATACTTCGTGACACAATTTTCATCCAAATTTCCTGAGATAAGTAGACGTGACGTCAAATGAAAGCCAAATTACGAGAGATACAATGTTCGCTTGATAACACGCGGCGCGACAGTCCGCCAGGGAACTGCTCACTGCTAAAAATTGAGACAAATTCCAAAATATTTGCAGCCGTGTTAATTTAATTCCGCCAAGCTTAAGAATGAACCATACAGAGCTCCTCTGATAAGGCAGTCCAAGACGTATACAAAGAAATAAGAATTATATATACTCTATGAAGACATGATTAAAGTCGTCGAGCTTGCTTAAGCTAATATGTCATCTGTGCTAACATTCTATTTTCTTAGCATGAAAATTCTTAAGAAATAGGTACACCCAATAGCTCAAGAATACTACTAAGACTTAAGAGTCTGAAGAATCTTTTTGCCATCCTCGGAGTACGTGAAGGTTGTCACCAACAGCAGTCGCTAAGCACGAAAAGTTAATAGAAAAAGCAAAATGTAAATAACAATAAAAGTGTAAACTTACTTGTGCGACACTATTGTCGGGGAAATGTGAGGATTTACACCGCGGTACACCGAGCACGGTCTTGAGAAACTGATTTAAATTTAAATTTAAAATCAACGGCGTCGAGGGATTAATTCTGCATAATAAATTACTTATTCTATTATCTTTATTGAAAAATTTAAAGTGAAACTTCAGGTAAAGGACGGCTAAGCCTGGCTGGATGTAATCACAGAAACACTTCTATTCGGGTTGCTGTACTCAAGATGGCAGATATATTTTAAGTAGAATTTCTTTCTAGACATCGTCTGATTGTAATTTGGGACTGACGTCATAGTGTGTACTTTACCACCAGCCTAGTAATTCTACGCTACAGAAGATCGCATCAAATAAACTTCGGTTGTATTTCCACAGCGAATTTAATTAAGAGAGCTATATAAATAGCTTATAAAAATGTTCTTTATCGGTGGGTCTAGATATCTTGTGCTGACAGCTTTTTAACAGCCACATCGCCGTATGTACCATGCATATGGAAATATATTAAAATCCTGAATTACTAGGATTTTAATAAAAGAACAGTTGTACATTCTGACTGGAAGGCATGCTAGCCTTCCTGTCAGGCAATACAGCTGTTATTTTCTGATATCCTTAAACTAGCTAACGTTAATAGTGCAGATAGTCTACCAGTCCGAACAACCATTAGATCGCAAGGCCGCCCTAATTAAGCTATCACCGTTCTCTTCATTTCCTTTTTGAAATGTGACTATTACGATAATGTTATGTCCCAACGAGATTAAATCTTTCTGTCATGTTATTTACCTGGTCTCTAACAAGCGTCTCGGAGCACATCTACAAACAGAGGCACGGAGGCGACACAATGGCCGCGTGTCCGCTCACCGAGACGTACTTTATCACTGCGCTCTAAGGACCGACCATTACTCACACGCTCAAACATTTATCACGTGGGGTTTTTCAGCTAGCGACACCATGTTTGGTTGGATAACTATGTACAGTATTCGTGTTGGCTCTGAGGGAATGCTTAATTGAGACTTGCAACTTGAAAAAGAAGTTTGAAAAATGGAAAATACCTGCCATGACGCGCTTTAGTTTGCTCCTAGATCCATATTGTTGGGAAATTGTTTAAGTATTCTGCGTACTGAATTAATTAGAAACTTTCTTGAAGTCTTTGAAATTACACCCAAAGGTAACTCGGAAAGTGAAGATGCTACTTTTCGAGTAGCCTGTAGGTGTACTCTTATTAAAATCTATTTAGTAATCAAATCTTGAAGGACTCATAAAAGTTACTAATTTATTCACTTAGGAAACATGATAGCTTTAGTTAAGCCAAAGGCGCGACTGCTTAATATTAAGGACCCTGGTTCTTAAATATGGCCGCCAGAAGATGGCAAATGTTTGATAACTACCAATAGACTGAAGAACCAACTAATTTATTGCATGGGAGATAAGCATTACCTACTGAGAATATGATAACACATTTGTATCTAATCTTTCGGATACATGCACAGTGATACGTGACATATTAAAAGCTGGTACCGAATTGATTAAATTTCCTTTCTCACTCTCCAAGGAAATATCATATATCAAAAGCTTTTAAGGGCTCCGAAAACTAGCAGGTGAGTCCCGCGCAACGAGTGCGCCGTCACTATCGTACCCTTACTCTCGACTCTTAATAGTATTGTATTCAAAGTGATGCGAGTAGTTTGAAGGTAGGCCTGTTACTGCCAAAGCCTAATGATACGCTATGCTAGTTATCTTAAGATTTTCTTATTTAGTATCAGTAGTTCGAATTCAAAACTAAAAATCTGCTTTGTTTCTATGAGAGTTAAATGAACGAATGTGCAGTGGCTAGCTTTCAACACATATTTCAGTAATCCTACGATGGTAGGATAGTTGTCCTTCGATAAAAGCAACAGTATATGATGATATACTGTTGCTTTTATCGAAGGACAACTATCATAATATGCTAGATACATGTAAAACAATATTCAGACACCGGCGTGCATCTGAATTAGAGCTCTAGACCTAAGGTAACACCGGCTAAATTTAATTAGGTTTTCTGTTACACACTTATCCCGGCGAATAGTGACGTGCCATGCAAACTACAATTAATTTCCCCTATATCAGTTAGGACCTAAACCTAATTAGCGAAATGCGCTCAATATTATTATTATTGTAACACGACAATATTCCACAGCGACTATGAAATTCTTTAAGAAATTATGCTAAATGCTTATGACATCCTCTTAGTTGGCTCCACATTTAGCATACAAATTTCTTTAGAAAAGTTTCAATACCTACAGATCTGTTGAAGCCTGCAACGTCCTTCGCGCCGCGGCTGCACAAAGCGCTGTAGGAGTCTACCGGCCCCGACGTACCGCGCAACTTGAACCTTGGCATTCAGCGCGATGACGCGCGCTCCGTGAGGTCGCGCCCTAATTATACACCATTCATGTTGCTCTTTTTGCTAACAAAAGATTTGGTAGCTACTGCTTGTAACGTTGGGCTCGCTTTGACATTAACGTCTAAATCTGCGAAAGAATTATACACAGATGTCATCTAGTTATCTCATTAATATCTTTTTTTTTTGTGGAGTACTGACAGGCACATTGTATATTGCACAGTCAGGAGCTTTATTACGGAATTCACGTTTGGAATTAAATTTGTTACGGATCTGTTGTAAAACCAACTTCTTTGTACATACATATGTATGCTACGACTACACATAGTAGCATATCTTATTGTCTCCATATAATGTTACTGACTGTGCCCGCGGATTCGCCCACGTTGGTGGTGTTTGTGGTTTCTGCGCCGCCCGTGTGGGTTATGGCGTGGTTTTATATTATATAATAATTATGTTCCTACTTATGTTCTTAAAAGTTCGAAATAAAAATGTATTAGATATCATTACATCTCCCTAGCGTCATTCATACTTATGTCATGCTTTATATGCGCTCTTCGGTTTAAAGTATTCTTAATGTGGCCTATTGTCAAAATACCTCTAGTTCCAAATATTCGCTTAGATCTTCTTATTTTTACTGTCTTATTAAATTTTCCATATCTACACTTTCTTGGTAAAACTTTTGTTATCCATTCTTACTCATCTAAAAATGTTTCAATTTTCTACATATTCTCCTTCTAATTATTAAGTTCACTTCCATTTTACACTATTGCGCTTTCGCATCATACTTTCTCATAATAACCTTCAACGATTCCCCCACATATTTCTCAGTGCTCTCATTCCTCTTTACTGCTCTCAATAATCCATACTCACCCGCAATACGCTATCCCATTCACCGTGATATGAAAGTATGATGTGAGCTATGAAAGATAAATACGTTGTATTATCTACAAAGGGCTGCACCGGACGCAAGCTACTGGTCTCATCGTATATTTAACAAGCCTCGCATCAGCCTCGAGTACTCGCAAATGATGAATGAACATACATGCATCGACTCACGACTGTTTCCCTCAGGGGTATAGAAACTACGGTTTTACACGTAATACGATCATGACATAGTCAAAAAAGAATATGAAGAAACGAAGCACTGTCGTTATGTGCCTCTGGGTCTAGACAATGATTAATAAACAAACGGTCAAATGCATGTCCACTGCTGTGATTGACTGATTCGATTAACAAAATCAAATCAAATCACTTGAGTTTGGTTTTGACACGTCGTTAATTAGCCTTTCAGATACCGGGTACTACTTAATTAATATGCTTGCTATTTTATAGCATTAATCTTTGTCTAAAAAGCTTTGATCTGCAATGTGATTACGGAATCTATAATTTTGTTGTACCGTCAGAACATCACAACTAAACTATCGACTAAGAAATCAGAAAATTATCATTTCGATTCGATCGATCAATCGATCCAATTAATGTCAATATAATAAGAAGTGATAAAGATTTAGTTACAAAAATAGGCTCCAAAACTAATCTATAATAAAAGATAGAGATTTTTATCATATCGTACGACTAGATATCTAAAAGTTACTCAATCGATCTACTCAACAGAGAACGCAAAGTCTCATAAACATGGTTCATCAGATCTATTTTATAAATATTTTGCAGTTGACATTCTCATTACTGCATACTATTTTAGTTAATGAGATTCTCTTACTTAGTTATATATTTTTAAAAGCATACTACACAGATCTTTCAAGAATTTCATTTCTTATGCAGTTTTCCTACTTTAATGTTTCTTTTACAATAAATAAGTAAGCTAAAAATTATACATAAATTCCTAAAAAAAAATACTTATTATTCATAAGGCATTTTACGATGTTGAGTACAAACAAATCGTTTTGTATAGACTCTTGCCGTATATCAAATCTTTCTAAGGTCAAACTCAAAGAGACTTCCTCAAATCGTTTAGTTCCAATTGATTTACTCTCATAGACAAAGGAACTCTTTTAACTCGTATCATTTGTATCCCTTTATTTATTTCCATGATGATGTGGACCCTGCTGGGTGCCATTAGACCGCTGTCCGTGCAAGTTAAAACAAATGACGCGTGTCACTTAAAAGTTGGACAGTTCTTACATCACCAAGCGAAAGGGAATAGGGATGTCGACGAAAAGTCATATGGTTCCGTCCATAACTGTTTTTTATTTCAGAAGATATTTTTGTAATAAATCTAATAAATATGGGTCATAAGGGGACATAAGGTATCAGATTCAAAGGTTTTTGTTACAAAGAATTCTGAGCAGCACGTAGTCTAGAGCTGTGTCCAGTAAATCGGCAATAAGCTCACTCTCTATTATGTGGGACCTTTAACCTTAGCTGGCGAAATATTGGTGTAACCACCTCTGCCAACCCCTTGGAGACATAGATGTAAGACTTTGTATGTATGCGTTAAATAGGTCACTAGTTATCCAACCAACCAACGCTGAAGTCACAACACTAAACGCGTTGCTACAGAGAGGCTTCTTTAAAAAATCCCACCAGCAAAATGCACTACTATTAAAAGTTATTGTTTTCCCTAAAACTCGTCTATTTGTCTATTTGCACATGATTGGTGGCTATTATTCCGCAGCTGTTGGCTAGTTGTCAGCAGTGAAGTTGCGAGCGGTGGCTTATTGCGTCCGATACGTAATTAGTCCGTCACAACAGCCGCCAATGTTCTCCGTGCGCTACAATGGACGCTCGAGGAAGCGTATTAACGCAATACGTGCGGACCAATGTATTATGCAAATGTCCTTCCTTTAATATGGATAGTACGCCACTATATTAGTAAACAAATTAACGAAAACCTTTGATAATTACGCGCTTCATGGTTACATGAATATAGATCAATTTACTAAGCTAATAACATTCAAATTATGTGCTCTACTGGCCCTATATATAAATGATATCACAGCTATCAGCTTAACCATATCGAGACGTAATGATAAAAGCATTGAATTTGGACGCCGGCGTTCGAAGGATAGTTATATATGCGCAGTTCTTTGAAACATGGGCACATTCATAACTGTGAATTGAATGTAGATTATTTCAAATATTCTTTCTTACCATATGATTATATGGTACCAAGGAATATTGAAAAAGTACTATTTTTGAAGTGGAAGATGTACTATTTTGATGATACGATTGATTAATCATACCATCTAAAAAAGCACTTCCTCCAACAATCGGTAGATACAATAATGTAATTTTGTTACTATGCTCAAAGTCATTGACATAAAAATCTACCCTTTTCTAACACAAAAGCAGGCGCCATGCCAGTCAGATTATGTGAAATATAAACAGCAGACTTACGTAACTACAAGTATAAAGTATTATGTTTGTGCTACAAACAACAGCCACCAGCTAAAAAATCAATAGTCTAATATGGCTAACTTCCAACTTCGCGTTCTACTATATCAAAGTCTTTATATATAAAATATATGTATATACGGTAGAACACAATATTGCGAAGACAGATCATTACGCTCTAATGTCTCAAAGAGAGAACTGTCGCTCGTTTACGCAATTACCCATTGAAGTCGAACTATTTCTCAGATGGTATCCATCCCAATGTCTTGGGGTCGCACTTCAAAACATTTACATAACTATTCCTCATAGCCTATGCGTCACTATGACTACTGAAAAATATCTGAATAACAACCAAACTCGTAATTGTACAACTTACGCTGAGAGGCTCTATGAAGAGCACTGAGAATGGAACGATGCCCCGTAGCCAAACAGACAATTTTTTTTAGTATGTCAGTGACCCAAAACGTGTTATTTTAGACATACAGTGAGTTTACCGAACTTGTTATTAATTTATCATCATAAACAAAGGTTAATTCATTAACTTATTTATTTTTAAAGCGTTAACAATTGTAAGTTAAAGTTAAGCTTATCACATTTTCTTCTGACTTCGGGTCCTGGAAGTGTAATCCATGACTACGACTTGGCACGGACTACAATCCTATACTACCTTCGTCGCCTCTGCCACAGCACAAAGACTCCTTATT
Source organism: Catocala fraxini (assembly GCA_930367265.1). Classification (NCBI taxonomy): domain Eukaryota; kingdom Metazoa; phylum Arthropoda; class Insecta; order Lepidoptera; family Erebidae; genus Catocala; species Catocala fraxini. The sequence goes on from OV884047.1 coordinate 20,468,371, forward strand.
TTTTTCTATGTTACATATATCTAGAATATATTTATTTTGACAAATAACTTTTGCTGACGTCTCCAATTCTAAACTATCGCATCCATAATAGGTGCGCCCAATAATTTCTGATCTCTCAATACACCTAAACCTTCTTCCTTATTTTAGTAACTTTCTCTTTGACAACAATAATAACCAAATAACTCAAGTCTCAACTCAAGTCCATCGAAACAAAGGATTACTGTGCAACATTCGCCATATTGGAACCTTACAACGATATCTAGTGACTAATGATCGTTATTGTATCTACACACATATGCAGGAAATTCTACAGAACACCCCCTTTAATCTCCACGTACAGAGATATTTCTGAATAACTGATAGCATTGTAACGAACCATACCTACGTATATTGAAACTACAGTGCACAATTCTCAGTATTCTCTTGTAGGCTTCCTATTACTCAACCATTGTGTTGAGCTCAAAGCTAAGTTATTCATGACTGTATACCTGTAGTATATCACAAAGAACAGCTATTCCAATGTACTATTGTTTGATTTATGTATAAAATCCAATAACATAATAATCTTTTTTATATTTTGTTTTCTATATCTGCTAAAAGTTTTTAAAAGGCATAGCTACTGTATTTTTAAAGACAGTAAGTTTTCGTTGTCGCTACCGATTACCAGGGCATTATAAATGAACAAGAGGGAGCAGGACACTGATAGTACTCAATCAGCGCTGCAGATACGTGCGCGGCATGCACGGCGCTGCCGCTCTGGTACCGAACTGCTTTCATTGCACGGCTTGTTCGAAACAACGTTGTGTGGAAGGTGCACAGAATCTGAGATGTTAGCGTGCTCGGTTTAATTGCTCAGTTAAACTTGTATTAACTTGATGTAACTGAAAACTTGATAGAATATAAATAATGTTTCAAATGTTTATTTATTTCCGTATAGATCTTAATAAAGTTGTACGCAAAACTTTCTTCAGAATGAAGGCGTAATTATTTTTGCGAAGCGTAATAGCACACAGGTATATCAAAAACTATAACGAGTCAGGCAAATGTTAATAATGACATTCGTGTATCTATTTCAGTCTGTATATATTTTATCTCTGCCTCAAGCGCGCCATAAAAAGTAATAGATATTATGCGAAGAATATTTTTTTTTATGCCTGCCATCAGTCGCTTACACTATAATCAGGTGTGTTGCAAGAGGTTGGAGTTTGGAGAGGTAGAGCCATTGCTCCATCTCCCCTTAGTAAGGCAGCACATCGGTTCTCTTGAGTCTTCTTATTGGATTTGGCTGCAGGAGCATACTGAATAACGGGTTTGGGTGAGTTGTCAAGCGGTCCTTGTAGTTGGCTGAGTTTCGTTTTGCTTCGTCCAAAATGATTGGGATTTCCAGATACTCATGGATTTCCGAGTTGAGAGCATACCAGGGCGCCGTGGAGAGTACCCTTAGAATATTGTTTTGGGCTCTCTGCAGGCACATAATGTTGGATTTGCTGGCTGACGACCACAGTTGGATTCCATATGTCCAAATCGGTTTTATTATGGAACAATATACCCTAAGCTTGTTGGATAGGGATAAGGCAGACTGTTTACCGAGGAGTCAGAGTAGGTTTTTAAATCTTAGATTGATTTCGTTGCGCTTTGTTTTTATATGGTCTTTCCATGTCATCCTCCGGTCTAGGTGGATTCCAAGGTATTTGACGCAGGTTGATTGCGGCAATGTGTCGGGATCTAGGTTGACCGGGGGACAAGTTTCACGTCTTAGGGCAAATGTGATGTGGCGAGACACGTATTATGCGAAGAATGAGAGGCAATTCTTACATGCCAAAAACATTTTTTTTTTATTAATAATTGCATAGACCCTTATTATATTTTTGAGGTTCTATGAATCTAACAACACTATACTTGGCTAATGCGTAGCCATGGTGAACTATAACCTAAGGTTACTAATTTTAAAGGTTTCTTTTTTTTTGGGTGGTAAATAAGCAACGTATTACAAATTATTGTCACAACTAAATCATTGTGTCCGAATGTAAGATGCAATTATTTCTTACACGTAGTATTGCAATGTTTCTTACATAAATTGTTTTAGCATTTAGTTATACTAATTTTACCTATATACTTTATAAATCTTAAGTTTATAGAGAACTCTTGATAAAAAAATGTTAGGTAAACAATCTTATAAGTCAACTTCAATATAATAAATTTCGCCGAATATTAGCTTCAAAAGCTGCAACGTCTTTATTTTATCATAATGAATAATATATTATAATGAGATAATTCCATTTTAAGCAACACATTATGATCCTGTTATTATTGTATATAGTAGTAATAATAAATAACCAGAGCCAGGCGCGTAATAAGCTCGCTTGGCTCAAACTCAATCGCGATTCACTCATCATAACGACTAACATGATTAGACCCCTTACCATATACAATTATAACCACATGATAGCTCAATTTCTTAGGAACTCTTCGACAAGGGAACATATTATCCAACGTAAACAGAACCTTACTTACATTCGATTATCGCCTCAAGGTAGCTCTTCTATTACTGGCAGTATCACAAGGGAATAACGTACAGTGTAATTAGACCTCTGCTCACAAATACTTAGGTCGTGATTGTAGATCAATATATCTGGTCATGTCGACAAGGGAGCAGGCCGAATCCATCAACGTTATTTTCTTTACGGAGGGATTATGTGGTCGAACAGTTTTGTTGATTGTTAGCGCTCATACTGAAAATGCGTAACACAAATAGTAACTGTGGAACTGAATGTTATATAGATCTAACATTGTTCTTGTAGGGTAAACATATCAATAACTAAATAGTAATTATTATTAATATTAAGACCGGTCCGCGTAGAAAGCCTTGGTGGAGGCCTTTGTCCAGCAATGGACGTCTTCAGGCTGAAATGTTGATGAATTATATTAGACTGCGTTGTGTGCAGTTTAAAAAATGAATATACTTTAGTTCACACATTTATTTCATTTCACTATAAATCCACTATCAACGATGTATTAATGCGTGCCATTATGTAATATAAGAATAATAATATTATTATAGACCTAAACGTTTGTGAACTTGTTTAAATGTTTGTTACTTAATCATGCGTCACCTTTTAATCACATTTGGATAAAACTTGGCTTACAGATAAATCATGTTCTGGATTTACATATAGGATACTTTTATTCTGGTGTACGTCCCCATGGAACTCACGGCAGCAAAGCCGTGGCAAAACTAGGAAGGCAGCAACGTTCAAATAAAAATATAAGATTTCTTGATTTTTTGAGTATATACATATATAGAATATATGTATAATATCTGCCCTGTGTTAAACTGTCCCACTGCTGGGCACGGGCCTCTTCTCAGTGTGAGAAGGGTTAGGCCATAGTCTACCACGCTGAAGCAGTGCAGGTTGGCAGACTTCACATATCTTCGAGAACTATGGAGAACTCTCGGACATGCAGGTTTCCTCACAATGTTTTCCTTCACCTTTAAAGCTAAATTAAAGTTTCCCACTAGGCTTTCGCTGCTGTTAATAGAATAGTTTTGCTTTATTCAGATTCTCCTGTCCACGAACCTCATTTCACAGTGAAAGGCAAACACCGGGGCTAATGGGAATTGTGAGACAATAGACGTTATAAACACGGAATGGACGGATGACCGGCAACCTAGTGGAACTGACGACACTATTGGGAGTCGTTAGTTATAAGCAGCGTAGCATCAATTGGTGTGCAAACCCTTTGGGAAGATTATGATCAACTAACAGCGTACAATTGATGTGACAAAAGAGAGAGATAGAGATGTATGTTTCACTTTTACCGTTAAATTTAGCTATATATTATAAAACAATAATTACACTCAAGCGTCTTACTATCGTAGTCAGCGTAGTAGCATATTTGCCACTTTTGTTACATTAAATAGTTAGTAATACATAACTGCATACTGCAGCGATAGCTCAGTGGGGAAACCAACAGGCTGCAATGCAGAGGGTTCGAACCCACGTCGCGCACCTATGACTTTCGGCAGTTATATGACTTTTCGAAATTATGTGCGTATTGATTGACAATTATCGCCTGCTCCGTACCTCGGAGAACACGTTAAGCCGTTGGTCCCGGCTGCCATGAACATCTATGGCAGTCGTTATTGGGCAAGGCAGTACCCTCTAATATCCTGACACTGGTCTAACCTTAGGGTATCGTTAGCCTTCCGGCTGCGGAGGTCAGGTGGCAGCTGCTCCGTGTAAAAACTGATATCCAGTCAAATCCGGTTAGACCAGAAAAGGCGACCCCATGTGACTTGGGAGTAATAAAGGCTAAGAAAAAAGAATACATAACTACATGAAATTTACAAACAGACTTGTCACATTACCTACGAGTATTTAACACATCATAAAAATAAATCTGTTATTTTTATATTACTACGAATGGCAGAAAACTTACCAAACCACCTGAAGTTAAACAGTAATTACCGATCACGGCTGTATGCCTTGGTATCACAAAAGCAATTCCAGTACGTCTACTGCTATTGGATACTCTGCGGGGTACAGCCGCGATCGAACCGGATCACTCGGGCTAAAACTAGCAAGGCTATAACAACTACTCTTAGATATAACTTTTTAAAGTAAAATTACAAAAAGCGGCCCACAGTGCCATATAACTTTATAATAAGATCGTTCGATATCGAGCGCAGCCACAGTCGCGTCGCGGTACACAGCGTTGTTATAACTTATACAAGCAACGAGTTCAAAACATTATTTTATTACATACCTAAACTTTTATATAAAAGTTGAACTTTTAAATAAAAAGTTTTCAGTTTTTAAAACTAAAGTTAGGTTTAACAGGACAGTTCAATAATTTTTAATATGCTGGAAAAAGTTTTAGCTTCTGCTCCCACTCGTTCAAATCGGTTAGTGCCATAAAGTATAGTGACACTTTCCGAGATAATTTTTTTCAATAGATATTTTTAAAATTTTACTATTTCCGTGATGACAAGTATATGTTAGCAAACGAAGAAAACTCTTTCATTAATCAAAAGCAAAAAAACGCTAATATCCCAATAATTAATTTGCTATACTGTATATAAATATTTACATATCCTGTTCCTCAAATCCTTAAATAAATTGTAGACAATAATCATAAATGGATAAGATTTATTATAAGGGTTACTTGTATTATTACCCACCCATTGCGTAGTTACTGTAGTTTATACTAAATCAATAGTCTACGTTGCTATGTAAGAGACAGAAATATTAAGTTCTTCTCAAATATATGAACAATCACATTCGTACGAAATGTGAAATTCGGCATTTTCACGATACATTGAACCGCGAGTGCTTTACCTCTATCAAATATTATCAGATAACTCTCTGACGTCTGCGATGGAATACAAAATGATGTTAAAGTCCGCTAGCGTCGGGAAGTGAACGTTGAGAGTAGACATTGAATATCCTTGAACGGAATATTACATCGGACCTACCTACATATATTATGTACGCGTACATATGCTATATCAGCCCGCGGCGCCGCTGACATTAAAAACCCTGCTCATAATAATGTCACTTTATTCAAAACGGAAAACAACAAAGATGGCTACGACAGATAACAAGAAAATCATGATTCGGATCTACCATTTTTGGATCACAAGATATTTGTCCCTGCAACACTCAGCCGACGTAATAATAACTTAAAACTTTACTTCATCGGTGCAATCAAAGCATTATAATAATCTAGAAAGTAACTTATCCAGTCATTAGTCGCTTAATGCACACAATAATATAATGGGATGCATTGCCAAAGCACAGCAATGCCGCAGATATTGCAGTGGTTAAATTGAGCTTCACAAATATTGCAATAATAAACACAAAGGACACTCAGTCTCGGACCAGCTATCTGTCGAGTTGACAAACTGTTATATAACCGTTTGCGTATAAGAATATAATGAAATATTACACGTACGTCGTGTCGTTAACGTGCGATTGTAACTAAGTTGTCGCCTGGAGTTCCTGTGTGCATCCCGCGGGAGGCAGGTCCCGCTGCGCTTACACAATTATACAAATGTTCACTTTTCGCTCCGTTCCCCAGACAATTGGATCTTATGTCGATCTAACAGACTGTTTCCTTAATGGGAAGAACATGGGAAGGAAACATAAGTAGTTTGTGTGATCTTATGCTCGTAATTTCCAATATATATAAACGTTTTGCATCTTATAATTAAACTTCAAAAGTTTACAACGTTAATTGGTTGTGTATTTTGTTTATTTTTCTCTCTCTTTACTTTATATATAAGTACCTATGTGGCAGAAGATACACCTAGGTTCGAAACAAGTATTATTGCATAACACAATTCTTTCAACAAAAACTGTTTCGTAAAGGAAGTCTAGCGGTAGAGGCGTATAACAAAACTAAATAATGCCACACTCTACATCCTGTATGTAACAAACAGATGTAACGTTTGAGCTCTTACTTATATTTTACTTAAATTAATATTCAATAGCACTGAATTAAAATCGACGTTTCTAAATAATACTATTTGAGAGCTCGTGACCATAACGACAGAGATTTGCCGGCACAATATGGACGGCTCTGGATAGTATACCCGCCCGCCAGCTTTCGCGCAAAAAACCTAGGGATTTCGTGTATTTTAGCGACACGGATGGACTTGGGCGTGCTTTCGTATCGGATGTTTGTGCTAAAAGGTTTTTTGTGTAGCCCTCCCTTCCCCACAGTTATGGGAATAATGACACAAATAACGACTTATACATTGCTGCGAATCTTTTATTGTTTTATACAATGTGTTTATTTGTATTTGTATTGTGTACTGTTCTCTGCGTATGTTTGGTTGTAAAAATATGGTAATAAAACTGGGAATATTTTTTTGTGTATGACGATTTTCTCATAGTGAGCGAAGGAAGTGAAAATGAAGGCCAATAAAAACTGGCATCTGTGCTTGTGACCGGCATCGACGTCAAAACTACTAAAGCAGGTACTGAAGACGTTCTAGTGGTGTCTATCCCATACTACGGCTCTTCAGCCTTTACTTTTCTGTCAGATCCACGACGTGGTTGTAATATCTATGGGGCTTAGAGTATCATCAGGTGAGCAATATGTTTGTTTGCCACCTCAGTAAAAAAGTCACACAGATGTATTGTATATGTAGCAGACTTTAGCCGAGCACCGAATCGACAAATACCTTGTTGTACTCCAACGAAATTTCTTATACCCATTCTAATATTATAAATGCAAAAATAATGACGTCTGATTGTTACTGTTATTTCAACGCCTTGTACTAATTTTAGACGTTTAGTATAGACTAGGTCAGGTTTATACTCTGTAGAAGAACATAAACTATGTACTGAAAAATACTAACTGCTACGATGTTTGTTTGAAATAAATATAAACGCAGTCGCAATTGACAGCTAGTTAAGTATGCACGTACACACATGTTGATATTATATAAATGTCAACACAATGCGCATTTCGGGATTACATTATTTATCGTGAGTCAACACAAGGTTTCCCTTTTTCCTGGACGGTACCGTTATTATTTTAATATGTGATTTAATGCCAATTTTCAGCATTATTTTCGTAATAACAACCTTCTCTATATATCTATCGTATGCCTTGTTAAAGATATAACATGATTTCATTTAACTGTGGATGCCATTCTGTTAAAACAGTTTGAGCATGTAAAGCAAAGACAAAAATATTGACCAAGAAAATATATTAGTATAATATAAATAGCACAGTTGAAGGGAAGACTTCGCCAAATGTTTATAGACTAGATTAATGAAATTTGGAGAAACTGTGCCGAGGGTGAATGAAGAATATTATGAGAATAAATAAAGCAAAACAGATACGTGAAGTTCGGCGCTAATGGACAGCCGTACATTCTCTCTCATCTTAACCCCTCTGGGAAACAGGCACCAGTCCATATACGTATATATGTCTTCTTAGACTAACTAGTCTACGCAACTATTGGTTCAACGAGTACTAACCATTTGAGGTGTAACACCAAGTCTGAAATTATACCAGTTGGCAGTAACTACGCTATAAAAGTTATTTAACAGATTTTGAATTTCGTACCCACGTCGATGCAAATTTAATAGGGTTTACTTCAAAGAACATTGTTGGTGATATGTAATATGAAAACTCCATGCAATCACTAACAGTCATCTTAACTGTGCTTAGTATCCGGTAGAAGGTAGTCACATCATGTGGCATAAAAATAGTTTGTATCTTCCTTGGCTTGATACACAAGGGTATTACTTTAAAAAAATAATATTGAATGTAAAACAAATATATAATAAAACAATAATAAATAGCAATTTGTGTTACTGCTTACTAGTATTCTTGTTAACCCCTTCAGTTAAGCTATATTGTTAGTGTTAGAATTGGGTTCACGTCCGTCGTGCGATGGGTCGGGTTCGAACGAGTTGGCCCATCTATAGGCTATCGCTGCATCTAATTTTATATTGCACGACCCATAACGCTGCAGTACGTTATACTATAAGGTAACAGTTATATTATTCTGATATCATGAGGTAAACTTGGAGTGAGATTGAGTGTGGCAGACGAGAGGACGGCGAGTGCGTTGCACTCATTGAAACAATTAAAAAATCGCGCCCTGCGCTTGAACTTGACCGCCTCCTTATCAAGCTTGAGGTCGCTCTATCCTGGTAGAACGAGGATATTTATTATGTATACCAGTATTGTGCCTTATCCCTCTTATTCTTTGGAATCTACGTTTCGATCTTAGTCTAGGCATAGTGACTATATTCTTTAATGGCGTAGGGGTTTAAGTGATCGTCTAGATATTACGGTACGATAATACTGTGTGAGTTCTTGCCTTCCAAGTAATAGAAAATTTTGTGGTTGCCAAATTATTGTTCTAAGTTTAGGTATTACTGTTACTTAGATGGTTTTTATAGTACTGCATCATCATCATCATCTCAGACGATAGACGTCCACTGCTGAACATAGGCCACCCCCAAGGTTTTCCACACAGACCGGTCTTACACTCACTACTGCATTACAATAAGTATTTCTAAAACTAAATTTTATAAGCAATTCAAGCGATATTACCGGATCCCGTGCTGAGTAAACCCCAATAACTATTGCTCAGATCCAAGGATCGAACTCAAAACCTCACACCGGACAATGTAAGCTCAAATTAATGCCACGTGATCATCGAGCCTATGTCTAATATAGAAATTTCATTAATACATCATCGTTAGAACGATGTAATCTGTCACTAGTGCTTCAGGCTCCGTCGTGAGGCTTCGTAATCATAATTATTAACTATCTTAATTGTATCACAGCCTGAACTAACACGACTCTATCGAGGTAGAGCCAGATATGCGTCATCGATCTTGACCTAATCGTGACCTAAATACTGACTCTAAAACAATATTTCTACTATATTTTGCCCCCCCGTTTCGTTCACGTTAATGTAAATTTTATAAAAACAGATCTATTTCTCGGTAACAGTACTTCTTTTCTGGATAATAAGTATCCTATGTCCTTTTCTGTACCCCTGACAACGTGTATGCGAAATGTTATCATGATCGATTTACTTGTCAAGGAGTGAAAACGTAACAAATGAACTCACATTCGCATTTATAATATTAGTTGGAAAAATATATTAAATGTTACAGCGACTGTAATCGCTAATCTTTAAGTAAACTTACGCCCTGTCTCTGATCTGTGTCAAAATCAAGATTGGCTGTTGATAATGCAGTCAGACAATCTCAGCAATCGACAAACGTTTGACTGTCCGCTAAAAAATGTTTGACGTCAAGCCGCAACAAATAAAAAAGGATTAATTTGATATTAACAATATTATTTGTAGAAATAAATTATTCGAATAATGGAACAGTATCTTCTTCTTCTCCCTAGCCTTTATTATTCCCAAGTCATTTGGAGTCGGCTTTCTAGTCTAACCGGATTTGACTGGATATCAGTTTTTACACGAAGCGGCTGACATCTGACTTCCGCAACCCGAACACTAACGATACCCTAAGGATAGACCAGTGTCAGGATATTATAGGGCACTGACTTCCCAATAACAACTGCTATAGATGTTCATGGCAGCCGAGACCGACGGCTTAACGTGCTCTCCGAGGCACGGAGCAGGCGATAATTGTCGATCAATACGCACATAATTTCGAAAAGTCATATAACTTCCGAAAGTCAGAGGTGCGCGACGTGAGTTCGAACCCGAGACCCTCTGCATTGCGGTCTGTTGGTCTCCCACTGAACTATCGCTGCTGGAACAGTATATGTACATACATAGGCCTGAACCAACGAGCACGCACAAAAAATGTAATGAGATTGCATTGCATGAAGCAATAGGCGTATCTCTTTGGGGTCGTAGCAATTAGCAATCTCTAAGCTCGGCTTAGTCTTTCGGATATAAAACGGACTCTATATATCTGTACGATGGATCTTCTTAAAGATTAAGAAAAAGCACGCACTTATCTTTAATTTTATTCTTTACCAATAAGACTTCTAAACCAAAGACTATTCAGCACAGATTCAGCTAGTGCAATCGTTTGATCGAATCTGTGTATCAAATCATTTCTAGGCTAGATAACAAGCATTCCAATACAAAGGAAAAGCACATGTTCGCACGTGCTGGCCCGGTATCGTTCATTGACACGCTGTAACCCAGTAATTGTGTATTCTCCTGTAATCCTTTATCCTCACCCGGCGTTCTGTATCCCAAGTGCGTGATGTGTATCTGTGTGATGGTACATTCCGGCGCTGTGTGTCCCGGTAATGTGTTGTTCTGATATTGTGTTGTTGAAGTCTCGTGTAACGAGCCCGGGGACTCCGAGACGAGATGAATAAATTTAGCGTAGTTTCGATATAGAAAAGATTGGATGGAATTTGGATACTAAAGTCAGTGCAAACAATGCAGCATTATGTAAGTTTGTTGTATGTATAAAACTAGCTTGGATAGCACCAAAAGATTAGACTAAGACGAAAAAGATTTTCATAATAAAATTCTTGGGAAGAGAGCAACTCGCCACACACCCTTGGATTGCCTACAATAGAAAAGGGTTGACAATACTGAACTACTCTGGATAGGGACAGCCACGTCTTGGGACCCAAACGTACTCCACCTTTTAGAATTCCGCTTCGAACACAAAATATGTGTCGACACGTCTTTCACCTCAGCGCGAGGCAGCTTCAGGACCGTTTGGCAACGAATGAAACTAATCTAATTCGATTTAATAAGTTCCTCATAGTCAGGTGGAACCTATTGCCGTCTTCTGGCCGCAGTCCCAGGCATACTGCTACACTCTGTCTGTACCAGAAATTGAGCCTGAGACTACAAAAACTATGCCACTGAACCGAAAAGAGATTTAATAATTGACTTTTAGCTCTTTCTTTATTGGTTGTGTGACTAAGCATGTAAACAGTATCGGCATAGTATCTGAATACTCTATAGCCGCAATTTTGCTGTAATTGTACTACATATGAATTACATAAAATAGTTCTAAGGTAATAAAACACTAGTATTATGCCAAAATCACACAGATTACAGATTCAAGACTAGCTTCGAGAAAAAAGAAGTTGTATTAGCTGACAGCAACACTTACACCACATTTAAAAAATCGTTGATATAGTCTAACAGAGGTACCCAAGAGGAGCCTTGTGTCTCACATGTCATTATATTTAAGCGAAAACTCTTTGGCAACATTTATCGATATATATACGATTTGTGTAGCGTAAAAAAGCAGCTACTAGCCCAAGATTGCAATAGCAACTCTCGGAACTACTTTTCGTTTTCCTAGGATAAGCAACGCGCGCCTGATAATCTTGGTATCGCTAACGAACATAGACGTTGGTTATCACTTATCATCAGACACTCCGTACACCTGTTTTAAATCTGACTTATAGTAAAAAAGAGTAAGTATGATCCTCTCAATTTTCTCCTAAAATAAGATTACAATAATACTGCTAAAGGAAATGACTGTTGGTCGTTTTAACTTTTGTAAAAATGTTCAATATATTATCGACAATTATATCAGCAAAATATATCTCATTCCTTCTTTCTTCTACGTATTTGTATTTGTACATTTCAAATGACGTAGAGTCGTACAGTACATGTCGAGCAATTGCCGCAGCGATCATATGAATATATTACATTTTATATGTAGCAATATAAACGGTTTACGCACACACATAAAAGTGACACATTTCATGATTAGCGGCGCATTTATCAAACCGCGCCAATGCCGCATCTACATAGATGTATGTAGATGCGGCATTAGCGCGGTGATTTTTTATCATGACGGATGCGTCATGATAAAAAATCACACACGTTCTAATCCTCCTAAATAATAAACTAAATCCTAACTAATATTATAAATGCAAATGTGGGTTTGTTTGTTACGCTTTCACGCCTTAACTACTCCACCGATCATCATGAAATTCCGCATACACATGGTCAGGGGCGCAGAAAAGGATATAGAGTACCTTTCATCCAGAAAAAATAACTGTTCTCGAGGGATAGAAAACTGCCATAAGCTACATAATACTATCTTACGTTTACACGTTTATAATCTACATTTACGCTAGCGGAATCGCAGGTAAATTCTGATGTGTAAAATTGCACAGACGAAAACAATACTACAATCGTGGTAACTTGTGACTGAAATAATTAATATGACATGATTGCAATTGAAACGACAGTTAACAGTTGCTTAGTATGACACTGCGTCGTGTTATGTAACTGTTAAGTGTCAACTCGGCCACCATCAAGTATTGCAGGATTGATTTTAACAAATGTTGTACAATTCGTGGCTTATTTTTGCCAACTAAACTCTTAGCTGTTCAACACAGCACAACTTTTATTAGTTATAACTACACTCATAAATGCGTTATGCGTGGATATTCTTTGAGATATAATCAGTCATTATAATTTATGTGCTTTTGACAATGGCTGGCTTTTAATTTTTGTATAGTGTGTACAAATCAACTATATCGACTGTGGTATGCGACATTATTCAAATAATATTCGGCTGGCGTAGTGGTTTAAGTGGTCGCCTCGCCACTGCCATTGCGCGGAGTATTGTGGGTTCAAATCCCACACGGAGCAAAACTTTGTGTGATTCACAAATGGTTATTCCGAGTCTGGGTGTTCTTTGTGTCCGTTAGTTGAATGTTTGCAAAGTCCCTTGCGACGCAGGAATTATTACTACGGCGAAAGTCACGTTTTAAAAAAAATATATGCATACTGTAATGTATCACGGCTGATTTAGAGCTTATATTTGAGGCAATAAGACTCACGATTAAGAAATTCTTGTCATAAAAACTCTGCTATAATATCAGTCAATTAAAGTGTAAACCATATTTTCCAAACAAAACATATCGCTCAATATTGAAGTAATATCACAATATGAGGTAATGTGCACACAGCTTAACGAAAACGTATACATAAGTCGTAACTTGAGAATACCCCACATTTATAACGCGGCGGAGATGGGAAGAGAGCAGCCACTTCCGCGCATCAGATAAGCGTGCGACTTCCGAAATTGATCGGGTAATACCGTGAATATAACGGCTTTGTCGCCCTCGTAGTATCGGGAACACTTTATAAAAACATCACGACGACGCTCAAAAGGGAATCTATCTGAGTTTTATACATGAAAAATAGTTAGCTAGATTAAAGGAATGCCTTTGTACTAACAAAGACTTTTTTGAAAGCCATACAAAAAAGTATTACAGCATACAGGGTGACAGCTTAACATGTGGCTAGCCAGTAGAGGCTGTAGCAGAACTACATATATCTAGATTCAATGAACCTACTGCCTTATGCTAGACAACGTGTGCTTATTGCATTTACATTGAAGTAAATTCTGAACGCACAAGGAACTTCGTACCAGTGAAAGAACTTTGATTAGTTGTCTGAGTATTTTCTAAACATGAAACCTCTATAAAACCCATTTGACTGCGTTGCGTCTACTTGCGCAAACGTGAGTTTAAATAAATCTCAGATTTACTAAAATATTAACGGGATTTTCTTTTCAGAACACTTAATTAGCAGCACGGGTAGATAGATGATAAAATCACAACTTTTTCAAAGTGAAACCTAATAGACGACCTAATGTTTGTTTATACCCATTGTAATTAGTTTTCCATACCCATGCAAAACTCCTATAAACAAAATACGATCCTAAAACATGAGTTGTAGTGGTTGTATTTGCGTGGTGAGCATTTCATAAAGTCAGTACCGGCCAGGAACTGTAGGTGCAGCTATTTCGCGTGCAGTTCACGCAGATTGGCGCTGCGCATACATAATGTACCTCCGAACACAGATCACCGTGTTCTATAGATGTATGTACGTGTGTACGTATATCGGGCTTACCATGTAGTACACTATTCTGGATTAGATTTTACTGGAATGGAAAATGTTTCGTTACATTTCCCATGCCAGTTTCAAATGGTTTAATCTCGTGACCATGCTCCCACCGGGGCACAAATACAATGATTTTTCACTGTGTTTAGTTGACGAATTTAAGAAAATAGAAAGCACGGATGTTGTCGTAGTGGTGGTCTAGGTTCGAATGCTACATGGTAGCAAAATGTATGTAATCTACAAATACTCGTAGTTTATCCGAGTCTGAGTACTCTTTATGTACATTGCTTTTTTTTTTGTATAGTCCCCCGCGATACAGGAATTATTCATATAGTGAAAGCTAAATATAAGCTGTCTAAATTAAAGCTGTTTATATGAACTAGCGGTCGCCTAGTGGTCAAAATTCGACCAAAATTCCTAAGCTACTTATTTTCTGTTTTTCTCTATTACATATAAATAAGGTATAGGTAACCATAGTTACAAAGAATTGTACGACGTCAGACGAACAATTTCGAAATACTACGAACGCGATTCGACTGCGTGTGTCAAATGCATGGTTGTGTGCATGTAGTGTTTTTCATTAATTTGATGTATTATTATAAAAATATTAGGATTCGCCCTCCTTCTGCATATAAACTTTAACCGTGCCAAATGTCATACTCCTCCATCCGCGCAACATTCGTAAAAAGGGGTACAAAGTTTTTGCTTCACGTATTAATATAAAGATACTTGAGTGGATTTAATTGTATTATGATTGTAACAGGTTACTATATTTAACGTTATATAATTTATACATATATACCGAAACAATATAATTGTTGCTTGTTTAAAAAGTATGGTAAAAAAACTCTAACCATAATATTTATACAACCAAAATGTTACTAGACATATTATTTAAGACGCTGTTAAATATAATTATCACTCAATTAAATCAATGTATTCATTTTTATAATACTTCGTGCAAAATAGGTAAGTATTAGATTTACTAAGTACCATTCCGCTTGTAATATCTGTTCTGACAATAAAACAATAACTGAGATCTAGTACGACCAAATATATTATGTAAGAGTCTGTCTTGTTCGGCGCCAAATGTTGTCTCGGTAAACAATGTCTACAAGTCGCGACGAAGAGCAATTTCAATTCGTGTTCTGAATATTTTTTAAGTGTGACTACGCTTGAGTAACATTAAAAACATCTCTCACTTCAGGGAATAATAATTACATCGCGAGTTTCTTATCAAACATAGTAATAACAGATACAAAGTATTTATTATGGTATGACGATCATATTTTTATGTTTTAGAAAGAAGGCTGCACTTGAAATTAAAAACATTCATATAAACATTGGTGGACTTTACACACATTCAAACTACGGACACGAAGAACACCCAGATTCAGGGGAACTATTTGCCGATCACACTATTTTTTGCTTCTTGTGGGGATCGAACCCACAAAATATGCCCCAGTAGCAATAGCGAGGCGACCACTAAAACCATTACTACGCCCTCCGTGCAGGCACTATATTTTCATTGATTTCAGTGCTTGAAAATTAGCGCTTATTTCTATTAAGCAATATGATTTGGTACACTATTATATCATTATATATAGTATTTATTATTAGCTAAATACTTGCAGTCAAATCATGTGTATCACAATGTTTTGGTCAGCGCTATGCACGCGCGCGCGTGTTCGTATTAAACAGCTCGACGCATATTTAAACATAGTCCAGCTTTTATGATAAGTAAATTCGTTAGTTTGTTCTTTTGCATATTACGTATCTCATATTGCATCCCCTAAATAACATCCTGATATTCTCTCAAGTTGGCAGCTATTTAGGTAGCTACAGAGTTAGTTTATTGAAACCTATCGGGCAAATTGCCAGACCCTGTGCTACTACTAAGAATTTTGTTAAAGGCAAACCAATAATACTTTGAGAGACCTGAGAAACGAACCCGATCTCACGATCGTATGATAACATAAACGCAAGTTTATGCTACGAAAACAACGAGGCATTATCTATAACGAACCCTTAATAAGTGCGCACAGTTCAATTTCGCTCTCTACACATAGGTAAGTAAGTCAGCAAGTACTTACACGGTCAGATACAAAGAAAACTTATATAACTTATCGTATGAAAATAGACAAAGTTTCCGGTGGTCGAACGGAGCTCTACAATATTTTATTTTATCCATTTTTCGTTGATAACACAGAACACACGCAATATATGTATATAATGTTGTGTACTAGAGCAATGACTGCGGGCGATGTGCCTCAGTCCCGCCGGCACCGCGCCGTCGCCTTCCCGAGCATAACAGAACATTTCCAAGAGAAAAATTAGCGGAACGCCCGCAGCGATCAAATCCATCGTTATATCAACATTATAATGTAAACACGGCAAAATTTCCTTCATATTTTTAATACTTTCTAAGCCAAGAATATAAATAAAATGTTCACTAATGATAACAGAAACGCGAGTTTTGGTATATTTTCAGTGTTTATTTTGGTTTAGTGGCGTAGTGGAAGTGAAAGCGGTTGCTGTGCATTAGATTTGATTCAAAAGTGGTAATGTGGTTCTGGCAAGAAATTTTTAATAACTGCTAGGAGATTGGAACTGTGATCTAGATTTTGCACGCTATGGTTTTCACTATAGAGTGCAAAATGTGGATGTAGTACATCTCTGCCTATTGTTTTATAATATTTTATAGGCCTTAAACGATGTATGTATTTTGGCTTTGTTTCACGTAGCTGTGGGTAATTATTACAATGACCTATTTTATCTTGCCTGATGAGAATTCATTGAATCCCATAATCTGTATTAGATAACTATCAGATCTTAGGCCTATACTAAGGCACGGTTCCTGTTTCAAGAAAAGAGTCGTTTTAATATGTGTAAAAATTATTCGTCCGTAGGTGAAAAGACTCACCTTGTGCATACAAAACGCACACACAATACTTAAGTAAAGTATTTATACGTTTACATGTGGTGAGTGACTACAGTTACAGACTGATTCCTTACACGCTGTAAACACGGCACTTGGCACGAACACGCTGCGGGCTCCACAGTGGACGAGTAGTTACACGTACATTGTACATCGAAGTTTCGTCTTTGTGCAAATAGCTGACGGTAGCGACAATGCACCGAGCTCACAAACGTCTCTCATCACTAAAATACGTATGCACTAAAATGCTGCATAACTTTTGTACAGTATATAAGCTCATCCGCTTAAGAGCGTTTATGCAATGTGACCTATTACGAGTCGCAATGTCGCAAATAGGTGTCCTATTTTGAGATCGTTAAATTTAAATAATGAATACATAATTTCATTTATTTTTAATAAATTCTGTAGTTTAGCTAAATAGTGTATCATAGGTAACAGATAGACAGCTAGACTTCATGATACTTTGAGCTTATTCTGCGTAAATAGAAACACCAATGATTAAATTATGTTCGGGTACTTTGAAATAACTACACTAGAACATTGAGATAACTACCATCTTAGTCTCCCCGTGACCATGGCTGCTGAAAAGCAACCGAAACGTCGGGGAAAGTGTAAAATTAAATTAAATCTAAATAGTTTTAATAATAATTTAATTAGCTTAAAAATTAGTAAAGTTTAATAGTAGTAGCAGTGCAATAATTTTCAAAATTATGTAATTAAGTGTCAAATAAACAACGCGATAAAATCCGTATATAGTAGTTTAATTTCAATAGGTAACACATCATCTTAATCGTTTTACTAACTATAACGCGATAACGCATCAACAATTGTGTATCCATTATTTACATAATAATAATCGACAATGTTTAATGCGTAGTATGCACAGTAGAAACTGCTCCGCTTAAAATACCAGCAGTATCTCTCTCACTTAGTCAAATTAATGCATAAATGCTATGCCTACATATAATACTTAGTAAATAATTTGCATAATAATAAAATAATGAATCAAACCTTGTATCAAAAGATGCCTTCAGTAATAATAAATTGATTATTTTCGAAGATCTAATTTGGTCGTGAACATCAAATATAACAAAGGAATATGTCAAAAAATACATAATTCAACATTGTGCCTTGGTATTATATTTACGACACACGAAATACACGTATAAAATACTTTCAATTTACGAATAATCGTAAAAATAATGCAATAAAAAATTATTTATAATCGTACTTCTTGGTCGTAGCATATACATTTTGAGCTGAATGTAACATTAAAGGCTGTATTGATTTAGTTTCTACCTCCGATTTGTATTCCTCCCATGCACCTCAAAAGAAAATCATTGCGATATGGGAAAATTAACATAACCGTCGCGCTCGGCACGCTTTATGAACATTTAATGATGCTGATGATTTATGATATAATATCTCACAATTTCCTTGGGTTTCTTACTTCGAAGAAAGGAAGGAAAATGTTTAAGCGGTCGGTTGTGAACCAGATAAACATATCTTATTGATTTCTTGGTAAGATATTCTGTCAAAGATCTCTGGAAAGCAATCAGGTGAACTGCGGTCACAGCTGAATATATTACGCATAATCACGACCTCTTTAAAGAAAATATTCTGTAGGCAAAAGGCGTCGTCTAAAATGAGACTTTGTTGTTTACATAATTACATTAATGTTTTTATACCAATACTTAAACAAATAAATCATCGAACGATGGATGCGATTGTCTTTCTTTGGCATGACCTCTCTCAAAAATCGTCTTACATTGATAGACTTACTGTTTTCCATAAAATCCTAAACCACAAGATCACGTGCCCTGACTTCCTATCTTCCATTAACTTAAATGAACCCCGTCGATACTCTAGACAGGCCATCACAAAAACCTTCACCTCGCCCACTGCTCGAACTAATCTTGGTCTTCATTATCCACTGGTTAGAATTTGCAGAGCCTACAATTGTTTTAACGCGAAGTTTAACTTGGATATATTTAACACGTCAGAAAATAAATTTAGAAATGATTTGCCGAAACTGCTCGATTGTTAAGTACTATTACTATTGTTCACTTTTATTACTTCTATTACTTTTATATAACATTTCTTTTCCATATGTTATTTAGTTTAAGTTTACTTTTAATGTTGCCTAAATAATGTAAACTCTGTGTACACTTTTAATAGGCTAACATATATACCCACTGTTATACCCATAGTGTAAGTGCTAAAATTTTAACATTTGTATGTCTTGCTGTAAGTGTACCTTATTATAAATAAATAAATAAGAAGTCCAGAAAATAAAAACCTCTTACTTTGGAGTTTGGAACCACCATACTAATTGCATAACAATTGAGAATACCGTCGGACTGATTCCTGTTTAAACAAGACAGATACTACACTGTGTACCTTCTCTTATATTTATTATACTATTTATATACTTGTATATAAATGTGATACGTTAAGAAATCGCGATGTGTGCATAAAAAGCACTTATGCCAAGATTGTAGCAACTGAAATTGCGTAGTCTCTAGCTGCCTCTCCGGGAAACAATCGTAAGTCTATGTATCTAACAATCGCGATTAAATAATACCAGATGCAACTACTAGTATAAGATAAATATATGTTTTATAAGTGTACAGTATAGATTGAAAACATCGTTCAAGGATGGCGCGATGTTGCACCATGCAATAATATTTGCACAAACTGTTAGTTCGACGGAGCTCGGCAGTCGGCCGCTCACGCGTCACTACACACCTTTACTCCACAATAGAACACTCATTTCTAAAGAATATAATACTGGCTCGGAAATAAAGTGCACTGGTATTGTGGTTTTAGATATCACGTCACAACTGCCACCGCGTGACTTGTAGGACGTTTGGATGAATAAACAAATGGATGTATAATTAAATTTAACATTCGTAGATTGCAAACTATTAGTAAATTGTAAGCATGGGCAATTCAGTCTTAAACCCATCCAATAGGCCCTATAAGAATATTGTGCAGTCTCCGTGCTGCTGCTAAGAATAAAGCCAGTACCATTTTACTTGGTCTTGCATAATTCGTTGATACATACATTTCGTTTTAGGTCTGAAACTTGGATATTATTCGATGATGTGGACATTGCACTTAAACGCAATTCTACTGCAATGTTCAATTTTCAATTTACATCGTTATGCTTCACTTCATAACCATAGTCTTTACATAACTATAGTAATATTAGTTCATATAACCAAAATCATAACCTTCATTTAAAAAAATCGTAATAGAAGCAATTCTGAAACAATATCTTTCATATTTGCTTTGTACTGTAGAGGCAAACTGTATAATAGAACAATTCGTATTGTACAAAGTGCCCAAACGCTACCCAGAGACAAATCAACAGAAAGTAATCTTCTTTACCAAATACTGAAAATTGAATTCATTACGGACCAACTCAACGGTCTCAACGAGACACAAAGAGCGCAGAACGAGCTTATACTTCCAATATCACAGGCAAAGGCAAAGGCTAGCTAGAATTTAATTTCATAATAATACGAACGAATAATGTCATTACATTGATGCAGATGAGACAAAGTATAAAACCACTCAGAAAATAAAAGGTGAAAGTGCGCTCTCCGCGCCCGACGTAATGATACCTATAACTTTGTTTTAAATCACTCTAGCATTCATAATTACTTGCATTTTAATTTTGAAATTAAATGAGTCAACAGCAGCGACATCTATCGGTGTAGTGCAATTAAAAGTTTCAACGTTGACGACAGATGGCGGCAATTTAAAATATGAATTTTGAAGACGGAAAAAGTTGCAATAAGCTACAGTTTATCCTGGATAGACTGCGAGTAGTAAATAGAGTTATTCGTCTCTTATATCATTTCAATATTTGCTTGATTAAAAAAAGTTTGAGAGTGTCAACGCGTGCTGTTACAGAATCTATCTAAATATATATATAATTTTATAACAACGGTGTAGATTATACATTAAGTGAAAATTACTTGAGTTGGCTCGAAACACGTCTTATATATATGTATAAACATCTATCATCATATCATCATCATCATCATATATCCACAAATAATAGAAAGATGCCTAGGGATCAGCAATAGAGTCACACTTTAAGATAAGTGACAATAAAATATGAATCTGACAGAATTCTTTCTACCTAGCGCCCGAGTGACGTGCAGGCACGACGCAGATATAACATATGCATGTATACAGCAGTCCAGTTTTTCAGTAGATGTTTGTTTGTGTTCACAAAGAGAGTGAACAGATATGAAGCTATTAGGATTAGACAGCTCCCAGAATCGAAATCGTTTGGCGAAGATTGCACTGTCAAAAAGCAATTTTGAGATATCACCGTGTCCTCTATGTTTTGTTTAGCTCGCGGTGTACTTATGTGATATTTTTACATTTGCTTTAGGAAAAGCGTCCTAGGCTTTTTTAAATAAACTGTTTTGCTAAGGCTTTGTTAACATGTGTACTATATATTTTTGTAGAAAAGGAAAACACCGGCTATGACTTTGTGTTTGTTTTGGTTCTGGCTAAGTATTGTGGTTTTTCATTTAGTACAGGAGCACTTACACGGAATTATTTTGGTCATAATACTGAAGTACCAAAGAGCAGACATGCCGACTAAGGCTAATCTATACTTGTAATAATAGAGGTATCAATAATATGACCCAGAAATTTAAAAAGTAAGGTTGCCTTTTTCGAGCTTCCAAGATCGTCCTACAAACACAAAACGCAGACGACCTTCTTCTGTGCCAAACATTGTTGTAAAGAGGAACTCGTACACATTGCAGGAACACATTACCTAAGGTACTAGCACGTCAAGCAGATCCAGTCTGTGGTAATCCATTTTTTGAACGAAGATCTCGTCGCGTCTAACCTCTCTTTTCGTCTGATAGACGACAACTGGCCCGTCCACCATTACTTATGATCTTAAACACATGTCCTACGAATAAGCCTATTAGACCAACTAAGTGGGCAATAGCAACCAATCTTATTTAAGAAGTGATCATTCGGCTACGAAAATTGATGAACTGGCACGAATACGTTCAGCTCCAAGATTTGTTTGTCATCAGAATAAGGCACAAACAGACCACTGACAAGCCACGCAATCGACCTCAATGCTTTGCATGAAACGTAACTCAAACGAAATAGATTTTGAACTTGGTGTAACGTCCACGTCCGTTCACTGAGACTACACTTGACGATACAAAGTATTCAGCGCAGGTGTCGGCTCATTAGCGTAGTACGCCATGTCAATACGAGCTCCACACTACACAAACACATACTCGTTAGTGACACACACAAAAACTTTTCAGTAAAGTGTACACAGGTGACACACATACAAACAGACAACTGTCTGTGATTCCACACATACAAAAAACTTACACGTGCGGACGTGTGGGTGATTTTGGTCTAACAAACGTAAAACCATGCACTCTAGGTACAATTAAATTGAATTAAGTACATGATGACTTCAATTTTAATTAGAAAATCGTTTATATCGTGGTATAAGTCGTAGTAGGGAAAACGAGCGCAAACGCAATTGCTGATAGGTCATTTTAAGCTCGTTTGCCGAATTGGCTAAAATATTATTACTTACTATCCAGTATTAGAAAGTATTAGGCGGCAAAGGAATCGCTATAGGACTTTAATATAGCCAACGAGAAGTGCCTACACTTGCAGAATTATATTAATGATGATATAAATAAAAAAATATGTAAATTTTTGGTATTTTGTTAAGTTTCCAGATATAAACGTAATAATAATTTCTCTACACGATTGTAAAATAGTATAAAGTAAAATAAACGTTTCATAAATTACTAATCGCTAAATTTTACAGAAAACATTGCGATTAATTATGGAATGGGAGGTCAACTTTCGCAATTATTTTAATATTGCATTAAGATAATTGCTTGTAGACCATTCGAACGAAATAACAGGTAACGCCCAAACATAAATTTATACGTTTCGGAAATGATTTGTTGTAACCCAAAATTCCTGAAATTTCTAATTATTATACTTTTAATTACTTGAATGGTGCACAAGTTTTTATAATGACGGCACTTCTAGTACTGTGTCATTTACTGGAAGTTATTATTATATTTCATACACTATTATTATATTTTATTGAAAATATTTATCTAATTTAGCCATCATTTATTTTAGTTAATGTACAGTAGACACATCATTCTTGTTTCTGTGTTTTTATGCCTTTCACACTCGTTGTTCGCATTCAGGATATCATTTTTGCAAGGCTTTGCCTAGATAAGAGTATAAAGATTTTATCTGTCGCATGATTTACCCAATAACTTTGATCCTAATAGACAAAGCCCTTTTCTCCCTTTTTCTCATACAACTAAATTTAGCTGATGCAATGTGGGTGCTATAGCTCTCTAGCTAAACTATGGGTGGTACTGTAGAAGGCAGTTAGCTTAATACATAGTTTCTAAGTTAGATCTGGTTACACCCACGTTAAATATAGAACTCTATTCACACTATCATAATTAATGTTATATTAATAAATAAATGGATGTCACTAGTAATCTAAACAGTGTAAGACCGTCAAAGAGCGGACTGTATGGGCTGCGGAATTTTCACAATGGAATGGATGAAAAGTTTCACTCTGGGATTTCACTAACTGCTTATTTTAACAGACAGTGGAGAGTCAATTTGAACAACATCATTTAAACGTTGTTCTGTACGTATTCCTTTACGATAACTATTGACAGAATAAACTCATGGTTGTGGACGTATAGCGACAGATATATGAAGGTTTACAAGAGAAGGACACTTTACTGAGTGCTTACAGGAGCAAATTTGAACATCCACGATATCAAAAACTCCTTATTTATCATCATGAAGAAAAAGCAACGTTGCTCAGCTATTGAGTTGTTACCACTCAAATACCCAGGCTTTTGTTGTGTTGCACTGTTTATCTGCGCCATCTTTCATCCTTGTGTACGTTACGTTGTATTTTTATTAATATTTTTTTCCTCATGTTTTCCGCTGTAACGTTTTCTTACAATGTCATGTCAAATCAAGTTCATGTTAAGGCATTCTTTGTCGTGATTTTATGCTTGAGAAAGGTGTTTTTTATTATTATCTTTTTATTGGATGTGTCAATTTTTTTACTACGTCTTGTATAGTGTATATATATAGTGGTATAATTTTAGACGTTGCTAGCTTTAGATTTCTATTTATAAAATTATAAACACGCCTGTTTTCCGGCAAAGTAAACAAATATTAGGAATTTTAACTTGTGTTCATTCTAACAAACCTCTTTTGATTCATCTTTCCTATTGACACTCATCCATTGAGGTCAATCATCATTTAGCCTTTCTTAAGTACATTTTTTAGCAATTCAAATAACTAGTCATCATTCTAGAATTACCAGCTTTATTCATATATATGTACATAGTGTCATTATCCTGACACCCAGTCGGGATTATGCTAGCTTACTAGACAGAGCTATAATGAGACTTACATTTTGCTAAACATAGTTATAGATCCCACGAAATAAGGACGAGCCTATTGGCGTCTACCAGACACAGTTGTAAGCTCCGTTCTGCTGCTAAGAATTCTCTAAAACCCAATACCATTTTGTCCGACGCGGGAAATCGACTCGATAGGCCACCGGGTCAGTATTGTTCATATTTGTACACAGAACTATAAACTTTAATAAAGTTATAAAACATCGAGCATATTTTTCTACGTTTGCATTTAATATGTTACCTTTGCTAAATGCACCCTCTTTTCGTGGTACATATAAAACAGTTTCCGTTGCAGCGATCATATCTGTGTAAGAGGATTTACGAGTGTCGTGCTTCCACATATTCATGGCTTGTAATTGCGACGCACAGACGTACTGTCATACCTACACGTTATACATGGACGACTGTGCACTGAGGTTCACAAGGGATTATCGCATTGAAACGTCAATGTACTTGGACTAATTAAATATTATGGTCATCTTAGTGCTTATTAGCGATTTATGAAAGAGACCTTAATTTCGGTTTAAAATGCTCACTAGGAGCTATGTTCGAAAAAATGCCTCATATATTCAGCTTTAAGTCACGCATATATAGATTGCCTGATCCACAGTATCAATAAGCAACGTGCACTGAACGCCATTATTAAGTATTTGATTGATACAGAACATCAAATCACGATTGTAGCCTCAAGGGACTAGGGAAACCTATAGGCCATGTACATGTTGCAAATTACAGTTGTATAGTCAGTACAACGTTAAACTTTCTGCTGCTGCTAAGAATTTGCTGATCAAAATTCCCTTTTCACAACTGTAGATCCACATAATAATATAAAACATAACTTGATTCTATTTTCTTTGAAAGATTAAGATTGCATTGCGCTCCTCGGAGGATGGCAGTGAGTGCAACAACAAATTGAAAGTTTAGAATGCAGTGATCATGTTTTTATAAATTAATATCTTATATGAGACTAGATACATATTATTGGATGTGATTGAATAGAACTGTAATATTAAAATCAAAAGAAACAAAGGCAAGAAAATTGGGATTTAAGTCCGGATTCTCAGCTAATTAAAATTTATAATATATCTACTTTCGTTAATAGAAGATATTATAATCAATTGCATTCACTGATAAATATAATATACATTCGATTTAAAATAAATTCTCTCCCCGTCCTGGTAAAATGCAGTTGTTACCTCTGCTTAATGTTTCAGGAATATTCAGACAGAACTTGTATACATTTGGCTATTACAGTGTATTCCAGAATAGTACCCGATTAGAAACTAAGTAAAAGGTGTGTGAGGTACAGACGTCTTTGTTAACGCGATGCAATCTCATCACCACGTGCGCTCTACACAACAATACTAACTCTCGCGGTGTATCTCTACTCCTGTAGCGCCAACACAAACTATCTCCGCGAACATTAAGTTGTAATTAACGAAAGGAAATTGAATAGAAATGTTGTGAAGCTAAGAGAAAATGAAACTTAACTCGTTCTCATTCGTAAACGTAGAGAACATAAACGTCTAAAGCGTGAGACCTCGGATTAAATTAAGAGTTATCGAGTCTTGCGTCCAATTCTCAGCAGCACTACTGAGATAAAAAATTGACCGGTGTAACATTACGTACATGACGAAATGTGGGATGATTACATACCATTTAATCCTCGAGGTTATGTAATGTATGTTATTCATGAACAACTATTATATTAATATGTATCAAATAAATTATAACATAATATGTATAGTAATGTAAATTAATTAAGTGAGCTTTAACATCATATTGTAAATTAAACACTAAGTGGTACTATAACTTAGCAAGCAAGTTTACAAAGCCTCCTTCCACATGAGATCACAAGTAAACATAACTGTATACATAAGTGTATCTATTAAATTTAATAGAGTCATAAACGTAATGTAGAGCAAAGATATGAACCACAAGAAAAATAACTTGAGCATTTGTCATACGACGTAGAGCCACATATGACAGAACATTAGTTGTGAACGATGTATCTGGTAGAGTCTCGGCTGTGACCTCAATATCGACTCTCCCAAAGTTCGACACTGAAGAATAACTGGCGAGCTCGCCGCGACTCTACATCCATCATCTTTAACACGTTTAGTAAATCCACAAGAATTTACTGTTCAACTTTTGTACTAACTTGAAGAGCTTGGTCATGGCGTTATGTTAACTTTATAGGATTATTTTATTATATGTATTACTCAATGACTGGAACCAATATTCACTTGATAGAGGCAAAGTATCACATATACGGTTACGGATGGACGATATCCGAAAAAAATATCTACATACTTATTGACGAGTACATGATTAATTTGATTTTATATTAAGAAGATGACGAATTAACTTATAGCACACCTTATTCTTATTAATGTAATAATACAAAGAAGAAACCTCCTCAGCCAGAAAAGCAAAATCCCAAGAAACAAAGATGCGCCTTTTATAGGGTCGAAGTACCTGCTTCTCGTGTTCGTCATCTAAGTTCAAGCAAAAGTTTTCCCATGTAGAATCAATTTGAGATAATTGGCATATACTCTTTATAATTTAAAGAAATTCTTCCTGTCGAATACTATTTAAGTAGTTAATAAAACATGGTACTTCACCCCTCTAATAGTAAATATCTCCAGTACTAACTAATTATTTGAGTCTGATACGTAGAGTGATGTGCGGAGTCAGCCTTCCACCGTTTAATTAACAACTTACTCATACGCCAAACCGTACCGTATGTAAGTTTACATAAGGTTCAGGTTAGTTTGAGTAAAGTTCGTTTAATTATTATAATTCATATCGCTTAGTAATGGCAGAGTTTCAAGTGAAAGCTTTTCATTTAAACGTAGAGTTTGACTTAAAAAAAGGTTTCAGCAGCTGACTACTTTAAATACTGTCAGTGTGATGACCAGATCAGAGACGTTGTTGGATGAAAGCCAGATCATATACTACCTAATATATGCATAAATAATGGGTAGAGATAATATTTATTTATGTAATCTCTGCCTACCCCTAAGAGAGTAACAAGCATCGATCTATTTATAGAAGAGAGACTCCGAACAAGTAAGTATGCATAGTTAAACAATCAATCAATCAGTCTTGTGAAGCTAGATTTAGACCTGTCTCAATTTCATATTCAGGAAGCCTGAAGCCACTACTAACAATATTTTGAATATTGTGGTTCGATGATTGTATGAAAAAAAATAAGCCAAATATTTAAGAGCTAATCAGGGCATACAAAATTGGGGAATTTGAAAAGAAAGTTGCTTATACATTTATTATACTTTTCACAATACAGATATTTAGTAAGGAAAAAAAAGTGCAAGATAATGTAATATTGACCGGCTCGACTGTGGAAGGACTACCCTCTCACAGAATATCGACGTGAAATACCAGTATTCCTACTGTTGTGTTTCATTCGATGAGTGAGTGTCGGAGGCCCAATCACCCCTTTTCCCCCATTCCCGATCCTTCTCCTTCCCACTTCCTTTCCTAAAGGGTCGGCAACGCGCAAGTGATGCCTCTGGTGTTGCAGGCGTCCATAGGCTACGGTGACCACTTACCATCAGGTGGGCCGTATACCTGTTTGCCACATTAGACGTATTAAAAAAAATTGGTAGCTGTGCCCGGTAGGACGCGTAAGACTTGTCTCCTATTACATGAAACATAAACATAGCTGGTGAATTACAGGTGTTGCATACACCTTTGCCTCACCTTTCGGGTCCATCACAGGTGTGATACAAAATATTAGGTAAACGATAATTACCGGAGTATACAAATAATCTAAGTATGTTAGCATCTTTATAATTATGTGAGTTCACATTAGCTGTTTTAATCATTGAGAGAGTGAGTCGCTTCTGACTTAAAATTGCATCGTATATGGCTCAGCCTATTTTAAGCCTACATATGCCTCATACATTACGGCACTTGTTCTAATTCGGCTAGTCTTATATATTGCTATTGTGCACGTTTGACGATATCACCTGGTCAACTGGTAACCTCAACCAGTTGACTACGACCTTTCTTGTGATCTGCTTTCAAACCTCTCCAAAACCAACACCATATTAATTTACTAATCTAACCAAACAAAAAAATTACGCAACCTAACAAATATTGCATTCCTACAGAATAATTCCACGACATCCGAAAACCAACTTGTAACATCACAACGTTCGGACTCCATTGTTCTTAGAAAATTCGTAACTTTTACGAGCTTTACCCCAACGTGACGCTTGATACAATTATATTACAACCTCGCGTTACGTGACAATGCTTATTGATTAAGCCATGTGATTTATAACTAAGAACTTTATTATACTATGAAGATGACAAAAAAATTCACCACTCGCCCGATGGCAAGCGGTTACCATACACCTCGGACGCATAGTCAGGATCTTACTCGCACGTGGGGTGTCAACTATGTCTTCAGTTCTGATGTAACCAATACAAAGAGTACAGTATACTGATCTCGCTCATAATATAGAACTTATTTAAAATCTTTAAAAGCTCCACTCGACGTAGTACGTCCTCTACTACTTCTCTATGATTATTGAGAATTTTCTAACAGACAAAATCAATTGCGCCTTGCCCAACCCAATAATTGATCTATCGACCTACTTACAAAGCAGTTCATACATTATTGTATTATCTCCAGAATTGCTCCTGTACCTTCGAGGATATGCAATCGTAAGATTGCATCAAGCGCCCAAGTTACCAAACTATGATAATATATTTATTATATCAAACGCTAAACATCTTATAGAATTGTTATCAAGTCTACAAAAGTAAAGTAAAGTTACATTAATGCTGACAAGGATATGATAATGCGAGATAAAAGCGAAAAAATAGTTAGAAATCAGAGTAACAGAAATTGTATTTAATATCACAACCTAAAAAATGTTATATTCCTATATCTACAGAAGTCCTATAAAATAATTCGCCATGAAAAACCAACTTGTAATATCGCAACGTTCGGACTCCATTGTTCTTAGAAAAGTTGTAACTTTTTCGAGTTTTACCCCAACGTGACGTTTGATACAATTAAATTATAACCTCGCGTTACGAGTAAGACAATGGTTATTGATTAAGCCATGTGATTTTTAATCTGGAAGTTGATATATTATTAGTGGCAAAAAATCTTACCACCTGCCTAATAGTAAGATAAGTTATATAATACAGTGTATGTCTAATTCACGCCTTGCTGACTATCCAAATTAGGCGGATATTAGTGTCATGTGTAGCTTTAGTTGTTATGTAACCCACACAAGAACAGTCCCTTGGTCTCGCTGACAGGACAGCTTATAGAGAGAGAGATATGCCTAAAAACCTTACTCAACGTAGAACGTCATGTACTAAATCTCATTGCCGCTAGTAAGAATTCTTAATAGAAAAATCAATAGCGCTTTGCCCAACCCGGGAATTGATCTATCGACCTACTAATAAAGCAGTTCAAACATTATTGTATTCTCAGCTTAATTGTTCCAGCACCAAAATCACGAAAATATATAATATTATTATATCAGACGTTATACAACCTCTTATATTATAGAATATTAATTACATTTATTGAGCTGCGGTCGCCTCGGTCCAATAGAAGAAATGGAACTACTTTCCTAGTCAGGCTATACCAGATTTGACTGGAGTACCCTACTGTTTCCTACTTCTCTTACGCCCCTATGTACTTGCTTTCCTTCTTACTTGCTATTTATTTTTTTGTCGCTGTTAATATTAAATCATTTAAATAAAAGATACCAGAATAAAATTGTTGTTCTATGCAAGAATCGAACCCGCAACATTTCAACTTTCGCTATAATTACAAAATAATTTTTGTATGAAATAATTATATAACACACTAGCGTATAGAAGAAACATCTCTTTAATTGATTAATTATCTTCCTGTCTACCTCCGATTTGTCTTATCATTATAATACCTACCTACAAGAAGGTTAAACAAAACCCCCAGTACACGAAAAAGGTAGAGCCCATTTATTCTCGCGTCCAACACGTTTAGGTCATATGTGGGAGCAAAGGTCCGTGTAGGCGCTTGTTCAGTAAAAACTCGGTGAGACCCAAATACCAGGACGCAAGGTAAAGTGGTAGAGTGATGGGTCAAACGGACCAGTGGGCCTACTGGCTTTACATTCACCCCCGATCGAAATATGTTATAGCCACCGATTAGCTGCGCCAATGCGACGAATCTACTCCAATTTACATTAAATTTCTACTCTACGTTACCAGTAATTAACGCATAAATAACTGAAATGGAAATCGTTTCGATGATAAACTGTTCGGAAAATTACGAGTTTTCTTTTGGAGGCTCTACAATCGCACGTAGAGCTAATCAAATTGAAATGCACAGCACCTGAAATTATTTTCATAGCAATACGTACGCACCGGTGAAAACGTAAGATGTTTTAAAGGATCTCTGTCGAAATTAAGTAATATTATGCAACTGTACATGTATTCTTGATACATAATCTTGATTGCAATATTTTTTACGAAATGCCTTAACTCTACCGCGAATGTTTTTTCCTCGTTACCTTAAAATAAGGTTGCAGCGGTACGCAAAGTGTGCGTACGTGTGTGTGCGCGCGAAGTCGTTCGGCATCCGACCTATTATTAATGCACAGGGCAACAACATGAACACTCTACATGAGTCACAGTCTCTATCATACTCTAATGTAATTAGCGGACAGTTTTAGAGTTGATATACAACAATAAGAGTGGTGACGATATTTGTTTATATGAGAGGGAGAGTGACCAGGTAGAGACAGAGTGACTTACCGTGGTGTCGGTGTGTGTGCGGCGGGTGGCGGGTGTTCGTCGGTCGCTAGAGCGGAGAGGTTATGCGGTAGAGCGTTAGAGAGCGCGGAGGAGCGTCGCGCTTGGCCGCCGGGCGCCGACTGGCGGAGAGTGCTCGCGTCGATCGATAGCGCGCCCTAACTGCCGCTGCGTTACGTTTCGTTTACACCAATCATTCTCTACAGACTCAACAATGTTATTACACTGTTTTTAATCAAAAACTTACTGCAACATGACAATTTTTAAGGTCTAGAGTCTGACATTACAAAATATGTTTGATTTTAGATAGTATTTAATTAATAAATTCAAGAGTGTGATGACAATGTAGAGTGCTATTGCAGTAAACAAAACAGATATCTCGAGTGGATTTCTGTAACTGAACGTTGAATGACATTTGACAGTTACTTGAAAAGCGAAAGCGCGGGGACGAGCATTTCCTATTAAAAAACGTTGCAATAAAAACTGTGACGAATAGATTAATTTAGTAGCGTTCAATAGAATATTGTGAACTAAATCTTTCTGCAAGAATTTTCATTCATTTCGGTTTAAAGAGTTTATTTCTTAAAAGAACATTACGTACGTACGTTCACTTAAAATATGAGAAAATTGAAACAATTATAACATTACAAGTACATATTAACATTTTATATTCGATTGGTCGAGTTTAGGTTCAAGTTAAGTTAGTTTAATAAGTACATCTTTAATCTACTTTTAAAACTATTAATAGATAAATAATTTTTACGTCTTTAGGTAACTTATTACATAACTGAGCTCCCCCATATTTTAAATATTTTTTTCCATACAATGTTCTTATGCGAAGTAGTTCTATATTATTTCTGTTTCTTGTGTGATATCTGTGATTTGTGTTTGAATGTAATATCAGTATGAGTTAATTTCGTTAACATTTGTCTAGTTAATAAGCATGTATGGTATGTATATAAGATTTGTGAGTTTAGTAGTTTTTTTTATTGTAAATATGTTTAGTAGGCGTTAAGTAGTCGTATGTAATTGAAAAGAACTTTAATTAATTTATTTTGTGTTATTTGTAAATCACGTAAGTTTGTTTTAGCTGCTTGTCCCCAAGCTTGTATATCTTCATTTTATATCTTTATTATGATCATTCTTAAACCAAGATGATTATGCATATGGATTAATAATATTTCGCTTGTTACTTTCAAGTGTTGCTGATTTGATAAGTAACAAAACGTGTAGTATGAAAAATTATACTATATTGTAAAGGCATATGTGGAAGGGTACTAATTGATATATTAACCTTGTTCATTTACTATCTCGATGTGACTATGACCCCGCACACAGGCACCTGCCCAATATAAGAAAGGTTAGGCCATAGTCTACTACGCTGGCCCGGACTGGGAGGCGGTATACATATATCTAAGAGAACATAATTATGTTTGTTGTACCGGACCAATTACCGAAGGCTTACAACAGGGTTAGTGTCGAACATAATAACAAAATAAGATGCAAGCTCGTTTTTAGTTCGCATTATTTAATTGTACGGAAGGCGCAGTAACTTAGTGGTCTTCGCGTCATTGCTAGAGCACCGAATGTTTCCATAATCCACAAATTGTTGTTCCGAATCTGTAGTTGATTTACATCGTTTCTTTGCGCAGAAGTTGTATTATTTTATATGTGGGGGAGGAGTATACCAGAAGTATTCTTGTAGATGTACAAATAAAATAACTTGATTATAAATATAAATATATAATTGTACTCTGGTACCAGTAACAAATATAATATAAATACATATTGTGCTACTAACTACTACTAACTCAGTTGTTGCGGGGAGACGAGACGCGCGCCGCTATTGTATACTTGCGCCTGATTATACAAAACTAAAGCGTCAGTAGTGTCGCTAAATAAATGTATATTGCCCTTGCATTAAATAACGTAGTATAATTCGAGCTCGAAACACACCTGTTATGAATAAAACATACCTCTATATTTTGGTTGAAGTTAATAAATAATAAATTCTAATCAGGCAGCAAGACTTTGGATATTTTTACACTTACGTTATTAATAACCTCACAATGAGAAGAGACCCATGCCCAACTGTTGGACAGTTTATATACAGCGCTGGTATTATTTTAATTGTTTATATATTACGCTTGTGTGTTTGTGTGGGTGTTCTTTATACATTAAATCGAAGGAAAACAAGTGAGAAACGGCAATGAATTGCCCTAAATCTTAGAGTTCGAAAAAATGGTTCAACTATTATGCAAAGGTCACGTGATACCACGTGAACTTGAGGTCAGAGGTCAAAGGTCATAGTCATTTCGGGGATATATTGACTATGCTGAGTCGAAAGGCGTTGACCGCGAGTCTCTAGCTCTTACGGTTCTTGAGTTGAAAGTTGTATGCCAGACGGACGGGCAAAGCTGTTGAATAAGAGATTTTT
This sequence comes from Catocala fraxini, assembly GCA_930367265.1. Lineage (NCBI taxonomy): Eukaryota > Metazoa > Arthropoda > Insecta > Lepidoptera > Erebidae > Catocala > Catocala fraxini. Next base: position 20,502,393 of record OV884047.1, read on the forward strand.
TTAAACTCAAAAGGAAGCACACCTTTACATAATAATTTTTTGACTAACACTCACGCTCGGGCAATGATTGCACTGACGGCGCAGCAGCCTTTGCCGTTGTCACCACGCTGAGTGTTGTGCTGTGGGTCCATTAATATGATTTACAAAGGATTGTTCTGAGTCTGTGTGTACTTTGACGATTGACGACTGATGACTTGATCACGTGACGCATAGAGAGACGCCAGAGCGTAATTAGCCTTTTAAAAAAACTAGCGGTCGCCAAGTGGACAAAATTCCACCAGAATTTATTTAAATTTTAAGTTTGATTGTAATTAAGGTTTTATTGTCTATAACTATACCATTATAAGCACATTTCATTTAGTCACCTACTCCACATACATATATAACCATAGTTACGAAGAATTCTACGACATCAACCGAATAATGCCGGAATACTAGGAACGGGATACGACTGCTTGTGTCAAATGCCTGGTTATGTGCGTGTTGTGTTTTTTAATTAATTTAATGTATTTCTAATGCATATTTTATAAAAATATTAGGATTCGCCACTCCTTCTTCATATAAACTTTAACTGTGCCAAATTTCATACTCCTCCGTGCGCGAAATTTTCGTAAAAACGGGTACAAAGTTTTTGCTCCACGTATTAATATATAGATAACGAGGTAATTATTTAAGCAACAATTTGGGCAGATTGCACACGGTCTGCTAAAAGGACAAAATAGCCTAAAAAGATCTCACATGAAAAAAATAAGTTAGTGATTGCTAGGATTGTGATAATCGGACATTTGTCGTCTCTCCTTGCCCCTTAGGGAAATAGGCGTGATTCTACGTTTGTATGTTAAAATAGTAGGCAAGTAAAGTAAAACAAACAGTTATTGTTCTACCAATATCATTTAATATTGATAGTTATGGTGGGCTCGCATGTAGAGTCGATGATGATGTTACATATAATTGCTTTACATGTAGAGCTAATGATTATACGTAATTTTCGTATCGTTCGTGTCTAGGTCATGGTTAGGTCAAGTTTAATGACGCATTTTCGGTTCTGTTATAGTAAAGTTGTCTTGTCCCTCATTATTTTCAAGCTTTTTGGTGATTTATTAGACTTACAGCTATCAAGTTCAAGCTGCGTGCAGTTTCTAAGAGGTTAGAAAATAGTCATGATATTTAGACTTGGTTTAAACTAGAAAATTTTAGATTCTAGAGCATTAGTTCCTAAAGTGGTCGAGGTGGTCCACGGGAGACTCGACGAGGTCTACGTTGGCGTGACAAAGAAATGGGCATCCACAATTCGTAAGCAGGGGTCCACGAAAATTTATTTGCTTTCGATAGTGAAGAATTAAAATGTTGGCTTGACTTCACCAATGTAGGCAAATAATATTTTAAGAAGCTCAACGACTGTTACTTGTTAAAACTTGCATATTCTATATTCAGTACCAGTAGTTGGAATGAAGAAACCTCTGCTCTAGAGGAACTCAATCTATGAAAAAATCATAAAAACAACGAAATTGAAGAACTGAAAATCAGAGACATTTATTGAGTTATTCAGTTATTAAGTCTTATAGGCCCTATTTACAGTAGTAACTAAGGCCTAATAAGACTGTCACAAAATGTATGATGCGTCATGCGTCATATGAACATCGTGGAACTCGTAGTTTATGGTATCGGCGTCCATAGCATCATTACTTTCATTTCTTTGAGGTATATCCAGCTTAACAATGTATAATAATACTTCTTGTTTAAATAACAAAGGTGATAAGCAATTACTCGATGTCACCATGGATTATGATCGCTTGCAATATCAGGGTAATCATCCGCGTGTTGACAATCCTAAAAAATATAATTAATAATAATAATATTATTCTATTACGTACACACAATACCATCTAGCCCAAACTAAGCAGAGCTTGTACTATGGGTACTAGACAATGGATAAACATACATAATATATAATATAATTAGAGATGGGAATGGAAAAGAATGGGAGAGCTAAGTATATTAGCTACCGAAAGTCTTACTTACTTACTGGTTTCCTGCTTCGCCAGGTGAGGCGGATGATCGTACCATCACAAATAACGGCAACCACAAATAGCAACTGCGAGTTCTGCCCACCCAATCGCACATAGATAGGCGTAAATAATCTTGACGGGCTTGGTAGAAATAAGGTACACCCAGAGATTATTAAAAATCTCTATGTATGTACTGTGGTAAGTTGAGATACAATTATGGTAGTCGATAATTATGCTTAGTGCAGCCAGCCCGCTGCGGCTGGTGGCTTTAGTTAATAACTCTACGTCGCTCTAACGATCGTACACATATTATTAATGAAAGTTCGATATCGGAGCGTGATAGAGACGGTGGTCAGTCACACGATTAATATTCAAGCTTTACTACAAATGTTACCTACCTGCCTTCCCCCTGCCCTCCCCGTAATCATGTAAGTATGTATAATCAAGCTATAGCTTGACTATACATACTTACATGATATATAAATATATATATATATATATATATATATTTATATATATATATATATATATATATATATATATGTGTGTGTGTGTGTATAACGTTGTAAAAAGTAAAGGGTAGACAAAAAAGATGTCTTCCAGATTTCATTAGCTATGTTTAAGGCTCAAGTATTCTTGCCTTTATAATTGCCGACTATTAAGTGATGTTACAAAGAATTTTCTTTTTTAGAAAGACAACGCCTGCCTTGAATATAATTTCTGTGTCGTAACTTTAAAAACTTCCAAGCAACGGACACACAGAACACCCAAGCTCGGAACAAGTATTTGTGGATAACACAACTTTTTATCCTGTGACAAACCCACAACACTCGGCGTGGCAGCGGCGAGGCAACCACTTAAACCAGCCATGCGTGCAGTCAAATTCTGAAGCAGTAAACCTACTAACACTGCCTAACCCTGTAATCTAATAATAATCGCGGGACCTAACGTTGATCGCAAGCGTGTGCAATCCCATAAGAAGACAGGACAAGAGAGCGATTGCAGATAGTCTCCAAAATTAAATGAAACTATTAAAAATGAAGTCATTTATATCTAGCCAGATTGCCGAGTATAATTTCTTACAACTTAGTATAAACTTACTCATTGATATCATGGTCGCCTAACCTCTAATAAGCACATATTCTTTTTCAATTTCTATTTTAAAAGACAGCTCTCGCACTAGGAATAGTTCCTGTGTCGCGTGGGACTTTAGAAACATTCCAACAATGGACACGAAGAACACCCAGACTCGGAACAACCATTTGTGGATCTCACAAATTGTTGTCCCGTCTAGGATTCGAACCCACAACACTCGGCGCAATGGCAGTGTCGAGGCGACAACTTAAACAACTGCGCCATCTGTGCAGTATTTTATATGTATTAGGAAACTTCACACGTTACCCCTTTGTTTCGGTCATCAGTAACACCAGAGGGCGCTAGTGTGGTTACGGAAAACCAATAACATAGAGCAACGTTATCGAGTAGCGAGGGCGCTTACTGTTGACACACAACGATATTAATTTGTTTGTTACTAAACCCTTTCTGTAACCGTTTTTATCGAGTATCGGGTTAAAATTTTGCCAAGCGATTATCATTTAACACACCTCTATGGTTCCCTATTATAATTATAAATGCTTGCGTAAGTATGTTTGTTATAAGTACATTTGTAGTATCAAACGCAATTACTTAAATCACAGATGCACCTTACCTTTCCGGACGTTAAGTTGTCATCTGACACACAATACCAACATGACATCTGAATTATAAGTATAACTAGATTTTGCCCGCGGCTGCGTTTGCGTAAATATAGGTTAGGTTATATTAAAAACTGTTATTTTTTCTGGACTAAAGGTACCCTGTGTCCTATTTTGTAATCCTGACAACGTGTATGCGAAATTTCATGATAACTGTTTGTGTAATTAAGGCGTGAAAGCGTAACAAACAAACAAACTCACATTCGCATTTATAATATTACTGAGTATTAGGAAGTTAGGATGTAACATATTGAAAATTGAAGACTATTGTTCTCTAGTTATGTACTGTGTGAGCTTACTCCTCTTAACGTGGTCACTTCCACGTGCAATACGACAATCACGTAACCGAATCGAACGCACTATGGGAATTGTCACGAGAAAATTTTACTCTAAAGCTTGTCTTCTCTAAAGATAAAGAAGGCAAGCTTTAGAGTTTATTGAAACACGTACACCATCATGTACAGCATCAAGCTTTTACAATAAACATGAACACGACGAGTTAGACTCAGTTGTGTTGACACCCACATCTCCAATCCTTTGTGTGCATTCCCCTAACAGGGGCGAAGTTATTGTCGACAACCGGATACACTGATAATATGAACATCGCGAATCAACAATCATGGTTTATTTCTTGTCTCTAGTTTTGTCGTTAAATATCGTTAAACTATTGATTAAGAAAATCTGATGTTGAAACATCGTGGGATTACGTTTTACATTAATTATCTATAACTGAGCAATAAAGGCAAATTATAAGCCTGCCTTGTTTATTTTTTAAGTTGTTCGCTGTAGTGATACATGTTCTGTGTATTTCAGCCGGGCACTTATAATGCGACATTCATTTTTCATCCTCTAGGTATAGATCTCAAAAAGGACTGTTTTGTGAAATATAATAAAGCTATACAAGCATAGACCGGACGCAGGCAAGGCTTCACGTAACTCCTGCAGGTGTACACACTGTTCGGTCAGCACTTTCCTACTAATTTGTAAACATGTTTGCATGTTCGTTGGTGAAACACGCGTGAAGGTTAAATGGATTTGAATATTTAAAAAAAGACTGGTTTAACACATAGGATACTTTTTACCAATAATTATGGACCAAGATAAAAACATTAACATCTTGGAGGAGGCCATGTCCAGCAGTGGACGACTTTCCGCTGCGATGACTGTGCATGGGATCCACGCGGGTGACGCAGCGAGCAGAATCTAGTTTACAATATGCCTACGAGATTTCTTAGATTTTACATCTGCTGGTATTGAATATTGCGCACTTGTTTCTGTCTCTCTTCTGTGCTGTTGCTACAGCTGTTGCTTATTTATCGAGCACTAAGCTGGCAAACGAGAATACCACCACTTGATAAGATATTTTTATCCAATAAACAAATGCACAGTACCTACATTAAAAAAGAAACAAACACGCTACAAAACGAATAAAAATAACAACACAGCTTTAAATACAATAAACTGGTGGAAATTAAATGAACCAACAGAGGAAATATCGCAATGCAAAAATATTCGAGAACTTTTTCGTTGCAATTTGTCAAAACGAAGAGGAGCCAGGGCGAAACAAACATAATAAGAACTAACACACTTGTCTAAGTTACCCGCCTATCAATTTGAAAAAGATACCTACGAGATGACTTAACTTATAAGTTATAACACAAACTGTATAAAATCAATTTAATAAATGTAATAAACTCACTAAGCCCTTTGACGTTTATAAGTATTACTTTGTGTCCTAAACTAATAAATTATTCTTAACTTTGACTTTGACAATTTGTGTAAGTTATCATTAATACGTTATATTAGTAAAATATTATTGAGTCTTGTTTCGGAATGATAATGAATTTTTAGAATAACTTTTGTAACAGGAATCATGAAATTAAATGTAGAATAACTTATATACATAGGTGACTTATAATAATGTAAATCACCGCTTGTCGTTTCTGTATAATTTTACAACAGGACTACTTATAGTAGTCCTGTTGTAAAAGTTTAACAATATATAACGTATTTTCTGCTGTTTATTAGATATAATCCCAGCCTTCGAGCTAACATAGTTATAACCTTCTAGTACGTTACCTAAACGTATCTGACAAAATAAAAATTCACACTGCAGTTTTGCTTATGATGCTCTGTTACGTCATCCTAAATTCCATTTGTTATTGCTTGGGTTACTGAGGATAAGTAATGGCTAATATTATAAATATGTAATAGTAAGTTCTTCTTGCAGCTGCAACGAAATAACAGATCGACACAATTTTTGTATATAGACTTACCTGCCGTGTGACAGACTTTTTATCCCAGGGAAAATCAACAGTTAGGTTATATATTTTACTTAAAACAAAGTGAGTGTAGCTGCACAAAAGATAGTTAATTAAAAAACAATGTTTCTGCCAAACAGTAGACTCCTGCCTGCCTACTAATACAATACGTAACGAATTACCCGCTTTTAATTCGGCAATCCGTGTAATTTCGGCTAAAAATGGTTCTGGCACTCAACTCGCGGGAGCAGTCCAAGGTCGTCGCAGGCTTAGCTCGAGGCAGCGTTTCCTTAAGTAGCACCGCTCAGCTATCCTCTTATCTGACAGCGATACGTCCCCGTCATTAATTTGCTCCATGACCTGTGTCCAGGCGGACATGGGAAGAGCCGCTTGTAACATACTAGTTTTAATGACGTGTAATATCTCTTCAAACGAATAGGTTTTTGTCCGGCATAATTACCTATCTGTCGCATATATGAAACAAAAACGGCAAAGCCAGTATACGTAGAAATGATGGAAAGCGGCTACCAGGTACTATTGCTCGAGCGTTACCTACTTTAGGGCAAAGAAATTAAAGATGGAATGAAAAGAAAGGAATAAAAACGGTAGATATGTTGTACGGTTTCACCGTACATCGCTACTTTGTACGCTCGTGCGCTCGTGTCACCATATTTTTGTAATACCGCGATAATAAGTACACCGCGCCGCGTGTGTACGCATTATCAATCATATATCATAACATTATCATTTGTCCTTTATATCAATAAACTAGTTCTGAATTTCTAAGCCTCTTTCAATTCTATCAATCTATCAAACAAAGAATCCGGACATATATGAAACTCCATAACTATAAGTAACCGAACAAGACACAGTTGCCAGAGTTTTTCCTAGAGCCAGCTCCAACGTGCCTTTACCAAATAATAGATTAAGGCTGAATCTGCTACGCAAAATCTATAACTAAGCTTTATTTTATAGTACAACATAATAATAATAATAATATAATATTCTACCACATACACACAACACCATCTAGCCCAAACTAAGCAGAGCTTGTACTATGGGTACTAGACAATGGATAACATACATATATACTTTGTTTTTGTAAATACGTACATATTATAATATAAATGAATATGAGTCTGCATCAATTTAAAACAAAATTTAAAGTTAAAAGTTTTTAATATATTGCAATTATATAACTATTTTCATAAATAATAGATTTTGATTATCTTTACGTGTTAGTATATTAGGTATATAAAAGGTATATTTTATAAAAGGTTACAATACATATCTGCCTCAAAGGCGCAACGATAGTGAATACTATTGCCATGGATGATTTCTCGGGTTCAATGCATGAGCCGTTCGAAGTGTTATAAGGTTTCTCAGAAGCAGCACGGAATCTGGATTAGTACAGTATATGGCAATAATATCGCTCCCTAATGCGTGGAACGTAAAACCATTATTGGCGAAATGTGTGCAAAGGTATATCTTTGCTTACTTCTTCGGGTATACAGACGTGGAACTATATACGTATTTAAATGTATGTTTGTATTCACATGGTCTAGTGGTGTCGTAGACCATAACGAACCCTTCCGCGAAGCCCAGGTAGTGTCGCTGGAGTACCTGGTTGGCTGTCAGCTGCATCGTTGGAGATTGAGGCGGACCTGTTGGTATAGTGCTGTTTATAGTACATCAAAGTCATAACAGCATATTGGTTGGTTGATATTGGTACTGAATTAATGATCTATAATCCATCAGCTAACAAATTGTGCGAGAGGTGGGAGAGATAGTGAGACTGCACATTGAGGATGAAAATTTTTTTGCGATGAGCCATTTGATTTTCCGTAAGGAATGAATAACTAAATATACCTGTTAGTATATACGAGTATATACATAACTTAATACATACAGCCCGAGAAATATGTGTCTACATATTATACTTGAGGCACACATTATGCATAATTATAACATAATGCAAAGCTGGGTCACATTTAAGCTGAGCTCACGCCATTAGCATAATGAGTGAATGCATTCTGACCGCGCGGCCGCGGTCGCAACATCACTAAGAGCGCGATACCGACTACGACATATATAATGTATGAGTGCAACCACAACGAAAACCTTTCAAGTGCCAAAAGTATGCACTTTGGGTATTACATGTATTTTGTATTTTTAATATCTAGTATATAGTGCTTCACCTGCGTGAATCCCAAAGGAACCAAACTAAACACCGAGTCATCAAAAGTTTTATATATAGAATAATAATAATTCTTTATTAGCTCCAGCAATATAAAACCTCAAGCTTAAGATATATAATCATACAATGTTAAAAATGTATTCTTGGTTTCATACAATCAAGATGGATCGCAACCAGCAGCTTAGCTAGGTTACATAATAACCTGTGTTAAAGGTACTAGTTCCTTTCCCAACGCCAGCTAAAACATTACATATATCACTTAAAAGATTAAATTTAATTGAATTTCACAAATGCCTGTGACGATGCGACAAAAATAACAATAACAATGCATTGAAATTAAATTAGTAAAGTTTAGTAGTAATAGTAGGGTAATAGTTTTCAAAATTATGTAATAAAGTGTCAAATAAACAACGCGATAAAATCCGTATATAGTAGTTTAATTTCAATTAATAATATTCGTGTAAACAGAAGACACCCTAAAACATTACATTAGAATATTACATAAAGTAATCCCCGTTCTATTTCTGTGTCAAGTTTCATCTATATTCGCTTAACGGTTTACAAACATCTGAACGTTCAAACAACTTCACAAACTTTATAGTAGCGCACCGGCTTGCTTTTGCGTTTGAGATCTTTTCAGATGGTGCTTTGACTTCGTTTCGTAACACTAGGGATAGTATCACTTCTTGGAGTCAATTATGTCAGTTGTTAAAAAGAGATTTCAGCCCTCATAATTATGACTATAAATTAATGTCAGGAATAAGACTTCGATCGCAAGGCGAATCCGAGAACATAACCTTATATGTTGCAAAAATGCAAGGATTATTTTCTCGTCTCGATACGCCCATTAGTGAATCTGATAAGCTCGAAATCCTATTAAATAATATTAGACCGTGATAAACGAATTATCTTTTAGCTGCGAGCGTTGTGGATATATTCCTAGTTTGATTAATGTTTGTAGAACGTGAACTTCCGTGAACCTCGTAGGGCACCTGATTTTGCATACAATTACCCTTCTTCTAGTTCTTCTAGTCCTTATAAGGGCAATTTCAATAATAAAAACTTTTATAACATGTTTCCTAATTATAAAGGTAAAATCTTTAATAATCAACCTAATACATCTTTTAATACAAAGGCACACGTAAATGTTTTATTTTATTTATTTATTTATCAAACATACATTATTTTTACAGGGTGCACCCTAATACAATAATGTAGCTACTTTGTATACTATATACTAATTTACATACAGTTAAAAAAAAGATAAAAAGATCTGTTATACATATAAGATTAACAATTCACCTGACAACTTTTAGTACATATATATATTTTTGTTTTATTTATAACAAATCACAAATAATGACGTTTTTGTGAATTCACTCAGTGTACAACAGAAGATATCTATAGTATCTGCAACTTGGTTAAGCGTACCGTATGCGCGCGATAGAGGCGCCCTCTGTAGTAAGTTGGTGCGTGCGCGCGGCAATCGTAACAGTTGTGGGTTTTTCCGTCGATATGTGTACTTATTCGGGACGTTAAAGTGGATGCGTTCTAATATCTGTGGGTTATGTATATTGCCTCTTAATACTTTAAATAAATACAAGAGCAGCGCTAATTCCCTTCTCACCCTCAATTCATTATATCCAACCATACCCAAGATGAATAAGGTTGGATACAACAAAGGGTAAAAGGGGTATACCCCATAATATTTCATATAAAGGTATCTTATAAATTTATTTTGAATGCGCTCCAACATGAGACTATATTTAATTTCATGTGGGCTCCAGATGATTGCATTGCTTTCTAGCCGACTCCGTACCAATGCATTATACAGTGTAACTATTGCACAAGGGTTACTGAAATTTCGCACTGTTCTGAGCAGAAAACCAAGGTTTCTGTAAGCTTTTTTACAGATTTTGTTTATGTGACTACGAAACGTTAGCCCGCTGTCTATATATACTCCTAAATCTTTCACCTCTGTGACCCGTGCCAATGGAACGCCCCCTACGTTATAGTTGTGTTGGATTGGAGTACGTCCACGAGTAAAAGTGATAGTTACACATTTTGAGTTGTTAAATTGTAATTTGTTTTTATTACTCCACGCCACCACTTGGTCAATGTCGGCCTGCAATTTTAAGCAGTCCACGTGGCTGTTTATAGGCATATATAACTTAAAGTCATCCGCGAATAGTAAGCATTTAGCATTTTGTATTACTTTAGGTAGATCATTTATCATAATTATAAATGCCATGGGTCCTAGGTTCGTGCCTTGACTCACTCCCGAGCGCGTGTAATAGGGCTTGCATGCATATGCTGCATACTCCACATACTGCTGCCTATCACACAAGTAGCTCGCAAAGAATTTCAGCAGATGAGGAGTGAAACCAAACCCGGCTAGTTTACTTAGCAACACATCATTATCGACTAAATCAAATGCTTTTTGAAAATATTGTAAATAATGAAAATATTATATTGCACCTAATTGTAATAATCGATTTTGTCTTCGTTGTAGAAATACCTCACACTCGCTCGACACTTGTCGTCAGCCGAGATATCTAATTTGTTTCAAGTGCGGATTAAAAGGTTTTTGTTTTTCTTATTGTCCTAATTGTATATCTAAGATTAATACTACTCCGTCAACTAGTTGGCAAAGATTGGGTAAATAATAATTGCTCTAAATTTAATAAAACTTATATTTTCAGAAATCTTTATCCTTAGTTACTCATCCTCAATCCGCGATGCTAATATCCAAGATACCCCTTATATTTCTTTTACCGTAAATGGCAAAAGTGCTGTTGGGCTTCTAGATTCGGGTTCTTCTGTGAAAATTCTTGGAAACAATTCTCATAAATACTATCTAAACAAAAATCATCAACTCAATAATTGTAAACAATTAAAATTGATTACCGCGAGCGGTGATAAACTAAATACATTAGGATCAGTTTCTATTCAGAATGAATTCCAAAATAAATAAATTAACTTTGTTGTTCATATTGTGCCCGATTTAATTCCAGGTATGGATTTTTGGAGAAGTTTTGGCCTGTTTCCTAAACTCTTAGAATCAGTCTTGCTTCTAAACAAGTCTGACGAGCACGTCGCTAAGCTACAGATGAATGTCGGTGGTCACCTTGTTCCTTATGGTCTCCTAAAAGCCAATCAGAGAGCTACCGCTGACAACCTTATCCCTAAATTCACCGATATTTGTTCTCAGAAGCGGGGTCTCGATTGCACAAAACTTATTTCGTACTATTGATACAGGTGATCTTGGTGGTTCTTCTCACCCAATACCTATTTCTACTATTACTAATGTCATTAATGAACATACTAATTCTTCTTTAAATTTCCCAATTACTAATGATTCCTGGTTTCTAAATATTTATAACGGGTGTGTTAATTCCCCGACATCGGTTGTTGACTTTGAAGTCTGAAGCAACAAATCAAATCGTTTTAAAAAAAGTCTTAATCATCTCACTAGTGACTTTCAATGGAAAGAGGTTGTTCGGTCTGAGCAACGGTCTAACATTCTAACTGAAAACCATTCTTCACCCACAGCTGGCCATCTTGGTATTTTTAAAACTTACAAACGTCTCGCACTTAACTACATTTGGCCAGGCAAGGCTCTGACGTCATAAAGTTCATAAACTCGTGCGTTTCTTGCATCGCACACCAACGCAATTGTAAATCCTATAATTTACGTCGTAAATCGGTTGAATTCAACGCGAGTGACATTGTTTGGTGAAGGACATTTCACCTCAAAGATAAGAATAAATATTTTAATAAAAAAATTGCTTTTAAATGCACTAAATGTAAAATTGTTTCCAAGAAGTCTCCGTCAGTTTACATACTGTCCGATATGTCTGGTAAACGTCTCGGTGAATGGCATATAAAAGACTTAAAATTAATTAACTACAAAGAATAATATATATATATATATAATATACATTATATATATATATATATATAATATATATATGTATATATAATATATATATATATTATATGTGTATATTCTTCCTAGTGTACGACTAGAAAGTATATACTTCTAAATGGCGTTCATCGTAATGTTGTATAACAGTTCTATACATTTTATTTGAAGGAAAAAAAATTTTAGATTACACACTGTGGCTTAAATACTTGCACAAACATTATGCCAATTATTGCTTTCTAAATTTCTAATTAAAGTCTAAATATCAAACCTAACTACTCGCAGTTGTTACCAAAATACAGGCGAAGTTGTTATAATATCTGGCAAGAGCATTTTAATAAAACTTCATTAGAAAAGGGAATTTGGTACAAGTCGCTACAGTGTGAGCCTCCTCATATACTTTGTTTTCATTAGGATAAAATTACGTAGACAACTTCTTGTGACAGCTTTCAGACTTAGATCAGGACATATTCCAGTTAACAAATTTAAATATTTGATGAACTTGTTGATTCCCCAAACTGAAACGTGTGGTAAAATAGAGGATGTACATCACATTTTAGTGGAGTGTGTTCGATATGAGTCTGAAAGACACATACTTTTAACTGAGCTGAATTTAAATCAAAAGGATATTAGTATGTTTCATCATATATTAAGTTATCCAACATCAGCGGCAGCAGGTAAACTCTTTGTGTTTGCCAGTCAATGTATTGGTTGAGGCCCTTTCTGTTTTATTAAAAAGCAGAAAATGATTCAACTTAGTAAAATAATAATCCTTATGTTGCGAATGTATAATATATTATAAAGAACACAATGGGACTTATATGTACATTATTGTATAAATCTGCCTAAATAAAATGAAAAAGAAATATATTTCGTTTAACTTACCTTATGGTTCAGTGGTTAAAAGGTCACTGCCAAGTCGGTCTACTTTCTTTCACTATTCTTGTCTTTTGATGTTTCTTTTTGCAGACATATGGCTGTGCATGTGCATGTCTGTCTTGTTTGGCGTACTACTCGCTATACTCTATTCTGTGATCGAACAATAATAATCGTGGTTGTCGTTTCCTATAACTACATCTAAAATTAATTAGGGTGCAATATTGTTTTATCGTTGTAACACATGTTTTTTTGTAATGGTTCGCGACCGAGCGGCATTCCAAGTCAATGACTCATCTTGCCTACGCCGTCATTTTCATTGATGACTACTAATCGTCTTGTTTACTACTATCGTGCAAGCTCAGTGTCAACCTTATTATTATAATAGGATTATTAGATATTGATTATTTTAATCCGTAAGACTGACACCACTACGCCTACTTGTTCCAGGGTACCGGTCGGAAGCTGCTGCCGGAGGAGCAGGGTGTCCTCGGGAGACCGAATTTTCCCGAGGAAAAATTCTCCCCTAACGAAGGGAGTGTGTTATGCGGACCACTCGTGTCATGGCGGCCGAACGCAAGTCAGAGTGGAGGAGACGCCCCTCTTCCCCTCCTGCCGATAGCCGATATGTATAAGCAGAGGTCGCTGTGGTGCAAGCCTTCTATCTGACGTGCTACCAATGAAATTAAGTGTGCTTTCTATTAAGACCACGTAGCGAGCATTCTAAAAACCACGCTCTGATCTTCTGCTTAATGTCTAGTCTAATATTATTTTATATAATTATGTTTTATCTATACAAGTTGTTATCTGAAATACAACCTTTAAATTGTGTAGTATAATTTTTAATTATCTCCACTTAATTCATTCCCACGTCAACCACGCCTCTAAAGCGGGTTAGACTAAGTAAAACGTTACAATATACATAATTATACATATATAGGTACGAATGTATATCTGCAACGAAGTTCATTACAGTAAACCGTGACTTCTAATTAACATACTCTACAGCAAACCACTACTACGCAGTACGAATAGTAACAGAGTGCGCCAGTTGAATCGATGCTGACTGTGATTATATCATTTAGAGTTCAAATGCCACTCTGATTTCACTATAGCGACGCCTTCAAATGATTTCTAAAACCTCTTTACTCAATCTGTTTTCGTATAGAAAACTACTCCTGAATATAGACCTCTCTCAAATTACTAACTAGCTGCTCACTTTAGCATGCTAATAATGCTATCACAATAATATGTTTTGAGTGTTAGTCGCCTCCAGTGTGGCCGCACCTTAACGCCCAGTACTGCTGCCAACACCAAAACATTTATCTTCGTCACCAACATTCCGCTTTTGACACTTAAATGAACACACGGATTTAGAAAATGCAACAGAAACCGACGAGTTTGCTCCGTGGACCATTATTGTAACTCACATAAATATAAATGGATTTTGTAGAAGTTTATTTAAGTTTTCTTTTCACTTTGTAGTTGTAAAAGTTGTGAGACAAAAGTAGTAGGTATTAGCTAGGTTTAAGACTGCGCCGAGCGTAAGACAGATAATGACAGAGCTCATGCGGCGCATATTCAAATCGGCGCGCAGCCGCCATAGTAAAATTGTATGAAGTATTTGAAGTGCTTTTTTGATAAATATGGATCTTTATTGTCAACCAATAACTTAAATATTTGGGACGGACAAATTGTAATATAACTATTTGTGTTTAGTTTAAGCTGTAAAATAGGATAGATTTCTACTGTTATAATCTAAAAATCACGTAACACGAGCTTACGTTTATTCATTTTTCGTGCAAATTTACGTAATATTGTAGGCAATAATATTAATTATTCTTAGATCTTTTACACGGAGTAATTGTAAGCACATTCATTGTTATGGTAAACGTATATTTTATATTTGTATTAAACATAAAGTGTTGATTTTATTCACTTAACAGTGACCGCCTGTTTTGACACATTTCGCTCGGCGCAGTCCACTCAAACAAACAACAAGTGGTATGGTATCGCGCAAGACACGCGGGACAGAAAAGACCTCCTACTAGATCAAGTATGGATATACTGAAATGGCGAGATGGTCTGGTCAAACATCGGACTTAAAGGTGTACTTCTGGAGAAAACAATACCGAGTTCTGGAGTATTGGCTGAATATGCACTGGATCGCTTTGGCAAAAATACATGTAGATAGAATAGTTAATTGTGTGCGAACATTGAACTAATAAATATTAAGTACTACTATATATTTATATAGTAGTACTTAATATATATTAGTTCAATGTTTATGCGTGTATGAGGAATGTGATGAAAGTGAATGAAGCCAGAGAAGTGTGTCAGGATCGTAGCAAATGGAAATACGTAGTCTCTGCCTACCCCTCTGGAAAACAGGCGGGAATCTATGTATGTATATTTATATATGGCACTCAATCTTACATCAATGTCAAAAGGTGTATGTGTGGTTTTATGCATTGCCCGGCACAAACTCGCACCGATGTCCCATGTTGGTGGTCCGTGGTAGCAAAGATGCATCAGATAACTTGCTATAACGTGCGATACGCATTATTACAGATACACACGCTGCCGCTGACTAGTTCGTGGTAATCTGCAGTTTGGCGGATCGAGAGAAGATAACTGTTCGTCGTTTGTGACGAATGACATTTATCGTCAACATTTATGTTATTTATGGTAATACTATAATGTTTTAAATACGTTTCATTTAATATTGTGGGTACTGACATTCCATTGGGGATACAGGTTTCAAACCCCTTGGACTTTCCAAGACATTTATTGCTTATGCAGCATTAGATTACACCGCAACTTTTTATATACTTTTATCAACACTTCCAACTGTTATAACATAATATAGGTATATAATATTGATATAATAAAAGTCCACATACAAACTGCGCTACCTGTGCCCTCAACTGCAATTGCTTCTCGGATATTCAGTATCGATTCATGCTATATTTAGCTTCCAATGCAGACAAATCGATATTTAGAGGTATTCAAACACCATGAAACGAACACAGCATTCTATGTTCTTTGCTATAATATAAACGAGATATCATTATCATTTGTTTTGTTTCAAACGTAGGGCACGCTTGTATATATTTGGATAGTTAAACAGAGATATATCACAGCCACTTATCGTCAGTTAAGTTCTACGTTCTAGTTTTAGGGCGTGACCCTATAGCAGCGGATAGACAACCGTAAAGTATCACATCTGGTAGACACTAGATGTGATACTTTTTTATTTAAAGCAAGTGTCTGCTTGAGCAAGATTCCTACACCGAACCTTAGAAATGTTGAAATAACCGATAAAAAGTGTTCTGTGTTTGGACTCGGAACAATTTGTTTCACATGTTTTTTTGCCGTAAGAGGCTTCAACCCGGATCTATGGGCGAGACGTGGCGTACAGTTCAAGTGACAATTTGCGTTAAAGTGCTATACATGCAGTCATTTCAGACGCCTTGTTGCTAATGCAAGTTCTCAGACATAAAAACTCTTGTTTAACTTTGTCAAACTGGATACCTATAATATACCGATGAAAGCTTTGCGCGTAGTGCGAAGTGGCTACGACAGCTCTTCATGTTGATTTCATATTGAACTGTGTGGGTGAATGCGAATGAAATTAAATATATAGTTCAGAATGAGAAATATAATTTGCATATAGTGCAATTCGTAAAGAAGGTACTGTACAAGTCATTTGTTGCATTATTTTGTTGGAAAACTTATTGAGTTGAACTGCTGAGTGTTCTCGGTCATCTGTCTTATTGCAATAATGACAATATGTTCTCCAGAGACACACACAGAGGTTCGAGTACGAATCGGGCAAAAGATAACCGAAGCTAATGAAAAAAATTTTACACGACACAATTACTAGTTACCTTATTGCGTTAAGAGCCAACATTTATAGAGACAGATAAATAGCTGACCAAATCTAGGTGTAATTCCACTTCAACCGAGGCCTTCGAAGATAAACCTCCACAGGTGCGATGTTACGTTAATTACGATCAGACAACATGGACCAACACAAATCTTTATTGCGTATGCATTAGTTGCACAAGTGGCAATAAACTAAGTAACGAGCAGTTCTCGGTGGAAGTAGCAAGCAACCAGCGAGCGTCGCACGGCGCATCGATCAAACTTGTTCAACTACGCCGAGCTGCCTTATTGTTACCTCTTGTTAGAGCACGCCACTCGCCCGGCAGTGCACAACTTACACATTTAAAAGTGAAATGTTTGTGTTTAAGTGAGACGTCGTTCTGCTACGTTAGTTGTGTTATATTTGCCTCATGCTTCTGAGAGTTTAATAGCGTGATTGTTTTTGATGACATGGATACAACATGATACCTAAATCATAAGTGAAAGTGCGCTTATCAACTGCTTAAAGATAAGAGAAGACCGCAACTAAATAAGCTTGCGTTGCAGTGAGTATTGCCTACACCATTCCTTGAGGAGGCACCTGCGCCGTGGTTCTCTTTTTATAGAATTGGCAGCACTCGTGTGTTCTTTGTGTAAGCTGTGGTAACTGCTTAATATCAAACGTACAGTTTCTGCGTCTACCACCTTGCTAAGAAAACGTGCAGCGTAATAATTGCGTAATAATTAAATTATTTGAATGTTTCAGAAATATTCACTCGCTATCAGAGTCAAATGGGTAAAATAAAATCCCTTAAGTTGTATTTAATAAGTACGGTATAAATCAGGATGTCTCTCCAAGAGTTCTTGGTGCAAAAGTTCACATCATGGTCCCCACCAGCCCCTGAAGTGTTGACCAGAGCGAAGTACGCCATCGCGCTTGAGTGGGCGCAGGTAGAGCCTTTCCAGTTCATCGCGGACCAGTTGTTGTATCGGCTCGAGAAGAACGATAAGATACCACCATGGATTGTGGTCTACAGGTATTATTAAAATTTGTATTTGACCATACTTAACACCTTAAATAAATCAATTAAATTAAAATTAAATACTATCACATGCTTACTGACAAAATAGGCTTAGTTTTTTTGGTGTTGATAAAAGTCCTCATTTTTCTTACGTTATTCTTCTTCTTATCGTGTCGATCTTTCTTCTTTTCTTTCTTTCTTTTTTCTTGTGCTGTTATGAAGTGCTAGTTTTGATACCCGGGTAGGGAAAAAGATTTTTCTATTAAAAAATTCTCAGCAGCAGCACAAAATATAAAAATGCCCCCGTGCCATGTAAGAGCACCGCCGGTTACGTGCGACTTAAAACATAGCTGACACAATGTGAGTGCAGGTTTATGGTGTTTACTATATTAGCCCACATACATGTGTCATTGAGTCAAAATACTATAATAATATACTAATAAGTAAATACTATTGTAATATTGTGTTTCAGAGGTAGCAAAACAAAGGAAAAAATAATACATCTACCACCGACACACCCTCACAAGTTCAGATTAAAAGTGATCGTGAAGGCTGAAGCTGTGCCCACCCTCGCAGACAGAGCCATTAAGTTCTACGGAGACGAAGACACTGTGTATGAGAAAATAACTGAAATGGTAAAGGATGAAGACCGAAATAATGATAATGATGAAAATATCAGATCAAGAGATAAAGCTGCAGGTGATCACGGTATTGTAATAAGAGTTGAGGAAGAACAACAATCAAATACAAATGCAACCGGTGACACTGGAGACACTAGCAGGTAAAATATAAATAATTACGTGTACGTTATTTATAACAAAATACTCAAATATAACATGCTATCCTAAGTAATATTATAAATGTGAGTTTATTTGTTTGGTTATAACGCCTTAACTGCTTGACCGATCATCATGCAATTTCGCATATACCTTGTCAGGGGAACAGAAATAGATATAGGGTAACTTTCATCCAGAATAAAGTACTGTTACTACCCCGGGCAAAATATAATTTAATATATTTATAGATGTGTGAGCGTCTCCGTGCTTCGGAGGGCTCGTAAAATGTCGGTCCCGGTTGTTGCCAAATTGACAGCAGTCGTTAAGCCATGTCAGAGGCCTACGGGCGGCTTGAACAACTCTTGACAACAAGTTGGTCACTAACTGCACAAAAAGAAAAGAAAGAAAGATAGATGTGTATACGCAAATGCTTGTTGTGAGTTGCTGAGATTAATTTGATTTGTAAGGATATTTAACCTGTCGTTGTTGGAATGCGAGATATACTGAAATTCAAACTTAATTAAAAAGCTAGTGTGTCTATCTACCGGTGTGCCGCTGCGATTTAGTAGGTTAATTTTAATTTTAATATACGTACAGAAAAATCCAATGCGATAAAATACTTCAAAGAAACTTAAAAGTTATATTAATTAAAACACATTTTGTACAGTGCTATCGTTGTAGATGTAGATCACTAGCTATGAGGTTGAGAGTACGAAGTGCAGCTGTAAGCGGCGCCTTGTGTGGCAGATTAGTGTCTTTGTAGCGATCCTAAAATCTGAAACTGCATTTGGTTTCGTGGTACAATTATAGTGATAATTGATTTATTTGGCGTTGGCATTGCAAACACTTAACGCCCAGACTCGCTGATGCACGAATTTAACTTTGGCCTACAAAAATATGGAACCGTAGATCATTCTTTAACTTTCCTTATTTTAAAGACAACATCCACTCTAGGAATAATTTCTGTGTCGCGGGGGCCTTAACAACGGACACAAAAAACATCCAGACTCAGAACAATCATATGTGGATAACACAATTTTTATCCCGTATGGGATTCGAACACACGACACTCGGCGTAGTTATAGTGGCGAGACGACCACTTAAACCACTACGCCATCTATGCAGGCAGAAACATTGATTGTGGCGAGGTTACTATTTAAACAACTATACCATCTCTACAGTCAATATGTAATACCTCAGCTTGACTCTCCAAGAACATAAGGGCTACGATGCTCTGCCATGTAATAAAACTCTTACGTGTTGTCTGTAGACCATCGTCCGCGAAGTGTGGAGAGCCCAAATGGTTGGACTCCCGATGGTCAACGGTGACGTGGACGAGCACGGAGACGGACGGCACCTCGGCCAAGTGCTTCTGCATGGCGGTGCGATGTGGGTACATGAAACAGGTACAGCCATACCACTAGCTAACTGCTATTGGTTCAGTATTTACTATATTACTTTAATTTATATTATAGCTATACATATACTTTATCGTGAATTAATTTGAATAATATAATTATATTAACCCTGTATCTGACTGTCCCACTGGCACTGGATCTCTCAATGTGAGAAGAGTTAGGCCAATAGATACAACGCTGGCCCAGTGCATGTTGGTTGACTTTACATAGCTCTTTGAATCTTTGATATATATTCCACTTTATAATCATTTATGAAATTATATTTTAAACAAACAACATGTTTTGTCAAAAAAAGGTCCACATTTAGTAATCTTCTTGAATTAAAAATAAAATAAAAATAAAAAAATATCTTTGCGGCGCCTTTGCTTCTGGCGGACAAGCGGACGCCATATATCTGGACTTTAGTAAAGCTTTCGACAAAGTAGACCATTCGCTGTTATGTCTTAAGCTCGCACACTACGGAATACATGGGTGCTTGTTAAGGTTGATCACTTCGTACCTGAGTAACAGGAGCCAACTTGTAACTGTCAAGGGTTATTCTTCTACTCCCGTACCCGTCTCTTCTGGGGTTCCACAGGGGTCACATCTTGGTCCGCTCTTTTTTATAGTATTTATTAACGATCTTATTAATCGATTATCTTGCCCTGCATAGCTATACGCTGATGACCTAAAGATTTATAATAAAATAAACGAGACCACAGATAGTCTCGCCCTTCAGTAAGATCTCAACATCGTTACGGACTGGTGCTTGTCAAAAAATATGTGCCTCAATGTGGACAAGTGTTGTGTTATCTCTTTTACCAGGAAAAAGCACAAAATGTTTCACCCTTACTTTATAGAAAATAGTGTTAAATAGAAAAGAGGTGGTATAAGATTTGGGAGTCTTATTTGATAGGGAGTTAACATTCCGTTCACATAACGAACATGTGGTGAAGAGAATTAGCAAACTTCTGGGATTTATTATAAGGTCCACTAAAGAGTTTAAGAATACACAAAGTACCCTGTGTCTCTATTTCAGTCTGGTAAGAAGTATCTTAGAATACTAAGCAGCGATAGCTCAGTGGGGAGACCAACAGACTGCAATGAAGAGGGTCTCGGGTTCGAACCCACGTCGCGCACCTCTGACTTTCGGAAAGTTATATGACTTTTCGAAATTATGTGCGTATTGATTGACAATTATCGCCTGCACCGTGCCTCGGAGAGCACGTTAAGCCGTCGGTCCCGGCTGCCATGAACATCTATGGCAGTCGTTATTGGGAGAGTGTCGACACAAAAGATCCCACTGGGTCGAAGTGTCGCCGGTCTGCACTGACTGGCCCCCACATAGGATACATCTTAGAATACTGTTGCCCAGTTTAGTCTCCTTATTATAAAACGCATATATATAACATAGAGTACAGAAAAGGTGCTTAAAATTCCTTTCTCGTAAATTCAATTATGGTCGCTTAAATTATGCTGAGAGGTTAAGTAAATTTAATGTTGTCTCATTACAAACCCGACGTCAGAGATACGATTTACTCTATTTGCATAAATTGTTTCATTCATCTATCGATACACCAGCTTTACTCTCTTCTCTCAGCTTTAATATTTCACATAGATCTCGTAATCCTAACATATTTGCAATTCAGGCATATAAAAATAATGCATAATTTTATAATCCAATAGTAAGAATGTACAGATTATATAATAAAGTGGCACGTGTAAATAAAGGGTTCGACATTTTTGACATAAAATAAATATCAATAGATATAAAAAGATTGTATCAGGTGTACTTAGTTCCGAAAAGTTCCAAGTCTAGTTATAAAGTAAAATTACAGTTATTAAGTAAAACCTACTTACAATTATCCACTTGTATCCTACGCTAACGAATTTAAGATTTTAATAATGTTTTTTGTTTTGCACGAGTAATCTGCTCTCATATGTACATGTTGTGTATACTACCTTAGGATTACTGTCCCGTTTATATATTATGTTCATTGTTACTACTCACTATGTTAAGACTGTAATCTGTTTGTGTACCTATTATAAATAAATAAATATCTTTAAGAACATTATGGAGAACTTTCAAACATGCAGGTTTCCTCGCGATATTCTCCTTCACTGTTAAAGCGAGCAATAATGAATGATTTAATACGAACATATCTTTGAGAAGCCAGAAGTACTCATACGTGCTTTGGGATCGAACTCGACACGTCTGAGTTGAAGTCCAACAGTCTCCTAGTACATAACTTTAATTTGAATTAATTATGATAATAACTATTACACAATATTGCGCTTATTATACGTATGATATTCCTGTTGAAAAATGAAAATCAAACCTTTTATATTAAATGACCATCGCTACCAATCTATACTAATATTAGAAAATCGAATAGTTTGTTTGGTTGAACGCGCTAATCTCAGGAACTACTGCTTATTTATCGAGAAAGGTTATAGGCTATATAACGTTACACTAACGCGGGTGAAATCGCGAGCACAGCTAGTTTGTAATAAATAGGGAATGGTTTCTATAACTACACCAATATAATAAAAAAAAACAAATAAATTACTAACGCTTAGAGGCTTACGCTACACAGCATTACTACAAAATGGATGCATTTCAACTCTTGTAACCGTTTATCTATTTCAGTATCTAAACGTCCGTACTAGACACTACATATAAGGGTTAGAAAATAATCACGTATTTAAACTGTTCAGGTTCAAGGCATGCTCGACGAGCGACCAGAACTTATCAGTGTGCTGAACCCGACTAATGGTTTCACCGCTCTCTGCACTGCCGTCAGGAAAGGTACACCAGCTATTTTATTATCACTTAAGTGGCAAAACTGGCTTGTGATTCGCCTAATGTCAAAGATTACTGTAGTCTATTAAGAGGTGATGAGTCTTGTTTTACCGGCCCTGAAAATAGGCAGTCGCTGTAACGATAGTGAAAGAGACTACGCATCATTTGCCATATCTTCTTAAAGAATCTAAATATTATATGAAAAAGAGAATATACAGGTAAAACATTTATAAATAACCTGCACTAAGGCTCAAGGGCCTAACAACTGTTGCCTACGTCGAATTAGGACAATGAGATAACTCGCTACTCTGTGTTGTGAGACATTTTACAAAAATACAATTAACGAATACAAAATACACCCAGACTCAGAACAATAACTATTCTGAATCTGGCTGTACTTGTATTACTCATATAATTATTCCATGTGTTTTTCTCAACCCAGTATAGCGGGATTATTTATCGCCATCGACAGGGATTTCGTAATCACACCTTACAACCTAATTGGTGCTGCACCAAGCGGTTCCAAAGGAATTTTCTCCAGTGGACGCTCAGGTTGTGGAATGAACTGCCGAGGTTTTCCCACAAGGCTAAAGTATGGGGTTCTTCAAAAAGGGTGTTAAAAGGTTTTTACAGGTTCGGTAACGCGCGAGTGGTGCCTCTGGTGTTGCAGGCGTCCATAAACTACGGTGACCACTTACCATCTATGTATATATATGCTAGTTAGCCGTATAAAAACAACAACAACGTCAAAGCAATATGCCTGCAGCCAATCTAGGAAAATCGTTTCGTTACTTTTCTATACTTAAACACAATATAGCACTGTTCGATTGCGGTTCTCTGGATATATCCCCAGTCGGGCCACGCCAGGTTAGCTCGGGGCTGTGTACTGCGCGGTGCCGTACACAGCCCTCTCTTAAATATATCAGCAGACGTATCGATCCATCTATAACAGTAACAGCGGGGCTTTGACGCCGCGCCATTGTTAGAATAGTCGTTCTACATAGACTAACTATCAATTCGTAACGAGCCCGATAGCCGACCAGTGGCTTGGACTGCGCGGGTTGTTCCATATAATTAATATTATGCTTACCAACCTGTATCGATGGCTTGACTCCATTTGTCTACCCCGGTAGTACCTGCTCAACCTACTTTAGACTGTAAAAATAGCACGTGTTTTAGTTTTTCTTGGGACAGTGAGATTTATCTGTCCGAAAGGACAATTAAATGTTTTTAATGCGTTTATGACATTATTTATTTCACAAACACAATTATGAAAACAGGATATGCCCAACCCGGCAGTGTGGTCGTATATTGATAGCAATCTATTGTATAACTATCTACCTCATGGTATCCGTATTACTTTCGCGCTACGGACGCAGCCTCACTGTGTTACAGAGAGCTTTATAATAATTACAGACACAAATTCTCAGTAGCAGCATAAAATCTATTTCAGTTGCCGAGTAGGCGGCAATACGTTCGCCACCTATTTACTAGTGATAACTGCGAAACGTAAATGTAATTTCTTCTACTTACAAAGACTATGTATGTCTATATATTAATACGTGAAGCAAAAACTTTGTACCCCTTTTTACGAAAATTGAGCGGTAGGAGGAGTATAAAATTTGGCACAGTTAAAGTTTATATGGAGAAGGAGGGGCGAATCCTAATATGTTTATAAAATATGCATTAGAAATACATTAAATTAATGAAAAAGCACGCACGCAACCATGCATTTGACACAAGCAGTCGAATTGCGTTCGTAGTATTTCGACATTATTCGTCTGACGTCGTACAATTCTTGGTAACTATGGTTACCTATACCATATTTATATGTAATAGAGAAAAACAGAAAACAAAGTAGTAAGCTTAGGAATTTTGGTCGAATTTTGACCACTAGGCGACAGCTAGTATATATTATTATGTATATACTTTGTATTGTGTAGGTGACATAAACGCAGTACGTTTCCTGTTGTGCGCGGGCGCCGAGGTGGACCAGCCATCCGCCACCGGGCAGACGCCGCTGCACATCGCGCTCCTCACAGCGCGGCTACCCATCGCTGACCTACTACAAGAGAAAGGCGCTAGTATTCAGGTTCGACCCTCTTAATCCTTACTAATATTATAAATGCGAATGTGAGTTCGTTTATTTATTTGTTTGTTACGCTTTTACTCCTTAACTACTTCATCAACTATCGTGAATTTTGCATACACGTTGTCAGGTACACAATAGGACATAGGGTATCTTTCACACAGAAAAAAGGATTAAATATTATTAGGCAAAATCTACATTAACACGAGCGAAGCCGCGGGCAAAATCTAGCATTTAAATATAACCAGGAGAGTGGTTTCTTTTTGCCGACTGATTTTATTTTATCGCCTTAATATGTTTATATGTCAAGTATAACATGCCTCGGTGTCGCAGCTGTAGTGAAAGCGACTGCTGTGCATGAGGTCTCGGGTCCTATTCCCGGGTCGGGCAGTGTTATTGAGTATTTCCGTCAATTAATTCTCGGCCTGAAGTCTGGAACTAAGTTTGGGAGACGGTAATAGGCTCGCCATCTATTGCCTGACCTAAAGTCACTGAAGTATGGCCATAGCACACCTCTGACTACCTGTATATACATTACGCATTACGCATTACGCCTGTATCCCCAATACAGGCGTAATGTATATATGAATGATGTAATACAGACTATGTATATATGTATGAAAAACAATGTGAAATATGCAGTAATGGGCATCACACATATAGATGTAGTTATGTCCAATAGCTGGAATATTTCAGGATGTCATCTTTATCAAATCGATGCAAGGTGCAAGATGTGCTCTTTCTCCATAAAGTACTTAATAACGACATCGATAGCAGTGACATACTGAACCATATCCAGTTATCAATGCCCAGTAAGCATCCTCGCCATCCCATAACTAGATCCTTCTGCCGGCCATCTATACGAACTAATCTTGGTCTTAGTTCACCGATGCTGCGTGCATGCAGTGAATATAATGTGTTAAATGATAATATGGACCAGTTGGATATTTTTACGACACCCGTAGGAATTTCAATAAAAATAGTGAAATCCTTCGCGTAATTATATTTATTTTTTATTAATATTTTATATTTGATTCTTTTTGTACGTGCCTGTATAAGAACTTATTCCATGATTCTGTATTATGTGTAATATTGTATATATGTAGATATATATATATTGTGTATGTATGTATATATGCGTGTCTAAAATAAATAAATAATGAAGCAGTTATGTGTGACTCGGATTCCCAAACAATTTAATTTTCATTATAAATTTGACAAGTTTTATATCGGCACGTGAGCTTAGGATTTCAAGTGTGCGATAATTTTCAATAGAATTAATAACTAAATATTAATTGCTCTACAAATTAAATAAAAGTAGTTAAATCATATTAATAAAATATGCTTTATTAGTCAAGAAAGGCTTTAATCATTGCCAAGCCCAAATATTGTATAGGCATACATATATTGTAACTCATGGGTATGTGTCTGACTACCCGGTATTACTAGCTTATAAAATATTATTACGTCTGGTTAGGTCGATTACGTTTATTTAGATTTGCGACCATACAGTACCGCGGACACTGCAACACTGCTTATACGCTACTAAGTACATCTCAATGCAAATACACATATGTACGGTCAAAGACAAAAGTCGAGTTGCACCATATAGTTAGTAAACGCATACAGTTCCGAGCGAAAACCTTTGTGTGTGTGATGTTTCAATACAAACAATGAAACATTTTTCCATGTAAATGCTAGTTAAATTAAGTTCGTCGCGCATATGCGCATATGTGCAAAGCGAGACAAAAACAAATTCTTGTCTAAATAACTATAAATTACTACTATGGCGTATATTTAACAACAGAGTCCGTATTTCAAATGCTTAAATGTTCCGATAGTGGAGCGGATAATGAGTCTTACCACTTGGAGACAATAGTATAATGAGGGTGATTCTTTTGAGTAGTAGAGCCTTGCTGATTTCAGCATGAATGGGCCGGCTCGACCGGGGAAGGACTACCCTCTCACAGAATATCGACGTGAAATAGCAGTATTCCTACTGTTGTGTTTCGTTCGGTGAGTGAGAGTGCCGGAGGCCCAATTACCCTCTTTCCCCCTTCCCGCTTCTTCTCCTTCCCACTTCCTCCTTTCCTAAAAGGTAGGCAACGCGCAAGTGATGCCTCCGGTGTTGCAGGCGTCCATAGGCTACGGTGACCACTTACCATCAGGTGGGCTGTAGGCTTGTTTGCCACCTTAGTTGTATAAAAAAAATCCTGGAAACCATTTCCACCATTTGATTTTTTTATTACTAAATAGAAACGTTATTTTCATTTACTTATTACCCAAATTTAGTGTTTTATTAGGAATAAACTAAAAATTATTATTAATCAAAATTAGTTAAAATTAGTAATTATGTTTGTTATGTTCGTTATGTTTTTATTAAATTAATAAATAAATAATGCAAATTATAATTAAAATAAACAACATTTCATTTTATTTATAACAACATTATTTTACTACAAAAAACAATGTCAAAATACCGATTACCGAAAATGAACTTTAGGTTTAAATAAGTCTTGAAGTAAAATAACAAGACATCGATATTTCTAATATTAGAAAAAGCAACCCAAAATGATTATCGCTTCTACAGGGGATCGAACCAACAAGCAGTAAGTCATAGAACGCACTTCACTTGCGTATCTATTTGAAATTAATAGTCACAGTCATAAGGCGATAGAATAAGTGAGGCGGGTTTATGTGTACGTGTGCAATGATTTTATTGAAAAAGGTCGTAAGTACAACTTGTTTTGATTCTATTGCTTTTTAAAAATGCTACTCGACTTTTGCACCTGTATTTGCACCGTACATATGTAAAGTGACATACGATATAATATCACTTTACGTAGGTGTGTGTATTCGCTGTGTCCCCGCACATACTTACATCGTTCAATATTGTATATACATACTCACGCCTGTATTCCGGATGGGGTAGGCAGAGGCATTATAAACCCACATTTCACTAGCTCTGCTTTGCTCTAATGGCGTCTACCGTGCATAATGCCAGACCTCGTG
Source organism: Catocala fraxini (assembly GCA_930367265.1). Lineage (NCBI taxonomy): Eukaryota > Metazoa > Arthropoda > Insecta > Lepidoptera > Erebidae > Catocala > Catocala fraxini. The sequence continues at coordinate 20,530,381 of OV884047.1, forward strand.
CTGCTATTAAGAATACCTGTCTCTTCTCTTTACTTCTTTATACTAAAAATCAAATAACGCTTTACCTGACCAAGGAATGAAATCCGAGAACTCATGCACAGCAGTCGCATATACTACTGCGCTACCAAAGCAAATGTTTACCCTAAATACACATGACTTGTGTGTACTTGCCAACCGTCTTAGGCCCCTTACCATTATATTCTTCAGTTTGTCGCTTTTATGAATAATAATAATAAGTATAAAGTAAGGTAAGGAAAAATATTGCTTAAGAAAGGTTATAGGTTACAATTTGATGCCCTAGACCCCACACTAGGATTCCCTGTGTCGTGGGATCTAGTCTCTCACAGTCCGAGACATATGTATACATATATTTTAATCTAATTTATGTTTCTTCTACATTTTTATTAATGAAATGAAATGAAATGAAATGAAAAAGTTTATTTACCAACATAAACATACAGTACACAAACAATTAAATTATTTAAATAGAGGTGGTAAAATAGGCGTCAGCTATTGTTGCAGTTTAACTGCAACGCTGGTATTCTCGCAGGCCTAACATAAAATAAAAGCCTTAAGATTAAAATTTCTTAAAATTATATGGTTACATTATAAATTATATATAAATATACCTAATAATATTATAATTTTAAATATAATATAACAACAACATGCAAATACAGAATAAATAATAATAATATATAGATAATAATTATAAATATTTATTACCGCATCTTGTAAAACGAGGTTTACGAACGCAGCATACATGCCAGACTGACATCTGTCAATGTCAACAACGTCAACAGTTACCACGATAGACATAATAATTAAATTTATCAACATTGCAAGCGGCTTGGGTTATAATGACCTAATAGTACACAATTACAGAGTAAAGAATATACTAATACGATACAAAAGTACACATGGTTCCTTACAAAATTGAGAAAGATGCGCATGCGCAAATTAAAACTAAATAATATCGAAATAATACAACAACAAATAGTGGCGTATTGCACTTCATGTAAGTACATATTAAATTTATGGAACAGATTTTTGTTTATTTATTAAATATTGTTTTAAATTGTTACGAAATGAACGCAATGATTTTAGATCTCGTATTGGCGGCGGAAGGTTATTCCAACATTGCGTCGCTGCGTATTTGAAACTACCCCTGAAAGCCGTGGTTCTGTGACTTGCAGTGACCAAGAGATGAGACGCCGCCCGTGTGCTGTAGTGATTAATATCACGTGACCACTTTAGCTTATCATAGAGGTAAACTGGTTTTTTGTATTGAACAATACCAAACAGCAATGTCGCCAAATGAAGGTGTCTGCGGGCAGCCATCTTCATCAGATTTCCGCTGTTTAAAAATGGAGTGACATGCATGCGAGGTGGAATATTATAACAAAAGCGAGCACATGCGTTCTGTACACGCTGTACCACTTTCTCAGTTCTTTTCAAAATACATGGGCCAAACACAGCATCCGTATAATTAAGTTTGGATAATATGAGAGCCTCACAAAGTTGTAGCCGCACATCAATACTCAGGTGTCGGCGGATTTGGTATAGCAACTTGAGACGGTAGAAACAGTTTTTTACCGCTTGGAGTACATGCGTCTCAAAATGCAGTTCGCCATCCATAACCAAACCCAAGTTTCGAGCCTCAGTAACTTGTTCTATGGGGCAACCATCAACCATGACCATAGGGTTTAAATTCTGTGTCTTTCTAATATGTTGCCTTGAGCCTAATATCAAAAATTTTGATTTCGAGGGGTTAAGTACAAGTGAATTCTTTTTGGCCCAATTAGATATCCCATTCAAATCTACATTCATTTTATTTACAGAATTGTGGCAGTCATTGGGATTAAATGAAATATATAGTTGGAGGTCATCGGCATACATATGATATTGGACATGCTGTATATGGTTGGTAACATCGGCGCTGTACAATAAAAAGAGAAGAGGCCCGAGAACTGATCCCTGAGGGACGCCCCGGGTTACCTGACAGCAAGAAGAATTCGCCTTGTTACCATCTCTGGCATTATCCAGTTGGACAAATTGAGATCTATCAGTTAGATAACTATGAAACCATTTTACTGTAGCCGAGTCACATCCATAATAGGAAAGTTTAGAAAGAAGGAGAGAAATATTTATAGTTTCAAATGCTCGGGAGAAATCAAGCAGAGTTAGTAGAGTAGCCATACCCTTGTCCTTAGCCTTCAAAACATCATCTGTAACATCGAGTAGAGTGGTAGTAGTGCTATGTCCTTTTCTAAACCCAGACTGTCTTTGAGGTATTATGTTATATCTCTCAAGATACTTCCTCAACTGGTTACTGACCACCCTTTCCAGTATTTTTGACAAACAAGGAAGCAAGCTGATAGGCCTAAGATCTTTGGCAACAGTTGGATTAGAAATTTTGGGTATAGGTTTGACTATTGCCGTTTTCCATACATCTGGGAAGGTAGAAGAAGTTATAGATTTGTTGATGATTGCTGTTATGTATGGCAGAGTATGAGGGAGTGTCATCATCAACATTTCTAATGAAATATTGTCAATACCCATAGCATTTGTTTTTAGACTGTTGATATGTGAGCTGACTGCTTGTTCACTAACTGGCTCTAAACCAAAGCTGTTCGTGTGATACCTATTGGTTTCAAAGTACCTGGTAATTACCTGGGATATCTAAAAAGTGCTTATTGAGGTCTTCAGGGTTGTCAAGTGCATAAGGCAAGTCATGAATTATTTTTTTATTAATATTGATGGTTGATTTTAAGTTGTGCCATAGTTTCTTAGGATTATTTATATGTCTGTTTATATAGGTTTTGAAGTAGGCTCTTTTTTCATTTTCAATTGCCCTTGCTACAATGTTTTTCATGTCTTTGTAACTGTTTTTGTGAGTGTCTGTTTTATTTAGTTTATATCTAGTATGGTACTTGTCACGAATTTTCACCATTTGCTTGATTGTGTCTGTAACCCAAGGATAAGACTTCTCTCTAATTAGAACTCTTGTAATTGGTGCATGAGCATTAAACAGAGTAGTGATTAAGGTATTGAAAACTGTCACCATGTCACTCACATTCTCCAAAGTTGCCAGGTATGCCCAATCAAGCCTGCAAAGATCCTCCTCAAAAATGTCTAGCAGTACCCGGGATAAAGGTCTATAAAGAATCCATTGAGGAGAAGGTTTGCTGATTTTGAATGAGCAAGTTACAGACAAAATGGCATGTTGTCCCAACTCAGGCTTAAATGTCACTGACACATTGTGAACCTGTGCATCAGTGCACAAAATATCTATCAGTGTCTCACTATGATCTGTGAAATGTGTAGGCTGCTGGATCACTTGGTTTAAACTTGTGTATTGTAAAAAACTATTTAATGATATAGTGCTGTTATCATTGCTCTTGAGACAATTAATATTAAAATCACCTAGGAGGATAATTTTATCTGCCATATGAAACGAAGTGAGGGATGCCGTGATTGCATCTAAGAAAATGTTGATATCTAACCATGGTGGTCTGTATGCTGTACCTATGATAACTGTTTGTGAGTTGACATTGAATTTGAGCCACATTTGCTCAACGTTTGAGGAGACTGGATGGACCATGGTTTGAACTCTGAGATCACGACGCACATAGAATCCGACACCTCCGCCTCTACCTCCTCGTATTCTCGACGGTCTTGGTACGTGTCTGAGGCGATAATTAGGGACTGTAGGCGCTCGACCCTCCTCTCCATCCCGCAGCCAAGTCTCATTAATGGCCATTACGTCTACTGCAAGTTCATCCATTGCCAACAAGAATTCATCATGACGTGTTCCCAATGATCCAGCATTGAATAAACCCACCTTTAATGAAGAAGAATGGATGAATGAAGAAAGAATGAAGAAAAAAGGAAAGAAAAATATTAAATTAAATAATTCAAAGTAAAATATTTGTGTGCGTGTGTGTGTGTGTGTGTGTGTGTGTGTGTGTGTGTGTGTGTGTTAAATACATGTGTGTATTTAAGTGTTGAAAGTAGGGTAAAATAAGGTTTAGAAAAATTTCGTGGGCCTGGCTAGGCCTACGACATAGTCTCGGGTTCGGTACGGTTATGGTCCACTAGGCCAGGTCACACAAAATTATTCTTTTATTTTTAGAAAATCTTCCTTCTGTGAGTAGTTTATATCTAGCTGTCTACTTTTATTTTATTTTGACAAGCCTTTTTGGTCAGGAAAGTTATATCTAACAACGTATTTATCTTTTGATAATCATAGGGTCCCATGAAACGAGATGATTGCCTGCCGATAGATTATTTACATTTTGCTTTGCTCCATTTCAGTATTCTTTTACTACGGTAGGGCGCAAGATTATTTATACTAATGTTGTGAAAACGTAGGACAGTTGCGCTAATGAACTATTGCCTTACAGTAAGTACTTTGGCTTCTTGATAAAGGGTTTCGGTAGGATATTTATACGGCCGCCCGTAGGATATTTTGAGTATTGCACGTTGTGCTCTTTCTACTTTAAGCAAATTAGTTTTAGCAGCCGCACCCCAGGTGACAATACAATACCCAAGTACCGATTGACACAAGGAGAAGTATACCATTTTTATTAGTTTATCAGTTGCTATCTTTGATAAATGTTGAAATATATGTAATAGATTTCTTACTCTTGCACAGAGTACGTCTACATGTTTGGACCACGTTAGTCTGTAATCTAAGTGAACACCTAGGTATTTAATATCATCTGTATGTTGAACTGTTGGACAATTGCAACTAGAAGGATCAGAACAAGAGTGCAGTTTTAAAACAGTTGGTTCCGTTGGACTTGTTTGCTTAGATACACTAAAATAAACAGCTTTGGTTTTGTCCTCATTAAGGGTAAGAAGATTATTACTTAGCCAATGTACAAAAGTCTGCAAGCCATTCGTGGTAAGACATTGTAGCTGCCATAGAAGACAATCGCAGTGTCATCAGCGTACGTGTAAAATTTTGCTTGTGGTAAATTAAGTAAGCATATTGAATCAATATAAATGTTAAAAAGGGTTGGCCCAAGAACACTTCCTGTGTACTAGGTATCGTCAGTATTGACATCACTTCAGTGGTCTTCCATGACTACACTTTGTTTTTGCTCGTCGAGATACGATCTAAACCAATCTAGTGCATGCCCACGTATACCAAGAAGAGCCATCTTTTCCAACAAGATTTGCCATGAGACGGTATCAAAGGCCTTAGCCATATCCAAGAAAATACCAATACAAGCTTTTCCATTGTCTAGCTTTTCAGTTATATGGTCAACAAGTGCCGAAACTGCACACTCAGTGGATCTTGCAGCTCGAAAACCATATTGGTTTAATGATAAGAGATTATTTTGTTCCAGTTAGGCGAGAAGTCTTTTATTAACAACTTTCTCTAGAATTTTTGAGAGAGTTGTCTACAGAGAAATCGGTTGGTAGTTAGCAGGATCTAAAGTATCGCCACTTTTATGTATGAGGCAAACCTTTGCAACCTTCAGACAATCAGGAACGGTGTGAGTGGATAAGCTTAAGTTACACAAAAATGTAATAGGCTCAACAATAGTGTTAATGCATTTTTTTATTGTCATTTTGTTTTTGTTATCACAGCCTGAAGCTGACGTTGTTTTAAGGTTACGGATTATCTTAGAAATTTCGATTTTATCCGTCGGAGTAAAGAAAAAGAGTGCGCTTTATTATATAACTTATTCAGAATTTTACACGACTTTGGACGCTAGTTGTTGACCAACAGTAGTGAAATAATGATTTATTTTGTTGAGAGTAAGTCTAAGATTACTGCTATTAGTCAAAAGGTGAGACTTTTGGACCCTGCATCTAATACACTTTAAAAGATTCTTTGTGATTCATGGTTTAATAATAACGTTTGCACCACGAGGAGTATGTTGTGTAGTATGTTTCGCAATTATGGTTTGTAGCTGCTCAGTGAAAAATTCGGTTGCATTTGCAACGTCGGTGTTTGAATACAATAGATTCCAGTCTATACCTTCAGCATCATAGACAAAACTCTCATAACCAATTTTAGTGATTTGCTTTTTAGTATGTATGGTTGGTGATCATTTGTTTATTCCAAAAATAACTGTCTCATGGTCTGTAATGCCTGAGTGACATACAATGACTGATGTTTCATTATGGGACTTAACCAAAACGTGGTCAAGACAAGTGACAAGAAAAGTATCTGTAGTGGCTAGTTACGTCTAAGTGTTCGGTGCAGCGAGTATCAGTATATCCTGATTTGATATCAAGATTAATGTCTCCTACAATAGCGCATGTGTGACCTTTGCATATCTTCATTACATTAATAAGAGAGTTACAGAATTTTGTTGTATTGGAATAGGACGGAGACCTACCTATTTTATGCTATAATTGATAAATCGTTTCTAATCCGTAATATAAGACAATTTGAATCCTTAAAAGGTGGTTATAATATCGAGATATTAAGTTCGGCTAGTTTCGTTAGCTATGCCATCATTTTGATTAAAATATATTTTAGAACAATGATAGTTGTAATTGCTGAGATTGTACCTAGGAGATGATTCATCTAGCCAGCATTCCGTTAGAATAATTATGTCAGGCAGAAAATTTAACCGAGATAAAATACAGTAAAATCGTTAAAATTCTCAGAAATACTACGAATATTTTGGACTACAATCGTTAATCTACTATTAATATCACCAAGAGCTTCTTTACAATTGTTTGGACTTGCAAGTTTAAAGCAGTTTGTATTACGAGAGGAATCTATGTCTTCTATTATTTGATAGATATTATTAGCCATTTATAATAATTATAGTAGTAAAGTTGTGTACGCTTAAATATAGTGCATAAATCATAATGTCTAGTACATGTGTTGTAGATTGGTTAAGGATATCTACATTATATTCAAGTATGTCAACATAGTTAGAAGTAACTAATAGCAGAGCTTTGTAGTAACAGAGTTGGCTAGCTAAGTGTCGTATTGTATGTGTATGGGTAATGTGCAAGTGTGTCGTTGCGTGAAAAAGTAAGTGTAAGTTATATTTTTGATGTGGCATAAATAAGAAATATATTATTTTAACAATACATGCATAGAAAAATTTAGAGTAAAGAAATAATACATAAAGACTGATCCATACCGAACGAGTATCCCTAGATAGTCACTTTTTCTCTTGCTTAAGTGACAATAAAATACTTTCATTTTTAATAAAGATAGCCTTATCACATTGCTTCTTACGGAGAAAATCTTTTCCATTGAACACCCAGCAGTAATGGTATTCCTCATTTTGTCAGATACTCAGAGATAAAAATTGTCGAAGATGGGCCTTCATAACTTAAGTGTCTGGAACCAAGCGGGCTGTCTCTGTGTTCTAAGTTGTATGACTTGACAGCTCTGAAAAATTTGTCCTTGACCAGTGTGTTTGTGAATTCTGCCACTAGAAAGCTAGTGAGGTCATTTTCTATTTTGGAAGGCAGTCTGTAGATATCTTTTATGTTATCCAACGACGGATCAGCTCCAATTAGTTGCAATATATTAGAGATAACCTGGAAAAGATCTTCTTTAGTTTCTCTTGTGTTTTTCTTGGGCACTTTTCTTATCTCTATGCTAGTTTTCTTATTTTTACATTCTAGTATTTCTATCTTTTTCTCTAACTGAAGTATTTTAGCCTGGTTATAATTGCGATCCACTTCCAACTTATCCATCTCCTTCTCGCCGTCCTTAATCAGGTGCAACATGAAGTCCAAAGTCTTCTCAATATCTTTATTTGTGTTATGTATGTTCTCCTTTTGATTTATTTATTGCAGATGTGTTTTTTCAATAGTAGAGTAGTAATTCTTGATAATGATTGTCTGCAGTCTGAGATGCAATAATTGTCTTAATAAATTCTTTGATATCATCATGCTCAACCCTGTTTGAGTCAACATCCATTCATACATTTTTATTCCGCAGTGTAATATTATGTTGGAAAGCTTCAGCACCTCGCATCGTTAAGTCAGGATCTGAGGCTGAGATTCCTTTACCCGGTGTTTGTAACGGATTCATAACGCTTAAATAAATATATGGAAAGCGCCAGGCAGTAATACAATGTAATGCTATTAATAAGGATTGCGCGCCAGATGGTCACTTGTTTACGTTTATGTTAAGTATTTATTTATTTTTATTTATTTATGTATCGGGCTTAGTTTATATATGTATGTATAAGCTGGTATTTATAACGTTGTTGTCTCGAGTTCAGTATAAGCGCAGTCTCGTTATGAATGAATAACCATCCACTATGTGTGCGCTCGTTAGACAGAGATAAAATTATGCTACCTGTCTTGTTTTTGTTCCGGGTGTGAGGGGCGCCCCGATGAGTCCTTGCGCTTTCAACACTCGAACTAATTTACATATATACTTGAGTGAAACACGCGTAACACGTCCTCTCGCTACTGTGTCTTGGACCAAATAGGAATAAAAGCGGTTACCATCGCTTGCTTCAACGGTAAAAAAAAGCATTTTTAGGAAATCTGCATATCTGACAGTTCTCCAGAATGTTGTCGGAGATATGTGAAATCTGCGAACCCGCCCTGGATCAGCGTGATTGAGTATGACGTAACCCTTCTCACACTGAGAAAAATGTTGTGTCCAGCATTGGGACATTTTATATAGGGGGCCGATATTACATTAGATACAGTTATCATGTTCAAAATATTATATTATTAACTATTTCACTATAGAAACGGATGAGCATCATCAGGTTTGAAAGTATCTCCAGACAGGGAAGTAGGCAGCTTATAGCTGAGGTAGATCTAAATAAAGACCTCGTCGATACTACACCGACCTCTCGCCACTTGATCGGGACAGACGACGAGTTTTTTATAAATATCCGAATTGTGCCACTAGTCGATAATTATTTTTGTCGAGACAAAGTGTACCAGAATAAAGACTAGATAGATCTAGTCATGGTTAGAAGTGACCCATATCATTTTATTTTAGGTTGAAATCGATAAACGTGTTGCGTTTCGTCCGGCAGGTTATACGGATAAATGCTTTTTTAATATGGCCTTCGATATGGTCAGGTCTTTTGTCTGGCATATTTAAGCCCTAAGGTAAACTTATATCGCTTGTACTGCCAGCCTAAGTTGCAAATCTGTTACTGTATAGTCTATCCATTATACATATATAATTTAGCCATTATTTAACTATCAGATAAAAGAAATGAATGGGTGAGGTAGGTATTTCAGCCTTCGGACCTTTTACTTGACGCAAAAACGAGTTACGGGGTGTCCTGCGTGAGCGACGTCAGGTGACGCGCTGCGACGCGACACGATACGATGCAATGCGACGCGATGCTACACGCGACAAATGTCCTACGTGATTTAGGTCATTACTAAAGTACAGACTTTAAAAAATATATAGTAGGAAAAACACAGAAAGAAAACAAATATAATATTTTTACATAGAAACATATTTGGCGAATTCCATCATTTATATCCAAAATTAAGAAACGATTATAAAAAGTTCAAACAATATTGTGGCATGTTACCGTCTACTTGCGATTACATGATTGCTGCTATTAAGTCTGAATTTGAGAATCAACCATTTCGTAGTACGTGGTGTCGCGTCTGGTCGCCCACAAAACAGGTACGCGTTACGTCGCCACTCGCCGTAGACTGCCACATAGGCCACAAGATGGGTAGGTCGATATTTTAATCGCGTTCGTCGCGTCCACAGCGTCGCGTCCGCGTCGCGTCGTATGCGTCGCTCACGCAGGACACCCCGTTAAAAACGAGAGCAAGCAATACTGGCAATTGGTGTGCTGACTTAAACCATCGTACTAACCGAGTAGCATATAAGTGAATTTGAGTAAGATGAGATCGCTTAAGCAATTTTTGCACAACGTCGTTAATAATAATAATGTTTATTTCTCACCGCAATACTTCAAGTATTACAAATATTATGCTTAGTAAGTAATACAATATCGCAAGACAATATTGTGTGCCTAAGTTAGGTAGAAACCTGTGTTATAACTCACCAGGTCTCCGCTCCCAGTGACAGTTCCTGGCTAATAATTACGAACTAAAGCTAAAGCAATATATACATAACGTACTGTATTACGTTAAGTCTTTAAGCCATAATAATTGGATCCAGCACGTCTAGAGCGTCGAAGTGATACTCTTTTACAGGCTCGTGACGTGAACGGTCTCCGTGGCGAGCATTATGCGGTGGACTCGTGCGAGGTGGAGGTGGTGCGCTACATCCTCGACAAGGGCGGAGACGTCTCCGCGAAAGACAACAACGGCTGGACGCCGCTGTTCAGGGCGCGTACGGACATTCTATTACTAGATAGTTATTATTATCTTTATAGTTATCTTAATAAGTGAGGAAATACTCCATCCATGGTTAGGGTAGCAATAGATCACTGTTTGAGTACCATACCAGAATTTTTAATATATAAAGAACTTTGCTCTGTATTAATAGACGACGCTTAATGCTTCACAAACAATGAAAGCAGCAGCTGATGTGCACACAATGTTCATCTTGTACAAATATTCTATATCAGATGATGTAATTGGCAAACAATAGGTACTGCATATCCATGCACAAAATTCAATTTATTCAGTGAGTCAATATAAGACTAACAGGGTGTCCTGCGTGAGCGACGAAGACGACGCGATGCGACGCGACACGACACGATGCAATGCGACGCGATGCTACACGCGACAAATGTCCTATGTAATTTTGGTCATTACTTCTCGAATCATGGGGAAGTACAGTGCAATTTTGCTTGAAAGTTTATACATAAAGTAGAGACTTTTAAAAAAATATAGTAAAATACACAGAAAGAAAACAAATATAATATTTTTACATAGAAACATATTTGGCGAATTCCATCATTTATATCCAAAATTAAGAAACGATTATAAAAAGTTCAAACAATATTGTGGCGTGTTACCGTCTACTTGCGATTACATGATTGCTGCTATTAAGTCTGAATTTGAGAATCAACCATTTCGTAGTTCGTGGTGTCGCGTCTGGTCGCCCACAAAACAGGTACGCGTTATGTCGCGACTCGCCGCAGACTGCCACATAGCGCAACGCTATGTGGCACACGCAAGATGGGTAGGCCGTTGTTTTGATCGCGTTCGTCGCGTTCGCAGCGTCGCGTCGCGTCGTATTCGTCGCTCACGCGGGACACCCCGTTACAGATGATAATACTCTTTCTAAATCTTGTCAATAAATAGCATAAGTGCTAGCCAATTTTGACTGTTCTCTTGTACGTAACAAGGTGACAGTCATCTTCTTACAATATAATTAGTAATATTTTTACGCTTCTTCTAAGATTTCCTTTTTTTAAGGGAATCTTCCGCACTAGGATTTAGTCCTGTGTTGCGGGGGGCTTTACAAACATTCAAACATCGGACACAAAGAACATCCAGATACGGAACAACGTTTTTGGGAACACGTGAATTATTGTCCGTTGGGGGACTCGAACCGACAACACTCGGCGCAGTAGCAGTGGCGAGGCAACCACTTAAAACACTAAACAATCCGCGCAATAAAAGAAATTGTATGACTAATTCTTAAAGGAAGGTATTATAGTTTAGGCAAACACAAAACCATTTTATGCGTGGGAATAGGCTCATATTCCGCGCTCAGTGGTATGACATCGGTGCTGAGGCGGAACAAAAATGTAGACGATACACAAATATGTAGTTATTTTAGTGCCTTCTCTCTGTGTCCTTTGTTTCATAGTTCGTAAAGTTCTCCACCGTACTAGATATTATGTCTAATGTGTTGTTGGTTTGAATAAAATAACTAGCTGACCCGACAGACGTCCTGTCTTAGACGAACTGTCAAACTCGAGAGGTTACAATAGTTAAGTTTTATAAAATTATCCAATTTTCGGCGCAATTTTCTTAACTTTTCTTTCCGTTAGAACCTTTTACAAAGTATTAGAAGACTTTAAAAAAATAAATTAATGAAATCGGTAGTCGTTCTCAAGTTGTGGCGTGACCAAGGGATCAGAGATTTATTTTATATCTATATATATGTACTCTTGTTAAATAATTGTGTGCAGTATGTCAGGGTGCGAGCACAGCTATCGTGGAGGAGCTGGTGGTGCGCGGCAGTGACGTGGACCTAGCGGACAAGGCGGGTCTGCCGCTCACCTCCGTGGCCAGGACCATGACCAACAGACAGTACGTACCACACTGTACCCTTACTTGCTACTAAAACATGATAATTGATTTATAAGGAATGCCTTGTAAATAAATTATAATTATACTCTAATGAGAGTACAGTATTAAACACGTTCCTTAGAGGTCTGAGCTAAACTTAAAATATTCAGGATAATCAGTCACAGATAAAATTTATTTGTATTTATTATGTAATTATTATGTACCTAACCTGTGTAATGTATCTACGTAATATTGTGATGGGAAAATAAACGTTATATTATTATTCACCTTTATTTATCATTGCTCAATAAAATTACATTTCTAAAGATATTTATAAAAAAAACACATTTAAAAATATAAAAATTATGTTATATATTATTATATTATTATTATTATAATATTGTCTTCTGTTTACGCGAATATTATTCATTGAAATTAAACTACTATATACGGATTTTATCGCGTTGTTTATTTGACACTTTATTAAATAAAGTGTCAAATAAACAAACGCGATAAAATAATAGTAGTAGTAATAATGTTTCTCTTATCACAGGTACTTTCTAACATATTATATTAGAAAATACCTGGCCCTTTGGGAGGCTTACACGGAGACATGGGTCTAACGTGAAGAGGCCCTTCGAGAGTTTTAATCAAAGATGGGATGGAACACCTACAGCGGCACTAGCCGCAGCAGGCGTAGGACTATTGCTACGTGTGGATTTTAATATATGCACTATGGGTATGGGTGTCTGGTGGACCGGTATATTGCTAACTATGGTTGAAAAACGGTGTCTGCCCTAAATGCCCTAATAGCATTATTGCAATGGGCAGAAGGTGACTCGTAAACTCACTAGATGGGCCCCCTGAATAGCCACTATAGGCATACACGCCAGCAGCAGAGGGCAACACCGGTGCGAGTGGCTAGGGGTGTCGAGCGGTGCGGCGCCGGTTTCACCATCACGGGTCTCGTGACAACGGAGACCTGGAGCGGGTTTCCCCGTAGTTATGCCCTTGAAAATGACACTTCCATCCCCAAGCATATAGCTCTAGCGGCCTCCCTCTGACCGGCCGACCAAGGCAAGCCAGAGTTGAGAGTCCTACTCTTGAAGTTCCACCCCAGCCAACCAGTAACGGCAAGCTGGGGACGAGGCCCTAACCGACTTTCTGAGGTATTCAGGACCGTAGTGTCGCCACTCACTTTCAGCTTGCCACAAGCTGCCCTGCGGTTTGTGCGCTTTTATTTAACCTGATGATACATTAATTGTTTATATCACAAGGCGAAGGTGATAGTTTAAAAGGTAGTGTACTGTGCCCTCCGATATCGAGTTAGTCTCGTGATGAGATAACGACTGACCCAGAGGGGTTATTACTATTATTATTATTTAAACGCTAGCAAAATTTGTGTTTAATAATATTTCTGAAATAACTTAAAAAATATTCTATATCTCAAAAGACAGAAACGATATCTTGTGCAGACTAATTTTACTTTAAACTATGGGTACACAGTTATATGCACCATTATTATTATTTCCTTTGTGTGTTACTTCTAATTAATATTGTAGAAATACCACAGCTTTTTCGAAAAAATTATCGCGGTTCATTAAAGGCACCTTCCTAGTTCCAATCGTCTACATAATAACATGCATTATGAGGCAAGAGAAATTATATATTATCTGCTTTTACCATTTGGCGATGGAGTCTTAAAAAAACCTTTACAATGCGATGTTTACCACTGTGTCTTGAACAATTACTACTAATGCAAGAAAATGCAATTTTGTGTAATAATACTATAATAATAATAGTTCATTTTTTAAACGCACACTGTTTACGTGTTATGTGTATATTCTTTGTTGGAGATCCTTAATAAATAAATAATGTTTAATTAAATTTTAATTCGATTCTAAAAATATCTAATTTAAAATAATTATATTATGTCTCTGTAGTGGACGTAACCGAGACTCGGTGCTCCGCCTGGTGGACATGAACTACCCGCGCGAGGTGGCGCTGGCCAACTTCACGCGCCTCACCAAGAAGATACACAACGTGAACTCACTGCTCAAGCTGCCCTCACTCAACAAGAAGCCTAACCTTAAGAACTAATCACAATTAAAACCCATCAAGGTCAAAAGTTCTGTGTTTTTTTAAACGTCAATCTGAGTACAAAATAAAAACTACATGAGATATTATATAAATTTTTGAATAAAAGGATAACTCCCGCGCTAGAAATTAATCGTGTGACAAAGAACACCCAGACCAAAAACAACTATTTGTGTATCACTCAAATGTTTGTCTCGTTTAGGGATTGAACCTATAACATTTAGTGCAGTGGCAGTGGCAAGGCGAGCACCTAAGCCCCTACGCCATTCGTACAGTAATCGCTGAAGTACATTATGCCTACATTTCACAGCTGTGTTTTAGTTCGTATGTATATCAGGCAAGCTTACTGCGGTTTACCGGACACATTTCTCATTCACGTGTAATTGTAATAATGTCCAGATATAACAAAATTTTAACAATCATGATTTCATATTCCCCTGATTAAACTTGAGTTTAAGCACTTCTAGCCTATACAGTATTAACCTATGATGCCAGAACTCGTTAACGTGGCAGGAAACCTAGTGTTAGTAAGAACTCGCACACTGACAAAGCCTAATTTGTAGTTTTTATAGTTTAAGTCTACTAAATATAATTATTGTAAATATGTTTAGAATAAAAATTCTATTAAACCTCTATTATGTCTATGAAATTCTCACTTCTATTTGCAAAAGACCTCGTAACTTTTAAGCAACTGGAAAAGAACGTCAGGGTACAATTTAAAAGTAAGAATAATACAAAATCTCAAACTCAAAATAAAAGTCAACGCTAAAATTAACACTAATTTTATTAGATAGTATAAAAATATTTACAAAATCTTACACACAAACAGAGTATTGAATTGCATTATGCGTGTAACAAAGTGGTAACAGGTGTGGTTAAGATGACATTACATCAAGACAGGGAGGAGACACGCCTGACCCCGAGAGTGAAGACAAGATGCAGCGAGCCCACAGCCTCAACCCCGATATCTATCGTTATCGAACACGAAATGCATTTAATGGCAAGCCCTATACAATTATATCCAATAAATAAATTAATAATTTATGTATAAATTATAGCAGTTTCATACATATCGTTAATAATACTATATGCGTCATCCAGTAGAGCCTTATGTT
Organism: Catocala fraxini; assembly: GCA_930367265.1. NCBI lineage: Eukaryota > Metazoa > Arthropoda > Insecta > Lepidoptera > Erebidae > Catocala > Catocala fraxini. The sequence continues at coordinate 20,545,737 of OV884047.1, forward strand.
GGACGCGGCCGCAGTCTGCGCCGCGGTCTCGAACTCTACTTGACTGACAGGCTTGCTGTGCCCATTAGTCTGGACCTCCTGAATCTCACCCTTCTCAAATTGTGTGGTTTGTGTATATCTTCTCACTCTCTTTTTTATATCTTCGTCTTCTTGATCTTCTTCATATTCTTCAACTTCCTCGTATTCTTCAGATTCATCTTTTGTGTTGTGTTCGCTTACTGTTTCACTGGCTTCTGCTTTTAGATCACTTACTTTAGTGCTTTCAGGTTTTTGTATATTGACGAGTTTTAAAAGTGTGGTTTGTGTGGCCATTGCGTTTTTTGAATCTGTTTTGATATGCTCATCTACAGGTGGTGGAATCTCTCCTTTAAATGGTCCAAACTGAGGCGTCTTTAGAAGCTGCTCGGTATTAGCTGGTAGTTTAGCGGAGAATAATTTTGCAGGTTTACCATCAGGAACGCTCGTCAATGTTGCCGCTGATACTGTCTTACCATCGTACGTCGTGAATGTCTGATCGCTAGATAATTTTTGCGAATGTTCTTTGGAACGTTTTGGAGGTAGATATTGTGGACTAATCCTATCTGACTCCATCATTAAGTCTGTAGCCGCTTCTTTTTCTTTGTTCTCCTTGATAGATGCACTTAGTTTGTTTTTTTGAGATGGTTCTGGTTCAGGAGGTAGATATTGTGGACTTACTCTATCCTGTTCCATTACCAAGTCTATGGGTACTTCTTTTTCCATGTTGTTTTTGCTGAACAAAGCATTCAGTCTGCTTTCTGCTTTCACGTATACTGGATGTGGTCTATCTTCTTTAGCATGATTTTTTGGAAATACTTCTTTTGTTCTATCTTCGGTAGTAAGTAAGTGATCCTCAGGCGATGGTATGAACATTGGTTCAAAGGTTTCTGTCAACCGATCGCTAGGAAAAATGGGGTTATTAGAAATAAATTGCGGAGATTCATCATAATCTTCGACTACGTCAGTATCTTCTCGCCTATTGTTACCGGTATTATCATAGCTATCAGCTATTCTGTCTTCGCCGGCCATTAATGGTTCTCGAATAATGGGTTTGAAGCCACTTTCAACGACAATAGAATCAGGTTTAAAGCCTGTGTTCACTGCGGGTCGTATAGACGAAGCATCTGTCGACTCACCAATGAAGTCTGAAGACTTTATTTCATTTTGTGATTGTTGTTCATTATCAGGTTGAATAATAACACTTTGTGTGGGTTGTAGAAACACTGGCATTGGTGTGGATTGTGTTTGTATTCCATATTGCTTGGTAGGTATCATCTGTTGATCTAAAGGCATTGGGTTATCCATTGGTTTACCTAATATTATTTGTCCTGGTTTATTTAAATACGTTTGTATCGTACTGTGTTGTGCTAGAGCATCGTTGCTGCCCGGCAGCATTATTTGGCTCTTTACCACGTGGCTAGCGATAATATCTGTTTGACCTAAATTCAATGTTTGGCCTTGAGTCGATATAGGTAGGGTAGGTTGACTCAAACTTGGTTTGCCCATAATTATTGTCTGCATTTGACTCATTGGACTATTTGGGGCTTTCGACATAAGTTTTGTTATCTGGTTGTAGGTAGGTTTAGATTGGTGATGGGAGGGCATGGCTTTCATAGGTGGTACTTGAGTACCTCTGCCTATAGGTGACGGTGGTCGGTCCATAGACGGTGGTGGTCTATTCATGTTTGGTGGTGGTCGGTTTGGATTAAATTTCGGTGGTGGTGGTTTTTTAAGTGGTCCGTGCATGTTGTTATGGTGGTTTGGCAAGGGGAGAGGATATCCATTATTTACTTTATGGTACTTTGTTGGAGGAGGAGGCCTACGTAGTTTTATTTCAGGAGGAACTGGTCGCCGGAAAGGTGGTCGCATATTTCCCATGGGCTTATTGGGACCGTTAGGTCGTAGTACTGACTGCAAAGTCAAAGGCTTCTGATTAGGTGGCAAGAAATAATTATCTGGCACTTTGCCCGCCTCAACAAAATACTCATCGTCCTCTCTGATAGGTTGCTCCGGCACAAACATTTCCTTGACCTCCTCGTGAACCTGGTACTGTGATATGTTCTTTTTCATGTCGTCCTTCATCTTGTTCTCCAGAGTCTCGACGGTTTGTATCACTTCCTTTATCTGTCCCTTGGATATCGGCAATTCATACTCCTGTCCGTACGGCGCCTCGGACTCGGGGTACACTTCACCCGTGAGGCCGGTGCCGCCCTTATAGCTACTGAAATCGTCATAATTCGTTTTCGTGTTTATTATTTTCTGTAATTTCTTGCGTTCATCTAAAAAGTTTTTGTCTGGTGTGAGGCGTGTCTGTACCTGGACTGACTCCTCGGATTGCATGTCGTCGGGGAGCGCTAACGTCTCCACGACGCGACTCTCGGCAGCTTCGGTGACGTCACACTCGTCTAACACGTTAATCTTCCAGCCGAGATGGCGGTGCGTGTAACACTGTAACAGAATACATCGTTAGTATGGGCCAATTTATGACACGTTTGCAATTATGAATCTTTCACCGTCCAATAATATACATGTCAACGATATCTCATGCACAGAGTAGACTTGGAAGGCTGAAACAGAAAACAGATAGTAAAGATTATGTACATACAAAGCGAGTGACCGCTGTAGCAGAAATGTAATGCATGAACATGCGCTGAACAATCAACTGCAATTGACTGACTTTAGCTCAATAATCAACATCATCACATCAACAGCGATAACTAAACACATTTAAATGATTTGAATGTAGACTATTGCAGTTGGTCGTTTTATTGCACTATATGTAAGAGTAAAGTGGACAGTGATGTAATGTTAGGTGAACTAACGTACAGAATAGATGAAGAGTATGAATATGTATAAATTGGTACAGTCATTCTGTATCAAGAGTCTTGGTACTTGAGTTGTAGCTGAATTTATGATGGATTTGATGCTAAATGTATATATGTAAAGTAACAAAATATATAAAATATTGTAATTTAAATAGCCCTCCATGCATTTTTTTTTAATTTAATGGCACTACCATGCATAATTTTGTAATATGTTTTTTGATGGATATAAAATTATATGATTGAGACAATAATGCGAAACCACACATATTTCCTGAAGCTGAAATTAAACAAGTAATTATCCTAAAAAGTGTCACGTAATTTTTCCAACAATATTTTTCTGAAGATCGTTTGTGATAGTGTACATGAAAAGGCAATGTGCCCAAATGTATACAACCTGTTGTTCAACCAACCTGATAGTAAACAGTCTCCGGGGTATCTTTATCGGGCACCCAAGTAACGACTCCCGGGTTACCCTCCTCACAGACAAGTGTCAGCGCGCGCTGGTAGGCCCCGAAGCTGGGGTACTCATCGGCGGCAGGCCCGCTGGGGTCCGGCGTCCAGTTACACAGGCGCCCGACACCGATCGGGGTCACGTTGCCGCTGCGGGTGGTGCGCACTCCAGCGTAGATCTTTATACCCTGTGGACAATGTAAAATGCTATTAGTACAACTAATATAAATCGCCTGTAATGGTATCCCTGGAGCAAATTACGCGTCATTGTCTCATGTGTTAAGATAAATGTATCACATCTACATTTCATCAGCAATGCTTAGAATATTTGAAGTGAGTTACCTATTACTAGAAGGTTCTGCAAGAAAATCCAAACCAAATATTGGACTGAATATCAGCTTTACCACGAGGTCCACTAACTAGATGAAAATAATATACATAATTGTAATATCAGCCATGTATTAAAATGTTAAACTGTCCCACTGTGCACGGGCTTCTTCTCAGTGTAAGAAGGGTATGGTAATGTGAATGTAATTATAAATATCTGAATTGAGAGTTACCTTTTTCTCTTCGTCGTTCTTGTGGAAATACCCTCCGACGGGGTCATTGGTGATGTAGAAGGGGTGGTAGCGCGCGGGCACGTTGGGGTCCGTGCCGCCCTCCACCACGAACGTGTACTTGCGCCCGCGCACCACGTTGATCTCGGGGATTAGCAGGCCGTTGATGTACCACGAGATGCCCCAGCCGACGTGTCCTGATGATAACAGAAGTTATTATACTATTTGAATAAAATACGCTTTAAGGAAAGACTGAGAGGAGTACATTAGAGATTAGTGAGCGTGGATTATGACGCTCATATTGGGACTCTGCACCTGGAGTCCTGCAACTGCTTTTCTTGGGAAATTGCAGGTAAGATAGCCTAAATCTATGTGATTTTATTATATTCCGTGTTTTATTGTTTTATTGATTGTTGGCCATTCGACGCCTGCTCGAGCTCTTTTCATTTAAATTATCAGTATATTCAAGTAAAGTTATTGATTGAAATTAATTATATGGCCACAATTTATAATGTTTCATAAATATTATAGTAAGAAATGTAATACCAAGGGAAACTTTTGCTATAATACGTATCGTCAATAGTACCAGTAATAGCGGAGTATCCTTGTTTGCCGCCCGTGGGTCCCATCTGCGCGTAGAACACGCCATCTGGCGGCTCGTAGCACTGTATCGCGGGGATCTCCCACGGGGTCGCCTTGGCGACCGGCGCAGGAGTCGGCACTGGGTTCGGCTTGATCACATGACTCTGTGATATAAAATAACAATAAAATGGTTATCCTATCACTAGACATATTGCATACTGTAATGAAAGTGTAATGTCAAAGAAACTAGACTGTTTTTGTTTTTATTATAAACCCTCTGCATTTGGTATAAATGTCTGTGTAACGAGGGACTTTACAAACATTCAAATAATGTACACAAAGAACACCCAGACTCGGAACAGTTATTTGCATCACACAATATTCTATCCCGACTGTGGATCGAACACACAACATTCGGCGGAGTGGCACTGACGAGCCGTCAATTAACCACAACGCCATCCAGATGTTAATAAGAGTATATATAATATTGTTTTCTAAGAGTATATATGATTGCACAATCATACATACTCTTATGAACATCGTATTTTTTGTAGCAAAAGTAATTTATCAAATTAGGTTTGTACGCATTAAACGGGTAGATGTCCATAAGGTGTAACCAAAAATATTATATAACAGAAATACAAAGAAAAGAAAAAACTAAAACTCTCTAATAGGCGTCATAGAATTATCCGCATCTTAGACGACTTGTAGTGTGCCCAGAAGTTTCGCAGCATTGCCACGTATCCGCGAATTAAAGACCAGCAGGTCACGGAAAGCATCGATCATCCTTTTTGCTATTTCTCTATATAGATCACGAGCACTGGGTGTAACTAAAGCTGTTGTATAACTCACAGGTCGCGGATCATCGCTGATGTGGTCGCGGTTGTGGTCGTGGTTGGGGTCATGTCCATGCTCGTGGTGGTGGTGCGCATGCTCGTGCGCATGATCTTGCGCGTGCGCGTGTGACGTGCTCTCGGGCGCCTCCTCATCTCCCTCGGGCATCGGGCAGTTCCATACTGGAGGACGACCGAATTCTAGGAATTTGTCACCCTGCAAGTAAAAAATAATTTAGTACTGAATCATAAATTTGAAAAGATAATTGTAATAGAGGGAAAACATAACAACGTACGGCTCTAATAAAAATAATAATTATAATCAAATAAAATAAAATCAATAAAATAATATATTTAAAAAAATTACAGTATTTCTGTTTACGCGAATGTTATTCATTGAAATTAAACTACTATATACGGATTTTATCGCGTTATTTATTTTACACTTAATAACTTTTAAACTTTCGCGTTGCATGATATACATATATATAATATGTAACGGGTATTAACGCGATCATGCATAATGTTTACCTTTTTTATGCTTGACGTTTCGACCAGGTTACACCGGCCGTGGTCACAAGCTGACTGGTGCTGCGATGTCGCTATGCTAGCATACGTAATAGGGATACCGTGAGTGTAGTTTGTGACGGTACATGGACAAATAAAAATATGCCAAAAGTGAGGGTGAATCAAGATTCTTCTGCCTCACAAACGGAGACATGACATCGCAGCACCAGTCAGCTTGTGACCACGGCCGGTGTAACCTGGTCGGAACGTCAAGCATAAAAAAGGTAAACATTATGCATGATCGCGTTAATACCCGTTACATATTATATATTTATTTTACACTTTATTACAACATTTTGAAACTGTTACACTACTACTAAATACTATTAAACTTTACTAATTTTAAGCTAATTAAATTATTAAAACTATTAATACTATTTATATTTAAGTTTACACTTTACCCGACGTTTCGGTTGCTTTTCAGCAGCCATGGTCACGGGGAGACTAAGATGGTAGTTGTCTCAATGTTCCAGTGTCGTTATTTCAAAGTACCCGAACATAATTTAATCATTGGTGTTTCTATTTACGCAGAATGACATTACAGTATTTTGTATTTATTATACCAAGAGAAGTAATCAATCTGAAACATCGTCCGCAATCTTATCACTCCCTTTCTTATTACAACATTCTTTAAATACACACAATAAGGAGTTAATAAAAACTATGAAATATTTTTCAACTAATGTATACGTGACTGCCAGTTACAACAACACATCTTCAAGCGTATGTCACCGAAGTGTTAGTCAGATGTGTCAGGCTCCACCTAATAGGAAGGGAGTTTGTTGTTTGTCTACCGAGTACAATTCTAGACTTTGTGTTGCTACTGAGTATTTCTTAACAGAAAAGCCTGATATTAATACGCTCCAGAATCGACCCTGAGACTTCGTGCATGGCAGTCGGTTGCCCTATTACTGTGCCACCGAGGCACTCATATTTTCTGCCAAATAAAATGAATACACGTACCTTAGTGAAGTGTGAGTGGTAAGAGACTTCGTTCCTGGAGTTGAGTGGTCCGATGGCCCAGATGATGGGCTGCGAGACGTTGGTGAGCACAGCGCGATCCAGTTCGTCAGCGGCGCGCAGCGAGCGCTGGTACGTCACGATCGAGTAGCCGTTCACCAGCGCAGCGTTCAGCAAGCGGATCGAGTTCGTCTTCTCCTGGACACCACAACCAAGACACAACAAATCAATTAGTATAATCTAGCTGCTTAGGTAGTTCCAGCGACTCACCCGCCATACAAAGCAAAGAGTTGGCACACCGTGATGGTTTTAGTCGCTAGGCCCGAAGTCTCGGAAGCGCCCGACATAACTCTCCCGCCTCCTCTTGTAGTAAGGAGTATGCATCAGGAGAATTTGCCCAGGTAAAAATAATTGTATACCTAACTAACTGGCTTACAAGCCTGTATTTAGTTCAAATAAAGAGATTTTTGTAAAGCAAGCGTCCTACGGCTTTGAGCGCTTAACATCAGCTACGTTAGAGTAAACTCAACTCTATACCAATTATAAAGACATCTTTATGAGTATGAAAGATAAACAAGTATCTATCATACACATACTTTGAGCAAAAACGACTAAATCATTATAATATAATTAACATACTGATTTAGTATCTTCAAACGAATGTCTTATGACAGTGCATAAGAGTCCATATCAACAGCGAGTTATTTTACGTACACAGCGAAGCATGACATGTGTATACCTGGCTGCTAACTTAACCTAGTGACAATGCGTTACAAGTATCGAACTCCTAACACCACAATCAGGTATTGTAACGCATTTTTGTTATTGGAGCAACGCGGCAGCTATGTTGCAAATAATTACATCACACAAATAATTGTTGACTATAATTGACGCCTAAACAGACACTGTCTTTAATATTCAACCACCCCAAGTTAGCTCGCCTTTAACTAAATCAGACAAAGCCTGGCACGGAGCCGTAGTTTATTTGGCCCGCACAAACCTTAGCAATAAATGGTTTATGGCTACTGTGCCAATAAATCATTGTTAAATAATCGTAGCACCAAGCTTATATAATACTGAAGATACTGGCAGAGTTGAACACACCCACGCCCACAGCTTATCAGCTATGCTTCTGAATACCTACATTCTAAAAGGTGAACGTATTGCCTTTAGATCAAGTTTGAAACTCGTTTTGGTAATTAAGATGATGAGAAATGATTTTACAAAAAACAATCTAATTCTCTATGGTAGATCCAGGATCCTAATCCTTAATCATGCTTAGCTACTTACGTAACTGCACCAATAAGGTTTAACTAGATATAAGTGATAAGACACCAGGTATTGTGGGGCTAATTAGCATAGATTCAGCAACAGAATGCACCAGTCGACTCCAGTAGGCAATGCATTGTTTTATCTCTCTGTGTGATAGCCAGTTAAGAAATACCTAAGACATTTAATCTCCATGTTTAAATAAAGTCTGGATTAATAAAAGAAGTAGTCCTCACCCCGCCGAGCCTCTCGTCGGGGCAGGAGCCGCGCACACCGGCGCACTGGCTCTTGGCGTCGAGGTAGTAGTCCACGGCGTAGCCCTTGAGCGAGCTCTTGTCCACCCACGCCACCGCCGGGTCGCCGCCCACCATCTGCGTGTGCTCCGAGTCGCCCGAGATACCAAATGACATGTACTCGCCATCCTCTGTGCCATAGAGTAATAATAATAATAATATCCTCCGGACTGAATTTCGGTCACGGCGGCCAATCTTAACGGAGACTGGCCATTTGCGAAGAAATAATATTAGAGTGCACAAGCGTGTGCGCAAACACAAGTGCACTCTCTGTTCCGTAATTCTCATGATCCGATGGGACGTTATCGACACGACCGAGATCATGCGTAAGACCAACGGATTTACGTGCTTTTCGTGGCACGAGGGTGTCTAACACCACCAACTTCCTAACTTTAAACTGCTATTGAGAATTCTTAACAGAAAACCCCAATAACTTTTTGTTGGCCCGGTCGACCCGGGATTCGGACTCGAGACCTCATGCACAGTAGTCGCATTCATTCATAGAGTAACATATTATTAAAGTTATATAGCTAGTGAGTGTATATAGAAAAAGAGAAATAAATTATTTCATATCCCTCAATATAATCATATCTAGACATAATAGAAAAATACACGTGCATGTATGCATGGACTGCCATAGTCGTGTTAAGGAGCAATGTGTCGTGCCCGACCGTCGACTTAGGTAGTAACTTTTAAAACGACAATTTATCGCTCAATTACATACATTAAATCAACGAATGCAGTAAACTTCCTTATCTGCATATTGGACATTTAACGTTTCATGTGGATATAACAACACTCAACACAGTGGTAGTGGTGAGTTGAACACTTAACTGCGTCAATGACTTACACAATATTAAAAATACTTATTTATAGACATGTGTTTGACAACTTACCAGTTATAAACATGATGAAATTTGACCTATCAATTTAGATGTTAACGTAATTCCTATTGTACAATAGTTTTCATAAACATAATAACTTAGCGTCACACCCTACGCTTACCTTGATGACGAAGACGCGTATCACACACACATTGCTTGGCTATAGGAGGAGAGACTGCAGGGTCTAATAGTCAAGCAAGTCTAGAGACGTCAATAGACTTGCCAGATTATGTGTTCTTTCCCTGGGACTTAGGAATCGACCCAAGACATCGGTCGACATTAGAGAGAGCTACAGAAAGAGTAGACTATAACTGACCGAGTTTGGCGACGAGTTGCAGCACGATGCTGTCGCCCGCGACCGCCCAACGCACCTCAAAGGCAAGTTCATCGAACAGCACCTCACAGTTCAGCTTCGACTGCAAACAACACAACATGCCAATAAAGTTAAACGTATATATGATAGAACTAGTTTTTCCCACGGTCTCACCCGCGTAAGTCCCGCTCCCGTGGGAATATCGGGATAAAAAGTAGCTTATGTGGGAATCCAGGTCTCCAGCTATCATCTACATACCAAGTTTTATCGCAATCGGTCCAGAAGTTTTTGCGTGAAAGAATAACAAACATCCATACAAACTTTTGCGTTTATAATATAATTAAGGATAATACCTTAGTAAGCAGCCGCGATTAATTAACTGCGGGTTCAATTGTTGAGGTTGTCGTATCTTATAAAACTAACATCATAACTTGCAGTATTTACATTAAAAAGAAAACAAAATATGGCGTCTGTATATAATATCATATTAACTGACAGATTAATAATTATAAATAACATACATTATACATGATAAATTTCTAAAATAACGACAAACTGTAGCCAAGAATTCTTTGTTATAGTCATATCTATATTGAGACTATGTTGGGTGTATTAGTCGGCACCTCTGAAAAGGGTCGTTCATATCACCATTCAGTGTCTCTCGGTCAGACTGATTTAGGAAGTGTCAGGAATCAAACAATTAGCACTTATATAAAGACAGACGACGCTGGGCACTTGAGACATTACCGTTAGACGTTACAACTCTCTTCAGTTGTTCAAAATAACTGCACTGACTATTTTTATAAAATACTTCTTACTTAACTTAGCTCTATGTAAGAAACTGTACATAGAGTGCATTGACTCAAAGAACGTTAGGAGTTTGGACCGATTCCAGTCGCCGTTTTCTCATCGGAGTGCGCAGTAATATACCTAATATCAGCGGTGATGGTCGCGCCAAACTAATTAGTTCACTTCTGTTCTTAATAATCAGCTAACGAGGAGGAAGCAATTATACCACATTAAGAGACATGTTATTGAAAATATTCGACTAACTAGTAAGAAACAAAACCGTTATTAAAACTAAAGACGCACGTAATTTTTTTAAGCGGAGTCATTTTACTATTTGTCTATTCTATTCTATATTCTATATTATATAAGTTCTAGTAACGAATACTAGCTATATAGCTATATATAAGCTACATAGTTTTGCAGTCCGAAATAGGTACTGTTAGTCCGTTTTATTAGTCTGTAGTTTACAATCTCTTAACAAATACTATTTTGCCTTAAATGGTTGTTAAATATGTTTTATAAATAAAACTGACTGGCCTTTATGACTTCTACAAATGTAGAAGTGTTTATGGCCGGCGGCGGTTGATGATAGCTCCGAATGATAATGAACTGATATTCGGATTTGCTTGCGGCGTATATCAGTGCAACGTATCCTTTGGAGATCCATTTCAACGACATTTCATAAGATTGGCTTATACGAGAGTAGGAATAAAAAAACCAACCGTCACAATTCAGATCTATGTCAAATTTGGCTCAGCGCTTTAGCTGTGAAAAACATAACAAATAGACAGAACTTTTCGCTTTTCTTATTAATCTGTCAATTGCTGGTATATCACATATAACTGGCAAACAATTAATTTATTGGGAAAACAACTGTGCCTGGCCGCCGGTGGACCACTGCAACTCAAAATAACCTGTAAATTAAATTGATACGACTATTTTGAGCAGTTCCTGAACTCAAGTGGGACGCGCAAGTCAAGGGCCTCGTTAAGTGCACGTTGTCATCGGTAGACCGGACGACACGGGCGGAACTAGCAACACTCGAGTCGGCCGAACACCACTTGTTCTGTAGACAACGCGATTTGTGAGCTGATTGTTATGTTCCTACGATTGCCAAGATGTAACGTCGGTTTTCAAGTTGATTTCTGCATAATATAATCATTTTTGTGTTGCCGTTACTGTATAGTTTTCTTTTTATGACAACATAATAAAACAGATCTGTCGTGAATTTTTAATCCCATGAAAAGCGGATAACTTCTTATACTGCATCAAATATAAAGAGTTCGAGTGCAAATAACGATAATAATATTAAGATTTCGGAATGTTAAATAATAATATTCGTCAAAACGAGATAAATTACGATACACATAAATTAAATCGCGGGTGTAATGTGGTCTAAACGAACGAAGTCATGGCCATTATTTTAATAATCATTAGTAACTTTATGTTGCAGCGAGGGCCTAGTGGACCGTGGGAACTTGAACTACTAGCACAGGTCTTGAATTCGATCCCAAAGCTCTGCTTTGATGCTCTGACTTTTCGAAGCTATGTGCATATTGAATAGTAAAGTTTAGGTCGCGTTATGTCTCAAAGTTCTTCATAATGTTCTCAACTATGGCCGAACCCTTCTCACGTTGAGAAGAAGCCCGTGCCCAGCAGTAACACAGCTTATATACAGGTGCAATAAAGTGTGACAATTTCGATGTAAACCTAAGTTAAGAAACGTCTGAGATCTGCAGACAGCTTACAACAAACAAATTTGCAAGACGCAAACTTGTTGTTCAAACATGTGTACATAGTGAGTGAGACATCCTAACTTATGATAATAATGAAAGTAGTGAGCGACGCGGAAGGAGCGCCAATAGCACTGCGCGTCAAATACCCAGGTACCTTAAACCGCGACTGCGGAGAAAGTCGCGGTGGCTAACTAGCTAATGTCACGGAGCTATCTGTTACATTACTTATAATAATCAGTATGGAAATGGCTTCCTATTATATGATATCCGACAAACATTCAAAGTGCCGAGCAAACTGCAAGTAGTTCCGGCGATACGGCTCTAGATGGGGTTAATGCAGCTAAATATGTTTTATAAAATTGTATTGTATAGATCGAAACTAAAGATGGTGATATTTTACGTCGTTATTATAGTTTAATACCAAAAGATATAATTATTACAAAAGTATGAATCTTTTTCGACACAAATCGAGGCTATGGCGTTGAAAGCGTCCATATGCACCAGATACCGCTCATTATCAGGCGAATAGTATGCTTGACAACTACGTTAGAGCAAAAATACACTTAAAAAAATATTTGCATTAGATGAAACCTAACTTGTCAAGTGAACATCAAAAAATCGTCGTATGTGACGATAGCCAATAGACTCTTTGGGACACCACAAACGCACAATAAAGAGGAGACATGATCGTAAAGAAGACTCTGACGAGCTGGAGTTATCAAGTCAAATACTAGAATTTAAGAGCGTGTCTCGCCGTTAAACTTAACGTTTGGCGAGTATTATGTATAATGTTACTGAAATAACACTGTATTGTACATAAACAAAAAAAAATTAAAATAAAGAAATAATTTATGTTTTATGTTCTTTATCGTTACATTCTGTAAAGCGATGACACCGTATTGTACATACATTGCGCCTCTTGGCGATCCGTTGCCCATCGTTCTTTACTGTCATCATTTTTTTACATTTGATCGTGAGCCAACCAGTCGCGACGAACAATTACCCTTTTAGCATTCAACTATCGGTTCCATAACTTAAATGTCGAGTACCGACTCTATTTTAAATCATATTTATTCAGATGTAAAAACTATAGCATAAAAATAAAAAACCGTTATTAAAATTCTACAAATTTTGTCTTTTACAAAACCCATTCTATATTCCATATATCTATCTTCTATCTTATGTGGGGGCCAGTCAGTGCAGACTGGCGACACTTCGACCCAGTGGGATCTTTTGTGTCGACACTCTCCCAATAACGACTGCCATAGATGTTGATGGCAGCCGGGACCGACGGCTTAACATGCTCTCCGAGGCACGGAGCAGGCGATAATTGTCAATCAATACGCACATAATTTCGAAAAGTCATATAACTTCCAAAAGTCAGAGGTGCGCGACATGGGTTCGAACCCGAGACCCTCTGCATTGCAGTCTGTTGGTCTCCCCACTGAGCTATCGCTGCTCATATTCCTTATATACTCGTGCTTATTGGTGCATTGGACCACAGTAACCATTGAATTGGCTGCAGTTTCAATGCACCCACAGATGATTTTTCGAGATCGCCCAGGTTCTTGTGTAGGTGTATGTGCACACCTTTACCTGCATCACAGCGCGTGGTGGCAGGCGCGCGGAGTTTTCTTTATTCACCATCTAAATACTACGTATGCAAATATCTCATCGTGCAAGCAGTTTTCGCGAAAAAACTCTCGTAGTTATGTGCAATTTCCTGATATGTACTCGCCTAGATATTTCAGTATTTTTTGCGAGAGTAATACGTAGAAAACAGTTACGTGAAATACAACTAGGAATAAAGAAATAAATATGAGTATATTGTTAAGGATTTTACTCTCTATATGTACAAAAAATATCGTTACTCCGACTGCTACATAATATAAGCACTATAGAAGGTTAACTGCCTCCGTGGCGCAGCAGTAGTGAATGTGGCTGCTGTGCATGAGGTCTCGGGTTCGAATCCCCAGTCGGGCCAACAAATAGTTATTGGGTTTTTCTGTAAAGAAATCTCAATAGCAGCTCGGAGTTAAGAAGTTGGTGGTGTTAGACACCCCGTGTCTCGGAAAGCACGTAAAGCCGATGGTCCTGCGCCTGATCTCTCTCCGGACGTGTCGGTTCGCTGTCCCATCGGATCATGAGAGTTAGGCAACAGAGAGTGTACTTGAGTTTGCGCACAGACTTGTGCACTATAATATCTCCTGCGCAGATGGCCAGTCTCCGTTAAGATTGGCCGCCGTGGCTGAAATTCGGTCTGGAGGACATTATTCATTATTATAGAAGTAAACTTCTTCTCTTGTATGTATCATTGCGTGGTTTACCTGCCCAGCTCACTATCAATTTGTAGGTATGCCGTATTACGAGTTTCAAACTGAACACAACTAAAATTTGTCTAAATCACAAACAATTGCACTTCATCGTGCAATTTGTTCTTTTTAATATAGATCGCTTCAATATAATCAAACATATATAGGCAAACAGCAAACTGTTTCTTGATAAACCATACCCTCGCGATGACAGTTAAGCTATGTATAGTTATGCATCACGATAACTAAGTACATCGTGTCGAAGCTGACAATATGTCTATCATATCGAAGTGCGTCGCAAAAACACATTGTTTGAGTGTCGAACTACGTATTTACTGGATGGACCCTCTTATGCCAACATGAGCAAGCCAGCAAATTATCAAACTGAGTTAATTGAACCTAGCTGTTTAGTATGATGTCAAATCACTTATTTTAAAAGAATTTCATTTATTTTCCTGTTCATCACATCATTCTAGCGATTGTCTCAGCTCTCCCAAATCTCCTAGAGTCGTCAACTATTCCAGCTGCTAAATAAAAACCTTAGGTTTCAAATTGTATCCGTGTGTCTAAAGTTTTGTATCTACTAATAATATAACAAATATAATATGTGGTTTGGTACGTTGTGTTATAACTGGATCAAATTGTACAAAAAGCCAATGTTATTTATTGTTGAACAATATTGACATAGCGCCAGCTGCATAAGTACTTCGAAATTAACAAAACATCATTATTATACCATTTTGTATCGGCGTGCACCATGGCGCGAATACTGGAGCGCGCTATTATGGTAAGTCTTCTTTTTTTCAAATTTACTCATGCATTCCCAAACTAAACTAATTTAAAATTGATAAAATGTGGGAATTTCATTACTTCGCTTCTTTATGCCCCGTTGCTGCATAGTTTATTTATATTTATAAATAACGACATTCGCACTGAGAATATAATTTTTTTTTCCATCCATCTTTACCAATATACCGGTCCAACAAACACCCATACCCATAGACCATATATTAGAATCCATGCGTAGCAATAGCCCTACGCCTGCTGCGGCTAGTGCCGCTGTCGGTGTTCCATCCCACCTTTGATTAAAACTCTCGAAGGGCCTCTTCACGTTGGACCCATGTCTCCGTGTAAGCCTCCCAAAGGCTTTTTCGTAATTTTCTAACGTATTAGGGAAATACCCGTCCAAGAGAAACAAATAATAATAAATAATAAGTTATGTTTTGTACATGTTTAAATTTGTATAAAATCGTAAACACCTTATCCAGTCGTAGTTGTGTTTATATTAAGTCTTTATGAAATGAAATAATAAATAAAGCCACGAACATAAAGACCAACCAGTTTTAAACAATTATTATTTGATTTTGATTTTGCAAGTTACACGACTATGTATTCGTCTTGCAAAAAAAAACAAAACTAAAGACAACCACATGTTTAAGTAAACCAACCATACAATCAGAAGGATTCTGAAATCACTTGACACAATTTAACTAAAGGCCGCTGCGATTGCAACTTTAATATAAAATGCATCGTTTCAGAGACACGACTATGTATGTTTGTTTTGTTGAGCTATCGCTGCTCAGTGGGGAGACCAACAGACTCCAATGCAGAGGGTCTCGGGTTCGAACCCACGTCGCGCACCTCTGACTTTCGGAAGTTATATGACTGTTCGAAATTATGTGCGTATTGATTGACAATTATCGCCTGCTCCGTGCCTCGGAGAGCACGTTAAGCCGACGGTCCCGGCTGCCATGAACATCTATGGCAGTCGTTATTGGTAGAGTGTCGACACAAAAGATCCCACTGGGTCGAAGTGTCGCCGGTCTGCACTGACTGGCTCCCACATAAGATACATACATACATACATACATACATACATACATGTATGTTTTGAGTCTAATCAGTTATTAGATTCCAAAATTAATATTTTATATATATTATAAAATCTGAAAACAAGTTCAGTCGTCTGCTTCAGATTTTCTCTATCATGAAGGAAGGTTGTCTTATATGGTGTACTTAGCACTTTCTCTGTCACATCTCCTTCACTTACACATCCTAGGAAATTATATATCAAAGCTTTTATTTTGTCTACAGATATCAACGTGCCTGCTGCTGTCTGTGACATTAAGCGAGCAGTGTGGTGGATCACAATGCGGGCTGTTTGGTTGCCTTGATAAAGTAGCTGAATGGATCCTAACAGCGGTCATAAAACCTATATCTGCTGTTTCAGCTAACCCTTTTCTCCCAGCACCTGGAACTGTCCCAGCAGCCCCAGTAGCTCCAACTGCCCCGGCTGTCCCAGCCGCGCCAGCTGTCCCAGCTGCCCCACCAGCCTCGGCTGCCCCAGCAGCCCCGGCCGCCCCAGCAGCCCCGGCTGCCCCAGCGGCTCCACCAGCTGCTCCACCAAGAACTTAGGCCGGGCTAGGCTGACATTGAGTATGTGTACGTAGAGCGTTATCTATATTTTATAACTGCCTTATACCTTATTGTGTGTTTGTGGCCGCACTCCTCCGAAACGGGTCGACCGACTTTTATGTAATTTTTATGTATATTTGGTATGTATGAGAATAAGTCGTAAATTATATTTGATACCACTAGGTGATTAAAGGTGTCTCCATTGAATGAATTTATATGGCAGAACAACGTGTGCTGGGTCAACTAGTACATAAGTACATATATTGTTTTTCTGTGCGTGTGTATTTCAATTCCTCTAAAATGGCGGAGCCCATTTTACTAAAAATAAATTGTGTGTATTTGACTGGATGTATAATTTCATAATAAGACCTGGTAGATGGCACCGGGTACGGATTGCTAGGCAATATTCGTGCAATACGACTGTCGAGCCCGGTAATTATGTATGTATTTAATTAGTGTATGTATATTTTTTACAAGTTAATTTAACTTTAAAAATATATGTTTATATATATACAGGTGTCGTGTGAACGTATGTTCATCACAATGTTGCACATGTGCCGTGAAAATTATTTACAATTAACATCAAATAGTAACAATATATTTTTTAAATATTTACTAAACAGTAATGTCAATGTATTGTGTCATTGTAAATTATATTGTTAATAATATTCTTGATAAGTTGATAATATTGTTTAATGTACAATATTCACTTTTTAACGATAGTGATGTAAAAATATTATCATGATCAATTATTGTTTATTTGTCTATTTGTTTGTTTATCAAAGAATTTGGAATATTACATTTTACATGTGGTGTGTAAATATACCTGATCTCAGATCTACCTGAATCTCTTTCAGGCTTCAGTATGTCTTATAAATAAATATTATTTTGTTACTTCGAGATTCATGCGACTAACTGTTTGTTATGTACGAGCTATGTAATATAATGAAGTTTAAGCACACCAAGTCGTGAGTAGATAAGGGGTAACATTAATATAAGTTATACAATAACTGCATGTATTATATTATACCTACAGGCTTTACCCGTGGCACCGCTATTATAGCTATGAAGATATACTACACAAGCGCCACACGTTTTTCAGGATAAAATATAGCCTTATGTCACACAGGCGTTTTCTCTAAAATCACTTTATTGGTATGCTACTTCCACGCAGCGACATAGCAACGAGTTTGCTATGTTGCTGCGTGAACATGAACGAAACAACAACACGTTCGCATTTATATTAGTTAGGAGTGACAATATTTTGATTAGCTTTTTGTGTGAAAGTCTTGAAGATCTATTGGTCAAGTTAAAAACAGTAGTACATATTCTAAATTTATGTCACTACGCGCTAAATACTTATGATAGAAGAACCAATTCAAAAACAATATTAAAATGGACAAACTTTATTACATGTTTGACATATAAAAATAATATAAAAACAAGTACAATAATATATTTACTGTCGGATTCGACGCGACGCGACGGTGTGACAGAGGACAAGGCGGCCCTCAGACCAAACTTCAACAATGTTGTTAATT
Organism: Catocala fraxini; assembly: GCA_930367265.1. NCBI lineage: Eukaryota > Metazoa > Arthropoda > Insecta > Lepidoptera > Erebidae > Catocala > Catocala fraxini. Next base: position 20,564,081 of record OV884047.1, read on the forward strand.
TTCCCAAAATATCACAGTCAGGAACTTTGTACTGAGTATTATCGCATCACAATATTTACAGACCGCTAACAAATTATATAATTAAAACAAATAACAGGCGTATTGTTCAATAATACATTTTCTTTTTCGTGGGAAATTGTTGTGAGCGTAACAACCATTGTGTAACAAATTGTAGTTGACGCTGGATCACATGTTAATGTGCACCGCAGTGTCCTATGTGAGCGATGAATGTGACTAGGCCACGCGACGTATTATACGATGCGACATACATATACTCTTACACTATCCATCACATTTAAGATAGCTGTGTGATTTTGTTAAATCTCACTATCAAAATTACTTTAGAGCCGATAGTGAAGATTAGGGTTTTCTACCATACCCATACCAATAATAGATGATTACTATCGAAGTGATTACAAATTTGAACAAGATTTTTCAACACATCAGGACACAGCGCGTGTCACAATGCGTCCTACGTTCCATGTAATATCATCACATTTCATCGCCTCGCCACATTTACCATCTTTCTTCTTAGAAAAACATCTACATTTGTTTAAAAATAATATCTATAAATATTATGCCAACGGTTCCAATTACGCCAGTTGTTTGAAAAATCATCATAGTTATAATATCATTTTTTTTATAGAATTGTACGTTTTGCCAACGATATGTCCCATCACTGTAATTTACAAAATAATGATATTACATACTTACAAGTTACATATAAACATAAACCAGTAGTTTGTCTTACGCAATCTTCGCAACGATAAGTTCAATTTAACATTTATAACATAAAGCACTATATACAAAATACAATCGTTGTAGTGCGAACTTAATTGAGCGCTTTAAAACTACAAAAGAAATGAGTATGATATAAAATTTCAATGTATACTCTCTTTTGCATACGAATCACTTCACAACTTAACAGAGCCTAGAACAACTCCAGTGCTGTATGATAAACTTTATGTAGGGGCAATAGTAGGTAGGTGCGTCGAAAACATTGTAATGATGGTAAAAAGATCATGACTAATCGTCAAACAATAAATCTCATTTCTGTCAGATAAGTTGCACAAAATTAATCTCGCACTAGTGCATGATCGCGTAAAACAATCCCTGGCTCCACGTTGTGACTTATTCACAAAGGTGGCACTAAAATGTAAAGTATCACTAATGGTAGCTACTGGCTCTGCTTCCGCGTCATAGACGCGGTCAGCGTGGCTCGGTGCGACGTGCGACGAACTACTAAACAAGCGAAATGTTTCAGCAATCCCACTTAGGACGGACCAAATGTAATGGTCAGATTGAGTCGCAATGATTTCAGAACTAGTGCTAAGTGCGTTTAGAAATAGACATGCTACTGATGCAACTGTAAGGTACCTAATACGGATCTTCTTTGAATATTCCAATGTTAAGTAGTAGCAAGATATGGTCACATTTCTAAATAATGCATCCAATGGATTAAGTTGACATCGATAATTTAATCAAGATTAATGCTTTTACATTTAGTAAAAACATTTTTGATATAGATATTAATTTACAAGCTTGGCATCCAAATAAATCTAGGAATGTCAAGCAAATAAAATATTATATATATCCTAAATGGATGCAAGATGAACAAGCAGAAATTTTGAAAACAGAATTTTTCTCAAGACATAATAGATTTTCAAATTTTCAGCCTGATGAGAATATTGATCGTGTTCATAATACGTAACACTCAAAAGACATTAAAAAATATATTTATTACTCCTTAAATGTAACCACATCTTTTCTAAATAAACTAATGCAATTATACAGCTAAAATGACATCAATAAAACCAACCCCGTTTCTTTCAAAATTAATAAATAAACCGTTATTTCAAACTGATATAAAATACTCTGGTTTAAATTACACCACTGAATTTAACCATTAATGAGTATGGGCATCAGGGGATAAAGAATCATAAGTCATGATGCGATGGCCTAAATACCGACAAAATGCAAAGCTAGTGTTTATGAACGATCGAGAGGATGATGCGAACCCTGCAAATTGCGGCTCACAGCCTCGCATACCGACCCACACCTACATTATATGTATGTATAACTGACGATTTGACACTCATATCCCGTGTTAAAATTATGCGGATTGATATACTAGCTGCAATACGTAATGTTTCCCATAAACCCAATGCGTTATTATTTTGGTACAAGAGTTTGATCGGCGAAGTGGTCGCAAACATGGTTATTGCTCGTAACACACTTGTGTTTTATTTGCAGTGTGAAAATTGATATTAAATTTTCCGAGCCAGTGTCTGTATTCGGCAGATAGAATAGATAAGGAGGCTTTGTTATATGTATGTATGTCAGTATGACAGCTGGAGAGCTACGGCCAATCATTAGCTTGCCCGTAGCGCTCTGGCTGACTCTGACTATCCGACAACTTGTGAGGGCGTTGTGCTTAAAGCAGTACTAAAACAAGCAGTAAACGAACTACCTTATTGAATTAAACTAGGGCCGGCATTTGTACGTGTTTTTTTGTAATACGATGTTAATCTATCTTTCATAATGGTTACTTCTACTGAGAATTGGTCGACAAAAATAACCAAATACAACTTTACCTTACTCTGACTATGATGGACGTTTGCCAACCGCACTAGTACTACTAGACTAAAGATACATTCACTTACTCATTAATTTCAATAGTAATAGCACCATTAGCAAAATATATTTATCCTTAGCTTTAATGTGTGGCTACCTCGGTGTCGCAACGGTAATGTATTTGTGCACAAAGTCCCGGTTTAGAAAAACTAATAACATTATTTTCCTGTCAAGAGAGTCTCAGAAGCAGCACGCAGTCTGGAACTGTGCTCGGTGGACAGTAATAGGCTAACTTTTACGAGGGAGCGAAAATCAATATATCTCTGGCTAGCCTCCAGTGTAATAGCCACAACGGTGATGATGTATGTAGTTATATATAGATATCATGGTAAATATATTCCTTGCAGTAATGTTCGTGAGCGTCTGACTGTGTAAGAATAACATTGCGTAAAACAATCTTTGCTCTTACATTTCCGTGGGAAAGTTATGCAATGTTAGGCGCGTTGCCTAAATCCCGCTCATATTGTGTTGAGAAAACTGATTATATATGATGTGGGAAATACCAAACAATACGGCGCAAGCGGCTCGCATAGCCAACTTCATGTCATTCCAGCAATGATTCAATGCTATTTGGGCACGTTTCCAGTCAGCGAATGTTTGCTGAGTAACCCTGGGGTAGCAAATTGTCGGCAGTGACTCTTTCAGTTCCGGAGGTAGTTGGTTTGATGCAGGTGGTAACAAAGCTACAAACATCTCATATTATCATTCTATAGCAGCTACCCTTCAGTTTACTTGACTTTGATTATAACTGTAATTAAAATCTACAGTCAAAGTCATAAGTCCAACTACTGTAAAGTAGTTTGGAAACGTCGATGTCAGACGTCCTGAAACTACTTTGTAACCTAAATGTATTCTACTAGTTATTATTTACAAAGATACTAAAAAAATTCATTTACTTTTCAAGTTTTAGGCATTAGCAACAAATTACTTATGAATGTTGCACTGGAGAATGGGAGCACTCGATATAATAAAATGTTACGTTGATCGAAATAGTTTACAAACTGTTAGATGTTATATATTGTATACGGGTACAACACCCGATACTTAAATTTATAAAATTTTCCGTTTGCGTTCAATAAATCAAAGTTAAGTGATCGTAATACAGGCGACATTGTATTCTTAACTGTCACATAAATATCAGAGACGCGCGGCCCGTGCGCCGCCGCCAAAGATACTACTTTACTATGTCTCAGACAATATCAGATAACGTCTGAACTAAATTTAGTTAGAATGTTGGATCCAGATGATTAGATCCTAACATTTTCTTTCTTTATCTGGCAACTCGTACGTGTAATCCACATTTACGAGGTTTACTACAATCACACTCCGTTAGCTTTGTTTAAAACCAGCATAAAAGAGGACTAAGCACAACTTTAGTGTGTTGCTACAAAACTCATAAACAGAAAATTTCTTCGCAAAGAACAATATTCGGCACCAAGCCTCCACGATTAGCAGCTGTACAAGCTCTCACGTTTACGTCGCTCAACTAACGAGCTAGTTGGAACCTGCTTACACTGGCTATTGTCTTACGAACTTACTTTAACTAGCGAATCCTGTTTGTTGTAAGATTTAAGTTTAAATATGCTTTTATATACTACACTGAATATTTTCTAGTCGAATTAATTACATTGAGGTGGTCTGCCGTGACCGACTCGCAATTCGCTAACTTACACCCACAATTGTGAATTTTTGGAAATTGGCAATCAAATGCGCTGTTAAGACCACTTTTATAGATGAAGGCCTCACGAGCGAGTCACGCTCGGTGCGTGTGGCGCGTCAAGGCTCCGGTGGCTGCAGTGAGAGGATTCTCGAAGGGCGGCCGCTTCGCGACGATTCTAATTGCCCAATCGTGCTCGCACATATAATTTGTTATTACATACTTCAGTATCAAGTAGTTATTTACGTGACGAAACGATGTCGTACTTTTGGTCGGCCTTGGACCGTCGCTTCTATCTGTGCATGCACTAGTAACTCGCAGCTTCGAAACATTTATTTCCATATTTAACTTCGCCAATCAAACGAACACAAACAAATTTCTACAAAAATTGTCAATGACTTGTAAATTCTTGACTAAATCCCTAAAATTACATATGATTTCTATATATAATATTTGCGTAAATGTAAGGTTACTGCATATGTAATAATGCTATAGTATAGTATACTTGAACGATCAAACGATATCGCCTACTAATTACTAAAGCACATTATTGATTATAAACGTTCAATTAATATGTGTTTGATGATGCAAAACACGGTATAAATGAATGCACATACTTAATAATGGATGACGCAAACGAATTAGTTAACGTTTAAGTAGCATGTCGGAGTGGGATGGAGAGTATGAAAGGGTGACCTAACCATGACCTCAAGTGACAAACGGAGAGGTGAGGAGCGTGAAAGGTGCCATGAGCGATGAGCGATGAGTAGTTACACAACCGCGCTGCACCGAGCGCAGCGCTGCACGCGTGGGAGCGCACAACTGGGTCAAGGTCACCGCCGGCTCACGATGTGGAGTACGGTAGCAGGCGGTACTGCACCGGCTCCTCGCCGCCCGGCTGCGCCTGCTGCTGCCGGAACAGCTGCTGCTGGGTCTGCACGGGCTGTGGCTGCAGGTAGTAGTCCTGCGCCTGTTGTTGCTCATACGTCTGTGGTTGTTGACTGTAGTACAACTGTCGCTGTGTCTGCTGTAACTGTTGCTGTCGTTGCTGTAACTCTTGTTCGAGTAATCGCTGCTGTATAACCAGTTGCTGGTAATGTTGTTCTGGAGTTAGTTGCTGTTGTTGTTGCGATTCTTGTTGCCGTTGCTGTTCTTGATACTGTTGTTGAGACTCTTGTTGTTGTTGTTGCTGATAGTAGTCGTTTTCTTCTTGTTGCTGTCGTTGTCGATTATACTGCTCGTCAGAGGTGCTGTCATCATTATCATGGTATTCAATCTCCTTGGAGCTTTGTATAGCGACCAGTTGTTCGGCGGGTGGAACGTTAGAGTTAGCTCTTCGATGCAAGTTGGTACGATCCTGAGGTTCGTGATGTAGGGAGCTGAGCAGTGAGGCCCCCGGCCGGAGTCGTGAGGGCGGCCGGTAGGTGGTAGCGTCGACGTGCGCGATGGGCAGGCGGGGGCGCGGCGCGCGGGCCGGGGGGGTGGTGGTGGTGACGTGGCTCGAGCTGCCCACCAGCGCCCTGTTGCGGCTCTGCAACAGGAAAGCTGCGCTCAGCAAGGGAGCGGGGAGGGCTCAGGACCGACCGTTGGGGACCAAGGGAAGTGCTTACTTAAACGTTAACGAAACATTTATGGAATCTATAATCTGTGTTACCTAAATGTTGCAAATTTAAGACCCGAGAAAAGTAGAGAGAGACAGTATAGAAATCTTACCATTTGATAAATACAAAAACAAATATTTATATGATCAGAAGATAAAAATTGTGCATGTATGTCTATTTTGTACAGAACCTTTGTATGCGTACTTGTGTGTTTATACACTTGCCATACAGGCAGACTTGTGTGAAGTAAGCTCTTTAAAAGTATCTAATACCATTTGTGTACACTTATGGAAATGTGGTGTGTTTAATATATTGACGATTGTATAACTCATTAAATCACGCTCATATCCACAGACAGGTGACCGTATGCAAAACGTCATATTATATCACAGCTCGATAAGCTTATAACTGTGAGTTCTGACGGTTTCTAGTAGGTCTACCATGAATACATCAATCGAGAAAAATTTCTTCTAAAATGACATTACTTCTTTGTTCGGACCACTTCCTCACGGTACTGTTAAGGATGATTAAAGCGTGACTTCACGTCTTTATGGTACTCATACTACCAATAGTAGGCTCGTAAATTTAGCATTTACATTACATGGTAAGCCTACCAGTTCTAAGGCAGCTGTTATGTGTAAGCTTAAGTGCCTGATCATTTTCATATCCGAATGTAACGGTTAAAACGTTCTGGACAACGAAGACATGGAGGCACCGACAAATTTAAAACAAGAAACCAGCCCCCGAAAGTCTTTAATCAAATTTTATTTTATGTAAGGGTTCCTTTTTTAAATCCGTTTATCTAATCTTCAAGTGTCACTAACCCTTTACATTCAGATGGCAATCACGCTGTAGTGGTACATAATAGAATTCAGCCATGACAGCTTCAACTAGTACACGAGTGGCTTTTAGTGTACTATTAGAGGCTGAAGTGGTCATCTCGACGCCGCTGCTAAGACTGTGGGAACTTTGACACAAGATACGTAAGAGATCTACGGTCTTACAAAACATCTCATTTAAAATATATAATTTTAAGTTATTTAGAAATGTTATTGTACATTTGCAACTATTTTGTAATTAGCAATTAATAAAATGTTTAAATTAATTATTTTAAGTGGCGTATAACTTAAACATTAGATACAACAATACTTTGCCAAGTAATTAATTATACTTACGTATTGCTTTTATTTTTATATTTGACATACTTTAAGGTATGTACAAATCCTTAAATTAGGTACTTAATATTTTTTTACACGGGGAAATGCTCCTGATGCATATCTCCTCGCCACAAAGGGAGGCGGGTTATGTTGGGCTCTCCCTAGCTTCGGGCCGGGCATTCAATACTAAGTCATACCAATGCAATGTCTAGATTCTGAGCAATTAAAATTGATTGATTTATTAAAATAGGTGTAACAAAAAACTTGTGAAACCTAATGAATGGCAATTAAATCAGATTATATATTTTAATTACAATCTCTACTCTAATTAATATGAGCCAGTGGTGGACACAATCTTAGCGTCCACACAAGATTGCGCACTTTATGTGATAATATAACACATGTATTTCACAAATAATTCGGCCGTATAGATGATTACACTTACAACTAATGATTACGGCACGTGAATGTGTGTGTGTGTGTGTATATTCGACTCAGAGACTACTCAAGTTGTTTGTAATCGCATAATTAATTGTAATTACGTATGCTACGCGATGCTAACCAAACTAGTTATTTCAATTAAATTAACGATTATTGTAATATCTATCATGTGTAGCGCAAATTGAAATAAAAAATTCTTGCACGATTAAAAATCCTTGTGTCACAGAAAATTTTGTGAATATGTAAATAAAAGATACAAAGAACGGCCAGACTCGAAATACTTATTTGAGTTTTTTTACCATATAAAGTTTAACATGTGAAATCGAACTAAATACTCAGTGCGATCTCAGGTGACGATTAAAACAAAAATCAGTGCAGAGAAACACTATATTAATAAATTTCAATAGACTCATCAAAGTAAACAACTAAATATGAACACTGACAGAGGGTCTGGAGTCTGGATGGCAACAATTCTTAAAAATAAATAAAATAACATATTTTTTTTATTTATCTACCAAGTTTGGACAATGTGGTCGACTAAAGTGCCTCGTGCACTTGGGAAAATAGAGATAGTAAACTTCAAAATCAATCTAATTTGTTTTTTGTTGACTTTAATAGTTTATTTTAATGCATACATACTACATCGGTATATCGTGTAATATATACAAGTACGACCGGCAATGCTTTAATATTTTAATGAGAAATTACTGCAAGTAAATAAAAGCCAATAAAAATGTACGTCTGTAAAGTTTGTACAAATAATTTACATAACGTATGTGCAAACTCCTCGGAGACTATGTAACCGTGAGCGGGGTCATTGACCGCTCAGCTCGCCGGTGTGATGCGCACGCGCAGCGGCCTAAACTTTTACGCGCAGCCTGGCTTTGACACACAAATATTTAACTTTTACTGCTAATTAACAATTACATTTTATTGTCAGTTTTAATTACACTTTAATAACATGTGATCACACGAGGCTATGCCCTACAGGCTAGCTAAAGCCTTTGTTCACATCCATGTCCCGTAACAATAAGATTATCGGTGGAACATCTAAATTGAGCCCTGCAAGTAAAAAGAAATGTCTCTATAATATCTAATATAACATAATTTATGACCTGGGTAACAAAGTTGGGACCGAACCCTAAATGTTAGGCTGGCTAAGATATTTATCTTTTTTATTTATTTTAGCTGAATTCATCAATCGTTTCTTCATCTGAATTATATTTATACTACTTTCATACTGATTAAAATACACTAACGGTAAAATAGTTATTCCAGCATATTCACTCTTATTTTTATATTGAAATTATCTACTTATTGATGCATACATTTAACGTTGATATTTATCACTTATATCTAAATGTAATAATGTCATGAAGCTAGGCAGTAACAAGTTTTTAAAATTAGCTAGTTCTATTACGCCAGTTCATTTTAACAATAACATTTGTTCTATATTACGGTAGGTAGATGCTAACGGTGCAATAATTTAATGGTTCGATGTGATGCCACTTTAAACGACTTTATTTACAAAAGAAAAGTGTAGAATTAACGAGCGATATATATAGTCGCTAATGACTTCTGACGGAGCACATTACCGGCGCGGGAAGCGAAACCTGGAACACAGCCAATGCACACACATTTTGCCAAGTGACTAACTCTGACGCAGTGGTAACGTGTGAACGCTTTTGTTACTGCCGACAGGGGACCATGGATTCAATAGCCGAGACGAAAAATTTGTTATTTATATCTGTCTGTGTCAGTCAAGAAAATTGATCAGCCTGGCTATAATAAACATATTGCAGCGTATAAAAATTAAGTAGCCTTTTTTTATGCTAAGTAAAGCTCTCTCTCGAGCCGTTCTTTTAATTAAAATATATAATAAAACTAACTACGGTGGAGTGAACACCTTACTACCTCAGCAATTACGCGAAAAAGAAATTTAAAATTTGCTGCTATAAAATTATTCTCGTTCTGTAGATAACTCTCTATCATTATAAGCAGTGAAGTAATGAATGCAACTTGCACTATGTATCGCAATAACCATCAGACGAACACACAAATATAATCCTGTGCAGAGATCAATTCAATAACACCAGCCACGTGGTAATCACTCAAACCTTTGCACTATCCATAAAGTCAATATTTCATAGCACAACTGAACTATTCAACGTTATGGCAGAAGTTTAACTCTTTATGACATAAAGAAACATCTCCCGACCTCATTTTGCTCGTATTCGGAATTTTTGAACCTCGTAACGGTTTCGTAGACCGGCTACGCTGACCTTATTAAGCGACAACTGGTTGGATGTGGTCCAACGCTACGACGCTACGCCGTAGCACACGTACACTCGAACTATATTATTATGATCTGAGTTTCCGCTTACATGAGATAACTTATATGAAAACTAAATATATTGATATTAGTGCTCTAATTTCTAAAATACACGTCGGAAAGGAGTTACGCAACTGTATCTACGATATCTATTACACAGTAACGACTAGCGTGCCAACTATTTATATATTTTTTTTAAATTAAAGAACGCCTATTCCCGCACTAGGCATAAATCCTGTATCACTAAGGACTTTACAAACATTTAAACAACGGATACAAAGAACACCCAGATTCGGAACAAAATAAATATTTGTGGATCACACAAAGTTTTGTCCCGTGTAGGATTCGAGCTCACAACACTCGGCGCGGTGGCAGTGGCGAGGCGACCACTTAAACCACTACGCCATCCGTGCAGTCTAAGTGTTGCACAAAATTATATAATTTAGAAAAATATACCTATTATGTAATTTGTTCGCGAATATTGCACATGAGAAAACTAAAACGATATGTCAACCTTGTACAGATTTACACAATCATGTATAACATTAATTCAAGATAGAGCACATGTCTTCGATAGCTCGGCAACTCGGAGACTCACTTCTATTGAAATACTTTAAAGCTTGTATTTCTGTAAAGTGCTAGTGAGATATTATGCCTTATACACTCTACGAATTATTTAATGCTTAAAAGTAAAGCGTCGCGTGAATGCGATAGTTATAATAAATGGTGCACATTACTCACCAACATGTACGATCTGTACAGCAAGCGCTGCAGCCAAGCGAGCTGTTTTTGTTTATCTAGTTATAACATCAATTGTTGGGATATTGCTTATGTCAACTATTAAACACGACGTCTTTTATATATAATGTATAACTCAGTACTAACTTATTTTAAATTATAATAAGAATGAAATACATTGCGGTCTGTTACGCCTTTGCTAAAATGTTTTAGTATATTTAGGTATCCTGCTAAGTTGTATAAAAGACAAGTTGATATTTTATTCAATATTTATTTTGTATTTTTATATTACAACTTCAGCACTAGAATTACATCCTGTGTCACGAGGGACTTTACAAACATTCCCACAACGAACACAGAGAATCGGAACAACTATTTGTGAATCGCACTATTTTTCGTCCTGTATGGGTTCTGAGGATGGACGCAAAACATTCCGAGTGGCAAATGGTGACTGTTGCGACGACTTAAACCACTACGCCATCATTGCAGTCGAATAAAATAAAATAATACACAAACAAACTATTGTGGCAACTTAATTAAATGCCGTTAGTTGATATCAGTCCAATAGTTTAATTATTCTCGTAGAATATATGATTCTTAGTCAAAACCTTGACAAAATTGTTATTTCTTATTAAGACAATATTTTTCACAACTTTTGTTCAAACTCTTCTGTTTTTCAGGATTGCACGTATTACGTAACCTTAATGTACAAATAAACGTAATACAAATTCGGATTGAGATTTGAACCAGCCAAATTCAGAACGCAACATCCACACAAAATAAAATGCCTACTTATTTATATACCACAAGAAGGACGAACATAATATGTCAGCACAAACTTTCTGTTAAGGGAGCTGTCTTGACCATAATTTTCCGTACTAAGAGTGTAAGCAGTTAAACAGCATGATTATGCACGATGCAACTTTGTTAATTCTAAAAATAGGCCCAGACTATATCATTAATCACTTAAATGCCTCAGCGGCTGCTATTGTGACTCTGGCTTTTGCCGTACTCTGGAATTGTAGACCATAGGGTCTCGGGTACAAGTCCGGCAAGCAATATTCGTTTTTCCATCTAGAAATTCCCAGTAACATTACTGAGTCTTGGAACTGAGCCCGGCAGACGGCAATAGCCTTGCCACCTATTACGTAAGACCTAAAGACCTAAAGACCTTAGCTGACCAACCATAAATGTGGTTATAATATCTACAAATATGTTTACTCTTTCGAAGATTTAACAATTAACATATCAAAAGCTTGAGATAAATAGGTGGTATTTTTTATTTTAATGTGATATATGGCCTTTAGATTGTAAACAATGGATAAGAGCAACACTTTCAGGTGCTGTAAATAAACCTCGTCACGTCTGACGCGGTCAACATTGAAACAAAGTGCCCAAGCGTGTCTGCGGTGCACCACATATCTTATACTTAACTTTTATAAAACAACATTTAAGTAAATTATAAATAATATTTTTTTAAAGTCAAGATTGATTTAATGTTTCTAGCAATTTGGGTCAATAATTACGAGTATTTTTGTTATGCACTGATGTATGCTGTATAATTGATATGTTTGTGCTAGAAGTAAGTTCACGTCGGTATTTTAATGGGTGAGAATTGAACCCAGGACTCATTCATAGCATGCTTAATGCCATTTCCATTAAGTTTAGATTTAAAAAATGAGAACGACATCAAGAATTAAGCGGGCTGTAGATTAAGTAGGTCAGTGATAAATTCTGTGGTGCAATAAATTTGAAGAATAGTACTGAAGTGGTCGAGCAGCATTCAAGAATCTTTTAGAGCTTTTCGTTTATGGGATACGCCTTGTTGCTGAAGATGTATGAGACTACCAATGCCGATTTGAACAGCTTGGGAACTTATTTTAAAAAGAGGGCTATTCACATAGTTTAGATAAACAAAGCTGACATTATTATTACAACGAAAACTAAATAATCAACAATGTTGTAGTGGTGCACATTCTGTTCAGCTTTAAGATACCACACATTTATAGTCGTTGTTAAGAAAACTTAGTCGTAAGCGAAATGGAGATATCGTTGCGTAACTCCTATATTATTATACATGCATTGCTATATTTGCTAGTGCTATCATGCTGATAGAGCTTTTATCAGGACACGTTTGTACATATGTATATATACATATATGTACATTTATAGCGCATGCGTAGATATGTCCTGTGTAATGGATGTGCTACATTAATTTTCTAATATCGCTTCGGATCTGACTGACTTAACTTAATTTTATTGGGTTAGGTGATTATAAACGCTGGAAGCCTTTCCTCAGTCGAATTGAGCCAGATTACCTGTAAACTTGCTAAAAAATGTTTATATCGTCTGGTCTGTAATTTGTGTCTTTCCCCTTTTTGTATTAGGACCTAAACATCTCCGGAAAAATGCGAGTAGTCTATACACGCAAATCAATCAGTCGATAGACAGAGGCGTGATGGTTTTCAGTTTATAATTCTAACATATAAGTTACGTAATATGTTCGAGAACATCCATCATGTGGGATTAGTGTTTTGAATTAGCAAAAACTTAATCACTGTCAATTTATTACACGTACGTGTCAGTGAAAGTAATGAGAATTACATACAGTTAAATACATACATCATTTATAATATTACAATGAAAGACTTTCACATATCTGCGAGTAAATCAATAGGCATTAACGCCTTCATGTCGCTTCACGTTTCCTGTATTCGAGAAAAAGATAAAATATACATACGAACCAAACCTGTTTCCTGAAGACATTGGTTTATTGTGAACCATTAACTTGGAGTGTCAGGTAAAATGACGCCATTGTTCTTGGAATATGTCAGTTCAATAAAACTTTACTTGCTGTCTTACATGTGGAACATAGTCGTTCAATACACTATAGTAGGTATCTATAAAAAACAAGTAGGCTCATATATCTAAATTATTATTAGAGTCCCGACGTCGCTCGCATCTGCGGCCCGCGACGCGACGCAGCCCGCGCCTCACGCCGCACGCGGGTCCGGACCCGGGCGATGAAAAATGAAATCAAACAACTGTTATTTATTTATTAGTGTGCGTCTAAATTACGTGTCGCAAGATTTATTGTACGACTCATTTTTGTGCATTAATATCACAGCTGCATGTTGTTTTATAACAATGTAAGTGATAGTACAAATTAAACGTTCGTTAGCGGCGCTGTCTGTTGCGTGTTCCAAAATTAGGATATATGTATGTCTTCGCTTGTGCTTTCTTTTTCCCTATCGTTTCTCATGTTTATCATTTTACTTTATCTTATTAACGTTAGTCTATTGAAATTTTAAGCATGATTATATTTAAGTCTTCATTCAAAACATATAATAAGCGTTTGGCATATATTATATGAGAGGAATATACAATATTGTAGAGCTATGATCTTTAAAATTCAGTGATTTAGTTAAGCGAGTTTATAACTTTAACCATTGCGAAAAGAATTACATATTAACTCTGGCTGCGCTCTATACGACCTATTCTGAAGTTCTTTGTTCATTTGCATTTGTCTTTGTCGTGGACAATACCCGGCGACGCTTAATACAACATTCACAAATTATGTTGATTAATGAAGGCTGAGCTCAAGTTGTCAGACGAAATCAGTTACCATCAGCCTGTCCCCGCGCTAGCCGTGCCCACTCCCCAGCCCCGAGCGACACTAGTCGAACAAGCAAATCAGCATCATCTATTACACAATCTAATCTCAGCATCCTTTACTTTTGCAATACATCTGCGCAATCATCCGACTACACAACAACGTTGTATTTACAACCTAGTAGGCGTAAGTTTAGAGTTGAGATTAGTCTGTAGGTGGAGAGATTTGTGAAGATTTGCTACTTCAGAACGTCTTATAAATAGTGAATATGTTTTCGTAAGCGAATTGAATCACTTTCATAACTGAGTTTGGTCAGCGAGTGCGGATGTGTTGCAACACCATTCGTCGGAGGAGCGCGGCGGCCGTCCAAGAGTGCTTTCAAAATAAGTAGCTGACAATCGGCGCGGACATCGCGCCACTAACCGCGCGACGCACAGTCGAGCGGGTAATTACTCTCCAACGATGTATTTGTACATGAAATCTGAGTCAAGTTTGATTGCTGTGCTAGTAGAGCACATAACGTTCTGTTTCAACATATACATATATTAGACAGCCATATTTTACGAAAAACTCTCGGTTCAGGTAAAAAAATAATATAGGTATACACAGATTAAATAATACAGTAGGACATTACAGATTAGGCTCGCAGCTCAGTACATAAACTAACAACATTCGTACATAACTAATCATATCTCTTGTACTTTTGGCATAGTATGTACGTATCTTATGTGGGGGCCAGTCAGTGCAGACCGGCGACACTTCGACCCAGTGGGATCTTTTGTGTCGACACTCTCCCAATAACGACTGCCATAGATGTTCATGGCAGCCGGGACCGACGGCTTAACGTGCTCTCCGAGGCACGGAGCAGGCGATAATTGTCAATCAATACGCACATATTTCGAAAAGTCATATAACTTCCGAAAGTCAGAGGTGCGCGACGTGGGTTCGAACCCGAGACCCTCTGCATTGCAGTCTGTTAGTCTCACCACTGAGATATTGTTAATTTGGCATAGTAACTGATTTGCAAGTTCGCGCGAATGACAACCGTTAATTACATTAAATTTAAAGTCGCAAGCATTTTAAACTTAAAATGCCGAGAACCGCAATTATCAGTCGCGTATACAACTTATAGAACAGTAAATGCGTGATGAAAAAATCTTTCTCGCCGCTCAACGAATCGTCTCGAATTTAAAGTAGTAAGCAGCACTCGGCAAGTTTTGAAGTTGTAACTGTTAGTTCTACTTTCTCAGCGTATTAAGATGGCACATCGCCGTGGTGCTCTCGTCGCACCATTCGTTACGTGCACGACAACTCTACTTACTCCACAACTCGATCGTACCCATGATCTTATTTACTCTCCCACTTATGCTTCGTTGGTACTTTAATATAAATTTGAATTTAGACTTACAGCCAATCTCAGTTTTGATAATCGGGCCCAGTGTGATGTTATGTATATATAGGTTTTGCTGTTAAAAAAGTGTCAGTCAGTCAGAAATGTTTGGAGCCTAATTATAGTATGTTGCTCAAACGTGAAAAGGTAATTGCATGAGTGGTGTAGTATATTTAATGGTAACCAACATGGCTATGAACGACGAACAAAAAATTGTTTTATGTAATTTGTACGTTCTTTGAAGTTACATCTAGACTTGGAATACGCGGAATAATCTAGATGTTTTCCCACGCAAAGATTATAACTATTGCATAAAACTTTTTCTTGAAAAATCAAATATAATTGACAAACTGACGACATTAATTTAAAAAATTGTAAATGTCTGCACAAAGTCTGGCACTGTTTGGCCCTAGATAAAGAGCTAGTTAGCTTCTACATGGAAACTAAGGACTATATGAAAGCTGAATAGAATAATGAATAGTTTTCGTTGGCAGATCTGCTAAACCTTTTTGTCAGCGTAAGAGACGCGCAAAGCCTACTCCCATGCATGTATAAGCAACGATGACCAATCAATATCAGACTCGCCGTATGCTTGATGACCTTCACAGCGGCACTAAAAACCTCTCTACGTCAATATTTGGGGTATATAAACGCTATTTATGCCGTAATTGTGTCTAATGTACCGTTTAATAGTTGTGGTAATACCAACTGCAGCGGTATTAACCTTGATAGTGTGAAATTATGTGTAGAGCCGTCGCTTAGAGAGCGTACAGCGCTCGAGCCTTTCTCTCCACGCGCAGGTAATGCGTAGATGGTGACCACATGATCTCTGCTGACACTCTAATGGCTAACGCTGATAGCTCGTGAGTTTTTAAAGAACTAACCACAATGGTTTACTTTGAAGAAATCGCTGATTGTGATGTTTCGTCCCGCTGCATTCCTTTACAGTTTTAAGCAATTGTATGTATATATATCGTGCCATGTCTGTATCCCCAAAGTGGCTGGCAGAATATTACACCTATACTGACTGCACGGATGGCGCAGTGGTTTAAGTGGTCGCCTCATCACTGCAACTGCGCCGAGTGTTGTAGGTTCAAATCCCACACGGGACAAAACTTTGTGTGATCCACAAATGGTTGTTTCGAGTCTGGTTGTTCTTTGTGTCCATTGTATGAATGATTGTAAAGTCCTCCGCGACACAGGAATTATACAAAATGCCCTTTAAAAGAAATTATGCCAGCTATGCCTTCAGATTCTACGTAATACGGGCAAGTCAATTGCCGTCTAACGTCCCAGTATATGAACTAATTCTAAGAATTTGTTGAGAGAAAATCTTAATAGCATTTTGCCAGTCCTAAAATTGGTTTCATGTACAGCAGCCTTATACACTGCCGCACCACCGCGGGTTCCCACTAGGGTATTAACGATCCAAGAGTTGGTTTCTTTAATTATAGTTGCTAACTGATCAACAGAGCTGGTGTGTCGCTCTAGTGACGTCACTAGGCACCATGAATCACATGAGACAATAGAGCGTGGCGGCACAAAAGCCTATCACTTCGTTCAGCCTAGTGGAGCTAGGCACGAATTATTTTCATGTTGCCACCGGGAAAGGTGAGCCGCGGGGGTAGGCACTCATCGGACAGGGAACGTGCAGAAGTCAATGTACGTGTCACATAAATAAGTAATTAAATGGCACATAAACAGATTTGCTTATTAGCTAAATGCACGGCTCATATAAAAACTTTGATTATTTAACACAATCTTCTATAATATTTAATGACAATGCTTAGGAACGAAAGTGAATATAGATATAGAATATAGATAATAATATACATTTAGATCATTGGTGTAAAATTCCATCTATGATTGACTACTTTCTGCTGTTAAGACACTGCCGCTTTAAAAACGAGATTTTCGTATAGATTGTATTGCTATTCTCATTTTCTAAATAAACCTCTGGTGTAGTATTTACATAGGACTTGCGTAGCTGAAGCTACGAATTTAAATATTGTGCAGAACTGACACACTGCGTATCGCCTACGCAGCGTCGCAGCGTGGAGCTAGAGTTAATCTTTATTGAGTGGAGGTTTACGAGGGAAGACAGCTGTTTATTGCAGCGAAGCCCACAACACCCCCGCCCCTCACCTCCTCACACACACCCCCTCGCCCTCTGACAAGTTACGTTATTGTTGTACACGTCATATTGACACTATTCATCTTCTTTTCTTTTCGTATGATAAATAACTAATCTAGTGGCAGAGATTTTACCCGCAGGCCCGACCTTGAGACTGTTGAACCTCGATATATTATGATTCATGAGCTGGAATTCCACAGGCTTTTATAAGTACAGAAGACAACTTGTCTGATGAAAAAAACACATAAACTCCTCTCGCGTATATCCCAGAATGAGTAGTAGCTACTGAGAATTTATTTAAAGAGAAACCCATTTATTCTTTTCCAGTAATTTAACTATCTACAGTTGTCTAAGTGATCACTTGTCACAAATTGTATTAACTAATCAGCTTGTAACTATTTTGATTTAAATTGTCTTTGGAAAGGAACTGACTCCCAACATACAGCTCACGCTAGTTTGGAAGTCGGAGCTGCATAATGTTTGTATTCACCATGCTGTTACAAATAAAGAATTATTATTATTGTTATTACTTATACCATAAAACCAACACTGCATATTATGTATAAGTGTAAGTTTAATGTGATTAAATGGAAGTCAGTACAATACTGACACTATTCATAAACTGTTAAACGATAAAGTTGGTAAAAAATATGGTGATCTTGTTGTCCTTTGTATTCATGACATGTGTGCGGACCGACTCGGTTATTGTTTGTTGGCACTGAGTATCAGCAGAATAGAATTAATGTGGGACGCTTTTAAAGAAACTTATCTTTGTAGACATCCAGTAAATATTAACTGGAATTCATATTATACTTTTAGGCTTCGTGGGCTGTTGCTGATAAAGAATTGAGCTGAACTTTATTTCTTATACATTCATACATAGTTCTACGCCGCTATCCTTCAAGGTTAGAATAATGGGACTATGGTTTTAGGGCCCATGTTAGTACGTGCGGATCGATAGCGAGAGGATAGGTATGTAGCGTGCCTTTTACCGTATTAGGTGTATAATAATAACTTCATTTAAGCACACTTCATGTACGCAAGCTAATGTCAAGTGGAGTGATTTTAAAACGTTACACAGTACTCTGTTTGGTATTATATACTACTAGCTGATCCGCGCATTTTTGTCTGCGTCACATAAGAGAATTTTCGCCGTATTTGCAACATTTTTCATTGATGCTCCGCTCCTATTTGTTATAGCGTCATGTTATATAGCTTATAGCCTTCTTTGATACATATCCACCAAAAAAATAATTTTTCAATTCGAACTAGTAGTTCCTGAGATTAGCGCGTTCAGCCAAACAAACAAACAAACTCTTCAGCTTTATAATATTAGTACAGACTTTATAATAATTATGTAAAAGTTAAACTATTTTAAAGTGTTTCCACTGCTTACTTCGGTTATTTTCAAATAATACTAGGTAGGTGTCATTTAGTACATATCACCAGTCATAACGCTAAACGTGTACTGATCGTGAGTAGTTTGCGTTTCGGCGTTACGTGGCAACATATGTAATAATCATGGCGTTCTGTTTCGTTCATCAAGCGGCTGTGTCAACAGCAATTTTGTTCTAAACTGGAGCGAAACGTCGAGATCGCATGAGTATCGTGTGTCGCGCCGGTCGCAAATTACAGACACGAGCAGCTGTAATACGAGCAGACGAGCTTCTCGTAGATCTGTGCACTGCTGTTAGTTTAATGCTAGGAGATGTGACACAAGTCTATTTGCGCCGTACATCGCGTGCTGACACTGTGTATTTGTACACGTTGCTAGTTCCATAAACCAAAGGCTTTATTTAACAATCTGTAGATACAACAGCTCATTACAATCGTGTTCCTGATTTTTGATACGTGTTAATAAATTTATTCGAATAAGATTTAACGGTAAATACATTTAATCACTTAACATAGTCACCAAAAGTACATAAATGAACGTTTGGCCCATGACAAGCAATAGCAATTTGTTTGTTTGTTTTTATGGTCTGTTCAAAAATTCTTCCATGTATAGGTATTTTGTCAGCCATTTCTACGATAATTGATACACACTAACAAAATTCTATATCGAGCGCTGCTCCGCTTTGTTAAAGTATAGGCAAATAACAACACTTGGAAATTCGAATATAGAATGCCTAAAATGTTTGCACAATACAATATATATTTGTTTAATCGTGAAGTGCCTAAATATCATGGTGTGCACGCGACGCAAGCAAAGGGTTTTATTGCTATATCGTGCAATCTGTGCGTCATTCACGTCTCACACGTTCTACAATACCTAATATATGAACAGACAGGTTTATTCACATGCATGTCTAAGGTTTCATAGCACTAATCTTACTTTCTTGTCTGCAAGTATTCGAGAAATGTCGTTTTCAGGTAAAGTACTAAACATGAGTCATATTCTTATAGCTGGATTTTGATTGTTTTTGTTATCCTTAGTCGTATAATTAGAACATTTCAACAGGACTAAAAAATGTTTTGTCTTACAGCTGTAGCTATCATACCTCTTTTGCTTTCAGTCTTTGTTTCGCCCAATGACGTCCTATTTAGTTGTAATAACCTAATAGTGCCGAGTGTGCAAATGCTCGTATGCGCTTGTGTACTGTGGTGTGTATGCGTGTGTCTGCGTACATACCTGTGGCGACACTCCTAACATCTTGAGGCTGGGCGGCACTGAGGCGAGCGCGGCGCGCGGCAGCGTGACGTGGCCGAAGTTCACCGTGAACGCCTCGCACCACACCGCGAAGTGACCGATGTCGAACACTGTCAGCTCCTGACACACACAGACAAACAAATATCATAAAATATTAGTTCAACACGCAGGAGATCCTGAAACACTTGCATACTCTCATTGTTCATACAGTAAGTTGGTAGCTAATATACATGGCTAATGCAGATCACTGTAAGACAAAAATTAAGATACATTTTCTTAATAAACCATAGTGTGTCGTAAACTATACTTTATTTAACTTCGCCTGATCAAGCATACTACTATATCTTTTTCTTAACCTATTCTGTCCCATTCTTTGGAAAAAGTCACCCCTACATTTCTCCAATGGTCCCTATCTAGAGCTTCAATATGCCAGTCGTTCAAAAATGTGTCCAGATAATTGCACCAGCGTTTTCTTGGTCTACGCCGACGACGGTTTCTCTCGTGTGTCTACCCCGCTGTTATATATATTATGCCCACTTTTGAGGATGAATTCTGCAGATATGCCTCGCCCAGTCCCACACTACTGCTAATACTCAAATGTACAGATTTGAATATGGGGATTTATAATATTTACAAATCAGCTTTATATAAGAATTGGCTACAGATATTTATCATGATAAAGTCAGCTATTAGCACTATTGTTATTTTTCTAACCTGGGTGAAGCAACCAAAGTGTTCAACCTCAACATAATGCCAATGACGATCGAATCGTTTTTCAAAAGCTCGACACCGTGACTGATCTTTTAAACGCGGCGGTGATTGAAAGCAAATAGCACGGTTATATTGAAATCTGCTAATGCAGCTACGAATCTGGGATTGTGAAATTGTAATTGAATGCAAAGAGTTGCCGAAATGCAACGCAGCGTCAAAAATATCGCAAAATCGACAATAAACATGAATATGCTTGTATTAGCCTTAAGTCCTGGACTCTACAATTAAAATACCTTTCAAAAGGTTATAAGCTTTTTAAAGGTCACTATCATTCTAGACCGTAAATAACCGGTATACTCGTGAACCCTTTTAAACTAAATGAATTAGTTGTTTCACGAGTGGTGGTGGTACTTTGATCATACATAGCAGTTTTTGTTACGTTACGTACTGCCTGTATCTTGTGGTATATGTCTATATTTATGTTCGTGTGCGATCGTGAGGTCCCAGGTTCGGTACCCGAGTCACTTGTTATTGGGCTTATCAGTTAAAAAATTCTCAGTAGCAGTGGCAAGTATGAAAATAACCGCACCTCCAATTACAGTAGAGATCAAAAGAATGTAATCTCCAATTACATGGGGTATAGAAACTAAAAACATAGCTCCTTATTATGAATACTGACTAAAAGCAGTAACTGAATAAATTTATAATGAGGTTGTTTATTTACTAAATAATACGTACACAATAAGTATGAAAAAAAAAATCTCTACTGTATATCTTCGTTCTAGATGTGCCCCTCGTAACTAAAATTGTTTGGTAAAATGAGATTATTATGCAGAATGATCCGGAAAGTATTTCTGGTGTTACCTTGTAAATGCCTCCTGCATTATAATTCATTTTGCTTTCAGTTCAAATTTGTAAAAAATAAAAGTTATCTAATATACTTTGTTAACAAAGCAGTTTTTTGTCTCTCCTGGAAAGTTGCTTAGTTTGCATATACGAGGGGTACATGTAGAACGACAATGTGCTATGCTACATTAAAAGACACTCTTTAAAACGTATGGAATCCTTATCCCATACATTTACCGTACATAGGTTCATCCTTATGAACCTATGTACGGTACATAATGTGTGCTTACCCCGGGTAAGGTGAGCACGATGGTCTTCTTATCGTAGCGGCGCAGCGGCATCTCCTTGCCGTTCTCGTCCGGGATGCGGATGCCCTGGGGCGACGGCTTGTCGCCGCGACCCACCCAGAACTTGGCGTCTGCAACAACATGACACGTGTACTTGTCGCTCTGACACAAGAATCATACACGTGCTCGACACATGTACGTCCCTATAATCTTACTGTTGACTGCTCGTTTCAATTCAGGGAGTAGAGTTTTCATGAGAAGAAGCAGGCAAGTAGCTAATGACCTTTTTTTAAATACACTTTAAATATTATTTTAGATGATAATATATAATATATGTAAATATGATTATGTGTGTAACATATTTTAGATTCAGCCGTCGTAAGACACAGTAAACTGTGTGATCCGCAGATACCAGTATTGAGTTTGAATGTACGTACAACGCTCTTGAGCAAGATAAGCTACCTTTAGTAAGATAAAGCTCATTGGGCAAAATCTGACCCAGTTAACAAAAGGTTTCCTACAAAAATCAAATTAAGTGAAATTGTTAAGTATTAACCAACTATTAATATTATGTAGTTCTTTTTTTTTTAAACCATGGGAATAAAAATTAAAAGTTGAATAATAAATCGGTATTCAGTGAGTATTTTTATGAATAAAATGTTTAGATAAAACAATTTCAATGAAGCATTATTTTAAATAAACAAATCAAAGGTTTGCGTGGTAAGAATAACTATAAATAACTAATAATAATGTAAAAAAATAAGCTCTAGATAACTTCCCACAGCTAACTTTCGAAGATTTGATATTATTTTCGTTGGGCACCTATCATTTAAGGATCGCTAGATCATACGTTCACGAACACTTGCGACCAAATGGTCTGTACATTGTTGAACTCTACCGGCACCATGAATTGGTTAACAACAAAATATTAATAAGAGGCAAAATGCAGTCCCGACATGCCAGGAGCAAAAAATACACACATATATATTGATGAATCCAACAAGACAGGGAAGAGAGAGTATCGAAGGTTACTACTGCTGTTGTATCCACGGCCGCTGCACTATTGGATGTTGCGCGCATATAGCCAGCATAGTATATTTTTTGTCTTGGGCCAGACATCAAGAGCAAATAGACGCGCCTGCGGGGTTTTTAGACGATACAATTATTCCTGTAGACATTGATCATATCGAATAAAACATAAAATCTTTTCTGTTGTTATTTTATTTTTATTTATTTTATTTTATTTAATATCATTGGTACTAACAAGAAACTAATAAAAATGTCCGAAACCTTATTATAATTAACCTTAATATATTATTTTTCATTTTTATATTTTGGCCTGAATCCCATTATCTGCATTAATGCGACATATATATTCATAAACTAGAGATGTTTATCTGAACTTCCTACTCTATTTTTTTTCTGTAGGCCGTGGGTATAGATTTCATACTAAGGTGCCCAATAACCTTTAGAATTAATTAATATTATCAAGTGTGGCGACTCCGCACAGACGAAGAAGTTCAGCCTACATTTAACAGATGGCGATACAATCGCACTTCACATGACGTCATACTATTCTGCATCGCACAAGTGAAGTTTACACAGCGACTAAGTAAATATACAAGCTCCCGACATCAAGCGTCGGGCCGCAGCCCGCCAGGCACGATCAAACAGCCTGGTCGGAGGATCCTCCCTTTGTGTTGGATCAACACACCCTTTTCCTCCACATTGGTGACCCCGACATGATCTGCTCCGTGAAGGTTGCTTCCAGTGACGTCGGGTGCTGGATGATTGATTGATGATTTATTGTTATATTCTCAGATTGATACTTAGTCAGTAATTTATGGTATAACAGAGACAACACAACTGATATTAATACGGCGTCGTATTAATATGAGTTGTAAAATACGGATATTACCTCTTTGTCTTAAACTAGCCACTTACCAAAGAGTAAGTTCAGTAAAGGCTAACCAATAAACTTTGTCTTATACAAGCATTACTTTGTGACCTAAACGAATAGAAGTTTTCTTGGCCGTATCTGTACTTCAGAAGTTATTTAATAACATCCAGTTGTCATAAAGTTGATAAAAGGTTAGATCACTCGTGCACAACATTACATATTAACACAAGAAAGAATAAGATTACAATTTTATAGTGGGCGAAGCTCCTTCGACCTGATGGCTATCAAAACTGAAAACATTACGTTAAGTGGGGTGAGCCATAAAACGTGAAATAGCCCACGATACAATCCGTAAAAAGTGCGTCTTGTTGTATTGTTGAAAGGCGATGTGCGAGTGAGGTAGAAACAGTCTATATAGGGCTACACATAATACAGATCAACCATAATTATTGATAATTGATAGAGTATCGTGAAACTTCTTGCACTGATAAAAAATGCAGACTATACTCGACATTATACAACATTGTATTTTTATAACCAATCTTTACAGTTACCAGTTGACTGCGATATTCACGAATTTTACGATGCCTAAACCAGTTATATTGCCTTTTTATGATTATTATTTGTCTTTTTTGATACATGCGTAATTGTGTAAATATTAAAGCACAATTAGTGTAATAGTTATTAATATATTTATTAATATTTTAAAAAAACTGATATACATGACTGAAATAAGAGTATCTTTATAAGTGGCTTACGTATAAATTGCATCAGTATAAAGTCAAATATACATTTTAGAAGCTGCCAGCAATTGTAACACGAAAGCCAAAGATCGTGCTCAGTGAGTAATTTGCTAAAGCTCTACATTCAGCACGAGTTTAATTGATTATCACGATTGGTAAGTAATTTGCATTTTGCTTCTAAAATTCGTGAACTGTGCAGATACACACGTTATCCATACAGACTTAGAACTACTCTAGCCAACACATATTCGTTTATGGTAAACCGCAGATCGTAAAGTATAGTGCTGGTAATATTGTAGGGCTATTCGTCAGTTACGTTGAAACGCTACGATTCACTCTACGTACAGGTTTATGATTCGTATGTATAAAGTTGTAAGGGAGCCGCAATACTTAGTCTATTCTGATGACATAGGAACAAAATAATTTTGTAGTTTTGTTTGATGATTGGAAAGGAAACTAAATGGCGGCCTCGATCGCGTAGTGGTTAGTGTAACAGACTGCCATGCCTGAGGTCGCGGGTTCAGTTCCCACACAAGTCGAACATTTGTGTGCATGGACGTGGATGTTTCTCTTCGTCTGGGTGTTACTGTTATAATATGTATGTATTTACAAAAAAGTATATATGTTTATCCATTGTCTAGTACCCATAGTACAAGCTCTGCTTAGTTTGGGCTAGATGGTGTTGTGTGTATGTGATAGAATATTATTATTCTTATATAGTCTCTAGTATTTGTGTATTCTACATTAATGTTTAAACTAACATGAGATCATGTGTATATTATCAATTGTGGCATTTTTACGGTACTCTAAACTTACGATCGCAATTGTTACTCATATTATTATAAAAATAAATTACTTATACACGTTTCAATTGAAAAAGCCACGATATCTACTTTTTTATGTTTTGACGAAGCCACCACTGATACAAAAAAATACCTATTGAGCTGCATCCACTTAATTCTTAACTCACGCTTTGCTATTTTATTTGATTTATGTATACATCAAATTGCTTCTTTGAGATTAATCCTAATATCGTGGACCCTAAAAAACTAAATATAAATCACATACATATTTAATGAATCACACTACATGTGATGAGAAGACCGTCAAGTGAAAAAGAAAGTGTAGCTGTATTCTACTGTAAATGCAACAGTGTTTCAACTGAATAAGAGTATAATATTGGTGAATACAAGCAGCCTCTTAGCTAGTACGTAGTCATTTGAAGTGGCGCGCATAAAGCAGTCAGCATATACTTAATTTTCATAAAACGCTACATAATGCACAAGGTCGGCGCAACACCCACACTCGCAGTACACAATACACAATACACACGACACACAACATGTTCATAATGAAATCGCCACGAAAGAATACATAATTATGTACGTGTAAAGCTAGCATTTCGTCGCATATAGAAATTTAAGCGCAGATGTCGTCACTTTATTTAATTTCAAACCACAAACAATTTGTAGCTGATTGTTTTTCGTTAGGTGACTTGTGTTCTCGCTTCGATTTTCGAGAGATAAATACGAGAAAATCTTTTACAATACCCCAAAGAAATGAATACTGTGTGTTACGTTTTCTTCATGAAGATGTAATGACATCTAACTATCGGCATTGTTCTTTTATTTACTATTTTATGTCGTGCTGGTTGTCTTATATCTATTGACAAAGACAACAAAACATTGTCTTATGTGAACATATCCTTAAACATGTCCCTCCCCCAAATGACTCATAAATACTGCTATACTGGGATATTGCTTCGCGACAAGGAACGAGCACCAGCTCTGATCTACACGTCCACGTGTGATCTCTCCTTTACGTCACACGAAGGGTGTCCCCCTTTAAAAAGAATGTAATAGAGTCCTTATGTTGATATTCTTGTGAAGTGTGTGTGTGGTACATTTGTGTACGCGAGCACATTAGATCCGACTCGGCATTAATATATCCAGCCTTTGGCACAAGAACAAACTTGCTCTTACCATGAGCTGGTATTCTAACTATTATAGTAAAAGACTCACTATATTTTATAGTCGCTTTGTTAATATTTTCGTTATTCAAAAGACAACGCCTGCCCTGAGCATAATTTCGGTACTTTGAAAAATGTTCTACTACAAACAGTTAAATAACTGATACAAAGAGGACGGTTGTTATTCCACAATCGGAATAACTATGGATCACAAGAATTTAATCCTGTATAGGGTTCAAAGCTAAAATACTATAGTGCACTAACAGCAGCATCGTAAACGCTTACCGCACTGGTGCAATGCTTTAAATGTTAGCAGACTCTATCCGTCTTTTTATAGAATCTTCAATAGCCAGTCCTATAATACTACCATGTGAAGAGCTGAATTCAGATTCATTCATTTCGTGGGATTCCTTTTACGTATTGCCAGGAATGTAATTTATTGCTGTCTAAACAAACTTAATGATAATTTATATTTTTGTGCAGTGTCGGTGCGCTAGTTTAAGTTAAAACGATTTGCTTTCTATTACAACAGGGCTTTGTTTAGCCAATTTTAAGTATAATATTACTTTTTTTCAATTTAATTAACAGATAGTTTTTATTAAAACTGTATACCTATATAGTTTGGCAGGGATAGTTTGCTGATAGACTATTTATATAAAAACGGTACTAGTTTAATTTTATTGTACTCTTTATTATACCAGACTTACAAATTCTAGTTATGATTAACACCACTGCTGTCGTACTAGCTAAACATACCGGAAGAAATGGGTGTGACATAATTAATATTCTTGTCAACATAAAGAAACGATAAATTATATTTTTAATTGTTCTCTCTCTAAAAGTTTCTGACTAAATCATCTGTCATACCCACAAAGGTCATTAATTCATTATCTCGAAATCGGAGCCACACCCCTGAACTGCCAGAAATAAAATGTAGGTAGGTATACCTTAATTGTGTGTATAGTTTTAACTATAAGAACAATAGTAAAAGGTAGAGAGCTCATAGTAGTTGTTCAGTATAACTGAGTGTGACATTTAAGTGAGTGATTTGTCGATGGGGGGGCTTTATTGCTGCGTCTCAGGTGGCGGCCGCACATCGCAATCATCGCCGGCGCCATCGCCACATCGCGCCACACTGTAACGACTAACGGTGTGTCGACTGTGTACCGACTACCGGTGACACACACCGCTCGCAACTGGCATTTCTATATCTTTTCTTTTTTTTAAGCTACTCCCGCACTATGAATAATTCCTGTGTCGCAGTAGACCTTATAAACATTCAAACAATGGACACAACGCACATCCAGACTGGGAACATCCATTTGTGAATCACAGAAATTTTGTCCCGTGTGGGATTCGAAGCCACAACACTCGGCGCAGGGGCGGCGATGTGACCACTTCGACCACTACGTGATCCGTGCAGTCATAACATTAGATACTATGTCGTTGTCTTCTACAGGTCAAATAACAATATCTCTACGGCAATACTAATTGCTTGGTTTAACATGAAGCCCCATACGTTTCATTACCGCTTATCTAGTAAAACTGCGATCGTGAGCTCTCGTGTTCGATTTCTGAGTCGAGCAAGCTGTTTTTAGGTTTTTCTTTTAGGAGATTATCATGGCGAAGAAAATGTGACTGGCAGGCGGCACTAGGCAAGGGTGTGGTTTCGTTTTGTAAGTATACTTTATTTAGATTAAACATACTGCTGACATTACCTACCGAATGGGCGAACTGCACGTATTCACATACATTGTGTGCATGTGTGTGTGAGTACATTACCACCCTCACCAGTAATGTATTCCTTACACACTTTCAACAGAATAGATATGGCTTCTTAAGCAAACTGTACGAAATATAAATCGTGCATTTTATGGAACATTACAACGAGTAGAAAGCAATTTGTTCGAATTCTCGCAAATCCACGATTATTGTGCATTCACGCTTGTAATATATGAGTTGTGACAACGACCAGCCTTTAATGGTCGTCGTAAATATTCGTGTTTAATTAAAATGACGCGAATAATCGTATCTATATTTCCAAAGTTCTAAAATATATCTAGGGGGATAGAGACAGCACGTATGTGTGTGTGATCACCGCGCCACTGACTGCTTGTTGATGTAGTTTAAATTCCTCAGGGCTAACATTTATGTGATTAGAAAATTATGGATGGTTTGTAAATCTGGGGTTGAAGTATTTTATACAGCTACACTGTATTCTACGTGACGGTTTACACTAGATAAAGATTATGGCTGTACAATTTTAATGATAATTAGCAAGTTTCTCCCTTGCTCTAGACCCGTAGTTCCCTAAGTGATGCAGTGGAGACTGGACGGGAGCTGAGCTGGCGTGACAAAAAAAATGGGGGTTCACAATTCGTAAGCGGGGGTCCACGAAAACAAAAACTAAAATGTTGGCTTGACTTCACCAGATATTTTAAGGAATAACACTAGCTAAAGAACCCGATTACTAAAAAGTTCAGCCCGCTTACCGCGGTAGGCTTAGTCACAAGAATTTGTAAAAAAAAAGAAGGCACCCCGTAGATATCACATAATTTTTTTTAATTTTAGCCATGGAATATGGTAGATGTGTAGCTGCAGGGGGTCCACCGGAACTAGCTAAATTTTGAAAGTGGTGTATTAGAAAAAAGTGTGGTAACCTCTGCTCTAGACAAATAAAATCTGTGTGATCCAGAGAAAGTTATTGTCTGTCTGTAAAGATTGCCTCTCTTAACCATGGATACTACAAAGCAACCGTAATATCGGGAAATGTGTAAATTTATTACTAGATTTAACAATATTTTATAAATTATATAATTTTATATTTAATAGTATAAAATAAAATATGTATTTAATTGCAACAAGGATTATTTGTTTGACAGTCTTTATGATAATCACTGAAAATGGAGCAGGTACATTTAACGTTGTGGTTGTTGTACAATTAACACATTTAGCTCTTCCATTTAGTCACAATGTGGCATGCGAAATGTTTTACATTTTTACAATGGATAATGATTCTAATAATTATTGCGTAGGTATAATAATTAAATAAGTGACGTTGCTGTTAAAAAAAATGTATAATATGTTATCATATAATAAATTATTTAATGTAGAAACTCCTTAAGGATAGTATGACTTTTCTAGTACTATTATGATTTTATAGAACATATTTTATTTGAATACATCTACCATAGCTGGGTAGTGTTACTAAATATAAATAAAAATGTCTTCGTCAATCCTTTCAACTATTACATAACGGTAATTTGCATAAGGATGAGCAAAGAGTATAGTTTTTGATCCCACCTCTGTGGCTGTTCACGTTTAGCGAGTAAAGATAAAATGTGAAAGTAATGCGTCACGGCGATACTCGCGCCAGAAGTCCGCAGGCACATTCACCCCCAGCGCGACAGGTGAGCAATCAAAATAAAACATTAATTTAAAAAGTGAGGTGTATATTGAAAACACGGCCATGCGATAAAGCGAGCACGGAGGGTACGGCGCGGCGGCGGGGTAAAGGTAAACGTCATAATTGATGTCAAACGGACGCGGCGGGACGAGCGGCGTACGGCGCCGTGTAAAGGAGCCGGTACACGGATGAGTTAACATTATGGTTGTTCTGAATATGTTATTAGGTAATTGCTTAAGGCTATAACTAAACATCTATACATATAATCACACACCTCACATAATAGGTAGAGAGCGATATATTACGTCCATAACAAGTCCCACTATGGTTTTGGTCCACACTTGTAGAAGGAGCGAGTCTATAGCCATCGACAGACACAGGTCCAGACGCCGGGCTGCTACTGACAACTTCTTAGCAGATAAAGCAACAACACTGCGCTCAATTCGAGATTCGAACCCGAGACCTCATGCACAGCAGTCACATTTACTATCGCTATGTGACCGATACAATATAAAACTTTTTATTTATCATTTTCTTCGTTCTGATGGCCACTAAATATAACTTTACTTCGTGTAATTTACAAAATTATGTTTATTTATTCAATTTCGATTTTCGATTCGATTCATGACAACAACTAGACTAGGACTTGTTAATAAAGTTTTATAATCCCAACCGAACCTGGGAGGAAATCATCGTAACTACATCTACACTTAGATATAAGAACTCGATATACTTCGAAAGTTTTCGTCGCAGTTCATTTTGCTTTATTTTTCTTTATCGCAAGAAAGCAATCTTTCACTGATTACGCACGCCGGGAAAAGTATCCGGTCGAGCATTAGGAAATCCGTGAAACTAATTTCACAGCTCTATTCGTATTATTATATCGATCGTCCGTTAATTCTACTCCCGCACTAGGAATAAACAACAGACACAAGAAACACCCAGACTCGGGACAACCATTTGTGGGTCACACAAATTTTTGTCCCGTGTGGGGATCGAACCCACAACACTCTATCACTACGCCATGCATGCAATGAATTAGTCGCGTCATCTGCGAGTATTATCAAAGGGCAAGATTGCATTCTCCACGTGCGTGCACCATTTCCCTAAGACCGGCGACGCGCGCTCTCATGCATATGTAAGAGGTGTTAACATCCATCGATCCGTTGATAATAATCGTCGCGCGATTTATTTGTTGGCGCGTGCGATTTATTGCGACAAGCGAGACGACAATGTCGCACCACTTTATTACTACTTAACTGTCCGATCGTATTGTTCTTTGTTCGGCTAATGTTATTGGGCTTTTAAGTGTTTTCAGTTGTTGTCGTACGTAATTTGATGTTTGTCTAGAATGTACATGGGAGTTGTATATTGAAATACAATATTACTAAGTATCAAAGGAAATCTTTCTTTGACCAGATACTTGTACCATCTCTCTGCACTCTCACAATTATTTAAGATAATGATTTAAAATAGTTTTATTAGTAGAGAGATCATCTAGGAACACGCAAGAAAGATAGAATATCGAGAAGTTCATAAAAATAAAATGTGAAATGTCCAGTGAATTTCAGGTTGAAGATATGATTTATAAAATAAGAAGTTTTCTAAAGTTTGCGGGCAATAAGTTTCTTAACAGTTCTTTTCTTGCCTGCGAAGGTGGACAAATGCATGACTGAATAATAGTACAAATAACTTTGACGTTCGTATCAGTTACTTTGTGACCTAAATGGCAGAACTTAATTTGATTTCGATTTTCTTAAAAATGATAAATGATTGCCTAGGGTGCAGTTCAAACAATCAGACAACGAGATAATCAAGGTGACTAAAACTATAAAAATTGAATACTTTAAATATCAACTAAAAGCGAAGAGTGCTATCTAAATAACATAATTTACAAAAGACTCGTCGATTTTGATTTTCCTGAAAATAGTTAAAGCAGACGTAAGAAGCGCGCTATATTCCTAATGCGATACAGTGCTCTTTAACAGGTTACCTGTCCGATGAATCACATATGATACATAACAATAGATTTTCTTTTGTGTCTATCACGGGACAGCGAATGGGTTAAGTAATGATAGATAATATATTACCGGGAGCCTCCCCGTCGTAGGAGAAGTTGGGCACAAGGATGGTCTGCGCGTCCACGACCACGATGGGGTCCGAGGAGACCGCATGCACGCCGCGCAGCGCGCCCACCTTGGCGGGCCGCGGGTACTCCACGCCGCGCACGATCGACACGTCGCCGAAGTTTACCTGCACACACACACACACACACACATTAATAGTACTCTTTAATGCATAGGATTAGTCAAGTAAATAAATAAATTCGTCATAGTTTTATAACCCTGTCACAGATTTCCAACTTACGAGTTTCGGTCACGGCGGCCAATCTTAACGGAGACTGGCCGTC
This sequence comes from Catocala fraxini, assembly GCA_930367265.1. Lineage (NCBI taxonomy): Eukaryota > Metazoa > Arthropoda > Insecta > Lepidoptera > Erebidae > Catocala > Catocala fraxini. The sequence continues at coordinate 20,596,700 of OV884047.1, forward strand.
TGCGCAGGCGATGTTATATTGCACAAGTGTGTGCTCAAACTCGCAATCTCTGTTCCCTAACTCTCATGATCCCATATGTCGACAATCAGACACGACCGTTTTTTACGCTTTACGCGTTTTACGAGGCACAGGGATATCTAAAACCGCCAACTGCCGGGCTGTTATTGAGATTTCTTAACAGAAAAACTCAACAATCTTTTATTGCACGACATAGCAAAATTTTTTTTTTTATTACTCGTAACACCAATTCGCCCAAACTAAGTAGAACATGTACTATGGGTACTAGACAATGGATGAACATACATATATACTTTTTTTGTTTTTGTTAATACGTACATATTATACATAGAAACACCCAGACCAAGACAAACATCCATGTTCATGCACACAAATGTTTGACTTGTGCGGGAATCACACCCGCGACCTCAGGCGTGGCAGTTGTTTACACTAACCACTACACCATCGAGGTCGTCAAAAATCTAATAGAATAAGAATTATAAATCTATAAGACAATTAATGAAAATTATTATTATAGGTGCCTGTAATATTATAATTCATAGCTAGAACCTTAAACAGCCAAAAAACTTCATTGTAATTTTATACAAATTAACATCGGGTTACTAAAAGGCTAATCAACGACGTGACAATTGATTTTAATTGATTTGATTAACTCTTGCTAATTCAGTCAGTCAAGCTTTTGACATGCGTTTGAACATCGGTGACTATTTTTTGTGTTTATTAGTGAGAAAAGGCCCGTGCCCGGCACTGGGACAGTTTAATACAGGGATGATATCTTACATTATTATTATTATATTGCCTTTTAGAAACCATAATTATGTAAATGGGATAATTAAAATATTGACAATAGTCGACATCGAAAGTTTATACACCCTTTTTGAATAAACTATGAATTATATATATTTTAACCGTAGATTAACATATATATAAATCGACATCTATATCATATGAATTTCACCATTAGCTGAATATAAACCATTTTGCATGCAGAAACATAAATCTAAACCGAGAAACGTAGATATAAATTCCAATTTCTATCGCTGCATTGTTCTACATGCAAATGTAAGCTACCGTCTACCCGTGTCGTCCAGCGTAGTTGTTGTTGGCGCGGAAACAGCGCAGTGTGTGTTTGCTGTTTGGTTTGTTTTGTATGGCCAAGCCGCAAATTGATTTTAACGAAAACGTAAATGCAGATTGTATCGTCACAGCAAAGGGCTAGGCTATATGTGCTACTTGTTAAAAAGTTCTCCGCGAAGAATACTTAGATAAATTCATCGGTGTTTCTAGTGACGTAATAAGTCATCGAGTTCTTACAAGAAATGCCTCAAATAGTAAAAATGTCACAACTAGACGAGTAGGACAGTGTCGCTGGACGTCGCGTATAATATATAATAATATTTATTTATTAACAGGAAAAATAAGATACATCCTTACACTACATCATACCAATTACATCAACAGTATTAAAGCATACCTGCTTTAAATAATTTAAGCTTAAATTAAAATTAATTCTTAACTATGTTAATTTATAATGTATACAAAATAAATGAAGTTCAAAAGGTTATGTTTAAGCCTGCTTGAACTAGGATAAACCTGTGTTTCAGGACATCACTTGACAATTTTATTTTATACTAGCGCATTATTAATACAAATATTTACAGTCAAGTACATATACGATTAAATGTATTTAGGAAGTAATATACAACTTTAAATTTACTTTTCATAATTCATAATATCATTTTAAGACTTCTAGCAGTTTTTCTGTGTCCGTATAATTTAATTTTCCTAGGTATTCCATTAAGATGGAACTACGTTTTTTATAACTAACATTATATATATTTAATATTTTATTTAACTTGTTATATAATATGTATAGTATGTAAGTTCATTCAATATTAAGCTACAATTTAGTAAAGAAAGTCGAACAAACGAGTGAGTGATGCGAGAGAAATGTAAGCGTATCGCTATGAACACAGACATTTTAAATTTGCTGTCGCGACTTTTATTGGTTTTACATATATCTATGTATGTGGCCATTTGGCATGTATGGTGCCTCGCATTGCCACAGCACTAAGTGTTGTGTTTTCGATACCCACACAAGACAAACATGTGTGGTGTGGTAATTTATGTGATCTACAAATTGTTGTTCTAAGTCTGTTAAAAGTAAACTCATCTGTACAAATAGAGCATTAATTTTTTGTTTGCGCAAAAACATACGCAAATGTTATACTGAGTCTGGATGCACTTTGTGTCCATTAATTGTTTGTCTGTAAAGTCCTCCGCGATATCGGTTTGACCATTCAAGTGTTCCTGTTAATCATCAAGCATTCATAGCATCACGAATATATACCAATGTTGCAGCGTGAGCCTATACACGTTAGATAAAAAGGTGATGTGTGTGTTTCCTTAAACTTAATTAATTTTATTGTTTTATTTTTCTCCGTAGTTAATATTTCTTGTAAATAATTTGTGTATATATTATGTTAATAATTTGTTTATTTGATGTGCTACATTTAAATACAGTCAAATTTAGGCAAATTAATTAATCAATTTATTTAAGAAGAATCAATCTTGTAATGCTATTTTGTAGCAGGCATCGGTGGCGCGTCAGGGAGACGGCTGAAGTACTACAGAGAGACCTTATTTGAATGAACTCTGCACGCAGAAATCATTGAGCTTCAGACAAGTATGTCGAGGCATCGCAATCAATATCTTGTAATACATACATTTACACTCATATCCTGTTTTTTAGAAACGACAAGTATCTAATTGCTACTAAACTGCTACATCACTTTTGCTTAATTTACTCCCATCGCGATTAAACGTGTAATTATATGACTACACGAAAACAATTGCGATATCTCTAGATAATTAAAGTTTGCCTACTGCAGCCTGGAAGGACGTGGGATATGCGAGTCTCACGTGAGGCACAAGGAAGCCGCAGTCCTAAAGCTAATTTATGCAGAATGGTCAGGAACAGTTATGGATTCAACGCAAAAATAAAATTGAACAGGTCATCGCCCTAGGGTTAATTCCGGTGTCACGGGAGACTTTGCATCTATTCAATCAACGGTCACAAAGAACACCTCGACGCAGAACAACAATTTGTGAATAACACATATTTTCGTCTCCTTTTGGGAGGGGATCGAACCCACAACACTCGGTGCAGTAAACAACTACGCCACTTAGCACCTAAACCACTACGCGATCCGTGCAGTCCATATAACGTGCATGCAACCGCTGTTGTAAAGTTGGACTAAATCAAATAAAATCACTGCGCAAGAAAAGAATTGATTAAGAAGATTGAGCAAATCCCTGCAAAGCGGTATTTTATGCTAACACCTGATTTTGTGCGAGTCGTACTTCTGATGTTATATATGCGTGGCTAACCAGTGATATAAAATCTATTATTACAAATTTACGCTTTACATCGTCGAGTGCACACATAAGCTGTAAGTTATTAGTTACGCTTCACGCACTCGAGCAAGTACACGCATCATACATATTATAAAAACGTAACTTAATCCTCTAATTTAGTAGTAATCCGAAAATTTGAGCTATTTGCAATTATCAAGAGTGAAAACGCCGGTTATACCAATAATTTGGTAACCATCCTCTTGCAGTAAATTTCGTAACAGCATTGGCACTATCCCTGTGGCACCTATTACTTTCAATCCCTTCCCCTTGTAAAAAGGAAGGAAAGATACGATAAAACCCAAGGTTCGACAGCACATGAGCAATACTCTTGGTATTAAGACCGATCATAGACTACAGTATCTGCTTATCACGAAGCGTGGCAAACGTCAAACGGCAAAACATAAAAAAATAGTTACCACGTTTCTCTTGCCCATATAAACAGAACATTCTTCACTCATCCGTTACTTTAAACGATAATAGTAGATGTAAATGATCCGGACTTTCGAATTATTTAATGTATCCGGCATCTCTCATGAGTAGTGACGATCGCGCTTATAGTCTTCATAGCACGGCGGATATTAACCGCATGTCACCGCGTATCCGCGCTCTCTATAATAATAAATAATACTAATATCTAGTCTCAAGACTTCACATTATGAAATATATAAGCGGGTCAATATTTCGTGCAAATTAACAACTACCTTCTATGCTCCCCGTAGAGAGTAATTTATGCTTCTGATAAGAACCAGGTCGAGTTGTTATTAATTTTTTATTAGAATCTGTAGAGTCAGGCGAGTATTTAAGTAAGAGGTTGTGGGTCGGCTCATATCTCGCGTAGTTTATGGCCGGTCGTTTAGGGAAGTCGTCGGTGGGGTATGGACGCCGCGCTATTGTGTTGTTTGATTAAGCGATGAGCTTATATGTATGTGTACCGTGTACGTAACAGTTCACTAGCCAACAGAACATGAACAATACGACTCTTTGATATTGAAATGACGTGATTCTAAACATATCGTCACTATTTCTGACTTGACTTCATTTGTAGCCCATTTTAAGCAACATAGCTTTTTATATTTTCTAATGTTAAGCTCGATATTGATAGCTTTTGGATTTTTACAATGATACCAAAAATAACATTGTGTATTTTCAATACATAATGTTATATTTGGTACCTGGCAAAAGAACAATCAATCCGTGTTTTGGCAACAAAGCTAGTTGCTAAACATTAATATTTCTGGTTCTTCCTTAACTTTTTATGCCTTTTATGGCGCATTATAATTTTTGCTTGTATGGCTATTTAGGTCACAGATTAAAGCTTTGTAGTATATAATCTCTTTCATATCATCAGTTCTCTTATATATTCTCTAATGATTGTATACCGCAAGTAGTTTAACACCAGAACTAAAAATAGCGGGGTCTTGCAAAACAGTAATTAAATCGTAGGCAGCGCAAAGAATTTCATGTAAACTACTGGGTACCCATGCTGAAGGCGGCGTTGTGATTTCTTAAGCAGCTCCAGCATTTCTACTTCACTACATGTGCATAAACAGAAGATTGCTGTGGAACCTGTTACTTCCCCTGTTCCCTCAAGACACACGAGGTATCCGAGCTGTTGGTATACAAACCTCGAACTCATCACAGTAGACGCTGAACCAGCGGTAGTCACGTAGGGTCTTCCCGTCAGGCAGCGACAGCGTGATGGACTCGCCGCTGTACTTGCGCAGCGGGCTGGAGCCGCCGCGCTCGTCGCGCAGGCGCACTGCGCCGGACCCCGTGCGCGGGGACCCGCTCGTGCCCACGTAGAAGTACGCCGCTATATGAATGACAAAGGGAAAACAATATGAGTGTAAGGAAATTATAGCTGCACGCATGTATAACAAGGACAGAGGTGCAGCACACATCAATCATTTAAATTAGGAGAAATCTATGAGAAGACTAGTAGTAGTTCGTATTGTTAATAACCGTTTGGCGACTGGAAAGAGTGGCCATGTGCTTCTTGCCTGCTTCATTTCATGAAAGCTACTTCTCGAACAGGCTTTTAATGTAAAATTTTTATTTCCTTATTATTATTATATTTTTTATTAATATATCTTATATAGTTAATTGACTTGTCGCAAAGATTTTTTTTAATAATAAATATTGTTTATTTCTCTTAAAAAGGTGATCTCTCTTTGAGTCTACTGCCGTTTACTTGACCCACACTTTGCACTCGTAATAAGAAAGACCTATTAGAAAATCTACAAATGTATCAGCCGACCCGGGTATTGCATTATTGAATAAGATTATTATAAGAACTTAATGATTGTTGAGCATTGAGACTAAACTACCTTAAACGGACTATTTCGCGTTTGTGACTAGTATTTGGGTGATTGTTACAGTCCATTGTTAGTCACCATTGTAATAATTCCACAAAAACTGTCAACACAGTTGATAGAATCTATAATATAATAACATAAACATGTTTTGTTGTTGTCATTCATTGACATAAAGAAAATATTACAAATGTTTAGAATCCTCTGATTCCGGCGCTGGTTAAAACTATGCTACAGGAGTCAGTGTCTTGCTATAATTATATCAGCACTGTATATAAACAGTCCCACTGCTGGGCATAGGCTTCTTTTCAGTGTGAGAAGGGCTATGGCATGGTCTACCATGCTGGCGCAGTGCGGTTTGGCAGACTTCACAAAATCAAATAGTATTTTATCTAGAGTCTTATTAGTGTTTTAATTAGATATCATACCTAAGTAAAACACGACTTCACGTGTGCACAACTATAACAGACCACATTGTCAAATAAATCGGAACTTGTTACTCTTCATTAATTATACGTAATTATATGTTAATTAATATATGAATGTGTCGACACTTGTAAAGGGAAGCAGTGTCTCTTGGCTAATGAGTGTGTTCCCGCGGAACATTCGTCCGGCCATTACTAACGGAAACACAAGCATTATTACAGGAAGCGTTGTAACTATTATTTTATGCTACTAATATTACATATGCTTGAAAGAAACTAGACGTAGAAACTGCATCTCTGCAAACGACAAGGCTTTAACATAAGGGCAGCTGTGTTAGGTCGCACGTTCGTACGGTTTTCTAACGGGCACAGATCAAAGGCGACGATGACCGATCGTGAGGTCCCGGGATCAATGTTCATGTCGAGTAAAAAGTTATCGCAATTTTAATCTGTTTTTAATAGCAGTAAGTACGAAACGTACTTGGTAGAAAGCAATATTGAACAAAGACGGTTGGTTAGCTCTTTCTCCAACGTGTGGTGAAGATCATGGCCGAGGAAACTGTGTGTAATACACCATTCTCTATGCTTTCAGGGATACACAAATGTGAGTCTATGTACTGACACAGGTTTTCCCTCGCGTTCGGCGCGCACGAGTGCTCGCGTCGCGACCACCTGCATCTGATAATTGTTACAAATAAATGGCGATAAGAAATGGAAAGTAGTTTGTTTCATTATGTGAGAGGTCGCACATCCATCACACATCGAAAGTATCCGGCACCGGCTGTCAACACATCCAACAATACTTGCAACGCAATATCGACTTTACGGTGTTACTTTAAAGTTTAATTAATGTTGTAATTTTTTATGTCTTTCCTTAAACAATAACTAACTATGCTCAAAGCGAAATTAACTGTAATCAGTTGTCATAAAGCTGATGATTGATTGTATGCTGTAATGTATTGGCAGAGTAATTGCGCGTGTGATTATTGAGAGGTGCATAAAGTATCTACGGTTGGAATTGTGCTACAGTGTATTATTACGCTACTATATATTTTGAAACTGTTACGCTACTACTTGAACTTTACTATTTCTAAGCTATTTAGAAAATGCCCTTTCCACGTACCTAGGTTGTGGTGATGGAGAGGTCGTTCTCAAGGTTGACACAGGCAAAATTAGAAACACCCAAAATTTTTAAATTTCTTTGGCAATGTTACAGGTACCCAACTAAATTACTATATAAGGATAATCTTTTAGAATCTGCTGTTGGATGTCAACAAGGTGACCCTCTTGGACCGGTCATTTTCAGTTTGGCAATTCAACCTATTATTCGGCAGATAAATTCAAAATTTAATGTCTGGTATTTAGACGATGGGACTCTCGGAGGCGATGCAGATACAATATTACAGGATTTGGCCCTTCTTAAAGACAAATTTGCATCTATTGGCTTGGAATTAAATACCAGTAAATGTGAACTTTTTTTAAACAATATTGCAGCAATAACAAACCTCTGGTACTTTCAAAATTTAATTGTTTGGCTCCCAACATCAAAATTATGGATAAAAGTTCTCTTCGCCTCCTTGGGTCACCAGTCTTTGAAGAAGCTTTTAATTCCTTCATAGATGAGAAGATACAACATTTTTGTGAAATTTCAGATCGCCTCCTCAAAATTAATATTCCTTCGGCTTTTACAATTATTCGATATTGCCTTTTTGTTCCGAAATTTACGCATGCGTTAAGATCTTCACAGTTTTGGAAAAATTTAGTTTTAGTTAGTACCATTAGAAAAAATTGATAAAATTATTCAAAATACTCTAAAAAATATTTTTAATGTGGACTTGAACGACCGAGCTTGGCTACAGGCTTCTCTGCCTGTTCATCTTGGTGGGTTCGGCGTTCGCAAAATTTCCGATGTTAGTCTACCGGCGTTCCTGTCCTCGATTCACAGCACGGAAGAATTAACCAGGAAAATTTTAGCACCCACACTGGTTAATTCAGAAGTGCTGTGCAAAACTGACGCTGTGAACGCCTGGAAAATGGCTTGTCCGAATTCTGCTTTGCCAACCAACCTATTCTCCCAGCGACAGTGGGACGGGCCGCTTAGCAACTCTGTAAGAGAAAAGCTTTTTTCTACATCTTCCAATGTTGCTGAGCGTGCTCGATTGCTGGCTGTGGGAGAATGGGAATCTGGTCTTTGGCTTCAGGCGCTTCCATCGTCCAATATAGGTACCATGTTGGACGATACCACTTTCCGCCTCGCCACTTGCCTCCGTTTAGGTGTTTCGTGTGTTTCTCCGCATTGCTGTCACTGTGGAGAAGCTGTCGATAGCCTCGGACACCATGGACTCTCTTGTAGCAGAAGTGCTGGTCGAATCTCTCGGCACGCTAATCTTAATGACATAATACGTCGTGCTCTTGTCACTGCTGGCGTTCCAGCTGTACTTGAACCCAATGGCTTGGTACGTGACGATGGGAAGAGACCGGACGGAATGTCATTGTTGCCTTGGAAGATGGGCAGGCCTTTGGTGTGGGACGCAACATGCGTTGACACCCTTGCGCCATCACATCTTCCAAGTACTGCGGGATGTGCCGGCGCTGCTGCTGCAACCGCGGAAACCCTCAAACGGCGCAAATATAGTAATTTAGTTGGAAATTACATTTTTGAGCCGTTTGGGGTGGAAACTCTAGGTTCATGGGGTCGGAGCGCTCGTATTTTGTACAGGGAGATCGCAAAACGCCTGATCGACGTTTCGCGTGATCAGAAGGCTGGTCTTTTCTTAGCCCAAAGAATCAGCATTGCCATTCAACGTGGCAATGCTGCCAGTCTTCTGGGCACGTTACCAGTTGACAGCGATGCTGAAGAATTCTACGATGCCTAAACCATTTTTGTAAATATTTAGTATTATAATTATTTGTGTTTTTGTAATTATGTTAATTATGTTATCTTTTTTAGTACATGTGTAAATATAGGTTACATGCATATTGTATATAAATTAAAACTATTATGAAAATAATAAATATATTACAAGATTTAGGTAAGTAATTTAGATTATTAAATTAAAATTAAAATTAAATTAAAATTTATTGTGTCAAATAATTTATTACAAAAAATTGTTTTCGGAATCTTCTTTTCAGCAAATTATGCTTGTAGTAGAAAAATCTGCTCCTCCATATTTTACATTGCGTGATAATTAACACAATAATTTGAAATAATTAAATTAACTATACATTATTTTAAATTTACAATTTACAAAAGTGTACTTAAAAATGAGTGTGTGTATATGTACATTTTCAGGGTTTGCCTGTGTGTGTGAGTGTATGTGTGTGAGTGCGCGCGCGTGTGAGTTTGTGAGTGTGTGCGTGTGTATATGTGTAATACATATATATACATACCTATATGTATATATATTATTCCGAGTGTTGTAGCAATGCTTCTATGTCCTCATATGTAATTGGTTTTATGCACTTAACTAGTGCTTCTTTGCAATCATAATATTCTTTGTGTGTATGTATATCTTTGTATTTATTCTATTATATAATTGAGCTGATCGTTTATTATATTGTATACATCCAAATTTGGTCTTTGTTGAAGGTATATCAGCTATATTATACTTCCTTCTTTTCGAGTTTATACCTACATTAAAAGGCATGGACTTATGCTTTTTAAAACCGTTTGAACTATATACAACTTTCTGACAGAGAGTACATCACTAATCTGATAAAGGCTTACAGTAGAATTTCAAAGTTTTTTAAAATGCGTAATCTTTAGAGTGCGCGTTGTGCTCATTAAAAATGTATGAATTTAGTCTTTGCTGTACCTCCCCAAACCGGAATACAGTATACGAGCACAGATTGTACCAGTGCAAGGTATATTTGTGTTAGTAGATTTCTAGGAGGGGTTTGGTTGTTAGCTTTAACTATTGGTGCTACATGTCTTAGAGTTTTGAACAACCAGCTTAGCTTCTCAATTCTGGCAATCTCTACCTAGGTACCAAGATAGTCTTTTATCTACTACTTCACCTAAATATTTAACTTCGGTTACTTTGCGGCTACTCGGGCAGTAACAATTGTTGCCGTTATCACCCTTACATGTATGTATAACAATACTAACATCATCAGTTGGTTCATTACAGTTGGAGATACTGAAGCATATAAATTTCGTTTTGGAGGTATTTGAAGTTAGGATGTTCGCTTTTAGCCATTTAGCAACATGAGTCATACCTGCTTCAGCATACTGCTTGACATTAGGCCAAGAGCTCCCATAGAAGGCAACGGCTGTATCATCGGCGTAAGAATAAACTTTAGCATTAGGTATTTTCTTATTACAGAGGTCGTTTATATATATTAAAAACAGCGTTGGACCTAATACGCTTCCCTGGAGATCGCCGTATAATACAGCCGCGTCATCATTGATATGCTGGCCAACTTTCACTCTTTGCTTCCTGTTTGAAAGGTAGTCCTTCAAAAGGTCAAGAACCTTTTCTCTAACGCCAATTTATCACCATTATCAAAACTATTTCTACTTAAGTTTACACTTATCCAGACGTTTCCAGTGCTTTTCAGCAGCTATGTTCACGGTTAGACTAAGATCATCATCTTAAAATCATAATTATGTAGTAATGTGTTAAATAAATAACGCGATAAAATCCATATAAAGTAGTTATATTTAAATATACCAAAATAGCTCAACAATACTGTGGTATAGTAGCGTAAGCTTGCGGCTGTTTTTACTACTGACAGTAAAGTCTTTATGACACCTGAGATCGATAACTTTACATGCGCTTTGGATTAGGAGTTTCTTTTTCTTCCTAGCCTTTATTATTCCCAAGTCACTTGGGGTCGGCTTTTCTAGTCTAACCAGATTCGACTGGATATCAGTTTTTATGGTACTTGGTACAAGTACCAGGTCGGGTGAAATAATTCAGGGTGTATTTAAAAAAAAAACCTGCACAAACTCCTAATCCAAAGTAGAAAAAAATTCAAACCCGTGTAAAAACTGATATCCAGTCAAATCTGGTTAGACTAGAAAAGCCAACCCCAAGTGACTTGGGAATAATAAAGGCTAGGGAGAAAAAGAAACTCCTAATCCAAAGCGCATATAAAGTGATCGATCTCAGGTGTCATAAAGGCTTGTGAAAATTCTAATTATTTAGAGCTAATATGTGTATAATATCCTGTTGCCCCAATGGTGCAGTGGTAATGAATCCAACTGTTGTGCATGGTTCGAGCAAAATTATTTTGGGCTTTTTATCAAGTAATTCTAATTATAAGCACGGCACCTTTGACCGTGCTCGAGACACTGCATTATCTGCTATGTCGTTGGACTAAACTATAGCTGCCAAAATGAGCGGGGAATTAGAGTATAGCTACAGCGATAGGGATTTATTTATGAGACTATTTATGTATGTATCCTGTCGGCTACAAGAATACTTGGTCCTATTAGTGGCCTGAGGACAGCTAGAAAATCTCTACCAGTCAGAGGGTTTCAATATGGTCTATGTACTTACCACGTAAAAAGAAAAAGTTTAATAATAAACCAATTAAGAAGAAAGTCTGTACTTTCTCTGAGGCACATAACAAGTTCGGCAGTTAAACGTAAACTGACTATTGAACAGTAATTATAAAACTAGTTTGACCTTCGTCTCGTTAATTTACGAAGTACTTTTAATGAGATAGTGGAGAAAGCCTAAGATTATCTATATTTACCTTATTATTAGGTAGACACGTCATAAGTAGAATTGAGCATTTTCTATATATATATACACTCGGCGTCACAAAAATCGCACCTTTTTAAAATTCAATATTAAAGTACTTTTTCTCAAACTTTGTCAATAGTGAGAATATGATTGTAGGATATCATTGGAAAGGTTATTAAATTGCCTTTTAGAAATTATAAAGTGCGAATGGTAGTTTTTATGTTTTACTAATAAAAAAATCACAAACTTAGAAAATAATAAAATTAATAAAAAAACAAATTTAAAAAAATACAATTTCGTCCTTAAACCTAGTGTTTCCGCCCCTAGCCTTGATGACAGCTTCCATCCTATCCTTCATGGACCTCATGAGAGTTACTACTCTCTCTTGAGGTATGTTATCCCATTCTTCGATCACGGCATCCTGGAGCTCTTGGAGAGTTGTGGGAGCAGGATTTCGTGCTCGTACATGCCTCTTTACATCATCCCAGAGGTGCTCGATAGGGTTAAGGTCCGGGCTTCGTGCTGGCCACTGCATAACAGAAATCTCGACTTCTTCCAAGTAATCACGCACACTGGCCGCGGTGTGGCAACGGGCGTTATCATGCATTAGTATGAACCCATCGCCAACAAAACCAGCGTACGGGACCACATGGTCTTGCAAGATCTCCATTATGTACCGAGCAGCATTCAGCCAACCTTGCCCTCGACCACCGCCAGTCCGAGAGACGCACACAAGTTCCGTTTTCCCGTCCACGGATATCCCACCCCAGAACATACAGGAATCACCCCCGTATTCTGTTGTTTCTTCGATGCAAGCCTGAGCAAAGCGCTCTCCTTTTCTACTGTAAACTTTTCTGCGTCTGTCATTACAGAAAAGACAAACTCTTGTCTCATCGGTAAACAGAACGGCTCTCCAATGGTCAAGCGTCCAAGTGACGTGCTCCTGAGCAAATTGTAGACGGTCTCTTCTGTGCTGTGTGGTCAATTTGGGACCTTTCGCAGGTCTGTGGGCAGTGATTTTCTTTTCTTTAAGTCTTCTTCTAATCGTAGAGACACTCACAGCCGTTCTACGAGCTGATCGGAGCTGCTGTTGCACCTCAACAGCATTACTGAAGCGGTTGCGCAACGATGTGGAGACAATGAAGCGGTCGTCTCTCTCTGATGTACAGCGTTTTCTTCCTGATCCACGTCTTCGGATAAAGCCACCAGTCTCTTGGAACCGTTGATACACTCGTCGAACAGAGAAACGACTCAGATTTAATTGTCGAGCAACATCAACCTGACGTACTCCTTCTTGCAATAGTGCAATGACTTGAGCGGCTTCTTCAGAGGTGGTATCCATCTTCAGATATTTTTTTCTTGAGTATGCTGTTCCGATGTGTACACTTTAAAGTCTGAGCAATGATTGACCCATTTTTTACCCGGACATGACCTTTTATACATTATTCAGGTAGCTCAACTAGCGCTCTAACGGATGAGCATTTTTTCACCATTATGTTAAATGTTCCCTAATAATAAATTTTATTTTGGTTTTAAATTCTACCGACTAATAATATAAAGGTATTGAAATGCTCTTAAAAATGATATATTTTTTTATCCAGTAGAATCAATGCGCTAAATTTTGGGAAGTGTTTATTGAAAAAAACAAAAAGGTGCGATTTTTGTGACGCCGAGTGTATATATAAAAATCTTATGTCATGGTGTTTGTGGTCGCACTCCTCCGAAACGGCTTGACCGATTTTTATAATTTTATGTATGTTTGGTAGGTATAAGATTGTTCGTAAAGTATACCGCTAAGAAACAATTTACATGACAGAACAACGCTTGTCAGGTCAGCTAGTGGTATTACGAAAATCGTTTAATTGTAACATCATTAAAGAAAATCTATTAAATAAAAATATCACTGATTTACCATTGCCTGAGGTGCTCTAAAGGGTAAAATTTCAGTCTCTGACGTAGGATCATAAATAGCTAAGTTGGTAAAAACTACAACACAGCTTGCTGAGAGTTCGGGTTCAAATCCTGTTGCTTGGATTGTCTTTTCCTTCGTTCATAATCGACATCATGAAATACCTCAATATTCCAATGCTTATTATATAAAGGGCAAGAACGCCGCCAACCTGTCTTATCACTGTAATTATATGTAATGAGACAGTTTATACATGGACTCATATAATTATAATAATCTAAATATTATCAGTAGGTATTAATTAAATGAGTAAGAATATCTTTATTATTACACCACCTCATTTATAACTGTAACCTTTATCTATAAAACAAAGCTCGTATTCTTAATTCAATTGCACAATGGTCACACATATTATAGAACCTACAGATTCCATCAACTTATACGCACATATTTACAGTCTCGTTTTTTATTGAATGTAATATTATCAAATGAGATAAAACGTCAACTTCTCACATTTTTGAAGATGTGTGTAATGTGACAACTTTTAATAATAATAATAATATTCTACCACATACACGCAACACCATGTAGCCCAAACTAAGCAGAGCTTAAACTATGGGTACTAGACAATGGATAAACATACATATAAACTAGATTTTTTGTAAATACACCCTAGAATAGAAACACCCAGACCAAGACAAACATCCATGTTCATGCACACAAATGTTTGACTTGTGCGGGAATTGAACCCGCAACCTCAGGCGTGGCAGTCGGTTACACTAACCAGTACGCCATCGAGGCCGACCTAGCCAGGTATGGGAGAGTAAGTGAGCCTAATCACACTCGATTTGAAAAGAGACCGCTTCGATTGGCGTAGTTTATAAATAAAGGTTTCTAATAAATACATATATAGATTCACGCCTGTTTCCTAGAGGGGTAGGCAGAGACTACGGATTTCCATTTGCTACGATCCTGACACACGTCCCTGGCTTCATTCACTTTCATGCTTCTAATAATAAACATTAAACTATACAAATTTGTTTTGATTTTATCTTTATTATTTACTGTTTTCTTTTTGAATCTATAACTTCAAATAAACTTCATTTCGACTCATATTTAACTAATAAATAACCAGCATGGTTCTTTAATTCGCAAATATTAAGTTTATTCTTCAGTAGTAGAATTGCAAGAGTTATATGGTCCCTGTACCAAAACTATAACGCCAGAAATATTAATATTTGCGAGGATATCTGTACACGCGTACTTGCTACGAAGCATTCAGTTTCGAGAATTAGGATGGAAAATCTGTAATATGATTAAGTTATGATGATGTATTTTATTTGGACATACTACACACATTTACCACCACATATACAAATGAATATGTTATCAATGAAAACTCCATTTGCATTGCTTATGTGAAAATGTAAATGGAGATATATATAATTCTTAATAACTGTATCTATGTATATACATCTGTTGACTACAAAATAGACGTGTTGCGACGTGACTCTGCAGAACTATTCAGGGATGTGCAGGCGTGATACTGTGCTATGTTGTTATTTATTTTAGTTCAGACATAACTATGACATACATAACATGAGAGCGACATGACGGTGCTGCGCCGGTGTGTGCCGGTGTGTGCCGGTGTGCACCAGTGTGCGCTTCGGCGCTTGTACACACAAGACAGTGCTCGCACCGGCGAGGTATGCGCCTGGACACTGCGCGACAAAGGGTCAAAGCATACCGCCCGCCCAGGAATTCACCCCGCCCGGCCGGGCAGCGCTCCGTCACACTAAAATTAGTGTTTGCTTGTCCTGTACTAACTCGTAGTTACGTATTAACGTATCATTATACGTTAATAGGTTACTTTATTTATCGCTCATAGTTATAAGCAATAGCTTTGATATTTTTTAAGGAAACTTCGGCACTAGTTGTAATACTTGTGTCGTGGAGGACTTTACAAACATTCAAACAACTGACACAAAGAACTCCCAGACTCAGAACAACCATTTGTGGATCACAGAAATGTTTGTCCCGTGTGGGATTCGAACCCACAACACTCGGCGCAGTGGTAGCGACGAGGCGAGCACTTAAACCACTACGCCATCCGTGCAGTCAGTGCAATGTTAGCAATAATGTTCATTATATTGTCACTGTTTATGAAAGTCCAAAGATTAACTCGCGGAGCCCACCATGCTAACAACACGTTTGTAGTAATTAGCTGCTAACAATATGTATTATTCAACACATACACCGCTCGCAATAGGTCATAATCTCTGTACTGCAGGGAGTCTCAGACATAAACAGCTAGATTGCAGTAACCTAGCTGTAGATCCAAATACTGTACGTTTTTATAAACATTTTTATCTTTTAAGAAAGACAACTTCTGCACTCGGAATAGTTCCTGTACCGCGGGGACTTACACTCATTCAAACAACGGAGACAAAGAAACCACAGGCTTGGAACAACTATTTGTGGATCACACATTTTTTTAACTATTATAATCATAAATGCTTATTATTCTCTGTACCCAGACTCAAACTAGATACGCTGTA
The DNA here is from genome assembly GCA_930367265.1 of Catocala fraxini. Taxonomy (NCBI): domain Eukaryota; kingdom Metazoa; phylum Arthropoda; class Insecta; order Lepidoptera; family Erebidae; genus Catocala; species Catocala fraxini. The sequence continues at coordinate 20,613,032 of OV884047.1, forward strand.
GTCTTTATTCTTAGCGAACTTAAGAACTTACTAACGTTTACTACGTCAATTCTGCCATTGGGCATATTATTTGTATACCCATTCAGAACTGGACAGCAATGTTTTATAGGTAACGATGTTGTGTTTTTTTGGTATGTTCATAAACTGTGTGCCTAGTGGGTACATGGCCTTAGTGCAGAGAGGGGTGGTGGGATTGAAGTAAATTCACAATAACTACATCTCACAGGCACTTTGTGCCGGTGCAGCGACGCGACGGCAGCGGCGCGGCGGCGGAGCGGTGCACCCTACTGCCGCTATTTATCACGTAGGAGCTGCACGCGACGCGGCTGAGGGGGCGGCTCACTGATGATTTGTTGAGTGCAGCCCTCATAATATTGTCTTAAACAAACTATGCTCTCTAAATCTTAATTTCTTGCTTCTATCACAGAACACAATCGAACAAAGGCTGCACAAATAGCTCACATGGGCACCCGTATAAAACAGAAGGTATGTTATCTATTAGGATTTACACATTTACACATTACTCGTGATATTTCGCCTTTAAAGAATAAATCCATTTGGTCTTACGTTGAACAGTCTCGAAATCTGACCCCGTGAAGTACTCAAACTAATAATTTTAATGATGCAGCGGGAGATTGTAGGTAACATAATTGTGTCCATTCTCCGGTCCTCATTGAGGTAACGGTGAGTGACCGCGCCACATTCCTCTGACCACGTTCACATTGTTCGTTGAGTGAGTGTGACAAAAAATCTGCATAACAAAGTAAATGTGCGCGATCCTTGACCCACTAGCCTTATTGTGCACTTTCGTATACTTCCAAATGTTAATGTTCTTAATCTACTGATCGTTGTACCAAGTTTGATTTCCGGGTCGGTAGAAATTTTATGATCTTAATTTGTGTCTGCAGCTATTTATAGGTCTGGCCCCTATTAAACGCGAAAATAAAATCGTATTTCCCGCCTAGTTGATCCAGTGCCATAAGTTTGGGTCGGACAAAGTATGACTAGGCATCAAACCTAGAACCGGACGATTGGCCGTATTAATAAATGCAATCTATAAATAGTATTTCTGATTCAAAACTAAATAACTCGATATAATATTGCTGCTGTCCGCCACGATCTTAAGCACTTTTTTTTGTATGCATGTGTTTCCCCGAAATCAAGCCATACCGTGCCAAATTTTATTAAAATCGTTCCAATGGTTTAACCGTGAATGAAATGAAACGTAACAAACAGACAGAGGACTTCCTATATTTATTACGTTATCAGTATGTAAAATATGGATACGAGCAGACACATGATTACACCCTCCTGGTACAAGTTACATGATAACCAAATATTGTGCAGTGAGATGTAATTACGCTGTCCGTTACGTCACGCCGTGAGCCGGACGGCGGTTGCGGCCGCGCGGACCTGGCTACAATCACGGTAGCTCGTAACGCTGATAAGCTTCGCTATGAACTCATACAGATCTAACACGCGATCGCATTAGGGCTGCCCACCCTTTAAGACTGGTCGCCTTCTTCTGTCTTATAGTCTCATGCGTGAATATTGCTGTAGCACTAGGCAGAAGTTTATCCTAATATTCTGTTTAGCCTAGTGGGAAATTAACGATAGCCTAGTGGAAAGAGAGGTCTCGAGTTCTATACCAAGGCGCGCTCTGACTTTTCTTGCTACTACCGAGAATTAAATGACAGAAAAATCGTCGCATAAACCGTACACAGCACGTCGCAATAACGTAAGCGCTATCTGTACCATCACTAATAACTCTGTCACGAGGAAAAAAGAACTACGAGTACATTTGACGCTGTTTACTAGATCGAGGTTTACTTTAGCCACGGCTAACGCAACGAGTCTTGTGAGTTTTAATTCCTTCCTGACACAAAATTATAAAAATCTACGAACACTTCCTAGTGTCGTAGTTGCCGTTAAAATATGTATACAATTATACATAGCAGCAAAAATTAAACACATTTCACAAAAATACGATATGTGTGGCAAACTGTGTCGTTTCATGTTTATTAATAACTTTTAAACTTTCGCGTTGCATGATATACAGGATATCCGGTAATTAATGGATAACCTTGAATGTCTTATAGTAGAACTAATGGCCGTACAGAAAAATATAAAAAAATTATCCTATATTACCTGAGACATGATTTTTTTTAATCACTATGTTTGATTGAAATTAAACTGCTATATACGGATTTTATCGCGTTGTTTATTTGACACTTTACTACAAAATTTTGAAAATTGTTACACTACTACTACTATTAAACTTTACTAATTTTTAAGCTAATTAAATTATTATTAAACTATTTAGATTTAATTTATTTTTACACTTTCCCCGACGTTTCGGTTGCTTTTCAGCAGCCATGGTCACGGGGAGACTAAGATAGTAGTAGTAGTGTAACAATTTTCAAAATTTTGTAATAAAGTGTCAAATATACAACGCGATAAAATCCGTATATAGCAGTTTAATTTCAATGAATAATATTCGCGTAAATAGAAGACAATATTATGTAAATCACTATGTTTGACTTTCTTATACACTACGACCATAAATGAATGAATTTCATCGGTTTTTGCGTGGTTTATTATTAAACACTAATTATGCTAATCACAAAATACACAATTAAAAATATGACTAGCTGTTGCACTTTTCTAAGTTTTTTTTCTGAACGGCCATCTTTTCTTCTATGAGACATTTCAAGGTTATCCATTAATTACTGGACATTCTGTATATTTAATACGTAACGGGTATTAATTTGTTATAGATAACTAAACTTGCGTTGTCAGCCCTAGAGCTCACAGGGCTCGCACTGCACCGTTGTACCGCACAAGCCCTTCTACCCACCTCTATATAATCGATACAGCACACGGCCGGCTGCCATGTTGACGGTCCCGTTTTGTTGCCATGACCCAAGATATAAAGTATTTGTTATTATTATGCGGCGCGAGCGTCCAACCTACGACCATATCATGCCTCTCGTTTATAATGCAGCGTACCTATATTTTGCCTATTATGTCTGATCCGACAGGTCTATCGCTGGATCTACAGTTACAGACTCTGTGCTACTTCTGAAAACGGCACTTTGTCCAACCTGAGAAAAAACGAGAGACAACTCGTTCGATACTGACGACCACACAACTCAGCCATTGTAAAGTCTAACCTGCGATCTCATATTGTTAAGCGTGAGACTAGTCTAACAGATGATAAATGACCAAGTCAGTGCTCTGATGGGTACTGAGTTAAGCCTATCATGTTACTCGGGTGAACCTAAACAGAGGCGCCGTGTGCCGCTGCACTCCTGTCTAGTTTAATTCACGAACAAATACTACAAAACAATACTGACAGGCAACGACTACATTGAGTTTTCCTTAATTAAGTTACACTGTCGCTACAAAGGAAATTATACCTTACGACTTATTTTATAGAGTAATTATTACATAAATGTAGTTGTGAGAAGATTAAAGAAACAGTACACGAAGAGCGAGTCGCGGCATTGCATCGACTTTCGTCTGTTTTTTTATTTGCAGTTCCCTGTGTGCGCCTCTCGGCTATATGTAATGCATCACAAGTATAAATTAAGTTTGTGTCAGTCACGCTTTCACGTTTATTGCTGCTCATATGTATATAAGAATATAAAACTGACTACAAGCTCAGATAACGAACACGGAATCGAACTAAATACTCTGAATACTGATAAAGTGCATCCACGTGGAAACTTTCTTAATCTTTGACTAAATAGAGCTACTCTGAGTTACTTGAAGACAATAGCTATGTTGCAAATTCGGTCCTTGCACGTGAAATACACATCCAACGAAGCTGTTCCAAGTGTACATGTTATTACTGCATATTGTTTTAATAATGAAGTCTTGCGACTTTTCACACTTGTTAATGGCTGAGTGTCTACTACCTACTTGATACATGCTATGTGCAGTTCTTAAGTAGCCAAGAGCGAGCCTACTGCAGTTTACCGATTCGAATGCCAGGCACCGTGCTGGTACTGAGAATTTCCTAACAAACCACCTAGTAAAACCTGCTCGATTTAGACATCAATCCTGGGACCTCAGCAGTTATACTTGTTGATATTTAAGTAATCGGACGAACTTATTTAGGTACATGTCAAGGAAATTAAGTTTAAGGATGAAAACTTGAAATCAAAAAGTCACCCTGCTTTTAACCTGTGGTTAATCCTTACTTCCTTACTAATATTATAAATTCGAAAGTAACTCTGTCTGTCTGTCTGTAACCTTTTCACGACTAAACCACTCAATCAATTTGGATGAAGTTTGGCACAAACATAGTTTAAAATCTGGGAAAGGACATAGGCTACTTTTTATTGATGTAGATACTACGCGAGTGGGGCCGCGCTAAAAGCTAGTGAGATAAAGTTTCCAACCCGCCGCACTCGATACAGTGCACGAACGCGTTGACCTTAGCATGCTAACAGTCCTACTACTGTTCCACCACGCACTGCTAGCTTGAACATTGACACCTTGTAAGTCATATTTAACTCTTGAACACCTACGTTCTTGATGATGACCTGATCATAAGCTATAGATAACATGAGCTATCTGCTAGTTAATTTTACTGAATAGCTATTAATGAGCCAGTAGAGTCATTCATACCTATCTAACATACAAATCACCCTCTCGCGAGATCTGAAATCTCTTTATGATGATTCCAGAGCTTGTGTTAGGATAAATGGGACCTACACAGAATGGTTTAGCATCGAAAAAGGTGTTAGACAAGGATGTGTAAGTCACCTTGGCAGCTTAACCTATACATGAACAATTGTTTAAAATATTTAAAAGATTGTGAATGGGGATTAAGAATGAATGAGTTACAAATGTCTTCTTTATGCCGATGACCAAGCAACACTTGCGTCATCAACAGAAGAGTAGAAGTAGAACTATTATGCATGGTGCTTTTGAGAGTAAAGGAATGAAAATTAATGTAAGCAAGACGAAATTAATGGTATTTGAATAAAGTATATTTTAGAAAAAATACATAAACCGACTTCAAAACTATATCTACAAGTATAAACTTAAACTAAAATATCCTGTAAGCACTAAAAGGTTAAAATAATACTAAATCTAATAAATCAAAAATGTTAAATAATTAACCTATATAACCTAAACTATCTTTAAACTATAATAAAATTTTATAATTTTTGGATTCGGTGCCTAGCCAAGTATCTCTGATCTGAGCATAAAATCTTTTAGCTTAACTTTTTTACACACTTTACGTAGGTAATTAGATATATTATGTATATAACTATCTTAAAACCTACTTATTAGTCAACTAGATGTGCCCGCGGTTTCACCCGCCGTGTTTCGCATCGCCCGCCTACGATATTCTTTCTTGCTGACCTTTTTTTACTTTTTAGCTAGGTTATTAATAGGTCATAGCGCAATCTTAAATGCCTATACTATTCCTCATAAATCTGGTTATCAATATAAAAAACGAATCTTTGAAATCAGACTGGTAGTTCCCGACATTAGCGCGCTTAAACAAACAAACTCTTCCTTTCTGTTTATTGTATTGGAATAGACATATAATATTAATACAGATATTAAATTCTTCGCGAATTAGGACCAATACCGTTCTCTAAAATTCTATAAGTGAAAATATTCTTTTTATACTACAAATAGTTCATTACGTGATTACGGTATTCAATTCTTTATTTGTGCTAACAAACTTCTAGCTTCCTTGTGTTGCATTCAGTTTGCTTTGATTTTAAATTTAAAAATACTTTCTTGTGTTCATATAATTTTCTTTGTTGCTAGTTTAGCTCATAATTAGGGTCTTAAACATTTTTTTTCTCTTATTTGTTTACCTGATTATATTTATAGGCAGTTAGTTTTATGTTATTTTATTTTTGTTGTGTTTAGCAGTTTGTATATTATAGTAATCTATCGTCTTAGAGCTTGGCACCGACTCCAAAAATTGTAAAATTTTATTGTAGGTTAAAGATAGTTTAGGTTATATAGGTTAATTATTTAACATTTTTGATTTATTAGATTTAGTATTATTTTAACCTTTTGGTGCTCATATGATATTTTAGTTTAAGTTTTTACTTGTAGATATAGTTTTGAAGTCGGTTTATTTTTTTTTTTCTAAAAATTATCTTTATTTTTAAATTTTAGTGGTAAGTAAGTATATTTTGTTTATATATAATATGGGTAGGCCTACTTAACGCGCTGCTCAAATGAGACATTGTTAAGAAAATTAAATGGCTTGCTCCCCGAAGAGATCAATTGGAGGAAGGCGAGTTGCCTGAATCTGTCCTTATAAAGTTTGATGACGCGACTGTCGGCCTTAGAATAAAAGATGATGACGGTTGTGTAGCAATATCACCTGCTTGCACAACATTCCAAGCGCAAAGAGGATATGGAGATGTCGAACGCTGAATGTTACCGCTCATCTTAAGCTGGGCCGTAACTGTCCACAAACTGCAGGGTACAACCCTTATAAAGCAGTAATCGATTTAGGAAAGAAGAATTTTGCAAAAGGACATATTTATGTAACCCCTTAGTCGCGTCAAAACCTTAGAAGGCATTGCCTTGTCTGATTTGGATGCAAATAAACTTTTAAATCGACCCCACGATGAGAAAGCTTTAAAAGAAATGTTACGGTTGCGTAATCTTTCCAACAACTAGGTAGTTTTCTATAAGATTATGTATTAATGTATAATTATTATGACGACTCCTCAACAAAAATGCATACAATTTTCTTTGTTCTTGACTAATGTTTCTGTGATGACAGTTAAAACAGAGATTGGAAGTCCTCATCAAAACTTTTGCTGATGGGAACCACAAACCAAAACGTCATCAATGTATTTTTTTTTGTTTTTGTTGATTTCTTCAACAAGCGCTGAATCAATGTCAATAAAATTTATATAGGATTACCTCTGAAGTATGACCTACCAAACAAAAAAGAATCATCCAAATACAGAGTAATCGCGTAACAAACATACAAAAAAAAAACATACTGCCGAATTGAGAACCTCCTCCTTTTTGAAGTCGGTTAAAAAGAAGAGTGCGTGACGATGTGTAATATTATGATTGATGGAGAAAAAGTGGAGCAAGTGAAAGAGTTTATATAATTGGGTACTTTGTTTACAAGGGATGGTAAACATGAGGGAGATAGGTTCCACGTAATGAGTATGTAATGTATGAGCGAAGAATAGCATTTACATTAAAACTTAGCACTCGCTCGCCTAGGGCACCCACTACCAAAGCACGTTTGCCCTACAGAAGACCGTAGCCAAATAAGCTTGTGTTGTGTTTCTGCAGAGAGAGTAGAGATTCCCGACTTCTATAGACAGTAACGTCACTTTACCAACAAGCTATACATGGTGCTATCTGGTTATTGAAATGTGTCTCTATATAAGCATATAAGGCGATAATATGCGCCATCTATCACGTAGTTATAGAACTATGCTATCAGCAGGTATACACCGAATGTTATAATATATGTATGTCCTCGAGGAGACGGTGCGCTATCAGGTGGCGCAGTGGACGTGACAGACGGTTTCTTTTTTCTCAAAGGTCAACTCCTGCACTATTCCTGTGTTGCAGGGGACTTTACAAACATTTAAACAACGGACACAAAGAACGCCCAGACCCGGAACAACTATTTGTGGGTCACACAAATTTTTGTCCCTTATGGGATTTGAACCCACAACACTCGGCGTGATCGCAGTGGCGAGGCGGGATACATAAATGAGAATGGAGCCACTATTATGGACTACCTGACAAATACTTAGTTACCAAACTACTACTGAACATTAAAATCAAATCAAATCTTTAATTTTGCGGTACATGAATATTCGAACATATTTTATTCGACTCAAAACCTTGTGGCTAGCGAACTTATTATCAGCTGTAGGCGTAAGCGCAGACTTATACCTGTACGTACTGCCTACTGATACCAACGAGACATTGAAACTAGATAGCTATAGCACTACTTCTGCATTGATCAGTTGGAATGCTGTAGGGTCTGAGCTGACCGAGCCCTATGTAATGCACTTGCACTATGTGCGCACAGTATCTGTATCTGCTGTAAGTTGTTGCTTCAAATCATTCCAACTTTCTTGAGATCTCCTGTTGTATAAATTATCCACAAAAGTTTAATTAAAACATGTTTATGATATGTAATTATTCCATATTTCGTTTGATAATGTATGCGATTAAGATAATTTAGTGTAAGCAGATATTATATATTCAGCAACGTATATAAGTGAACGCAACTGTACAAGTTCTCCGACACTAGAATACTTTCAACATGGCAGCTTCAATGATAAATAACAAAATCACTCATTCATAAATGGTAATTTTGATAATTTTGGGCATTGCTTAATGAATGACGAAGACGTCGTTAGTTACTTTAAAGTGTAGATCTTGAAGCGCGGACTTACAATATTTCTTAGTATATTTGTTACAAGTATGCACATAATTCATTACTACGCGAGAATGTACAATCCATTTATTACTTTTTGCCATCATGACTAAATTCTAATAAAAATATTTCATGGCATCTCTTTGAAATCAGTATTAAATTTCTTTACAAGTAATTATTAACAGGTACGGTGTACCTCAGGGGTCGATTCTCGGCTCACTCCTCGTGCTCTCTACGTTTGCTGAGAATACTTGTATACGTAAGTGTAGTACGTACCGGGTCCCTCTCCATCATAGTAGAAGTCTCGAAGGTAGAGCGTGCGCGAGTCGACGGCGTACACGGTGCCACGCACGCCGTGCTGCAGCGCCGATAGCGCGCCCAGCTCCTTGCCGAAGTAACGCACCTGCGCGTGCGCCACGCCTGCGACCAACACAACACAGTTATTACACAGAGTACATACAACACACACAACACTGTCTCCAGTTTTCTTTGGTAAAGAAAGGTCTTAGTCCTACAAAGCCTCATACCGAATTGACCACGTGTCGCAATATTTTAAGCCACCATTACCAGGCTAGCTCTCAAAATGGAAAGAATGTCAGATACAACGGATATCGTAAACAACCTTAATTATTATCAAACTATTACTTATTGATTCTAGTAGTAGCCATGCAGTTGTAAGAATGATAGATGGTGATGACGGACGCAGTGATAGTGATTATATAATTTAGCGTATTGTATTTAAAGGTCACATTTATTTAACAGTCTATAAACTTGTGACTTTTATTGTATTTTGTTTTACTGCACCTTGCATCGAGCAATAAATGTTTTATTCTTCGATTGCTTATTTATAATAATACTCATTCAACTATTCATCAAATTATCACGTGGAACATGGTACTTAAATTAAATGATAGTTGTGCCCAGGGCGAGCTCGTTGTGCAGTCGCATACCTTTTACTTTCATTGAATGAAACTCGAATGAAATGCGTCAACGAAAGTAAGTGAGTCAGCGAGACAAAAACATGTCATTCCACGTATTTATGTGTGGAATAGATTAGATCGCAGATTCACTTTCTAATAGCGATCATCTCTGCACGGCACGTACCGAGTGCGCGTTGGACACATTGCCTGCCGTCGTCACATATGTAAGTTGACGCTGTGACAGAATAAGTGGTGCAATTGTTTCAAATATGTATTTTTAGGTTTAACTGAAAATGAATGTATTATTATTGTTTATAATTTTCTGCTGCCTTTTTCCAGTTACAGGGCAATGGGATTTATTTCCCTTTTATCCTAGTTTTGTGTATTTATTATGACCGTAATATTCAGGTTACCCTGACTTGCAAAGCAGCGATAGCTCAGTGGGGAAACCAACGAATCGTACATCACAAAAAGATATAATTAGAGCTAGCTATGTATTGCATAATATTTCAGTAAGTAGATCATGCTCCAGCGAAATATCAACAGCACGTGTACACAGTGGTCGTCGTGCTCTGTAGGAGGAGCGGTGCCGCTGTCAAATGTCCACAGCTCGCCTTGTGCCAGATCGCGGCGCTCGAAGCTCGCCGCACCTCGGTGGTGCTTGTATCTATGTATCTGTCACCGTATGTCGTGCCGAGCGCCACGGCTCTGCTATAAGGGTTAACATTGAAGTTTATTGCATCGGTGAAATGTATGACACAACCTTGCGGGCCGGAGCTGTGTGAACTAGAGTAACGAGTGTGACATAAGGACTCGTTCGATAACTTAATAAAGTCGATCACATGTTAAGGTTTCTACAATGTACTATAACTGCATCCGTTGTTACAATATTCGCCTATTTTCACGAAGCAGAAAACCTATATATATAATTCAGGAGAAATCACATTAAAAAATCGCTCTTAACCTCTATACGGTCCTTCTACCGGTCCGTCTCTTTAAGTTTTAGTATTTGCATATAAGCTCAAAGCACGGATTCCACGGATTCCCTTACTAAAATGCTCGATTCAAAATATTCATATAATAATATCAGCCCTGTATTAAACAGTCCCACTGCTGGGCACGGGCCTCTTCTCTCTGTGAGAAGGGTTAGGCCGTAGTCCACCACGCTGGCAGATATTCATATATTTGACTATATTCAATATAAAATTGGCATGCCTGCAGCGTGAGCTCATCCATGACATGCAAGTGAAATTTAGGAGTAAAGATCCCTCTTTATTACTCGTTACAGTTACAACAAACTAAATTATCTCGTTACAATAAAGTAAAATGCATTTTACTTTATTGTAACGTCGGTCTTGTCTTATTCTACCAGCACGCTTCTTGTTCATGATCATGACACATTAATGTCTGGATAATTTGCTTCGATTGCCTTGTATTCATACTTAATCTCACTATCCAGTAGAATTTGGTAGGAGATAGATATGTAGCTGAAATGAGTCGGTACACGTTTCGAACATGTGGTCAGGCAGATCTTAATTTTAATCTAATTCAAAACATTAGCGTTTTTGAACATTCTGTTAACAATGTTGATGTCCTATAGCAATAACAGTCAGACATCCCGTCAGACATCGTGCTAAAAACTATTTACTACCACTTGGTAGTAAAGAGTTTTTAGCACGATGTCTCACGAATATTTTAGGAGTAAGGACTTCCTTACCCCTAAAATATTTCCAGAGTAACTCGTTTTATTATAAGGTAGCCGAATACCGGAAAGCGTCCGGTATCCAACTACTTGCAACATCAAAGAGTGACAAACTTGTATAAGGTGGGAAGTACTAAGCGACAAGTTGAGATGACGTGTAGTGTGTGTGTAACTGCGTATGTACGATCTCGTGTGAACATATGTGATCCACATCGGAACGCGAGAAAGTGCTCTCAAGAAAGTGGTCGCACCACGAGTGGCCACAGAAAAAGTGAGCGATATACTGCCACAGTGATATCGGTGCGGTTGTACACAACCGTAACACGACGGCATAAGAGTGTTAATTGAGTGTGTGCGCAGGCCGAGGGTCACAGTGGTAATGTCCGACAGAGGAATTCATAGGTGAACGCACTACAAATAGTATATGTATCTGTCGAGAGCAAAGACGGCCTCGAATTCCACTTTCGTGTTAGACTAACGCTTGATAACTCTTAATCGTATCAATATCTAATGCGGCCATCCGCACCACACTACACTCTAAGTACATAAGTACGCAAATTAACACCTTTCTTGATCTTTTCTTTTTTTAAATACTACAATCTCAATTAGCTTTACAGTTTCTGTTTCACGGAGGTTCACTTGTGGGTTCACAATTATTTATCTCATGTGTTTTCGAACACATAACACTAGGCACAGTTATGGCAGCGGAGTGACCACTAAACTATTGCGACATTCATCAGAACGTCAGAACAAAACATTTACTAAGGCATCTATCAGTGATGACGGAAGCGAGTCTATTACCAAACACTGCACAAGCTACATACATTTGCAGGGAAAAGCGCTAATCCGGCAATTGACCGCACATAATCAGCGTTTACTCATTCATCCAGATTTACGCAACGAAACTGTGAAACGGAAGCTATTAATGACAACTATTTGAATATATAAATAAATAAAATTTATAAATAGTGCGTGGGTGTTACTTAATATCTGTATTTTTATACACTATACACTCAATGGACATCTTTTGGCTGACATAATGATGATGATAAAGTGAAGGTTTTTCGAAAAGGCAACGCAAATATTACGTACAAAATTTTTTTATACTTTTGCTTAAGCAGTAACCGTTCACTAAAAGCACTGTGCCAGTTGGTGATCATATAAGGAGACATACAAGTCAACGACACAAGCCCCAGTCCCAGTTCGCCTGAACAGAATATTAACAGGTACCGAGAGCAAAGAAGAAAGTACATTTTACTGTATATATGTATAGTGTTAACTGTGGACTGAATATAATCAGAGAAACCTGAACAACGTGTTATGTACTTTAAATTATATACATAGTTATATAACATATTGAAAGTTCAGCAGAGCTTGTCCACATATCACCAGAAAATGTTTCCTATAATAATTGCCATATCAGCTACACCATATCTCAAATACACCTGATACGCTCTCCGATGCATTGATATATGTATAAAATTCGGTGCTAATTACTATATCAGATAAACTAATAACCTCATACTATACAAAACAATTTTAAAGCTCAACGACAAAATTAATAAACTAAAATATCATTCAAATAAATCCTAGTTACCCATCAAAAATTCTCCTGAATACAGTATTAGTGCTGTGTTTACTATCGATTGTACATCGATAAATATGTGTGTGTTTGCCCTACGTGTGCAGCGTACGGTATGAATGTGTTCGTGTGTCTGTGTGTGCATGTGTGCGTGAGCGGTGGCAGTCCGCGCGGCGGCGCGGCGGTACGATGGTACTCTGACGCGTCACGCCGACGTACTGCATATAATGTATGTATGTAGTACATACATCACGGCAATGATCGACCATACAATATTCATCCTACTAAAATACAAAAGTGAAAGCTTGTGCAGATGTTTGGATTAGACTGATGAACGAATGTGGATGAAACTTTGCGAACAGACAGATATTATCCAGCATAAACACATAGAATATCTTTATCTCAGGATGCGTTGCCCTGGGTTTCACGCCGATAAAGCCGCGGGCAAGAGATAATCGTTAATAAATACTGTGTTGACTATCACTTCGGTTTGATAGCCTATTACCATTAGAATTATACGACCCAGAACTAATACATGTAGAATATGACTAGGCTTCTAATTCCTATACCAACTAGTACACATATATCACCCAAGATCTTCACAAGGATTAATGTGCTATCCAAAGCGTCCAGTAATCTTCCTTTCCTTACACCGTTACTAAAATTTCATCACTATAGATTGCATAACCCAGGACATCTCACATGGCACACACTGACACCACTCACCCAGTGAGTTAATCCCGGCTGCTAATGGATAGCGTCGGCTAAATTCGATGTGTTATGAAACCGCAAACAAGTGACGCAATTAGTTCACAAAATCATCATTTTATAATAGTCAGTAAACAAAGCATTAGCCACGGTACGTTTATCGCGCCTCTGTCGGTACGAATGCTAATTCATTAAAAAATAAAATGATCTCGTTGTGAATCATAAATGCTAATGCTCGCAGTCCGCGGCTCCTAACGAGACGAAAGGTTCAGCGGGCTGTCGTGACAATCACGCTCGCTCTTCATCATAGCCTGACATTCTTAGAACCTCTCATCATATTGCGAAATACATATATGCAGCCACAGCATCGCGTCTGTACATGACTATCCGATACCTCCGGCAGTTACGTTTAGGTCTTACGAAAGATGGTGAATGCCTATTGCATTGTACAGGTGTTCCAGAGTTTGTGCTGCTACTGAGACATGTTTTAAAACTTAATAGCACTTTGCCTGATGCCGGAATCAAAATTGGGGCGCTGGCGTTAACGATTGATAGTCTAGTCTCTACTCTACATATTTATTTCTAAAGCAGAAGATTTTGATTCTCGTTAGCTGTTTTATTTGCAAAACCCAGTGATCAATCTGCGTGTAACTCTACAAACGCAAATTGATCACTAGGTCAATATAGAAGTCAATATTATTATTTATGCTATAAATTATGCTATAAACACTACAAATTCTTACTTATTAGGTATTGTTTAAGTTTAGATAGTAATATATACTGTTATCATTGCACATATGCATGCATGCTTCGTCACTAGACGACAACTTTGTTTATATAGTTTTGTAAACATTTTTCTCATACCAGTGAACTGTAATTGTTCTTTTGATAATAAATATTCTTTAAACCGAATATAATGTGTTACCTAATTTAAGTTTCAGTCAATTGTAAAATATAACTCGCTAAAAGGAATAACTTACCCTTCAGGACCTTTATAACAGCAAAATATAAACTATACAAAATATAAACTATACAAAATGCAAAAAAGTAAAAGAGAAAATTGATTTGCCATTCCAGGTAGTAAAATATCGTGTGATAAAAACTTTGTTTAGCTATTTGTATTTTTTATTGAGTATATATCTGTTTCAAGTGTTCAAGCTCTCTGTATACACAGTATCATTAAAATTGTCGTAAATAAGTTTCGCGTTAAAACTTAACAACTGGTGTATGAGTATTTTGTATGTAAGTTAGCTATGTTCTCTGGCACGCTGGCACAATATTGGATATAGTCGGCGGCAGTGCGTAGCCACCTCGTGAAGAGAGACCACCGCTGATTTCTTTCCATTAACATGATTATTCGTAAAACTGCACTGAGCACTCGTTTGAGTGAAACTTAACCGTCTCGTGGCGGAACAAGTCCACATGCATGTGACTCCACGTGTCCGCAGCCGCAGTGCTCCGCACTGGATGGAGCACCTGATCCGTAAACATTCACATTATGTGTAGAAAGTTGTAACTCACGGTCAGCATCGCCATCTTACACGCACTTTGATTATATATGTATATACTAAAAGGCAGATAAATAAATTAATTTAGGAGATCTGTTTGTCTTTTAGGACGGAATAAGGTAGTGTGAACGAGCAAATATTATTAAATCAAATCATACACATTCTAATCTAAGATTACCCTAAACTGATTTATGAAACGACGAGCTTTAACACCTAAATAATGAGAAAGTATAAAACAAAAAGGTTGTATCGGAACTAACAATGGGCAATCCGTAACACTTGACTACCCCACCAAAGAAACGACGTTAGTTTCTACATATTTATGCCTAAGCAGCGGATTTTCATTCTCGTTAGCTGTTTTATTTGCAAATGTAAATCCATTAATAGAAAATCGAGCTATCTGAAAAAGAATAAGGCGGAATGTCGTGAGTTACAACTAAACAGGACGAAGTAGAGTTGCAGCTAATACTCAATGAGTAAATATTTGTATTATTCAGTTTGGCAACAGTAACATGATGCAGACGGTCCGGGGTGAGGGGTGAAGGGCGGGGGAGTGACGGGCGAGGAGGGTGCCCGCGTCGCGTCGGTCTGAATGGTCTGCTAACGACGCGCCACCCCCGCTCCCCGCACACCGCCCCGCGCCACCCCGCCACCGTGCGTACACAACTATACACTATTAATTGGGATGCGGACGCACTTTATGCAAATAACGTGGAGTCCCTCTCCCTCCGAAAGGGTTCGTCCGCCGCCGCGGGGTGTGGGAGCTTCGATTGAACCGCGCGCCGTCATTAAGATAAAAAGTCCAGATGTATTGAACCAAATAAAATAGAACCAGCTCTAATGGTGCTGATGTACGTGATGACACCGCGGACAATTCACTATTAGGTTGCAAGTCGTTTGTCTTACGATAGACTACCGACACACAGCAAGCCTAACGCTTTATTAGACAACTTTGTTTAACGTTTAGGAATTCGCTCTTTATACAAATTAGAATATCGTCGATGCATTACTTTTTTAATAATTCCTTCAGATATCGTCATTGCACTACCGACATAAACACGTTTCTTACACAAGCATAGCTCTGAGTAAATATCTCACTAGTAATTCGCAACAGTCTACCAGTCTCGAGATTAGAAACAAAACCAAAACATTCGAGTATTATACTTTACTGATATTAGTAGTCACAGCGAGCCCGATGGAGCGCCGATACAGCGGTACTAGTACTTTATGGTAAAAGAAAAAATATTGTAACTGCAAATGAAGTGGACCACACCACCTACACTTATAATTCCTTTGTACGTGTGAAGTCGTCCTACAAGGCTGCACCTGGCACCTATTTAAATTGTGTGCCTTTAGTAACTAACAGAAATAACATCAGAAATCCGAATAGATTAGTGTTGGGCTTAATACCTAGAACAAGCCGGCTACAGAAAAATAGTCTTTCGATGTGCGTTAAAGTTTTTAACAAAATTCCGGATTGTTTCAAATAATTGCCTATAAATAAATTTAATCAAGTGTTGAAAAAATGGCTGATAGGAAATGCGTTTTACTCGGTTCAAGAGTTTTTAAATCAAAACAGTACCTAGAAACGCTTATCCGAAGTAATCCATACACAGAAACCAGTAAAAATATTGTAATGATGTACTTAAAATATTATGCTTTTCCGCTTTAACATTTGTTAATATTTGCATGCTGTATTTATAGCTAAATAGGCTTGTTCTCTTGAATTGTTACAAACCACCTTATGTATCACCCTGTTTAAAGCAAATAAATAATTTGTATTTGTATTTGTATTTGTATAAGTCCGTGGCGCCTGTCTAGTCCGCTAGTATTATATGAGTGTGATGTATTGATGTGCGCTCGTGTTAACAGGTATCTGCTTTCCCGTGTCAGCCAAGGGTGCATGGTGGCGGTGGCTGTTGAGCTCGCAGCTGACCGCACGCTGAAGGTCACTCAACACAGCGAACTGTCGCGCGCATCACATCATTACTTCCTCCTCACGCCTCCTCCACATTCAGCGTAATGTGTATTTGTCAGTAAAGATGCACCGCTGGACCTTGTAAAACCATCATGTATTATATAAGACTGTCGCTTTAGCTATCGGCTCAATATCGTAAAAACAAAGCCTTGTTCGCAAAATTTATCATAATATATACCAGATATTTATTCATATCAATACTATAATATTATAAAGCCGAAGAGTTTGTTTGTTTGGTTGAACGCGCTATTCTCAGGAACTACTGGTACGAATTGAAATAATTTTAGCGTCAGATGGCCCATTTATCGAGCAAGGCTATAAGCGATATAACATTATGCTTCAACCAATAGGAGCGCAGGATCAATAAATATTGTTGCAAAAACGGCAAAATTTCTCTTATGTGACGCAGACGAAGTTGCGCGGGTCAGCTAGTTGCAAATAATTACGATATTATAATTGATTAAAGATTTTTCGAGGATCTTCTGCAGTAAATAATAATAGAAAAATGTATGATATTTGGCCAGATATGCCTTAACTTACTTGATTAATTAGGTATGACGTAATTCATAAACTAAAAGTAATACAAATGTGGTTTACTTCACTTATTATTCCGAATGCATATTATGTAACAATAAGCGGGCCTTTTCTCCGTGCGAGACAGGTTGGGCCATAGTCCACCCTCTTAGTGCGGGTTGACAGGCTTCACATATTTTCATGTTTACTTCACCGTTAAAGCGAGCGATAATTAACTATTTAATGCGCATATAACTTCGAAAAGTCAGAGATGCGCGCATTAGAATCGAACTTTTTTCGCTGCTATTGCGTATTATAAATCGTTATAATATTATGTACTTTCTAGCAAGCGACTATGTCAATACATTTTCTGTAGCGTGGTCAAGATTTTAGTAAAATATAGCAACATTTAGATCACCTTAGCAGATGCGGCATGTCACAATCTTATTGTGTAACTTTACAGGAGCAAGAATACTATCATCGAAGTCTTGTGCTTAAGTAGAAATGAACACTAAACCGGCGACACTCAGTGTGCTGAGCTTATCGCAACAAGCAGTTAAATATTCGGCGCACATTCTCGAGTACATCCTTACTGCTCAATGAGTACCGGAGGAGATCGCGCATGAGCTCGTCCGGAGACCTGTTGGTGTGTAGTGACGTCACAGCCAGGACACGTAATGACGTCATAAAACATGCCGCGATTTATATACCAGTGTCGGCGGCGGGGAATTATCGACGGAGCAGCTTATCAGTCTGGTGCCGATGCTGAACACTTAACTATAGGTACGGATGCCTCATTTGATATTACCTGATCTGTATTGTACAATATATATTACAATTGTCAATACTATCATACAGTAACTCTCATATCTAACTGCACGGATGGCGTAGTGGTTTAAGTGGTCACCTGCTATTGCGCCGAGTCTTGTAGGCTTGAATCCCATACGTGACAAAAATTTGTGTGATACACAAGTGGTTGTTCCGAGTCTGGATGTTCTTTGTGTCCGTTGTTTGAATGTTTGTAAAGCCTCCCCGTCACAAAAATAATGCAACATATTGTGTTGGTAGACTATCGAATGTTTAGATGCGTGATACATCTATAATGTGTCTCGCTGACAATCCATCTTGCTTTAGTTAAGCTATTATCTTCTCCAAATACGGATTTGAACAAAAACTACAGAGACTTCAATGACAATAACCAACAATACTTGCCGCGACTGGAAATGAAAGTTAGTTAAGTTATAATGGCTGTTGTTTATCTTGCGCGCTTTGTGTGTGCGCACACGTAGCGGCACCAACATTCAAACGAACCCAACACTACATCCATAACGTTTGTCCTTATATCGAGGGAACTATGATTTTCATGTGACAGGCCTATTTACTCTTTTAATTTAAATTATGTCACTCTGAGTATATATTATTATATTAGACATTGTCCTCGGCTTCGCTCACGTAAATGTAGATTAGATTAGTAACAGTACTTTTTTCTGAATGAAAGGTGCCATATGTCCTATTCTGCAACATGTATGCGTAATTTCAGGATCATCGCTTGAGTATTTAAGGCATGAAAGCGTACAAACAAACAAACAAATTCACATTCACATTTATAATATTAGTAAGGATTGCCTTGGACCTAAACTAAACTAAACCTTGGACTCAAAATTAAAACACCTGCGTATCAATCTAACGATCTTCGCCTAGGTCGACAACTAATACTATTTTTACAGCTTTGCTGGAAACAAAACGTTGCCTGTATTGCTGTATACTTTTAAACTAACACGTAGTAAAATCACAACATTAAATTTCCGACGTCAGCCGATTAATCACAGATAAGTGAAAGTGTTAGTTGATCAATTATATTATTTGCCAGAGAAATCAGCGGTTAATTAAAATGTTGATTCAGTGTTTTATGGTTGATTATCCTGTACTATTTATACCTAGCTCTTGGGTCTCCACCACTACGGTAAAACCAAGAATTTAAAAACACGATATAAATCATTTTTAGCTGGTCTAAGATAGTCTCGTTGATATATTACTAAACTAGTGCCTACGCCTTGCTTATATTGAGGTCTCAGACAATAAGTGCGTGATACATATCTACTTAACGTATACACAAGCATAACGTTATGTAAGAATCTAGATTATGCGCAGTCACAAGTATAATTAAAAACAATGTGACCTCGTGGGGTGAGGCAGAACAACAGGCGATAAATCAAACATGGGAACGTTCCACTGTCGTCATACTTCATCACTCGCGCCACTATATTAGGTAACCTGTGTGAAGCTGTGTATCACCACCAGACACGAACTCACGCCAACCATAGACTACAATTTAATCTTTTCAATACCCCTCCCGAACTAGACAATTGATATAATATTGTCTTCTATTTACGCGAACGTTATTCATTGAAATTAAACTACTATATACGGACCATGTCTCCCCGTGACCATGGCTGCTGAAAAGCAACCGAAATGTCAGGGAAAGTGTAAACTTAAATATAAATAGTTTTAATAATTTAATTAGCTTAAAAAAGAGGAAAGTTTAATAGTAGTAGTAGTGTAACAGTTTCTAAATTATGTAATAAAGTGTCTAATAAACAACGCGATAAAATCCGTATACAGTAGTTTAATTTCAATAGTGACAATTGGTATAATAATCTTCATCGAAACATAATCTGATTTAAATATCACAACACTTTTATTGAACGATAGATTTTTGTGTACAATCTAAAAATCAGAACTTTTCTGTTCAGAATTCGAACCTATACCTCAAGCCCGGCTGTGAGAGTCGGCATAACATGTGTTGTGTAAATGTCAACGTTGTTACGCGAGCCGTATGCGGTTGCCGCGGTAAATACACTCATTCACGCGGCGCCGCCCACCGCTACATTCACTTTAAAAACAGTGTCATAGCCCTCGTTTTGTTTTCGCGTAATCGAGTTATAAATAAGAGGCTATCTCTTTAGATGATCACGTAACGAGCTAAAAGAAGCTCACAAATTATTCAACATACTTACATTTAATAAGTTCGACTGACGGAAAGTTAATATGGCGGGGAGTCATTGGATGCAGAGTAACATCGCTTGCTGTGGAAACGTATAGAGAATTCCATGCTCGTCAGCACTCTTTTCTTTTATTTATAATGTTGGTACGTGCTTACCTTTGACTATGGACACGTGACATAGAGAATAACATCGCGCCCCAAGGACTCCGATATTCTTCATTTTTCATAAAAAAAGACATATCTAAAGACACTAGGCATGATTCCTGTATCCAGGGGGACTTTACAAATATTCAAACAACGGACACAAAGAACATCCTAACTCGGAACAACCATTTGTGGATCACACAAATTTTCGTCTCGTGTGGGATTCGAACCCACAACACTCGGAGCAGTGGCAGTGGCGAGGCGAGCACTTAAACCACTGACATCCATGCAGTCTACAAGCTATTAGTATCACTGTACGACAGACACATGGAAAATATTGTATTATTGATATTTACAGATAGTTGTGCTGGCTCTGAATTTTGTGTGAATGACTGACGGACTGATATAGGCTGCTATGATTATGAAGGTTCGATACTTACATGTGCTGCCTGTGGCATAATCTTTACAGGTAGCTTTATACAGATGTATAACTACACAAATGTATGAGTGCTCACATATATGAGTTCAGTAGTATATCATGGACCTTATGCGCTTGTACTTTCCCGCGTGGCTAGACTCGCGTACCGCGTCCAGCCATGCGGGGAGGAGCAGGGAGGACTCCTCTCACTTTCCACGCGCATTTTTCGCGACAGCCATAGAGTACACACAGGTACGATGCAAATGCTCGCGTAACGCGCATTGCACGATCTCGTGCGCAAATCTCCTAAGCCGGTTCCCATTGCGCGGCACTTGAACGGACAGCCGGGCGATACGGGAAACTGATACCGGTTATTGATTACTTAAACCTTATTGGCTATCAAAGGTCATACGCCGATGTGAAATCATTTAATTAAAGTATTACACTATAATATTCTAGCAGAATTATTCAGTGATGTATCATACCTACATCCCGCCAGCTATGTACGTAAACAATTGCTACCAGACACACTACTTGATTCTGTAACTCTGAATCACACAAAAATTAACACAATACTTTCTGGAACCTAACAATGCAACCGAACATAATTCCCTGAAAATATTTTCTTCTGAGGTTAATTAGTACTGCAACAGGGGTTTGCTACGTCACCGACCATTTACAAGAAATATCGCTATTACGCCCGCACCGCACGTACCGACCGAGAAACTATGACTTTTTTTATTTTTTGTAACTTGGAGTAATGTTTCGAAGCTTTTCTCCCTGCGAGGCGACGGAGAGGTTATGTCGGACTCACCGGGGAAAGATGGTGAGCGACATCTCGGTTATACCGACTAAACCTGCCACGGTGTTCCTCGACATAACTGCAATCGGCGCGGCCGCGCGAATCACTTTCACATGCAATCGCGACCCCGCCGAGGTTTCGGCCACTACATAAATAGACCTGCCCTTTGGTCACCACTAATTTTATCCCTACTGTCCCCCTGATGGAGGGACGGACACACGATACAGAGGCGCGTGTGGGAACACGCACGCCGCCCCTCGGACTTGGTGCTGATTGGGTGGCGGGCAGGTCCTTGAAGCCCACCACCCCCAGAACAAACCTCAGAGTGGCTGGAGGTCATCTCACGTCCTCCGACGCCCGGCTCTGCGGTTAGAGAGAGGGTTTAAGTGTTCCCTCTCCCGTTCCACCGCCTCCTTGGTGGAAATCACTTGCTCACAGAAGGAGGCGACGGCGTTTCACGACCTCTCACTCCGGACCATAGACTGAACTACGGCCGGGAGCGTGAGAGGGCAACCAATCCGACTGCCGCGATCAACTCACGGCCCTGCGATGCCCAGACGGGGCAATCCGCCAAAGTGCCGTATCCACAACTACGTCGCGGCAGTCGCCACAGTGGTGACAACCGGGTGTCTCTTGCCGGCCTATGCGACACAGGAACTGGCCACAACAACCATAACCAGTCACTACCTGTGTCAGCCAAAAGGTGAAGGCGCCATGCCGCCTCTCCAGCCACTACTCAAACACGGGACTTACCGCCACGATCGTGGCGTGCCCGGAGAAACTAAGACTATTCGAACAACTATTAGGATTGCTAAAATGTATTTAACTGTAATTTTACTAAAGATGGGCAAATTCAATATTGTGATGCGAATCCACTGAAGTCTTTACTGTTATAAGTAAAACTTCATTGATTATAAAGCAGAGTATGTAATAAAAGTGTTAATAAACAACGCGGTAAAATCCGTGAAAAGCAAATCTGCTTTATTTTTTAAAATTAATCATTTGTAATGTATAACATTCGCGTAAATATAAGACAATATAAAGCAAAAAAATAAATTATTAATAAAATATGAATTTCTCGAATCATCGTAGCAGTATTGTAGAATTATTTCCGCGCGTACAAAAGACATCAACGCGCGCGCTTCGAACTTACTTATTTGTAATTAATAAGAAAGTACATCTGCACAGTGGTCCCGAGGCGCGGCAGTGTACATGCGGGGCACAGCATCAATTTCCTCATGACCACAATGGCGTTGTACCCACATACGAGAGGCTCATGTTGAGCAATTGTCAGCTTTGATTCCTAGGTTGGACAGAGTACCATAGTTTCCTTAGCAACTCAGATTCAGCCAGCTAGTAGATGATATTATCCTCACCCCTCATTACGTAAACGTAACGTAGTCGTAGCTGGTGAAATATAGCGGCTGCAATATATCACTGCTTAGCCGTTCGGGTATATTCAGTCTATGTATATACATATGTATGTATGTATGTATATAACTTAAAGGTAAAACAATCAATATTTCTTAAGAATCATCAACGACGATGACTATCTTTTATCTGATTGAATAGATTATCTAGACATGATGCTGACACCGCGTCCAATGCTTCTGTGTGCTTTTTAAAATTGAACCTTTTACAGTGTAGTAGTATGTATTTACGTGTAAAGATACTAACGAAAGTCTCTACCAATTTCACAACACGACTGATATTGTCTGCAGCTTGCACACATATTTGCTTTCTACAAATAATTTAGTTACAACCTGTGTTCATAAAAGGTTACGATTTCAATATTACAATTAACTACAAAAATAAAATACATATGCTGTTATGTATATAATATATAAGATAATAGGTGTGTTATGTATATAATATATAAGGTAATTGGTTTGTTTGAAATCATGTGCTTTTAGTTATTTAATTGACTTATTTCACATAGTGAACATGCATCGCGTTTTGGTACGATTATATAAAACAGAGCGGTGACCGTTGGACCACTTAGCCAGAGGTCTTGGATTCATTAGTCTTTATAAATATTTATAATGCATTAAATATTAGATGTAATATTATACGGTTGAATGACTTCGGATTAAAATTTGTTTTGAAGCCGAACGAATTTTAATCTTATGTCTTACGATTTTCGTTCTTTTTATTTTTATTGATTAGTAAGTTCGCTCGTTAGTTGTAACATATATACATAGCCACACGCATGTATCTCCAAAGGTGTGGACAGAGGTACATAGCACCCGCAATTCGCGATCTATGGTTTTAAGTAGCGGGAGGGTAATGCTGTTGCTGTTTATCGGTTACAGTTCAAAACGCCGCGCGCCGTGATCGACAAGTATAAGCTATACTTGCTTAACTCCCTTCCTACCAATGTAATTATTTTTTGTCGTATAAATACCTATATCTGAGTACTTGTAATTGGCCATTCTTTTCATATTGTTTTATTTATTACTTTAATAGCTGTAAGTTCTTTTAAAATTTAAATAAGAAAAAAAATTGAAGTATCAAAGTCCACCACAGTATCTAGTGGTACTCTACTTTATTCTACTGTAAATACTAGACTGAACGCAATAATATTGCAGTTCATTATCATCATTTCAGCCTATTGCAGTCCACTGCTGGACATAAGCCTCCCCCAGGGTGCGCCATTATAATTAAACACAATTTAACTTAACTGGCTTTTACCAATTATCGCATTTTGTTTTCTTTGGAAAATCGCAGTACAATCACTGAAATGAGATAAATGACAAGCAACATTCTCGTTAAAAGAGGTAATACGCTTTGGATACATTTTAATAGCTGTGAAGTGACATTTTATATTTCTTTTATCAATTTCAATTATAATATAAGTGAAGTCGTGCTTCAATGTTCATAGTTTCACTATTTATATCGAATCAGCACGATCGGCGTTTGCAATAATAACCTACTTTGTACACAGAAGCTGAATTAAAACGTTTGGCGACGGTTGAGTGGAGCTGTGATTAGAGAGTACTCATGCTCACGTGTCAACGCTCCGTTCAGCATGGCTTCAGTCTGAGCACTCGCCACGATCGCATCACAATGGAAGCTGGACTTTCTGTACCATTACACAACTGTGAGGGAGCCACTGCGGCCGGCCGCCAGACATCGTCAAAAACACATTACAATAATGCACACCGTTCGTGTATTTATTGATAGCGTTTTTTCGCAAAAGTGCTGCACATTTAGCATTCGTTTGATGATCATAACGTGTGTGACGATTAGTTTTAATGAGCGGTGTCGCAGCGCGCCGCTCTTGTTGTATCGCAATACTGCAGCCGTGATAAAACATACATTTATGTAATTATAGATACTAGTCAATATAAACATAAATATATAATGATGGCGTAGTGGTCAGTGTAACCGACTGCCACGCCTAAAGTTGCGGGTTCGATTTCCGCACAAGTCAAACAATTTGTGTGCATGAACATGGATGTTTGTCTTGGTCTGGGTGTTTGTATGTACAATATGTATGAATTTACAAAAAAAAACCATATATGTATGTTTATCCATTGTCTAATACCCATAGTACAAGCTCTGCTTAGTTTGGGCTAGATGGCGTTGTGTGTATGTGATAGAATATTATTAGAATATTATATTATTATATTATAGAACATAGATCAGATATCAGATATCAGATATCTCTAAATATTCTACGTTACGTGCGTAATTAAATCATCATCTAGTTTTATATGGACAGTGACATATGGCATAATGACTGCAACACCTGGTACATAAATGAGTTGTAAAATACTGAAATAATAAGTTGATGGCGATTTAAAAGAGTGGCCTTGAGTTTCTTGCAGGTATCTTCTCATAGGCTCAAC